>CM053753.1:84329026-84356321 GCA_028658305.1 Pachyuromys duprasi | reverse complement strand
TAAGTAAATTAGTAGTTTGGATAATTTTATTTTTATTACAATGTAGGATATATTTGTGAAACAATGAAAATTTGATCACTATAAAACTATATAGAAGTTATCAAACCGATAATATTTAGTGAGTTAATCTGAGATACTTAGGATAAATTTTCTGTGAGTAACAATTACTACTTGTCTTTCAAATGGCATTCATATATTCGTTAATATTAGTGTGCACATGTATATGAAAGAACACCAACAGCACAGGCTCTAAGATCAACAATAAATAAATGGGACCTCATGAAACTGAAAAGCTTCTGTAAAGCAAAAGACACTGTCATCAAAACAAAATGACAGCCTACAGACTGGGAAAGGATCTTCACCAACCCTACACTTGACAGAGGGCTAATATCCAGTATATGTAAAGAACTTAAGAAGTTAAAAAGCAACAAATCAAGTAATCCAATTAAAAAATGGGGAACTGAGCGAAACAGAGAACTCTCTGTAGAGGATTGTAGAATGGCAGAGACACACTTAAAGAAATGTTCAACGTCCTTAGCCATCAGGGAGATGCAAATCAAAATGACCCTGAGATTTCACCTGACACCCACCAGAATGCTAAGATCAAAACTCAAGTGACAACATATGCTGGATAGGTTGTGGAGAAAGGGGTAACCTCCTCCATTGCTGGTGGGAATGCAAACTTGTACAACCACTCTGGAAATAAATTTGGCTCTTTCTTAGACAATGAGGAATAGTGATTCCTCAAGACCCAGCTATACCACTCTTAGGCATACATCCAAAAGATGTTCAAGTAAGTACACAAAAAGGACATTTGCTCAGCCATGTTTGTAGCAGCTTTGTCCGTAATAGCCAGAACCTGGAAACAACCCAGATGTCCCTCAGTTGTGGAATGGGTACAGAAATTATGGCAATTTTACACAATGGAATACTACTCAGCAATTAAAAAGGAGGAAATCATGAAATTCGCAGGCAAATGGTGGCACCTAGAAATGATCATCCTGAGTGAGATATCCCAAAAGCAGAAAGAAACACATGGTATATACTTACTTATATAGATCTATAAGATGGGATAAACATACTGAAATCTATACACCTAAAGAAGATAAGCAAGAAAGAGTACCCGGAGTAAGATGATCAATCCTCACTTGATGGACATTCGAAGTAGGAGAAAACAAGCAACAGGACAAGAGCCTACCACAGAGAGCCTCTGACAGCCTCTACCTAGCAATGTATCAAAACAGATATTAAGACTCACAACCAAACCTTCGGCAGAGGGTAGGGAATCATATGAAAGAAGGGGGAGTTAGTAAGACAAGTTCTCCACAAAGATCAATAGATCAGGGTACAGGGGTCTTTTATGAGACTGTTTCTCCAAGCAAGGACCATGTATGGATATAACCTAGAACCCCTGCTCAGATATAGCCCATGGTAGCTCAGTATCTAATTGGGTACCCTAGTAAGGGGAACAAGGACTATTTCTGTCATGAACTCAATGGCTGGCTCTTCGACCTTCCCCCTGCCTCCCGAGGGAGGAGCAGCCTTGCTAGACCCCAGAAGAGGACATTGCAGCCAGCCCTGAAGAGACCTGATAAGCTAGGGTCAGATGGAAGGGGCGGATGTCCTCCCCTATCAGTGGACTTGGAAAGGGGCAGGGAGGAGACAACAGAGTGGGAGGGAATGAGGGAGGGGACTACCGCTGGGATACAAAAATACATAAACTGTGATTAATATACAAATAAATACATTTTTTAAAAATTCAGTTTTTTATTAAATGTAACATGATTTCAAAGGGACTGTCTACGACATGAACTCAATGGCTGGCTCTTTGATTCCTCCTGCCCGCCTCCCTGGCAAGCCCTGAGAAAGAAACAGCCTTGCTAGGCCACAGAGGAGGACATTGCAGCTAGTTCTGATGAGACCTGATAAGCTAGGGTCAGATGGAAGGGGCGAAGGACTTCCCCTATAGGTGGACTTAGAGATGGGCAGGGAGGAGATGAGGGAGTGAGGGTGGGATTGGGAGGGATTGAGTGAGGGGTTGCAGCTGGGATACAAAGTAAATAAACTCTAATTAATATAAAAATAAATATTATTAAAAATGAAATTTAGGTTTTACAAAAGTGATTATTTATAAGATTATTTGACTGCCTTCATACTTTATATTATCCACATTGAATAATGACCGAAATAGTATTTAATGCTTGTTTAATATAACTGTTTAATTATAACAGTAAATATTGGAAGAAAATGTTATTTTTCTTAATATATATGTGTATGTAGTTTGCTTGTATGTGTGTACATGTAAACATGTGTTTGTTTATGTGTGTACAGTGGAGATGCACCTATGTGCATGTGTGGAAACCAAAGTTGGCGTGAGAGGTCTTCCTTGAGCGAGCTCCACTTTATTATTTGAGGTACTGTCTCCTGCTAATCCAGGAACTTCTCTTTTCAGAATCCCTCCTTGTCTAGTTGGCTTGCTTGCTCTGGGGATGCCTCATCTCTGCATTCCAGGGTTGGATTTTCATGTTTCCTACGTGCCTACCTAAGCTTTTATATGGGGCCTGAGAATCAGAATTCTTACATATTGAAGAAGAGCTTTTTCCACTTAGCAATCTTCTCTGTGCCACAAGTTTTTAATTTATAACTATTTGTTTCAAATATTCTCTAAAGTCTCTTTACTAATTTCATTTCTGTGATTCTCATTTTGTGTGTTGACTGCCCATCTTATAGGTACCAGGAAATAATCTTTAATAGTTTTCTCAAATCTTTAAACAAATGGAATTTAAATACATATCTTGATATGAATTCACTTTTACAGGCAAATATTTATTTTCATGCAGTCTTTAGGTCATACATCTTAGTAAATCAAGCTTAAAACTATTTGGCTAATATATTTATTAGAGAAAAGAGTAAAAAATCTATCCTTTTTTCTTACTTAAATTAAACATACTAATAAAATATACTATACTTGTCAATACAATTACCTATGATTGAATTTTAATTAGGAGAATGATAAGACACCATAATATAGAAACCTTGGTTTAATTTCATTCAGCACAATAAAAGAACTGAATAAACATTTACTTTTAGAGTAAGGCAAATTTTTCATTTGTGAGTGAACAAGTTCATCCTTCCTGAGACAAAACGAACACACTTGAGTTCAAGTTGATAAAACATTTTTCTACTTGTATTTACCTAGCATTCATATTTATTAAGACAAAGTAAGATGCATTGGGTTATGAATGAAATAAATAAAATTGTGTAAAAATATTATGTTGATATACAGAAATATGAAAATAAGGATTCGGAGGAGTCAGTCTGTTGTATTAATATGGCAATGCTGCATACTTTATTTGTTACATATAATTTTTTCAACTAAGATCTATATGAAGAACACATCTTTTTAATAATCCTAATATTTTTCCAAATAAGTTACCAGCATTTACCAACATTAACCAATATTAGAAATTACACAACGGAGCAAAGCAAACGGAGTAGGAACACAGAACTTTAAGAGTGAAGATAAAGTATTTAACTTAAACATTCCCAATGGGATTCCAAGGGTCTAAGAAGGAGGTTCAGGTAGGAGGAGAAGAGAGAAGACAGAGACCACCTGAACGATGCACAAAACATGTATATGACTGAATGTCACAATAAACCTAACTAATTCGTGCAAGTAATATCCATTATCATAAATAGATTTATATAAATTTTTAGCCCTCAATGATGTTCTATCCTATTTAATTTTACCAAAGAGAACTTATAAAATTCGTATAATTTATGTTAAATTATTATGTTGGTTTGTATTGATTGCCATCTTGACAGAAACAAAACTATTCAGAAGAAAAATTTTAGACATGTCTGTAAGGAGGCTTTAGGTTTAATTAGTTGATGTAAGAAAGCATACAGTACTTGAAGCATCATGATTCAGTGTGCTGAAGTTCTGGAATGAATAAAAAAAGGAAAAAAAAATAGAGAAACAGCAGCATGTATCAGTCTTTTCCTCCTGTAGGTCGACATCTGAGTGTGAATAAGAGAGGGACTCAGTAAACTAAAACCTCACCTAAAAAAACTGCTGAAACAATGGCTGCAAAGGCGGCAAGGTTCCAGGAAGACTGTCCATGCACCAATCCAGGAAATGTGGGATATGATGGGATATCCCATATCATGGGATTAACATATCATGGGATTGAAAATGTAAAAGAGCACACTAAGTTGTGAAGTAAAATTATTGAGGTGGAGATTGAAATAGTAATTACAAGAAAAGAAAATGAGGGCCACATTTTATCAAAACACATACACATTTCCAGAATTTTTAATAAAAGCAGACTGTATGTTTGTATTTATTTGTGAATGTGTGTATGCATGTTTTACGTTTTGTAAATAAAAGATACAGAAAAAGCAAGTTATATTCTTTTTGAAAGAACATGTGTTTGCATGTATGACCGAATGCATGCTTGTTTCTTCATAAACACATGTGAATATTTGATAGAGATGAGACATCAACATTGGATGTTGCTTGACAGACTCCTGTTAACATTTTTTATCAGCAAACTATCTCACAGGGACTTGGAATTCACTGATTAGGCTAAGCTAGCTGACTGGCAAGCCCAATGTTCCTCCTGTCCTTCTCTATGACTGGGATTATAAATGCACATCACCATACCTGGGTTTTCATGGGGATGTTGAAATTTGATCTCGTATCCTCAGGCTTGTACAACAAGCAGGTTAATGAATTCACTATCTGCTCAGTGCACTGTGTATATAATTAAAACACGTTACGTGAAATGTCAAGATTATTTATTAGAATACAATATTTTTTGGAGTACAATAAATCTTACTACCAGGACATTCTGCCAGTAAATCACAATTATCTTACCCTAATTTTTCAAAACCTAGAGGGGAAAAGGGTGGCTATATTATAGTTTGTTTCAGGTTTAATTGTTTTTTAATTAAATTTTTATATTAATTACATTTTATTCACTTTGCATCCCTCTCTCATTCCCTCCCAATTGCACCCTCCCTCCCTCATCTCCTTTCATGCCCCTCTTTAAATTCACTGATAGGGAGGTCCTCCTCCCCTTCCATCTGACCCTAGCTTATCAGGTCTCATCAGGACTAGCTGCAATATCTTTCTCTGTGGCCTGGCAAGGCTGCTCCTCCCTCTGTGTGTGCACATGTGGGGGGGGGGGAGTCAAAGAGCCAGCCACAGAGTTCATGTCAGAAACAGTCTGTGTTCCCCTAAATAGGGCAACACACTTGGATAATGAGCTGCCATGGGCTACATCTGAGCAGAGGTTCTAGGTTATATCCGTTCATGGTACTTGGTTGGAGAATCAATCTCAGAATAGCCCCCTGTGTGCAAATATATTTGGTTCTTGTGGAGCTCCTGTCCTCTCCAGATCTTACTAACTCCCCGTTCTTTCATAAGATTCCCTGCACTCTGCCCAAGATTTGGTTCAGAGTCTTAGCATCTGCTTTGACACACTGCTAGGTAGAGTCTTTCAGAGGCCCTCTATGGTAGGCTCCTGTTCTGTTTCTTGTTTTCTCCTTCTTCCAACGTCCATCCCATTTGTCTTTTTAAGTGAGGATTTATCATCTTACCAGGTCCTCCTTCTTGTTTAGCTTCTTTAGGTGTACAGATTTTAATATATTTGTCCTAACTTATAAGTCTAGTATCCACTTATAAGTGAGTATATATCTATGTGTGTCTTTCTGCTTCTGGGATACCTCACTCAGGATGATCTTTTCTAGATCCCACCATTTTTATACGAATTTCATGATTTCATTGTTTTTATTTGCTGAGTAGTATTCCTTTGTGTAAATGGAATTTCTGTATCCATTTCTCTGCAGAGGGACATCTGGGTTGTTTCCAGGTTCTGGCTATTATGAATAAAGCTACTACAAACATGGTTGAACATATGTCTTTGTTGTGTACTTGAGCATATTTTGGATACATGCCTAGGAGTGGTATAGCTGGGTCTTGAGAAAGCCCTATTCCTAATTGTCTGAGAAAGTACCAGATAGAACCGATTGGCACAGGAGACAACTCCCTGAACAGAACAGCAACAGCACAGGTTCTAAGAGCATCAATCAGGGGACCTCATGAAACTGAAAAGCTTCTGTAAAGCAAAAGATGCTGCTGTCAGAACAAAACAACAGCCTACTGACTGGCAAAGGATCTTCACCAACCCTATATCTGACAGAGAACTAATATGCAGAATATATAAAGAACTAAAGAAGTTAAAAAGCAAAAGTCAAGTAATCTAGTTAAAAAATGGTCTAAGGAGCTTAACAGAGAATTCTCTGTAGAGGAATATCGAATGGCAGAGAAACACTTAAAGAAATGCTCAATGTCTTAGCCATCAGGGAGATGCAAATCAAAACTACCCTGAGATTTCACCTTATGCCCATCAGAATATCAAAAACTCAAGTGGCAACACATTTTGGAGAAAGAGCCCTCCTCCATTGCTGGTGGGAATGTAAACTTGTACAACCACCTAGGTTTAACTCTTTTAACACTCAAATTTTAGAACTAAAAGTATGGCTCATGATTTAAGGGCATTTGTTGCTCTTGCACAGTTCCCAAAATCAGTTTTGAGCACTCACACTGTATCGCATAGCCCTTGGCAACATTACTTTCAGGTGACACTTTATGGCCACTTTGGACACCAGGCATGCCTGCACATGCTATACGTACATGCATAGAGGCAAATTCTTGAACTTACAATAAAATATGAAATGTCAAATACTTTTCTCCACGTCCTCTCCAGAACCTCCTCCATTGCTGGTGGGAATATAAACTTGTACAACCATTTTGGAAATCAATCTGCCACTTTCTCGAAAAATTAGGAATAATGCTACCTCAAGATACAGCTATACCATTCCCAGGCATATATCCAAAATATATCCCACCATTCAATAAGGACAATTGTGCAACCATGTTCAAAGAAGCTTTATTCATAATAAAGCCAGAATATATAAACAAACCATACGTCCCTCAACTGAGGAATGGATACAGAAATTGTGGTACATTTAAACAATGGAATACTACTCAGCAATTAAAAACAAGGATATCATGAAACTTCCAGGCAAATGCTAGGAACTAGAAAAGATCATCCTGAGTGAGGTATCCCAGAAGCAGAAAGACACACATGGTATATACTCACTTATAAGTGAATATTAGACATATAATGTAGGATAAATATACTAAAATCTGTACACCTAAAGAAGCCAAGCAAGGAGGACCTGGGGTAAGATGATCAATCCTCACTCTGAAAAGCAAATGGGACAGCTATCAGAAGAGAGAGAAAACTGGGAACAAGGCAGGAGCCTACCACAAAGGGCTTCTGAAAAACTAACCAGCAGGGTATTGAAGCAGATGCTGAGACTTATTACCATACTTTGGGCAGAGTGCAAGGAATCTAATGAAAGAAGAGGGAAATATAAAGAACTGGAGGGAACAGGAGCTCCACAAGGAGAGCAGCAGAATCAAAAAAATCTCAGCACAGGGTTCTTTTCTGAGACTGATACTCCAACCAGGAACCATGCATGGAGATAAGATAGAACCCCTGCACAGATGTAGCCCATGGTAGCTCAGTTGCCAAATGGGATCACTAGTAATGGGAACAGGAACTTTTTCTGACATGAACTCAGTGGCTGGCTCTTTGATCATCTCCGCCTGATGGGAGAGCAGCCTTACCAGGCCACAGAGGAAGACAATGCAGCCAGAGTTGATGAGACCTGATATGCTAGCGTCAGAGGGAAGGAGAGGAGGACTTCCCGTGTCAGTGAACATGAGGAGGATCATGGGAGGAGATGAGGTAGGAAGGGTGGGATTGGGAGTGGATAAAGGAGGGGAATACAGCCATTATACAAAGTGAATAAACTGTAATTAAGAAAAATATAAGTTAATTTAAAAAATTAAGTTCTCAAAACTATTTCATATAACTTTCAATATTACAAACCTTAATTCAAAAAATCCAAACAAGATTTGCATAAATACTTCTTGAAAAAATTTAAAATTCAAAAAATATGAATTCCATTTTTCTATGAGGATTAGAAAAGACATACATGAAACCATCACTGCATCCTCAGGACCCACTTTACTGAGGATTAGGGAACTGATCACAGAAGCTATTACCAAGACTTACAGGACCAGCTCCCCTATGAGGATTGGAGAAGCTGAACACAGAAGGCATTGTCTTGTCCTTAGGAACAGCTCTCCTGTGAGAAGGATGGTCCTATTTCTCTTGATTTTGGAAATTCCAAGATGTGTCACCTGGGGCAAGTTACGTACCATTTAGAGATACAGTGTTCTAAGTCAAATGAAGAAACTCACTGACTCCTCATCCACTTTGAAATTTTACACCTGCTGAGAATTCAAGAGCTTTTTACTTACATAATGCTATTTCTAATTTATGATGTCTTTAATTGAACCAATTGAATCATACAGCTTTTAAGTTGTCAAAAATTTCATGTTTAATTTGCTAGTAATGATTGTGATTCTCTTAATTCAATATTTCAGTAGATAGCTGAATTGCCTCCTCAGTTATGAACCTACCTTAACTATTTTTAAATGTCAGTCTTTAGTAAGTGTGAGAGACTTTTCTATAGTTTTTAAACATAAAATAATTTTTATATGTTGTTGTGTTTTATGTGAAATTTTCTTAATAGCCAAAGACTTGCCTGAAGACACTTTGATACAACTAAAAATATATCATGACAAAAAAAAAAACCTACATAAGAAAAACTCCTACTAATTCAAGTCAGGCATTACATTAGCAAAGAATCTCAGCCAAAAGAGAAGATTGACAGTTGTTATGTTGGAAGGAAAATGGAGCTGCCAAGAATATCTCAGTTAGCACTGACATTCTTAGCAAATTATTTAAAGCATCTTAAATTTATTTCCACATATGAGGGGGTGGTTAAAAATAAGTTTCTATATAAGACAGGATTATGATTTACATATAAGAATGTAATGTGTTTAAAGTGTAATACCATCCATGTAATTGATTCAGAAACCTAGTATAACTTTGTAAATTAAATAAACCTCCTGCAAGTAAAAGTCTTGCTTGTAATTTTAATCAGCCTGCAGCTGACCACATCTAAAAATTCTTCAGAGAAATCTAAGGATTTATTTTCTGAATGATGGTAAATGGACATGTTTGCTAAGTCCTATACAAATCAACACACTTTGAGCAAAGTTTGTATGAAGTCTGAGGAAGGGAATTAAAATTGCAGTATTAAATCAGGCAGTGGAGCTCCACAAAGACCAAACTGAGCAGGGCATAGGGGTCTTGTATGAGACAGTTTCTACAATCAAGGACCATGTGTGGATATGGCCTGGAACCCCCGCTCAGATGGGGCCCATGATAGCTCGTTGTCGGACTGAAGACCCTAGTGAGGGAAACAGGGAATGTTTCAGTCATGATCTTGATGGCTGACTCTTTGACCCTCCCCCACACAAGCCAGGGAGTGACAGAGGGGCTAGATCCCAGGGGAGGACATTGCAGCCAGCCCTGAGGAGACAGGATGAGCTGGGTTTGGATGGAAGGGGAGGAGGTCCTCCCCTGTTGGTGGACTTGGAGGGGGCAGGGAGGAGGGAGATGAGGGAGGGAGTGGGAGAGTGGGAGGGAATGATGGAGGAGGCTATGCCTGGGATGCAAAGTACCTAACCTGTAATTGATATAAAAATAAATAAATTAATAAAAAAATAAAATAAATCAGGCACTGGTTATGAGCAGACTGCTGAGAAACATGGATTCATTTGCAGTGTAGGAAAAATGTTACCCAAAAAAAGGAGAAGAAAAAAATGAAAAATACATAAACTTTAAACAGCTTGATTAAGAAACTTTGAAAGATGGGATATTGAACAGCACATAGAGGAGGAAGCTCAGTCTTCTGTCTGAATCATAGAAGGGACCTAGATGTTCATCCCATTTCATAGTAGCTCAAGCACACCACAAGTCAGTTGAACTTTTGAAGGCCATTAAATAACGCGATGTCCAAACTTTATCTCTAGACCTCAAATCCCAATTTTAATATTTTTTTCTGTTTTTTCACAAATATTTAAACCATATTTCCCTTGTTAGACCAAACATGATAGTAGTGATTTCATCTCAAGTTATCAGTTCCTTGGAAAAAATGCAGTAATAAACATTAATTTTAAAACCTACACAGAAAAGTAAGAAACATTTGACTCACAAATCATGAGATCAATTGAATTTTAATTAAAGCAATATACATCTGATATTTTCAATCAGTATCATTTTTTCCAGTGTATCTAAGATGTCTTTACAAATGTCAGAGAATATCCATCCTTGGGTGATGAAATAATGTTGATAGTTCGCGTTATACCTCACCTAAAATATCTGGCACTAAATACTAACTTTTACATTGCTGAAGCATAAAGATCTCTCTTGAGTAAGTAAATCAGCACAGGTAATCATTAAAATACTTGTTTATGATTTTTTAATCCCACCTCTGGCCATAATTTGACTTGGTTAACGAATGAGCTGCTTGCTAAAACTGCACTACTCTTACCTCCTTCAAATTGCATTAAAATGTCTTATTAAAACAAAAATATTCACCCAAAATGTGAAGTCTTGATTCTGTGAAGAGTAAGTGTGAAGGAGTGAACAAACTTAAAAAACTAGTCTTCTGATCTCTTAAAGTATGTCATGGAATGTGCAATCCTGCAGTCATATGCAATCAATAAATTAAAATATAATACATGTTTAAAAAGAAACAGATTTTAGTATATTTATTCTATATTATATGTGCACTATCCACTTATAAGTGAGTATATACCATGTGTGTCTTTCTGCTTCTGGGATACCTCACTCAGGATGATCTTTTATAGTTCCATCCATTTGCCTGGAAATTTCATGATTTCCTTGTTTTTAATAGCTGAGTAGTAATCCATTGTGTAAATGTACCACAATTTCTGTATCCATTCCTCCATTGAGGGATATTTCAGTTGTTTTCAGATTCTGGTTATTCCGAATAATGCTGCTATGAACATGGTTGAGCAAATGTTGTTGTATACTTGAGCATATTTTGGATATATGCCTAGGAGTGGTAAAGGTGTATCTTGCCACATTCCCCTTCCCAAGTCCACTGATAGGGAGGTCTTCCTCCCCTTCCCTTTGACCCTTGCCTATCAGGTTTCATCAGGACTGGCTACACTGTCTTCCTCTGTGGCCTGGTAAGACTGCCTCTGCCTCAAGGGGAAGTGATCAAAGAGCCAGCCACTGAGTTCACATAAGAGACAGCCCTGCTCTCCTTACTAGGGAACCCGCTTGGAGACTGAGCTGCCACGCGCTACATCTGTGCAGGGGTTCCAGGCAAGCTCCACGCATAGTCCTTGGTTGAAGTATCGGTATTAGAAAAGATCCCTTTGTCCAGATTACTTGGTTCTGTTGCTCTCCTTGTAGAGCTCCTGTTCCCTCCAGGTCTCTTGGTCTCCCCCTTCTTTAATAAGATTCCCTCCCACTCTCCCCATCCCTCCCTCATCTCCTCCCCGCCCCCTCCAAGTCCACAGACAGGGGAGGATCTCCTCCCCTTCCATCAGACCCCAGTTCATCTTGTCTCCTCAGGGCTGGCTACAATGTCCTCCCCTGGGATCTAGCTAGGATGTTACTCCCTAGCATGTATGGGGGAGGGTCAAAGAGCCAGCCATCGGGTTCATGACTGAAACAGTCCCTGTTCTCCTTATTAGGGTCTTCAGTTGGACACTGAGCTACCATGGACCACATCTGAGCAGGGGTTCTAGGCCATATCCATACATGGAACTTGGTTGGAGAAACTGTCTCATAAAAGACCCCTGTGCCCTGCTCAGTTTGGTCTTTGTGGAGCTCTTGTTCTCCCCAAGTCTTACTAACTTCCCCTATTTTTATTATTATTTACCGCCCTCTGCCGAAGGCTTGGTTGTGAGTCTTAATATCTGCTTTGATACATTGCTATATTGATTCTTTCAGAGGCCCTCTTTGGTATACTCCTATCCTGTTGCTTGTTTTCTCTTCCATTCAATGTCTATCCCATTTGTTCATCTAAACGAGCATTGATCATACCAACCTGGGTCCTCCTTCTTGTATATCTTCCCTAGGTGTATAGATTTCAGCATGACCTTCCTATCCTATCGGAGAGTGGGAGGGATTGAGGGAGGGGGTTACGCCTGGGATGCAAAGTACCTAACCTGTGATTGATATAAAAATAAATAAATTACATTTAAAAATGAACACAAAAAAACAAAACAAAACAAAAAAGTGTTCAGAATTATCATTATTGATTTTGATATTGATGTTATCTGGTAATGGGTGGCAATGAATCTTGACTTGCAGCTTTAAATGTCTCTGAATCTCTTGCCTTTAGAGCTCTTTGGGAGGACATCGTTTCATAAGCCTACCATGGAGTATGAGGGACAATGTTCAGGTATCCAGTTATGGAACCAAGCTGAGATCACACGATATGTCTGTGGTAGTTATGCAGCAGAGTGAACTCTGTGTATAATTTTGCTTGGGGAAATAAAAGTATCTTCTGTTCTACAAAACAAACAAACAAACCAAAAAACGATTCCCTGTATTCTGACCAAAGTTTGGTTCTGAGTCTCAGCATTTGCTTCAATATCCAACTAGTTAGTCAGTGTTTCATAGTCCTTCTGTGGTAGGCTTCTGTACTGTTCCCTGTTTTCTCCCTCTTCCCATATTCATAGGCTTTATCCATAATAGCCAGAACCCGGAAACAACCTAGATGTCCCTCAGCTGAGGAATGCATACAGAAATTGTGGTACTTTTATACAATGGAATATTACTCAGCTATTAAAAACAAGAAAATCATGAAATTTGCAGGCAAGTAGATGGAACTAGAAAAGACCATCGTGAGTGAGGTATCCCAGAAGTAGAAAGACACTCATGGTACATACTCACTTATAAGTGGATAGTAGACATATAATATAGAATAAACATACTAAAATCTGTATACGTAAAAAAGCTAAGCAAGAAGGAGGACTCTGGGTAAGATGCTCAATCCTCATTCAGAAAGGCTAATTGTTTTTCATTGACTGGGGACTGAGCAAAGTAACTATGTCAAATGATATATGAAGAATATATAAAAGAAAATATTCATTCTTTCTTAGCTACGGGCTCCCTTGTATTACATTTAATGCCATATATTTTTCAATCTCTCATGTACCTATTAAAAATAATTTTATGCAAATATCAAAAGAATTAGAGAAATGTGAAGAGATTATACATTCATGGTAAGGAAAAGATATATTTTAATATATTTAATATATTTTAATATTATACAGATTTTCATAATTACTTGTACTCCTGTTCCCATTACTAGGGTACCCACTTGGACACTGAGCTGCCATGGGCTACATCTGTGCAGGGTCCTAGGTTATCTCCATGCATGGTCCTTGGTTGGAGTATCAGTCTCAGAAAAAAACTCTTTGCCCAGATTTTTTGTTTCTGTTGCTCTCCTTGTAAAACCTGATTATAATTACACACAAATACTGATGCGGTGCTAAGATACGTTTCTTATCGTCATTCACAATGTGAATAGAATTTTTGTTTGTTTTTTATGGTATACTTACTTATCCAATTGCCAATAAATTACAATGTACGTAAAAGTACCTCACTCACTTCAAAAAAATTGAACAAAACCTGTTCTTGCTTTCTGCTGTATAAAAGAAATATAAAAATATGGTTAACTTTAAAAAACATAATTGAGAAGGAATGAGGGAGGGGTTTACAGCTGGGATACAAAGCAAATAAAATGTAATTAATGTAAAAAATAATTTTAAAAAACATAGTTGGTTAATATTGTAGAAGAAACCGGACAACTGCTGGCCCCTAGTCTGCCTCGTTTTGATGCTGATAGAGTGACTTTTAGTTGTGTCGTGAAATTTATCATAAAACATGAGTCACTTCAGTTTTCTTCCTCCCCCACCAGGGTCCTCAAAATCCTTTCCTCTGTATCTCTTGGATTATATCCCAGATAAGTCAGCTTCACTAAAGTCTCCGTAACAAGCATTAAAAAGTTTCAAATGATGTCACAACATTATGGCAAACATTTTCACATATGTTCTCCTGTGAATTTATGTTGGCTTGAGGATGGAGGAGAGTGTATACAGCCAACAAGAAATATTCAGGACATTATTAACAATTCATACCTCCTCACTGTAATATACTTTATAATCTGAAGACACTGCTCATGCAATCTTGCAGTGCCTTCTGCTCTCATGCATCTCAGTAGAAGTAGAGTCCCTACACCAGCATCAAAAGCACAGTTTAATTTTGCCTATGTAATATTTCTCAAGAATATGGGATAAGAAGTTTCCTTTCTTTGGAGATTAGGACATATAAGATACTATTGGCAATTCATAGATATTTATTTAGAAACAGTAATTTCAGAATCAGTTTACAATAATCATTTCAAATTTCAATTATCTGTGGAGAAAAATTATGCATAATAATTTGGGCAAATATGAGTCTCAAATTTAATGTCTATATAAATATTATAATAAATCTTATACTTTCAGAAATTATTTTTATAGTTTGTTATAAATATATACTATAATTAACTATAATAATATTTATAGTTAATTTATATCATCTAAAGATAATATTTAGTGGGGTCTTAACCAAGTCACTGCAACATTCTTTTTTCAGATACACAATGTTCAAATGAACTAGAAATTTACCTTCTAGTTCCATCCATTGACCTACAATTTCATGGTGCCATTAGTTTTTTAGGACTTGAGTAATACTCCATTGTATAACTGTACTACAATTACTTTATCCATTCTTTAGTTGAGGGACATCTAGGTTGCTTCCAGTTTCAAGCTGTTATGAATGGGGGAAGCAACACACATGGTTGAACACGTGTCCCTGTGGTAGGATGGAATATTCTTTGGGTATATGCCCAAAAGTTATAAAGCTGGGTCTGGAGGTAGATGGATTTCCTTCTTCCTGAGTAACTACCATACTGATTTCCATACTGACTATACATATTTGCATTCCCACCAACAGTAGAGGAGTGTTCCCCCTGTTCCACATCCTCACAAACATGAGATGTCAGATGTATTATTTATCTGAGCCATTCTAACTAGTGTAAATGGAATCTCACCATAGTTTTGATTTGCATTTTTCTGATGGCTAAAGATGTTGAACATATCTTTAAGTGTTTCCATTTGGGTTTTCTTAACATACTATGGTTAAAACCAAGAGTAAATAACTTTTATTTACACATATGTAAACACGTTCACAAAATTTAAACATGCTTCACATCTGTTTTTCTGAAAACTTCGTTCATTCAATGCCTTTCATTGCCTCCTTTTATTGTCTTCAATTGTATTAAATTGTCCATGGTATGACTAGGCCCCTCATTTATAACATATTCTTTAGACATACAATTGCAGATGTAGAGAAATGAATGGAAAATATTGAAAGTTTTGTTTTCTTTACTCTGTTCTATAACTTAGATCCTTTAAAGTAACTAATACTGTCAAGGTACAGAATAAATCTTGCTATAACCAAAAGCAGAATACCTTCTTTAATACTCCAAACAATTCTATTCTGTCTTAGAATATACTCAATATTCTCATCTTGTTCATTATGTTTTGGAAAATACTTTAAAAACTTATGTTTACCTGATCTTGATTCAGCTTTGGTAAATGGTCTCTATCAAGAAAATTGTCCATTTCATTTACATTTTCAAATTTTGTTGTATATAGGTTTTTGAAGTAGGACGTAATGATTCTTTAGATTTCCTCAGTGTTTGTGTTATATCCCCCTTTTCAAAATAAATTTGTACCTTCATTTTCATTGAATTATAGGGAGTCTTTAATTTCTTTCTATATTTCTTCCTTGACCCAGTTGTCCTTGAGTAGAGAGTTGTTCAGTTTCCATGTGTGTGTAGGCTTTTTGCTATTTCTGTTATTGTTGAGGTCTAATTTTAGAACATGGTGGTCTGATATGATACAATGGATTATTTGAATCTTCTTGTATCTGTTGAGGCTTGGTTTTTGCCTGACTATATGGTCAATATTGCAGAAGGTTTTGTGAGGTCTGAAAACTATATTTATTAGTATAAAAGTAAATATTCAAGGGGCAGTTTAAGGCTGTTCATTAATCAGAGTAATAATAGTGGCTTCTTATGCTGGCCTTTGACCTGGCAAACCAAGGGTTCTTGGTGCAGTTAATACTACTAAGCACGAGTTCCATCTTGTGGAGTGGGTCTTAGATTCAGTCAGAAAAGAGTTGGCTACTTCCAAAATATTCATACTGTAATCTGCTTCAGTAGACGTATCTTGCCAGGGTAGTAGTTATTGTATACCATAAAGTTCACAGATGGGTAAGAATATTTATGTCTTTTCTCCCTCGTAACATGTATAGAACTTTCTGGCACTCTGAAAACTGGCCAATAAAAATGAAACCTGTGATTGATATAAAAATAAATAAATTTCTCCTCCATTCAATGTCCATCCTATCTGTTCATCTATACGAGCATTGATCATACCAGCCTGGGTCTCCTTCTTGTATATCTTCCCTAGGTGTGTAAATTTTGGCATGACCATCCTATCCTATAGGTTTATATAAGTGAGTATATACCATGTGTTTCTTTCTGCTTTTGGGATACCTCACTTAGGATGATCGTTTCCAGGTACCACCATTTGCCTGCAAATTTCATGATTTCCTCCTTTTTAATTTCTGAGTAGTATTCCATTGTGTAAAAGTACCACAATTTCTGTATTCATTCCTCAACTGAGGGACATCTGGGTTTTTTCCAGGTTCTGGCTATTACAAATAAAGCAGCTACGAACATAGTTGAGCAAATGTCCTTGTTGTGTACTTGAGCATCTTTTGGATATATGCCTAAGAGTGGTATAGCTGGGTCTTGAGGAATCACTATTCCTAATTGTCTAAGAAAGCGCCAAATTTATTTCCAGAGTGGTTGTACAAGTTTGCATTCCCACCAGCAATGGAGGAGGGTTCCTCTTTCTCCACAACCTCTCCAGCATGCATTGTCACTAGAGTTTTTGATCTTAGTCATTCTGGTGGGTGTAAGCAACAGGACAGGAGCATACCAAAGAAGACCTCTGAAAGAATCAATATAGCAATGTATCAAAGCAGATATTAAGACTCACAACCAAGCCTTTTTCAGAGGGCAGGAAGTAATAATAAAAATAGGAGAAATTAGTAAGACTTGGGGAGAACAAGTGCTCCACAAAGACCAAACTGAGCAGGGCACAGGGGTCTTATATGAGACAGTTTCTCCAACCAAGGACCATATATGTATATGGCCTAGAATCCCCCCTCAGATGTGGCCCGTGATAGCTCAGTGTCGAACTGAAGACCCTAGTAAGGGAAACAGGGACTGTTTCAGTCTTGAATTTGATGGCTGACTCTTTGAACCTCCCCCATGCATGCCAAGGAGTAACAGCCTGGCTAGATTCCAGGGGAGGACATTCCAGCCAGCCCTGAGGAGACAAGATGAGCTGGAGTTGGATGGAAGGGAAGGATGTCCTCCCCCGTTGGTGGACTTGGAGGGGGCGGAGAGGAGATGAGGGAGGGATGGGAAGGGTGAGAGGGAATGAGGGAGGGGGCTATGCCTGGGATGCAAAGTACCTAACCTGTGATTGATATAAAAATAAATAAAATAAAATAAATAAATAAATAAATAAATAAATTACATTTAAAGAAAAAGAGAAAAAATGATACTTCAAGGTCAGTATGCACTTGATTTATACACATCCTCATTTATCTGGAGTCTTCAGTAACTGAGTATTATCTACAAGGTCTGGAGAGTAAAATGATAATAGTCTTTATTTTGGGGGAAATCAACTCATCTTCTCTGACTAACAAATTGAAGGCAAGCAACCTACAACTGGCAGGGGCTTTTGTTTGATAGCTTATGGTGTCTGGGGGAGGCATCATTCCCTTATATAAGGTAACTTCATTTAAACTCTTTTGATAAGTATATACATATACTTATCAAAGCTTATATATATATATGAGCTTCTGCCATAGAAAGTTTCCATATGATATTATTGAAGGCCTTTATTGTTGGTTATCCTACTGTCTTCTTTTCCTTTACCCTGCCTTTCAATTCTTCAGCCCACTTAACCATTCCTGCTCCATTGTTCTGTTCTTCTTTATTAACACCAATGTTCTCCTATTCACGCTTCAAATCTACTCCTCCATTTTCCCTTTCTAGCTTCTAGAATATTAAATAATCATCTCAACTCTGATTACCATGCAATCTTTCTTAATTTTGCTACCTTGAAAATAACAAAATTAAAGATATAACCAAATCCCCAAACTCTTCTCTTCTCTGCTTTCATTTCTTTCTCTCCTATTCTTTTGCTCCACTGTTTGCTCTCATTCTCTCCCTCCTGCAGCTACCATTCCGCTCAGTTCTTCTCATTCATTCTATCCCTTCCTTTCCTCCCTCTCATTTGTTCTCTTTTCTGCTCTCTCTATACTTATTTTTGATTGGTGATTTTCCAATATCATTAACAGTGTTTTCAGTATTTGAAGAGAAATCCATGGTTTGCTCTCCACTTTAATTTTAAGTACATCTCAACCATCCCTAAAAAAATACCATTTAGTGAGAATTAATGTTTTGAATTATCTAATCCATAATTTACATTCATTCTCTTAAGTTTTACATAGTTTCTCGATAAAAGTTGTATGAAGATCACATATTTTGGTATACTCAGCAAAATGTTATGATATGCTAAAAGCAGATATGCTATTTGAGCACATCCTGTTTACCAATAGAAGTTTTCACAGTTTATTATTTTGCTAATTTTCAAGTGAACTTCTTTTATATTCTAATTTTGGTCTCATTTCTCCTCTGAGGCATGTGCTCAACATGTTATTTATAATTTAGCACGGTATTGTTATTATCTCTTATGTGTGTGTGTCTGTTGTTGTTGTTGTATATGAATTTTCTTGTAGATATGGACAGTTGTGTGTGGATGAATATGGATTCCAGGGTTCAATTTTGCATGTTTCCCTCCACTGCAGTCCATGTGAACTTCTTGAGGCTTGGTTTATTATAGAACTTAGAGCTAAACACTTCTACTAGACTGGCTGACAAAAGGACTCCAGAGGTCCACCACTCCCCAACTCTGTTTACAGACAACTTGTAGATTTCTGTTTACACACAATCTGATGTGCCTGATTGCTTACAAGGGTAGTTGGTATCCAAACTCAATCCTCATCGTTGCTTTTCAGGTGCTTTATAAAGCCATATCTCCAGCCCAATTCCTTTCTAGCAGAAATAAATTTGGGAAACAAATTGCAATGCTCATCATAACATTTTTTTGTTAAATCATGGTAAACATAAAACAATATTTTAGTTTGTGCATCTAAACATGGAAGGATTGCTGTCTGAACTGATAAAAATCAACTTCTAAATCTCTGCTACAAAGTCTTTGTATGGACTACCTAATTTCTTATGACAAAAAATTTTAGAAGGAAAAAGACTGTCATTTTTTTCTTTCTTTTTTTCTTTTTTTTTTGGCATAAGTGCAAAAAAATCTTTCAAAAGACAAGAAATCCTCTTTATAAGCAAAACAAAATACTTAATGATGTCATCTTATTGTGAGCAGAGTAGATTATAATGCAACCTTACATTTGATTATAAGAGGATTAAATCAGATGATAGTAATATAGGGAAATTCAATTATTTTTTTTGTCAGACCATCACACATTCTGCAGATCCTTATTCTTGACAAAGTAGTGTTTTACAAATACATGCCCATGTGTTCACTTGACTTTATATCTAAAGATCATCTCTAAAGAAGGTATATAGTACCATTTCTAAAAATATCATCTCTATATACTAATTATTTCTTTATATGATAGATAGTAAAACAAAATTTATTATTTATTTTCTTAGTTTTTTCATGAAGGGATTGGCACATCAACCCAGACACAAAGCCTGCTACCGAGAATTTGTTCTGATGCAAGATATACCTGGGTATAGGTAGCTCTGAAGTGGTGGGAAAAGCCAACCCATCACTGGTCCAAACAGGCCACAACAGGGAGCCCACCCCTGATACTGCCTGGAGCGCTAGAAACCAGAGGTTGGATAGCCCAGAGACATAGGCTAATATCAAACAAAACCAGAGAAATAAAAGTTCACGAAATTCTTGGTAATACTATTCAGCTGTATTCAAAGACAAACCTAGCATAATCACCATCAGAAAGTTTACATCCAGCAACTGAAGGAAATAGATGCAGAGACCCACAATAAAACACTAGGAAGAGCTGAGAGATTGAAGGATTGTAGGAGCCAGAACGGTCAACATCACCACAAGAACACAGCCCACAAAATCAAGTAACCTGGGCTCCTAGTAGCTCACTGAGGCTGATTCAACACTCAGGGAGACTACATGGGTCTGACCTAGGTCCCCCGAATATATGTTAGATTTTTGTAGCTTGGCCTTCTTGTGGGTCTCCTAATACTGGCAGTGAGGACTGTCTCTGACTCTATTGCCTGGTTTGGGGACTATTTTTCTTCCTGTGGGTTGCCTCTTACAGCTTGAATATGAGGGACATACCTAATTTTACTGCAACTTGATATGCCATGTTTGTTTGATATCCCTGGGAGGCCTTCCCTTTTCTGAATGGAAATTTAGAAGAGGTTGATCAGGGGAAGAGGAGAAGTGGAGGGGAAGGGGGACTGGGAAGAGAGGAAAGTATTTCAGTATGTAGTATATGAGAGAATAATTTCTAAAAAAATAGAAACACATACAAAACATTTTCTCCACATATGAGTTATTTACTTACTTGTACTGTCAAGGACAATTGATTTTAATATCAAATATTCAGGTTTTTCTCATATGTTTAACATGAAAACTTCAAATCCACAGAAAAGGTAAAGAAGTGACCCAATTAATATTTTGTGTAATTGCTTATTCTATGAATTTTAATTTTGACATATTGTTTTCCTTGATGTTTTATATAGTTTGTTCTAAAATTCTTGAAAGTGAACATATTAAGTTTCATGTATGGGGGAGAGCAAAGCCTACAAACTGGTTTTGTACAGCACTTGAGTAACTCTAAATATAATTTTAATATAACTCATTTCTTGTTTGTCTTCTGAGTTTCACCTCTTTTCCCTACACCAGATGTCTCTGTACCACTATAATTCATATATTTTTCATGGCAGAAATCACTGTGAATCCTGCTTGTTTTCCAGCCCTTAGCCAATATGCTGCTTAGTCTCACTGGGATACTGATGCCATTTAGCTTTGTACAAGGCTGTTCTCTGTCACATTCTTACAAGAATATTGAACCGTAGCAGACAGCCATCAGCATTTAATAGTAGCCCAGGAAAACAGAAACAATCACAAAAATGTCAAATTATAGATAATTAATCCCTAAATGAAAGGTCATTTATAATTGAGGTATACAAAAGTGACATTACCAAAATTAATAATCAGAACTTGTTATACAGGATCCATTTTCTGTAACAAAAAATAGCCTTTGTGAACTTCAGTTATATTATTATATTATATTAAAGATATTATTGGTCTCCTCAAGGCATGGTGCATGCTGATGTGAAATGTTGCCTGCGGTTAACAAATGATAACGCTTGGTTTTTAACAGGCTTCCTAATAAAAGTCAATTACTTTTGTCCTAAATAAATTCTTAGTGGCTTTATAAATCATTCAAACCAAGAGCTATATAGTGCCAGAATGTTTCTATCAACCCTGAGAATTCTTCACTGTACTCTCAAGTCTTCACTAAATGACATTTTTAATAAAGTTATAAAGTTGTAAATAGAGTGCATAAAAGTTAATGTCACAAAGCATAACTTATGTAACTTTGCAGAAGGTTCAATTTAGGCAAGGTTAACATAATTGAGAAGCCAAAACTCCACACCGTAGTCTCTATAAATTAATCGGGTTTCTGGGAACTTATAATACGTGTGAAAAATAATACTATGACAGAGTAAAATTTTATTAAAGTATACTGAGATGAATCAAATTCTTTTAAGTAATGTATTTGTATTATTTTCAATTATGCATAATGTATATGTTTATATGTAATTGTGTCTACACCAGGTCACCATGGAGATCAGAAGCATTGGGTCCTCTGGCCCTTGTGTTACATATGGTGGTGAGCTGCCTGCCAAGGTGCTGAAAACAGAACTCTGATGTCTGGAAGAGCATCAAGTGCTCTCAACTCCTAAGCCAGCCCTCTACCTCCCTACAACTCAAACTCAGAGTGAATGAAATTGTTAGAAAATGTTCACATTGTTCATTCTTCATCTTCATGTTTTTCTCTAAATCATAATATATGTTTGTTTCTCTGCCTTTGTAAGTTGTGACCTGATAAATAATGTCAAGGGAGTATGCAGAGGATCATTTTCAACAACATTTTGAACTTGTTATATTTCTAAATCTTCAAATAATCTTTAAAATTTAGAATTAAAATTCTTAGTATTTATTAATTCAAATTTATCACAATCATTTTCTCTTAGAGATTTCAACTTTTTACCATATTAAAAAAATAGTACTAGAGCTGATAAACACATGGCTGTAAAACCTGAGCTCTAGTGTAAATTCCATCCAAGAATGTGATGGTAGCCCCACCAGATAAGGAAAACAGTCTTCTGCAGTTACAAAATAGAAATGGTTAAAAATAAATCTTGTGTTTTCAGTATAAATCATATGAGTCTTACTATGAATCCATTATGAAACTTAAAATAATTGGCATCATGTCAAATGAGACCACAATTTGAGGGACAAAGTGTTGCTAATAGTTAGTACAATGGGACATCATCATGTTCAAAGGAGATTTTAAAATATTTTGTTTTGGAGCCCAGTCTCAAGAGATACGACCACAATACAACTCTCCCCACTTAATTCTAAGGGATCTTTGCAGAAGACTGGGCAAAGAGATTAGAAGAGTCAGAGGAACAGGAGTATGCCATGTGATTGTGTCTCTTATGAAAGTAAGAGCTACACCCTTAAAATCTCACCAACATGACTACATTAGCATGAGCTGAACACGGACAAGGACTGCATTTTGAATTCTCAGAACAAACCCAGACCCCTCCTCCCCCACACATATAGTATATACATATGTACATACATATATATATATATGTATATAATATACATATGTACACAATTATGTGTGTAAAGTATAAAAATACTATGTCATTTGTGAAACAAGGTATTCTAAATGGAAAGAAAACGTAAATTGCCAAGGGAAAGATAAAATGTGCAATTTAGCATAAATATTCTTTTTCCCACCACTCTCCAACTTCTTTTCATTACCATAATGCTTTGGAGCTTTATAGACATAGATTGCATGCATTATAGATTCATTTCAGTCTTCCCTATCTTTTACAGACTTTGTTCCCCTACTGGGCCAGACTAAACCATTTTGGTTTCATACCTGTCACGTCCTGAGCTTACTGATGAAATATCTTCCTTTCTAAGTCTCCAGTGAGTGCATTCCTGTCTAGTGAGATAAACTCTTCATCAGGCACAATCTCTCTCATGCCCAGATATCTCATGGATGCCTGTCCTTTCTCTGTTGTCTTTTTATCTTTAACAATCATTGACATTTGAACCACGGACAAGCAAGTGTCTCATATGGCTTGTATGATTTAGTCCAGTAGCGACTGATTTCCCTCGTATTGCCACAGATTATGCAGCCTCAAAGAGATTATTTGCCTCAAAGAGACAACAAATAATCACAGAGCTTAGTCTTCAATTCTATAGCCCCAGACATTAACCCATGCATGCCCTAAGTCACAGTTTCACAAGGAAGATTAATTTTTTTTCCACTTCTTCTCTAAAAGTCACCCCTCTCAATTCAAGTCCTACAGATGTAGGATATTGCCTGATTCTTATAATTTTCAATGTGGATCCATTATTTAGGTTTAATCTATATGCTAAATATTGGATTTTCTCCTATCTTTTATATAAAATCAAACATAAGAGAGTCTTCTATAATATCTATTTCACTCTTTCACTTCTCACTATCCAACTCTCTCTGCTGACAAATTTCTGAATCCCAGCAAGCATTTTGTGACAGAGAACTAGGTTGTCTGTGCTTTTTCTTGTGTTCCAGCAGCTGTAAGGAATAGCATGCCAAAAATTTCTATGCAATTCTCCCTTTTGAAAACTTTTCCTGCCAAACCAGATAATAATACAGAAGATAGCATCTGTACAAGTTATTTTTTTTCCTCTTTGCAATTCCTCCCTTGCTTGGGCAACCTCTTTCTTGGCTGAGAACTGAGCCTTAGTTGCATGTTTTATCACCCACAACAAAGGGAACACAGCTGCCTAGTCAGGCTGCTCACAATTCCGTCGCGTGTGTTCTGTATTCAAGGTTGGTAATGCATTCTACAGTCCACAAACTATTTGCAGGTATAATCCTTGTTTCTTGATGGATCCCATGTAACAGGGAGGTCAGCCATGCCATACCATATAAGGGAAGGCAACGATGCATATTATCCTGAGGATGCTCAAATCTCAGACAGTTCAATCCCTTCATGTGTTATCACTCAGAGCAAAGGACACGCAAGAGCCATGGCCAGGAGGGTACACCACTCCATATCTCATACAGAAATCTCACCATATTAAAATTGTCTCTATGTTTGTTCTAACCTTGATTTTTCTAGGGCCTGGCAGCACTCCTCCGAAAGGCCAGTGATGGAGTTCTGGGGACAATATGCAGACAGCTTTATAAGTCTTTTACTTATGAGTGAGGATATACCCTGTGTGTCTTTCTGCTTCTGGGATACCTCACTCAGGATGATCTTTTATAGTTCCACCCATTTGCCTGGAAATTTCATGATTTCCTTGTTTTTTATTGCTGAGTAGTATTCCATTGTGTAGATGTTCCACAATTTCTGTATCCATTCCTCAGTTGAGGGTCATCTGGGTTGTTTCCAGCTTCTGGCTATTACAAATAAAGCTGATACAAACTTGCTTGAGCAAATGTCCTTATTGTATACTTGAGCATCTTTTGGATATATGCCTAGAAGTGGTACAGCTGGATCTTAAGGAAGCACTATTTCTAATTGACTGAGAAAGCCCCACATTGAGTTCCAGAGTGGTTGTACAAGTTTACATTTCCACCAGGAGTGCAGGAGAGTTCCCCTTTCTCCACAACCTCTGCAGCACGTGTTGTTACTTGAGTTTTTGTCACTTCAAGGTATATACTCATTCATAAGTGGATATTAGACATATAATATAGGATAAACCTACTAAAATCTGTACACCTAAAGAAACTAATCAAAAAGGAGGACTCTGGCTAAAATTCTCAATCCACATTCAGAAAGGCAAAGAGGATGGACATCAGAAGAAGGAGAAAACAGGGAACAAGTCAAGAGCCTGCCACAGAGGGCCTTTTAATGACTCTACCCTGCAGGGTTTCAAAGCAGATGCTGAAACTTATGGCCAACCTTTGGGCAGAGTGTGGGGAATCTTATGAACAAAGAGGAAAATAGTAAGACCTGGAGAGGACAGGAGCTTCACAAGGAGAGCAACAAAACCAAAAAATCTGGGCACAGGGCTCTTTTCTGATACTGTATCTCCAACCAAGGACAATGCATGGAAATAACCTAGAACAACCCTTGCACAGATGTAGCCCTTAGGTGTTCAATGTCCAAGTGAGTTCCACAGTAATGGGAACTGGGACTGTCTCTGACATGAACTGATTGGCCTGCTCTTCGATCACCTCCCCTGAAGGGGGAGCAGTATACCAGGCAACAGAGGAAGACAATGCAGCCACTCCTGATGAGACCTAATAGACTAGGATCAGATGGAAGGAAAAGAAGACCTTTCCTATCAGTGGACTTGGGGAGGGGCATGCTTGGAGAAGGGGGAGGGAGGGATTGGGAGAGGAGGAGGGAGAGAGCTACAGGGGGGATACAAAGTGAATAATATGTAATTAATAAAAATTAAGTCTTTTACTATCTCATGCTAAAGACTTTTGCAAAAACATTAAGGAAAAACAATATTAAAGTAGTAGAAATACTGAGGCCTTTGGAATAGTACACCCACAGGAATGCAATTATATGTGAGTACAATTAGTAATAAAGTAAGGTGAACGTAGAAGTGAAAACTGTCTTTGTCATTTTCAAGGTCAATGTATTTTTAACACAAATCAGAAGTTTATATAAACCAATATGCATATTTTATAAAAAGCAGTTCTTAATATCCATGTATATATAGATATATATATATATGCACACACAAATACACAGAAGTATATGCATAAATCTTGCCATAGAGTATTGTACCCTATTAGCGTAACAATTGCAAGGTAGGGGGTAGGGGATGGCTGATACATGGCTCAGGAGTTAAGACTGCATGCTACTCTTGCAGAGGATCTGCGTTCAGTTCCCAGCACCTATATTAGATCTATAATTCTAGCTGTGGAAGCTTGACAAGTTTTTCTGGGTTTTATGGGCACTTCAGTGCATATATCCACACATAGACATACATACAAGTATGAACTCGAATGAAAATGCTTAAAAATATCTACTTTTCCTTTTTAAAAAATATTTTGAGATTATAATGTAATTACTGCAATTCGCCCTTCCCCTTTCCTTCTACAAGCCCTCCCATATATACTGCCCTGCTCTCCTTCTCCTTCAGATTCGTTGGTTCTTTTCCAATAATTTTTGTTGCATGCATTATATATATATATATATATATATATATATATATATATATATTCCTAAATATGGCATGCTTGTCTTAAAATGTATGTACTTGTATGTACATTTTACACACACATACAAACAAACATCTCAGGAAATCTAATAGCTACATGTTAGCTCCTAAAACATGGAGAATAACTTTAAAAAGAAAAGGGTTTGTTAGGTACCCTCTCTAACTTTCACATTTGTGTAGTTCTTCAAGAGGATGAAAGACAAAATACTCCAGAACATTCTCACATGATGCATATTGTAGCCTTAAGACTCCACCCTTCGGGGATCCAAGATGGCTGCCACGAGAGAACACTGTGTCTGAGGAGTAGGAGAGCAGAAACAACACAGCGACCAGGAGACTGAACTCTGGGACCGAAAACGCCAGCATTTGTGACTGCCAGGTGAGCAGAACTCCTACGGTGAGAAAATCAAGTGGGAAAACCCTAGAGACACCCAGTTATTACCTGGAGAAATTTCCCGGTGACCAGCGGCGCACAGCTCTGATCTGGACGAGCAGCTGCGCTGGGCGCCTGCTCCCGCCAATTGTAGACTGAATCACACAGTCTCTCGGGCAGTCTCGGGAGGAACC
>CM053753.1:84293674-84328526 GCA_028658305.1 Pachyuromys duprasi | reverse complement strand
AGGAGACAGGATGAGCTGGGGTTGGATGGAAGGGGAGGAGGTCCTCCCCTGCTGGTGGACTTGGAGTGGGCGGGGAGGAGATGAGGGAGGGTTGGGGAGGGTGGGAGGGAGTGGGCGGGCTGCGCATGGGATGGAAAGTACCTAACCTGTGATTGATAACAAAAAATAAAAAAATTTAAAAAAAAATAAATTCCGGAGGCTTGTGACCAAGAACTAGAAAGGTGAGTTTGAGGTCACAAGGTAATTGTGAATGCTATCCCACACCCTACAGTAGCCAAGCTTGGGCTCACATTTTATTTTAAATGCACGTGACATTTACACTCTGCCTGTCTTTTATCTTTTACTCAGTCTTAGAAAGAACACATGGATTGTGTATTTCTGAGTCACCTTTTTGTTTATTAATTTAAACATACATTTTACCTACTCTCATTATTCTTTTTCACAACATACTATTCACATTTTATTTATTTATTGCTTTTAAGAAATGTTTCATTTATAGTCATCTCTAGTACAGGAAGTCTAACAACGGCACTCTAGAGGAAGACAGCATGATTCAAAACTTTTCATGTACTTTTGAATTATTTTTTTTCTTTATTAATTTATTAATTTGTTCATTTTATCTCCCAATCGCAACCCCACTCCCTTCTATCAGCCCATTCCCATTCCCACCCCCTTCCCCCATAGCCCTTCCCCACTCCACCACCACCAAAGCACCCTGGTAGAGCAAGTCGCATCAGGTCTAAGTGCCTCCTCTATCACTGAGGCAAGACAAGCCAGTGCTGCTCTGGAAATGGGATCCAGAGGGAGGCAACAGAGTCCAAAGCAGAGACAACCCCCTCTCCAGTTGTTAGGAGACCCACTTAATGGCGGAGCAGCCCATCAGTTTCACATATGTAGGGGCCTAGAAAAAAATACAAAATTAAAAAACAAATATCTTCCCTTGAACCCCACTTAGTAATTTTGAATTATTAGTGTTGAAATCACTGGGCTATCAGAATTTTTTTAAAAATTCTTCTTGGAGTGTGAGTCAAATGATTCTGTGCTTTACAACCAAAAGATGCCCACCCATTTTCTTATACAAGACATAACGGCACATCAGAATGATCATTTTACATTTTCCAAGAAAATTTCATTTTCTGAGATGTAATGGAGCCACCAAGCAATTTAAATTTCATAATGAAAAACATGTGATTAGATCGTGGCCACTGATTATAACACACTTTCCTAACATAGAGAATGATCCTCATTTGCTTAAGCTTTAAAACAGCAATTTTTGTCCTGAGGTTATTATATAGATTTATTTTGGGGGGCTCTTAATGTTCCTATTAGAAGTCACTGATTGCTAAAAAGTCATCTCTGTCCAGATGCTGTGTGTCTGGCAAGGGGTTTGAGAGCCTCGAAAGCTCCCTACAACACTCTTCTGTTTATTTTCCAGCACCAGTAACGATTAGGAAAGAGACATCTGCTTCCATCTACTGCCTCACTGTTCCCGAACTGCACTGGACATAGATGATAGTGCCCTTCCTATAACCTCTTTATGGAGTTTGTGTCTGAGCCTGAAAGAAAACAAGAATGTGGCGAAGGCATCTTTTTGGTGATTGCAGAATTCAAAAGATTCAGTAATGTCCATAGCTGGTTGGGGCTCCAGGCAAGTAGGACTGCTGCATCCTCTGTGATACCAAAAGAGAAAACATAAGAGATGTGGATAGTAATTAAAATAACAAGTGTAGACATGCTGTCAGGCCAGAATGGGTTTTAATACGGCAATGGTGCCTGCATGTGTTTGACACACATGCTGACAGTTTGAAAGGCTTTTTACATTCACAGCATTTTCATTAAAATTGAGCATGTAAAACTAGACATTCTATTACCAGACCATAAAACCAATATATTCTTGATGTTTTTTTGAAACAAGATTTTCACAAATTTACAACTGGAAGAATGTGACCTTGAGAAAGGTTCTAGAGAGCCAATCAAACATTGATTCAAAAACTACATTCAAGAAAAAGATTTTTAAATTTAAAACTTTTTTTTTCTCAAAACAACTTTGCTCAATAGGAATAAAATCGCCATGTTTTCATGATACCAGATAATAATTAGATATTTTTTATTTCTTGGCTTCTAAAATGTTTTGATAATAATCACAACACATCAAATTTTCAATTTATAACATTGTTAAGTATAAAGAAGGAAACTAATGCTTTTAAATCAAAATTCAGAAGAGATAGAATTAAAACTGAAAGCTACAAATTAACTCTATACATTTATTTAGTTGCTGAGTGTGTGATGATTGCCTCATCTCCATGCAGAAAGCTCTTAGAATTATCTTGCTTTCCTCTTCCTTTAGTTGCCATCATAGCAACACTTTTTACTTTTGTTTAAACAAAAGGAAAATATTTTAAGTAGTGAAGATATTCTGTAAATTTCATTAACAGACAATGGTGTTTAAAAACAAAACTCTTAGAATAACATTGCTCATAATAAATATTCTTGTTCAGTCAACTTTCTCCATTGTCCAAGATTTGCCATTTGAAACTAATTATGCTATCTGTGTAACAATAGCTTTTAAATAATATAACCTTGTCTGGTTACTAAGATTGGCACAACAGGTTAGGTTACTTTCTACTCTATGCTTTAATGTATTGCCTTTCTCTGATTTATTAACAAATAATCAGAAATTATATTGATCCAGGAACTGAATTAAGCACTGTACAGTATTGACAGTAACAAAAGTTATGGCAGTTATACAAGTCCTAAAATTGGACTCAAAAAAGATAGAATTAGATTTATTGTAAGTAACACTGTCAGATAGTGCAAATGTAATTTATGAGGAGACATAGATAGCATTGTATACAGAAAGTGGAGGCTAACACAGTGACTGCAGAAAAGATGTGTCTTCATGCCAAATGATATTAAAATATCATGATAAGAACAAAATATAAAGCCACATTTTAAAACATAATACTCTAATACACGGCTGCATTTTGGTGGGTTAGTTTATAATTTTTAACTTTTGAGATCCTCATGTTTTTTGAAAGTCAGCTCATCCTAGTTCTGTGTATTGGACATGTGCATGGTCCAGGCATTGATTAGGGGGTGGTAAGAGAATGATGAAAAGACAGACATATAAATAACAGGCACATGTACACCAAAGCTGAAATGGGTTAGAGTCTGTTACTGCTCCAGCTAAGAGGCTCAGCTTGTTAATTATGTACAGCTCAGGGGAAAGGCTTAACAAATCTCTACTGAAGGTCTCAGTAGGTGAGCAGTTTTAAGCTATAAACATCAACTGCAGTTGCTAGTCTTTGCATGTACCAATCAGTCATTCATAAACAGTCCTACCATGGCCACAAATGAAAGCTTTGCCATCACTCTTGAACCTGGCCTATACGGGCAATGCCTTTGTCAATTTCCCATGAATCTGAGTCCTTGGAGACTTTCACATGGCTGTTTCTATGTCTCAGAACTCCACTTACTCCCGCCTTCTTCCTCTCCCTGCAAATTTCTGTTAAAATCTTATTGTAATGTGAAGTGACTGACTTTAAAACACCTAAATGCATAGCTTTCTCTCCACTTTTTTCATAAAGTCAATGAGGTTGAACAACGGCACTGGCATGTCTCTCACTTTTTATGAAACATTCTAGCCCAATTGTTAAATAGCCAATTTATGATCCAGATTAACATAAGTACTGATTTCCCAAATCACGCTGTTTTGGTCTTAGATTTTACATCATCTTAGAATTGGGTAGATGGCATCGTAGGGCAAGACTTACTTCAAGCTGACAAAGGTTTGCTTCATTTGCCTGTCTCCATTTCATTACAGCTGGGAGACTCCTCTTGTGCACAGTGGCAGCAGCAAGAGTGTCTCAGAAATATAGGAAACATCATTTTGGAACAACTTTTACTAAGTGGAAACTAAATCTGATTAAATCAACAATAGCTTTGGGATGTATTTCATGGGGTTTTCAGAAGCTGAAATGAGCCTCTTATGATGATAACTTCAATGACTGTTTCCTATATTAACTTTCTGTTTACTTTCTCCATATTTGCTTTCTACTCCTCAATTTCTATTTGCTATTTAAATAATGAAGTATTTCACATGGGACCTTGTTTCAAACATTCTATTGACTGGTATACAAATTTAATAGTCATTAATGGAATTAACCCTTCAAAGAATACACAAATGATTCTAGAACTATTTCATTCACTGATGAAATTACAGTAAAGCCTCTTACCAATAAAGAATAAGATTATGAAAAATTCTAATCCAATTATTAAGACTTACTCTGCAGTCAACTGAGATAAAGTAGAAGTGGAACTGTATCTTTGAATTATATATCTAAATTAATTAATGTGCATCTGGCTCCTAACATTTTCTTAAGTTTATCAATATTTTCTCTAATAATTAAGCCATTTGTAACTTCTTCAGAAAGCAATGAAATCAGAAGAAATGACAAGTTCAATCAAATGGTAACTTGAAGGAATGATTAGATAATCATAAATTCTAAGTGACCTTGTTTAGAAGGATATATATCTCACTACTCTTTGACAGTCTAGAATGTATCACCTCACCAACAGAGATGCAAAAGTATTGTTACTGTGATATAAACATACTTATGAATGCTGGGTTATGAATAACATGTTTGATTACATTGAAGTTCATGGTCCTTAGAGGTTTTTTGTTGTGGTGGTGGTAGTTTCTTTTTTGGTTTTGTTTTGGTTTTTTGTTTTGTTTTTATACAAAAAAAACATGGGTGGAACCCCAAAAGAAGACAACAGACAAATTTTGGCGAATGTCTATCAGAGATTATTCACTCTGTAAAACGGACATAACAATTAACCAGGTACAGTAGTGAATCTTTACAACAAGTATTATAAGGTCCATAGTTCTATTATGTTTGTAGTAGGTCCTTTCAAGAGTAAAAAATTATAAAAATGTTAAAAGCTATGAATTAGTGAATGAGCTTCGATCAACACTGATACTTATAAATGTCCCCTTATTCATCAACAGAAGTTGGGTATATGATACTCTTCCTTCATATTAAGTAACCAAATAGAGCATATGCAATAACATGGAATGTAGAGATTTATGTTACAAAGAAAATTAAAAGAAAATGTGAGGCTAAGAATGGAGATTTCAGCAAGACACAATGACATACACTCCCAGCTCTGGGGGAAGCAGAAGCAGGCCTATCTCTGTGAGTTTGAGTCCAGCCTGCTCTACAATGCAAGTCCAGGACAGCTAAGAATACACAGAAAAACCCTGTCACAGAAAAACCACACACACAAAAATGTAGATTTCATCTTCTACAGTGTGAATAAGGATAGCTTTTCAGAAATAGTGCAGTTGCATTACAGAAATAAAACACCAAAAGGACCAAGGTATATGGATAGCTGAGAAGTAATATTTTAGGCTGTGAAAAAGAATATCTGAAGTTTCTTGGACTCACAAAGGTTAGAATATTGAAATGGTGCTCAAGAGATAACTGTGGGTATAGTATTGGAATGAGAAAGAGATTATATGACTTCTAAAACATCATGAAAGGGATGATGGTAAGAAAATTCATAATATACAATTTCTAGAATAGTTTTATGATATAAAAATCATAAGACACTGGAAAATTTAATAAAGAAATAGCAGAACCTATGTGATCATTTAAAAGATGTCTTCTTGAGGAATGTATTTCCCATGTGATATTTCTATAGAGTGAGCATTCCAAATCTAAAACCTGAAAGTCAAGAGCCAAAACTTTTCCAAACTTAAGCAATACAAATAGATACCTTCCTGACACAACAACAGCTTAATGCACCTAGTTAAACTACTACATAAAACTGCTCACCAGAAAGTTGTGTACAAAGTGCATATTTAATCTTGGTTCTAATATCTCTTGCCAATATGCTGAAATATGAACAAAATGAAATCAGACACTTCTGAACCTAGTCTTTAGATTTTTGTTAAGAGATATTCAACTTGTGTCATTGGGAAACCCTGCCACTAAGGTTGCAGCTCACTAGGACCTGAAAGCCCTGAGCCCTGTGCAAACTGGAGGACTCCCTTTGACCGCAGGGCTTCCTCCTTTCTGCCTGGAACATAGATCACCACACCCTTGACCTGAGGAATGTCATGTAGTCCTTAGGGAAATTACAGATCCAACTCCCTTTCTCCTGATAACAATCTCTTCAGAAAGCACCTGGGATTACTGTAATGCCTCTTCATGCAAATGAGGCATTCCAGCCCTCAGTTAATGATCTATACCTAGCCTGGATAGCCCTCCTCCCTTGTTCTATATAATCCTTGTTCACCCTGAATAAAATTGAACTGGGCCTGGAAGTCTGTCATTTCTGTTCTTTCTCACCAGGCCATCTGAAACTCTAGTCCTCACTTCTGCTCCCTTCGCTCTTATGGACTGATGCTGACCAACAATCCCTGCGGATTGGGGTGTCACAATGTACCATATGTACAAAATTTCTGCAATAAGGTCAAACAAAGACATGAACATGGCTTAGGGTAAGTTAGGGGTGAAAGTGGTCAATTCGAGATGCATACGGGTGCACTAACACAGCCATGTACTTATATGTAAATGGATTGACTAAATTAAAAAGAACATTAAAAAAGATTGGTTTGCAAGTCAACTTCAACTCTCAAATATCTTGCTAATGTATCAAAGATATTAATTAGAGAAATGAAGAACAACTGTTTGAATTTGGTACTCATATATTTTACTATTTAGTTACTACTCACAGTAATTCATAAAAAATATGAGAAAAAATAAGACTCACTTAAGATTGGGAAATATTTAAAAACAGGTGTGATCTTATAAGCTTTTAGTAGGGATTGCTTTTATCACCATTTCAAACGCATAATTCCAGGGGGCCTGCTGCCTGAGACAGCATTGCGATTTATCTCTCAGAGACCACAGCTGAACTAAGATTACTCTATCCAACGAAATGTGGTCATTAGCTACTATATGAAAATTTACTGAAAAATGTTTTTGTTACAAAATATCAATGTTCTTCTATTTAGAACATACTTCACTTTAATGTTATCAGTGGTAGCCCTTTTGCATTGTTTTTTTTTATTGGTAATTAGTTTTATTTGTGGGATCACTTCTCTCAGATAAGACACCAAAGATGCAAATCTCTCTTACCAAAAGGAGTGCATGGTTGCATTTATGTGTGAGACCTGGATTTCTTCTACTATGACTTATAAATTCCTGGCCTCTAAAACCTCTTGGAGACTTCTTCTGCCCAAGATATCCCTTGTGTTTTCTTCTGGCCTTCCCCTACAGCTGCCACTTACATATTTTTTATCATTCCCTGGTTTAGCAGATGGAGAAATTAAAAAATAATGAATTCATAGAGTTTAACTCATCACAGTAATGGAGTTTCACATAAATGCTCCTTAGAACAAAATACAATATGCTTAGTTGGCACAATGGAAGCATAATAAACCTCACAAAAGGAACCCAGTGTCTCTTCTATTTGTATTACCTCTAAGTAGCCAACTAGCATTTAAAAGTGACTTTATCTTACCTTTTTGCTTATTAAAATTGGCTAGTATGTATACATTAATAAATAATTGGTAATGCCACAGAATCATTAACACTGACTATCAAAGAGTATACATATAAGATTGTATGTTCTATTCACATAAATAAACTTAACTGTTAGTGAAATCAGTTCTTTTTTACAATGTTTTAAAGAAAAAACTACAAGATTGAAATATAAAATAGGTTCCATTCAAATTTACTGTTCAGCTAATACATGATAAACGCAGTGATAAGGGAAATGAAGTGACTTATCAAAGGACAGATGGCTGATTATCTGGAGGGCAGAGACTAAAATTCAAGTTCCTTAGCCATAAATTAAACATCTTTCATCTATGATGTCACAGTTACTAACTCATTAGGAGTTTCAAATATTAGCAAAATAATGGTTTGTCGTTGAAAAAAGTACAAATGTGTAAGGATAATTAATAGATAAAATACACAAAATTTAATACTAGGAAAATACATATCTTGTAGCAGGAATATATGCTACTTTACCTATGAAGAAAGGATGTCTTATTTTATTAAACTCAAACTTCAACCTGTAGGAGCTGATAAAGTATCTAAATTCTATATACTTCTTCAGGGTAACATTGCAAGACTGGAAAATGTCATCTTTACTCAAACTTCAGTGATGTGAATTATTATACAGATAGGTAATGATTATTCACTAAATTCACCCCCTAAAACAAGGTGTCTCTCAGGATAAAGCATAAATATTAATAAAGACATTTTTCAGGAATCAGTGCTAAGATCAGAGGAATATGAAGAATCTATATCAATAGAATGGAGCTAGCCTAAGGGCAAATAGAAATACATAGGCTATGATGAATCACCTTAATATTAAATCATGAAAATAGATAATATATCCTCTGGAACCCAGTAAACAGGATTTACTAAGGACAAAATACTGTTGAAGTTGATGGGGAAAACATGGGTGTTTGCTTTTGAAATGCATAGAAAGAAATATCAAATTAAAGAAATATCCCAAACACATAAATTGGGTAAAACGAGAACAACAAGAGACACAATAAAAACAACATTAAATATTATTCATAACCCATAAAAAGCAAAGGGTTTTCTTGTACATGTGTGAATTTCACCCATTTGGATCTCTTTAGTTTAAACAAGGCACTTTATCACACATATGATTAAAAATGTCACAGACGAGAAGTAAAGACCTTTATATTTTCTGTAAACACAAAACATCACATTTTCTTTTATAACTATAAGGACATTATTTCTGTGGTTTTGGGGAATGTGTTAACATGGCAATTCAACCATGTATTCATGTTCAATGTTTCAAATAAATTTACTGTTGAATTTCTGGATAAATTGAACAAATTTGGCTTTTAAAAGGGGGTGGAGGTCTAGATATGAGGTGAAATGGAGAAGATCTGGGAGGAACTGGGCAAGAGAAAACGCTAATCAAAATATATTGTGTGAGAAACAATACTTAAATAAATAAATTAAAGCACAGTGAAAAGGAAACATAGTGTAAGCAACTTCAAAAACTCTACAATTCAGATGTGCTATTTCATTTCTTCTGTTGAATCCCACAATATATTTCAGCACACATAGCATACAACTTTCACGAACTTTGCTAGTGCTTCAGTGCACACCCTAGTGTTAGTGATGTGCAGTGCCTGATTGTTTGAGTAATGCATGTAGATCTTGTTTGCACATGTATGTATTATCTTACAGTAGTCATTACACACATCTTTTTTACTTCTATCCTGTAGTGATACAAAGCAACACTTTTAGTTGTGAAAAAGTTTTTTTTTTTTTTTTTAATTCTGAGGGTTGGATAGATGACACTGTGGGTAAAATACTTGATGTAAATGTTTAAAGACTGGAGTTTGGATCCTCAGCATACATATACAGCAAGAGGCATGGCAGCACACACCTCAAACCCCGATTCAGTGAGAGACCCTGCATCAGAAAATACAGTGAAGAAATCATTCAGAAAGATATCAACATCTACCTCTACACAAACACATAGGTATGCACATTCATACACAATCACACATCTATGTACTGTGTAAACACAAAGGAAAATGCCTCTAATTTTCCATTCAAATATGTTAAATTGTCCTTTTGAAAATGTTGTTTATTAAACATAATATATGTGATCTTATAATTTCTATTAACATTGAAAAATGTGTACATCAATATATTATTATTAGATGTGTGTACTAGATGTTGTTAAAAATAAAACTACAGCCTTAGAAAAGTAGAATACTTAGAAAGTATGTCCATTAGCTATAAACCATTAATTGCCAAAGAGATTACTTATAGAAAAGGGAAATTGAAGTTAACTGGACAATTTTGCCTGTGGGACTAGAGCTGAAAAACTTCCGTGACTGTAATCATTGGCTAATGGGTTGGAACACTTTGTGGACTCCAGGCCTCTGCATCAAAGACTGAATCACAAGCAATCAGGAGAAAAAAAAAAAACATAGTTTAAATGATAATACCAAGAAATTTTCCTCTGGCTAAATTTCTCATGAACTGTAACTTCAGCCTAGACACAAAAGCCTTTCAAAGAAGTCAGGGCTCCTCAGCAGGCGTGATGTCTATGCTCATCTTGGAGACTGCTTAAAACTGGTGGAATGCTGAGTATGTCCACTCTTCCCTTTAGCTCCTTGCTTCATTTGGACAATCTCTTTCCTAGGCATCTTGGGAACACCTGATAAAACTCTTGGAGGTAGCTTTACAAGTGAATGGTGCTGACATCTACACTGAAGCATTGCTTCCCCTTGCTGCCAAAGCAGAAGGCAAATGTGATCTATGGCTGCCTTGTGCTCTCAATGGTGCTGTTTGAAATTATACTCATTTGTTAATTATAGGCCTTAAAAACTCAGGCATAACCCTATGGGGAGACAGGTATAGGATGCTGAGAACACTTAATTACAACTTAGAATCTTATTACTTCTCGCTCACAATGATGGCCTTTGGACAAAATTTCTGCAACATTGCTTTTCTTAATTTGCCTTTTCCTTTCTAGCACTCCACAGTGAAATCTTAGATCTTTGTTTTGTTTGATAAAAATGATTACTTTTTTGAGATTATATATTTTATTATTCTCTGTTCCCTTTCCTCAGTACAAACTCTTCCATATGGACTTTCTTGCTCTTTTCCTAATTTATGAACTTAACTTATTAATTTCTATTGCATAGATATGTAGATTTGCATATACCTCTATTGCTAAGTATAATCTTTTCAGTCTGTATAATGTAACACAAAATAGCCAAACCTCTGGCACATACACATGCATTCACTGTGCTAAAAATAATGTATGCTTCACCTTTAATTCTTACAATTACTCTCAAGAATAATCACTTAGCTGTAATTATTTTTATATATGCTTAACTATTTCTTCCGTATTTTTTCAACTACTTGGATTTACTTAGTTTTCATATCACATATTTTGAATTCTTAACACATTTCCCACACTGACAAACAAATTGTTTAATTTAGATTACTTTGAGTTATTAAACTTAAACAAGTTGAAGTTTATTACACCTCATTTATAGCTTCACATGTCAGCATCTCAGTCAGTTTTTTCATGAGTACTAGGGCAGAAAAGTTCTGAATTACTGAGGTACAATATTGAGAATTTGTTCTTTAGAGCTCAGTTTAAGGGAAGAAAAAGAAAAAAGTAAAATATCAATTGCAAAAGAAAATGAGGTCACAAAGCAGTAATTAATGAACAAGGAACACAGACAGTCAGAGTACTTCGAAGGAGCTGAAAGTCCTCCCACACTTTTATAATGTTAGGTAGAATGGATGATAATCTGATGGTAAGCATTTAAAATTGCTGCTGTTGGGACCTTCTAATAAAAACAACCCTAAAAATATTGAAACAATGTAAATATAACTATAGTATATAAAGCAGTGTAGAAGGGACAGGGAAACCTAGAGGGATGGCAGCGGCGTATATTACTTTTGGTAGAAGATATTTTTGACTTTCCTGACTAAAAAGTTAATTGGAGTTACTCCATGTCTGATGTGGGTTTTATGTTAGAGTGTATTTCTATTATAGATAGTATATTTACAGAATATAAGGTAAGATATATCATATAAGGTAAGATAACTCCACTGAAACTGTACCTCTATTTTTTCTTCATTTATTTATGTCTTTATGTATTATGTTTATATATTTGTGTGCCTAAATAACCTCGTTAAATAACAGGTTTCCTTATAACACTTTCATATTCTTAGTGATATTTATTCCTATTTATTTATTATATTTATCGTTGTTCTACTCTTAACCCCAAACAAGTGTCCCAAAGTAGTCCCTTTCCTCTTCATAACACATATGCTATACTATCCCTCTTTCCAAAACTAATTCCCTGGCTCTCTCAAAATTGATCCTTGTATCTTCCTGGCTTCTACAGTTATTACAAATTATTTAATCAAATCTCAAACTTTGACTCTAGAATCTACATATAAGTGTTATTTTTTCTGAGCCCAGTATAATATTTTCGAGTTTTATATTTTACCAGCAAATTTAACTTTCCTTACAATTGACTAGAATTGCCTTGTGCATCCATTGTAGCACATGTTTATTATCCATTCATAAACTGATGGATGCCTCCCTTGCTTCCAAAAAATCTATTATGATTATAGCAGCAGTGAACATAGTTAAGCATGAGTCAATTAATAGGTATTTTTATTAAGTCTTTATATGTCCAGGAGTAGTATGGATGGATCCCATGGTAGATCTAGGTTTGGTTTCTCTAAAGTCTTCCACAGTAATGCCTATTGCGGTTGCACCAGTTTTCAATGCCACCATCTGGGCTCTCATTTTCTATCTCCTTTTGACATTTGGTGTTACATATTTTATTAATTTCAGCCCTCCTGGTTGGGGTAAGATGAAATTCCAAAGTAGTTTTAATTTACATTTCCCTTATTGGTAAGAATGTTTTCACCTTTGGAGGTATATCTTAGTGATTTTTATTTCTTCTTTTGAGAACTCTCTATTCAGACCCATAGCTCAATTTTTGATTTTGATGTCTTCATTATGGGTTTTTTTATGTTTAAGTTCTTTATTTATTCTATATATTAATCCTTCATCAGATGTGTAACTGGCATATTTATTTTTCCTATTCTGTGAGGTCACTCTACCCAACTGATTGTTTTTTCTTAGCTGTGTATAAGTTATGTAGCATTCTTATGAAAATTATTTGAAATTAGATTTTAATTTTTGTAAATAATAAACGCTGAAAAATACCATTATTATTAACAGTAACCATTACATGACTATTAGAGGAAAAAAACATACATCCTATCTAAACAACAAACTAATCTGCAAGAGAATATAAACATTATGAGTGGCTTGCTTTACAGGAATCTAGTTTCCTGGTAATTAGAGAAAATTTTGTTGGTCACCTTGAAATTTCTGTGAATAGGTATCTCTTAAAAAGAGGAAATTTATTTTGTGTCATTGATTACATCCCTAGTCTCTTGGCCATGTTCTTTACAGACTGTCTAGGAAATTACCCATAGAAGACATGACTGAAAAACCTGATCATCACATGGCAGCCAAGAAGCTAGGAGCAAAAGCCTACTGCTGAGTATGCGCTGATGACCTACTTCCTCTCCTTACTCCCACCTCCAAAGGTTTCTCCCGTCTCCCACTCCCACTAGAACTATAGGCTTGTGACCAAAACATGAACTTTGGGGAGAGTTTTAAGAACCAAACTTCTGGAAAAGGAAGTAGCAACCTTCCTTTATTATGGCAAAAGTGTGCTGCAGATTGTATCTGATTCTCATGTTCTGAACTTACCAGTTTTCCTAATTTTCTTCACACCAATATAGGAGGGAAGTCTTTAAAGTAATATACGTGGTCAGAGTTGGAGGTCTATTTGATGCTCTTGGAACAAATGGAAAATAATCTTAAGGTACATTCATTCAGGCAGTTCAAAATGCCTACAGTAGAGCTAAAAAGAAAAAAAAACTGATAATGACATAATTTTTATTAACAGTCCATATCTGTGTGACAAATTTAAAGTATAACTTACTCAATAACTTACCCAATGATATTCAGGTTAGAATACATACTGATATAATCAGTAATATTTGGCTTTCTTCAATCTTAAGAAGTGTTAACATCATAAAACCTAAAAATATCTAAAGATCTGCCAATTCTTACAAGTTCTATACCATGTCTTTCCCTTTTTAATTGTTTTCAGTTTGATACAACACATTTCAGCTGAATCAAAATTGTGCTGAAATTAAAGAACAAATGATACCTACCTCTGACAGAACATTTTTGGAATTTCTATAAGAAAGTAACTCTGTAGTGCTTACTGACTATGTACACTGAACTTCTAATAATTCTGACTGACAGAAATATTCATATTTTTTAAACTTAAATCCTTAAACCAAGGGCAGTTGTTCATTACATAGATAATTTTCTAAGTATCTTATTCTATCTAACTCTAGTACTTCTCTATTTTAATGTTAAAAGAACTCTCATAAGATTCATGTTTTCAGGTAAATTGTCTTAATGAATTTAGTATGCTGACATTATTAGTGAACATCTTTGTATTCTCCTAACCCCTCCACTCAAAATGCAATCAAGTTTCCCTTGTCAAATCATTTGGGGAATTAATTATTACTCTCAATAGGGTACCTGGTAGTATATCAGGTATTTTACCATTGGGGATTGAGAGTAATGAGAAAAAAAAAAAAAACTATCCTATACTTGTACATTCAGAAGAAAAAAAGAAAAAATGCTGTATTATAATTGTTCATTTTCCAATCAAGTGTGCAATTATAAACAGTTCTAAGAGTTTGGAATTTTGTAGGGGTCAAATAATGGCAGTTGATAAATGTGGGTTGATTTGTAAATAAGTGAAATTAATTGGATGTATGTTTAATAAAGTGGTAAGGAAACACACTTGCATCTCTATTGCTCACAACGTCTTAAGACTGAAAGCTTTCTTTTTCCAAGCTGAGAAGAATGGTTGTACTTATCTTTCAGTAGTTTAATAAAATGCTTCCTTTCTGCATTTCACTTCTGTGCCTTAGTGAGCAGTGGGGAGGGATAGGATACCATGGCTAAATTGCTAACTACTATTAGGAAAGTCTTCCTAGGGTTAAGGGTAGAAAAAGTCAGTCAACACACACTTGTGGTGAGTCATTTCACAGTACTAAACCTGATGTGCCTGCTAGGTTTAATGTTGCATTAGCTTCATTTTGCATTAACTTCAGATCCATTAGTGACTTATGAGTCCACAAATATCCTTTCTTTGCCAGCATTTATTTGTAAGATTCTTCAGCTTGCACTGAATTTCCTGTGCTGCCTTCCAGTAATGACATTGTTTCAGCTGTGAGAACTTATTAGAAAATATATGATGCTTGCAGTTTTGCAGAAGTCAATTCCCCCCTATGGAGTAATCTGCATTCTAATGTGACTGGAAAATCCCCATAAATTATTTCAATCTCATTTTAGACGGGGACATCTTTCATTGATTGGTAATAGCCTTAAATTACTTTTTATTGTGATTGTAATGTTTTCTTGTCAAATGGCAGGAAACAGTAAATTATAGAGTAATTTAACAGGTGGAAATATACACAAGCAAAAAATTGTTAGGAACAAAGATAAACCATTAGAACAAATTGCTGTCTGCACAAACCGAATCAGTTCTTTCATGTCTTCAATGGAAGGAATCAGCTTTTTCTACCACAAAGTTTAATTAATCTGAAATCCTGAGCCTGTATGCAAAATAAAACTTCTGTTTGGGGGAAGAACAGAATCAGAAAATTAGAAGGCAAGAAAATATATTTCATGACGATTATTTGGTGAAATGATGCCTTAACTGTATTATCAGAATCTCCTATTAAATGCTCACTGTTAAACTTTTATTAGTGATGAAGTGGTAAAGACTCCTTGACCTGAAATGAGCTCTCCTCCGCACACTCAGACATGATGTCATCATTCAGTCCTACAGAAGTAGGCCACATACAAGAAGCATAATTGCACAGAGAGCATTGTAAGGACAGAGCTTTCATGGAAATGGCTTGGCTCCTTTAGATGGAAGCCCTAAGGGATTTCAAGTGGGCTCTAAGCGGAAGTGAACGCTTATGAAAATCAGTGTTCCTTTCAAAAGAGGGCTGAGACTGCAAAACCTCTGTGTCATTTGAGTGGCGCTGTTCTCTAATCAAACAGGAGAACTCTATTTCTAAACCAAAATCAGATACATTTTAGTGTCCTTAGAAAATTCCCCAACTAGTCCAACAGCCAGTGACACGTTAAAGCAAAAATTCATTTTGAAGAATCTCAACAATCCTTGGTAATGGTGAGAGCCAAATTTATATTTAACTTTTAATTCCTGAGCCTAAGAGAAATAAAAAGGAAAAAAAAAACAACCCCCAAAACAAACAAACAAACAAAAAGCCCTTTAACTTGTAAGCTCCTTGTTCAAGGAGAGATACTTCCTGAGATACTGGAGGCTGATGTTCATGTAAAGTAACAAGTTATATCTGTTCATCTCCCTAAGTAAGTTTGCTTGGCCCAACTTAGTCATATGAATAACAGGATGCATGTTTGCCTCAGTTGGATGAAGGTGGGTACTGTATAGCCTTACAGGTTTCTTATGGGTTTGCCTTTATAAGCACCTGGCCAGTGAAACTAACGGTCATTTTCTGGGAATTCCAGAATAGACATGTCCAGAGTCCATCATCCTGGCCAGTATTTAATTAAGGCTTACTTTAAATTTAATTCAAAATTGTGGTAGTGGCCTTATTCTCACTCAGAGGGGCCACTGTTAATGGACCTGACTCTTAAACAGCATTATGAGAAAAAAAATAACAACTTTATTAATGAAATGAAAAAATAATTTGAATTTTATTTGAATCGAAGGCAACATTGTATGGGGCGTTAAGCTGGAAAGTGAAGAGCAGAATTCTGTAAGGAGCCTGTGCAGTAAGAAATTCACAGGCCTGTGCTGTCCAACCCTTCTGTTACCACAAGCTTCTGAGCATGAGGGACTTGGGGACTGAAGATTCCTGACTAGCATCTTGTACAATGTTCTACTGATGAACTTCTGATGCTTTTTTATCTTTATCTAGCAGATACTCAAACATAATCCTAAAAGCCCTGTGTGTGTATATGTGTGTATATGTGTTGTTGTTCTTTGTTCATTTTACATTGAGGTTTTTAAATATTTAATTATTTTTCAAATTTAGTTTTTGAGGATTTTATACATATATTCAATGAAAGATTATAGCCACCCCCATATTGTCTTCTTCCACTGTAAAAATAACTATTATTCTCCATATGTTATTGTCACCTCGAAGGCTTGCTGTGGAATAAGCTCTGCCTTTCTAGCTCTTTCTGAAACCTGGACAGCTTGTTCAACTCATCTGTTCTGCCTAAAAGTATCCTCCAAGCTGAAGGTTCAAACTGGCTCCCTTCAGCTTCTGACTGAATTGCTCTGCTTGGCCTCAAACTAATCCCAGCAATCTGTTCTAATCTTCTGGCTTCTTCTCATTCTCTGGCTCATCTGCCTTCACCTGTATTTAGCTCTCTACAACCTGTCTCTGTAAAACTGTCCTGGTAAAACTGCTTCCTCCTCCCTCTCCCTGAGCTATTCTCTTTCCTCTGTTCTTCTCATGAGGCCTGGCCATGTATTATCCTGTCAAATCTATCTCTGATTTGTCACAATGTCTGTCCCTCAATTAGATGTCATTGTTTGGAATTAAATTAAATTAAAATGTATGTACTAAGGGCATGTCTGTATTCCACCCAGATCACACAGACCTAGAAGATATTTGGATGTGGTCAGCACAGCCATATTGCTGGATCAAAAATTTTCTACATTCCACCTCCGCAGAATTCCAGAATTCATTTATTCATATATACATGTATATATTCATTTATATATATTTATTCAGTTATATATTTTTAGGAGTGTGTGTATATGTGTGTGCATGTATGTATGTATGTATGTATATATGTATGTGTGGTCTACTCCAAGGTTCATCTCATTTTCTTTAAATTCAAATAGTACTGCCTACTATATACATGGATGCAGCACTACCTACCAGCACATTGGCAAATTACATGGCCACATCCTCCCAGAAAAACCTGTTCTTTCTCTAGCAAATATCAGCTGTCCATAATATTTCAGGCCAGGGTGGAGTGTGAAGAGCTCCTCACCAGCTTGGCTAGAATTTTAACTGTCTTGATCTTGTGAAGGTCCTATTGAAGATGACGTTACATAGCACATTGCCCTGACCCATCGCTCTTACACTCTCTGTCTTCGCCAGATGAGCATTCCTAATGTACACCTTTGTTTTGGTTTACTACTGATTCTCAGTGCTTGTGATTCTTGTAACCTTTTGCTATGATAAATGAGCTCATTTTGCGACTTGATAATCACACTAAGTCAAGAGTGTAACATACACTTCATTGCAGGTACTATAAGTTCTATGGTTTAGAGAAAGGTATAATAATTTGTATCGACCATTATTATATTATACACAATATTTTCATTGTTCTAAACATCCATTATGTTTTGTTTATTAATTCTCTCATCACTCCATTCACAACCTCTGGCAAACACAGGTGTTATATAGTTGGAATCACAAAGAATGTAGTATTTTCATTTTCACTTATTTCAATCAGTAAATACACTTAAAGTTCTCTAAGTCTTTTCACAGATGTTTCAGTGTACTTTCATTGATAGTTTTACAATTGTCTTTATAGACTGTATCTTATCCATTAACGAAATGAAGGGTTCTTGTTTTCTTCCAGATTTAAAAAATATCAGGCCACAGAGGAAGACAATGCAGCCAGTCCTGATGAGACCTGATAGGCTAGGGTCAGATGGAAGGGGAGGAGAACCTCACCTATCAGTGGACTAGGGGAGGGGCATAGGAGAAGAAGATGGAGCAAGGGAGGGTTTAAGAGGGAGGAGACCACAGCCAGAATACAAAGAGAATAAATTGTAATAAATAATAAATTAATTAATTAAAAATCATTAAATTCTGAAAATATATTATGGAGGATTTGTGGAACAGGGATTTTTTATTATGTTTGATTGCATGCCAAAGAGTAGGATTTCTGAATTTTGTATAATTTTGATAAAGACTGTCAGACTTCCTTCCCATGTACTTCTACTATTTTACATTCCAAGGAAGCTTCTTTTGCTACAAGTCCCTGTAACACTTTGTGTTTTCAGTGTTAAATATTTTAACCACACTATTGTTTAGCTTCAGTATGTATCTTTTCATATTCTTACTTTTAAGACTCATGTTTTATTTGGTACAGGGTTGGGAAAGTCTTTCAAATTAGATCAAGTGTTTTTCTGCTGTTGAGATCCAAATGTTTTTTTTTTTCTACATTTGAGATAATAGTCTTTTATCAAATGTATCTTTTCTATTTCCTCCACTCTGGATTTGTCTTCTTAGTCTTTGAACATTGTCTTTCTCAGAATAGAGTTTTAATCTGAACAAATTCTGCCTTATTGATACTTTCTTTCTTGTATCACATCTTAGATTTTATATCTTGGCAGTCGTTTCCACACTATGTCTTTCAAGGAGGTCAGTATTATCCATAGTATTCTTTCACGATCATTTCTATAACCCTCATAGAGGTAATACTATGTGATTTGTCATTTCTGAAGCCTCCATAAACATTTTGATTATTTTAACATTTGGTCTCTTATTATCTCTACTCATTTCCTATTAGTAATTTCATTAATATATGTTCAAATTCTTATAATTTTTTCATGGTTGCTTTGATTTTAAATTTTTTCTGAGTTCCTACCATTGGAAATGAGATAATTATTTTTCAATTTTTATTTTCTTAAATATATACACTAAGTACTATAAATTCCTTTTTTCTCAATTTCACAATTTCTATATGCAGTTTTCTTTTACGTTTTAGTTTAAAATTTTCTCCTGAGATGATATCTTTGACCAATGTGTACTTTAGAAATGTGCTATTGAAACTTTATATATTCTATGTTTTCATTTTATTTTAGCTATTTCATCATTTAATATTTACATTATATTGTCTTTGCTTTAAATTTACTATAACATACAGCCTAGATTGTAGTACCACATGAGAAGAATGTATTTTTATTGACATTAAATATTATATTTACCCAATTTATTAAAGGCTATCTTCATCTTAACAGTTCTTCAAGGATTATTTCTCCCTGAGTTAGTGCCTCATGCATTCCAAACTGGCTGAGAAATCACCAAGTAGTCAAAGATGACTTTGAACTTTTGATCCTCCTGCTGCTTCCTTCAGAGTTCAAGGGTTACAGGTGCATGCCACCATGCCCAGCTTACGCTGTGCTGAGGATCAAACCCAGCTCTGTTCATATCATGCAAGCAGCCAGCCAACCTAGCTGCATCCCTGAGCCCTTATCGATTTTCTGCCTCTTGAACCTGCTCATTTCAGACTTAGAAATATTGAAGTATCCAACTATGACAGCTGATTTTTCAATTTCTCTTTATACTTCTTCCAATTTTTACCTCATGTAGTTTAATAATTTATTGTTAGGCGGAGAATGTCTTATCTGGTTGGGGAATTGACTCTTTTATTATTGTGTGTATCTTTCTTTATGATTGACAATGGCTCTTGCATTAAAGATAGTCTAGTCTGAAACTGAAATTTTGGCTACTACTTTCTGTTGATTTGTATTAGCATATTTTTTCTTTCTGCTTATGTTTATATTCTGAGTGATTGTATTTTAAAGTGGGTTTCTTATACATACATGTAATTGAGTCTTATTTTTATCTGAGAAAATTGTTTTTAGTTTTTTTCCTTTGAAATATGGATATTCCTAGTAACTATTGATACAGTTGTATTACTATGTAACATGTTGTTGTTTTTCATTTATGCTCCTTGTCTTTTATGCCTGTTTTTTTCTTAATTTCTGTTCTCTGAATTTTAAAGGTTTTGATGATTTTTATAATGTGTTTCATTATTCCTTAGTATATAAATAATATTTAGAAATGGACTTATACACTTTAAAATACATATTTATAAGAAGTCAAGTACATTTTCAAATAACATTAAAACTATATCATATAAGTAGTTTATCTTATGATGGCATTTCGTCCAGTCTCATCCCCTTAAATCTTTTAGAATTCCTGTCATATTTGTCATATATATAAACTAGTTTATATAAGCCACCTATGCATGTATATAATTATGTATTTTAAGTATATGTACTATAAAATTTTAAATTTACAATTACATATTATTTTATTTTATTCTTTATATGTTTATGAAAAACCAAATTAATGAATAGATAGTTACAGATATATCCAAGTCAGTGACTATATATTTATATATGTCTATACACTTATGTATATATGTATATGTACGTGTATGTATATGTATATATACATATATATACTAGGTAACATATTTAAAACTTTTATTCAAGGCACGTAATACATGAAATACAGGAAGGTCATCAACACTTACAGGCAAGACTTTCGATGGCCAGATGGGGAAACCAATGTGCCCACAAAGGTTTTGGCCTAAAATTTTTCTGCCTACAAGAGGTGCAGGGATAAAGATTGAGCAGAAATCCAGAGAATGGCCAATCAATGACCCGCCCAATTTGAGACTGATCCTGTTAGAAAGACACAACTCTTGGCACTATTAATCCTATTCTGCTATACTTGTAGACCATAGCCCACTGTAATTATCATCTGGGATACTTCGTCCAGCAACTGATAGACAAAATCCACAGACCCCAGCCAAGCATTAGGCAGAGCTTGGAGAATCTTATAGAAAAGGAAGAGAGAGGGGGGTGTGAAATAGATAAATAATGAAAAAAAAGTTTCACCATTTAGTTGTGTCATTCTACTTATTATTTAAAGTCACTTTTATTTATTTTATGTTTTTGATCTTTAAGCTTATTTTTGTTTCTTGGCATATGTATGCATTTTTATCCCATCCCCAACTCTTGTCTCAAGATTTTTACATTATTTGGTATATTCCTTATGTTAATTGCATTGGTTTTAAGTCTCATGTCTAATAATGTCAATGCAATTGTCATGCCTGATCGTACTGGTTATTCTGTGTTTAGGTTTTCATTTTGTTGAGTCCTGTGGCATGCTAATGACAGGTAAACATAATTACAGAGTAAAAGAACTGTTGTTACTAAGTTCTTAGTAACATTTGGAAGTATTTAAGATGAGATGTGATTATTTTCAGCTTGTCCTTCCTATCATTGGGTTTCAGACTTTCAGTATAATATCTCTAGGTTCAAAGCTTTCAGTATAACGGTATCTCAATTATGTCTCAGTCTGTCTGTCTCTATCACCAACTTACATGAGGCAGGAAGACTTCCTTTTCCACAGGTTGTAACTATCTTATGGTAGATTATGATTGACAGGTTTCTTCTCAGGGCAAGCCTTACGAAGAATGGAGAGTTCTGGCATCTCTCTAAGACATTTTTCCACCTCGCCCTCTATAAACATGAGGTGGTTTATCTTTGCTACTTACTGTGAAAATCTAGAGGTGAGTTTTCTACAGGTAAACTTGATGAAAATGATGTCCCTCTAAGCAATTCAACAGCTAGAGGATTTTTGTTGTTGTTGCTATTGTTGATTTTTGGTTTGGGTTTTTTTATTTTTTTTTGTACAAAGCTACAGTAATTTTCAGTTGTAATTTGGGTTTCTCTCTATGGTCCTAGTTCCAAAGGAAGTAGCTGTTCTTGAGTCTCTACTGTGACTCTACTATATGAATATGCTCTACTCACATTCATATACCCATCTCCAAAATCTTGAAGACTGTGTTGTCTCCTGAGTCTTCACATTTCTTAGCTGTTATTTTACCCTTTTCTTTGTAATCACTGGAATGCAGGGTAAATAACCAGGGTTCATCATATAGCACATTATAAAATGACACATTTAAAGCGGTTTTATACCATATATGTTTATGAATTTAATATATACATATAAATTATTTCAGTTAGATGCATGTCACTAAATCAGACAAAAATATATACCATATATATCAGATAAACTTCACCTAATATATCAAATTGACTCCATTTGTTTATCATTAAAATAAATTTTACATTAATTAGCAGTAGGTCAATATGTTTAAGACATAATCTAAACAAGTGTCCATAAGACACAAGAAGAATAAAGTTGTGAGAATTTGAAAGAAGAGTCCACGATGTAGAAAATACATATCAAAGTACTGTATTAGGGGAGAGAACAAAGAGTTAATGACATCTAAAGAAATGCTATGAAAAATTCAAAATGCAAACTAGACAAAAGAACAGGCAACTAAGACCAGAAGCTCTGTATCCATAATAGGATCCTGAAAATGTTTTGAAAGATCAAAACAGTCTATCTTCAAACCCTGAACACCCATCATTCCATCCTCCTATTAAAATAAAACCTTCCCCACATATAAGCTTAGTTTACTAGCCAATAACAAGTGACAAGGAATTCTGGAAAAAAATTATAATTTCTGAAATTAGGATGACATCCATACTGGTCTTTCTCATGAATTTTGCTTGGAGGCTTATATCGAGTGCCAAAAATAATAAAATAAAATTAAAAAGCCATGATTCCTCTAAAAACTAAGTGCATTTCTATAAAAGTTATTTTTTTACCCAATGGCAATTTTCAAAATTACCAACTTATGATGTTCTGGATATACAGCCCTCTATTCCGTGCCACTGTCAAAAAACCTGCACCATTTGTGTAAGTGTGGCCACTGATCGGCATCCTTTTTGTCTGAATGCAAGAACAATGAATGCCAATTCTTAAAATAAAATAAATTTATTGAGGTTACAAAAGAGAAGATTTTGCAGTGTGGTCCCCAGACATCCAATGAATTTACATTTAGTTTTAGACATGGAATGAATACTGAGCAGTATCAAAAAGACCTAAGCATGACCACTTTGCTTGAAGTTTGAACTATTCTTTTTTATAAAATTATTCTAAAGGACTAAAGCTCCCAGAGTGTGAAAATATCTGAATGCACTGGACCACGGTGTCTTTAGCTGCTATGTTTCTATATGTCCAAGAGCATTTCCTCAGCAGATTAGCCAAAGTATCCACAGAGCACAGATGTGTGCCTTTCTCAAAGTGAATCCGCTTACGCTGAAATGGCTTATGTTTCATCCCTCTAATACCTCTGCTACTCGAGGAAGCAAAGCTACTTTTGGTTTTCCAGAGTTAGCAGTAAAACCTGTACTTTAAAAAGCCTTTCAATTTGGGAGCATATTACCCATTACTTTCTCTTCAAGCCTTGGCTTAATCGCGTCATCTACTTGATCCCTAAGACTTATCTCTGCACCAAGCAGCTCTCTTTTGCTGATTCAGCACTCTTGGTTCGCTGCAAAGAATGGTTATCTCTCAGAACCCCTGCCATGATGTAGAATTAATATTTTGTTTACTTTTAAAAACAAAAATTGCAAATAGTTGTAAGTTCAACAGTGTATAACAAACTCTGTAAAGGGCTTTTTATAGAGGATTTTGTCACACTTGCTTCCATTCATTTTTCCCTGAACACCATTTGATTGAGTGTAATGGTTTTAGTTCTGAAAGATAACTGATTTGGTTTCTGATTGAACACAGAATAAAGTCTCTAACCTTGCCAAGTACCAATGCAGGAGTTAATATCTCTAGCAGGTTCAACTAATAAAAGCCAATAATATGTCAGACTGTCCTTCCAGACCAGTTACAACTGCTAATAATAAATTTTTAAATAGAGTTTTATCATAGAAAGCTGATGTATAAGAATAAAGAACACATGAAAAGAATTATTAAGGTAAATCTCAGGAGATATATTTAATACATTTGATTAGAATCAATAAATATAAATGTATTTCACTATTTCAAAAATAATCTTAAAAAGTCATAGTTATACAGAAAGAGCAGGACAAAGTTAAAAATAGCCACATTTATTGAACAACACTAATTGTTTTACAGTTCTCTGTGTCTTCTTGTGTGTGTGTGTGTGTGTGTGTGTGTGTGTGCATGTGTGTGTGCTTGTGTGTATGCAGGTCATGGAGCTAGACCTCTGTAATTTCTTCTTTGTGTACAGCGTATGTTCTAATCTTAGTTGATATCTTCAACTCTATGTTAATATTTTGAATTATCATAATGATCGTGTCTTCAAGAATCGCAAATGCAGAAATTCTTTTTTTCTACATTCTTAACACATAAATTCAAGTTAACTCCTAAAATGACTAAGACTCTACCTGAGGCCTTTAAAGCAAGTTGCTTTTGCTAAACACCTGTAAGTTTTTTGTTTTATTTTCTATTATGATACCTCCTTTTGTGATTTATAAACATGTAAATTATTTTATTAATTTTTAGAACCATATACAATAAATTTTAATATATTTACCCCTCTCAAATCATCCCTGTAAAGCAGTCTTGACCCTGTTATCTCTTCCCATTTAATTCTGAGATTTTATTTTTTTCTGTACCAATTGAGTCAAGTCAGTGGTAAATTTCTAGAAGTAGCGAATACAAATATCTCAAGGTGTTTTACAGAGAAAATATATAGTAGAAATGGACATGAGGATTGAAGTGAGCTTCCATTGATTTCAATTTTCTTTCTACCATGGGGAATTTACTTTTTAACTCTTACTAAACTTAAGATTACCTGATTTTTGGCCTCACCTATTACTACTGACAAGCAGAGACCTGTGATTTTAGTGTTGTTGTTTTTACATGTGTGTGTGTTTCCATGTGTGAGGATGCAAATGTTTGCAAAGATGTATGTTAGAGGGCCAAGGCTGACATTGGGAGTCTTCCTAGATTGCTCTCCACCGTATTCATTGAGACAGGGTCTGTCAGTTGAAACTATGGATACTATTGATCTAGCTAAACTACTTCCTCCAAGGATTTATCTCTGCCTTCCAAGTACTGGAATTTTAAGTGTGATTGATACCTGGCTGACCAGGCACTTATGTGGATGTGGACCAATCTGAACTTCAGTTCTCAGAGTCCTGTGACAAACATATTATCCACTGAGAAATATTTCAAAACCCATGATTTTATGGTTCTTTGCTGGATTTGTTTTTCTTCCTGTACTTCAAAAACTTTATTATGGACATCAGTTTTCATTTTTCACGTAGGAAAAATTAGATGTATGGAAACACAAAGATAGTAGATGCACTGTTCAGTATGTTTAAAGATATATATTCTTAAGTACCTACACTTTGTCAAGGTCCAGAGCCTTTCCATCTACTACAAAAATTAAAAATGAGCTTTCTTTAAGTTAGCTCTTACTCAAGCAAGTAATCAAGGTTTGATTTTATTACTATATGACAGTGGTTTTACAATCTTCCTCCCCTACCAGTTTATCTGAGAAAACAATAATAACTGTATTTGTGCACCCCAGGGGAGAAAAATCAAAACATTTACTTAGTGTAGAATAAATTCATGTTGCTTCTGCCCTAGCGTTTCTATTGCTTTGATGAAACACTATGACCCAAAAGCAAGTTGGGAAGGAAAGGGTTTATTTGGATCATAGTCCATCACTGGAGAAAGTCAAGACTGAAATTAAAGCTGGAACCTGGAGGCAGAAGCTAATGCATGGAAGGGTGCTTGTTACTGCCTTTCTCCGTTTGGCTTGCTCAGACTACTTTCTTATGAAACACAGGACCACCAGCCTAGGGAAGACACCACAAACAATAGGCTGGTCCATCCCTCACTGTTCATGAATTGAGGAAATGCCTTAGAGCTGCATCTCCGTGGAGGCATTTCCTCACTTGAGGCTCCTTCCTCTTTGATGACTCTTGCTGGTGTCAAGTTTATAAACTAAACCAGCCAGTACATCTTTCATCTTAGAACATCTTAAATACACAACTTATATTCTGTTTCCCTTTTGCCTGCCTCTCAAGAGGATCATTACAATTTGACAGAGTAACATGAAGATAGTCTGGCATCCAGCGTTCATTGCCTGCTCTTTGATCACTTTTCCTGATGGGGTTACCAATATAGCTCAGAGAGGAAGGACAGGGGCGAAAGAGGGAGGGAGGGTAGAACCAGGAGGAGATGAGGGAGGGGGCTACAACTGGGATACAAAGTGAATAAATTGTAAAACATGATAATAATAATTTAAAAAGCATTTCAGAAATACAAGAGAAGAAAAGAAAATGAAAGCAATCAGACTCAAATAATCATAAAATTTCATCAGTCTATTAGCTTCCAGAAATGAGAGACTACTTAGACTGTCTTTTATAGATTGCCTTCTACTTCTGTGTTATGATTTAACTTTCATGAAGTAAGTTCATTTAAAGAATGATTTTTATAAAATAATGTCCATTGTGTACCATTATTTTCATGTACTGTCATTTTATCAAGCTTTCCAAGCTTCTTTTTTGATTAAAATGATATTTAAAAATAAATTATCTCAGGGCTTAGAGGATTTTTAGTTGTTAGCATTGCTTGTGAAGGATGCACAAAGCCAAGAGTTCAATCTCTACCACTGCATAAAATGAGCATGGTGATCAATGCCTGTAATCCTAGCACATGGGAAACAGGCAAGAAGGTCAGAAGTTCAAGGTCATCTTTAGCTACATAGTAAGTTCAAGGCTGAGGTATATGAGATCTTTTTATGTAGATATTGATTATAAGGTGAAACTAAAAATTATTATTAGGTGAAACTAAAAAATATGACAATTAATTTCACGAGGATGTATTTTGTTACTTATTCTTTGTATGTATAAGTCTTTTTAGACTACTTGAAAATATAATCTTACAGAATTTTAAATCAAAAAAATTAAATATTTGTTAGAAAACACAAGAGGATTAGTGTTTTATAACGTTTCACCTCTATGGATAATGTTTTTGTTTATCTGGGCCTCTCCAGATAAAATAGGGTCAGCTAGAAGGAGACCCTATAGGAGGTTCTCCCTATCAGGAGACTAGGAAAAGGGCATAGGGGAGAAGGAGGGTGAATGGGACTGGGAGGAGCCAAAGGAGGAGACTACAGCCTGGATACAAAGTAACTAAATTGTAATAAACAAATAAATCAATAAATAAGATCAAATTTTTAAAATTCCAAGTGAAAAATGTATATAACTGAACAAATTTGACAGAAGTAATTATCTTCCTGAGTGCTATCACAATTTTTTATGGAGAATAAAAATCCACACCAAAAATTTTCCCTGAACAATTGTGATGTTTATTCCATAAACATTTATTATTTATTTATTATCTCACTTATTATTGCCTGTCAATGTATATGTTATCTATTTACCTAGCAGAAATTTGCACCCCAAAATCAAGGATTAAAACAACATTCATTTATAATTTCTCAGTATTAATAGGCTAAAAGTTCAGGCAAGTCATAGCTGGTCATCAGAACATCAGTCTCTTCCAAGCCTGCTGTCATCATGTCTTCAGTACTAGACATCATCTGAAGGCTCCACTAGGAGTAGTCAGCTCCAAATGGGACACTGGATGATAACCTCTTCTGATTTTCTGTGAGCACTGTCTGAGGACTTCTCATCACGAAATCTGTCCACTGTCCAATTCATATCATGGATGCTGCTCTATTATTTTTAATTAATTAATTTTATAATTATAATTTATTCATTTTGAATCCCAGCTATAGTCCCCTCCCAAACCAACCCTTCCTCCCTCTTCTCCCACGACCCCCCAGTCTACTGGTAGGGGAGTTCCTCCTCCCCTTCCATTTGATCATAGCCTATCAGGTCTCATCAGGACTGGCTGCACTGTCTTCCTCTGTGGCCTGGTAAGGCTGCTCCCCACTCAGGGGGAGGTGATCAAAGAGCCAGCTTCTGAGTTCATGTCAGAGACAGTCCATGTTGTCCATACTAGGGAACCCACTTGGATACTGAGCTGCCATGGGCTACATGTGTACAGGGGTTCTAGGTTATCTTCATACATGTTCCTTGGTTGGAGTATTAATCTCAGAAAAGACCCCTGGGCCAGATTTTTTTTTCTGTTGAGCTCCTTGTGGAGCTCCTGTCCCTTCCAGGTCTTTTGATCTTCCCATTCTTTCATAAGAGTCCCTGCACTCTGCCCAAAGTTTGGCTATGAGTCTCAGCATCTGCTTTAATACCCTGCTGGGTAGAGTCAGAAGCACTCTGTGGTAGGCTCTTGTGGAAGATGTTTTCTCCATCTTCCAAGGTATATCCCTTTTGCCTTTCTGAAAGAGGATTGATCACCTTACCCAGGGTCCTCCTTCTTGCTTAGCTTCTTTAGGTGTACAGATTGTAGTATATTTTTACTATGTTATATGTCTAATATCCACTTATAAGTGAGTATATACCACATGTGTCTTTCTGCTTCTAGGATACCTCCTTCAGGATGATCTCTTCTAGTTCTCACCATTTGCCTGATAATGTCATGTTTTCCTTGTTTTTAATTGCTGAGTAGTATTCCATTCTGTAATTGTACCACAATTTCTGCATCCATTCCTAAATTGAAGGACATCTGGGTTGTTTCCAGGTTCTGTCTATTACAAATAAAGCCTCCATGACCATAGTTAAGCAACTGCCCTTGTTGTATGCTTGAGCATATTTTGGATATATGCCCAGCTGTGGTATAGCTGGATCTTGAGGAAGCACTATTCCTAATTTTCTGAGAAAGCGCCAGATTGGTTTCCAAAGTGGCTGTAGAAGTTTACATTCCCACCTGAATGCTGCTTTGTGTAAGACAATGAACCAGTGACAGAAAGCAAGAGGGTGAACAAAGACCCAAATCAAACAAACAAAACTAAACTAAACTATACTTCACTAATACCTTTATTTCATGAATGTTGTATATTGTTTATTAGAAACTGCTCACTCTACACCGTCTCTAGTCATGGAGATAAATGGTGAGTGCTTTCTTCTCTGGTGCAGTGTAGCTTTTGACTGAACATCCCAAAATTAACATAACTTTAACTTGAAGAGCAGTTGGTAGTGAATATTTCTTATATGTATCCAAAAATTTTATTTTGCTATCATTTTTGAAGGTCTTTTCACATGACATTTTATTAAACAGACAGAATAGTTTTCTTCTGGCAGCTGGGGGATAGTGTTTCATTGTTTCATCGCATGTAAAATTTCTGACATGTCTGTTACCTTCTTTTATATTTTTTCCCTTGTACACACATGTCTTTTTTTTTTGGATGTGTTTAAGCTTTTCAGTGACTGATTTGAAATGACAGTATAGTTTTCCCTTTCTTCCCGATTCTTCCTGAAGTTTCCTTTGGTGATTTAATTTTATCATATCAACAGAAAAATAACTATTACATGCCCAAACACAAAAAGCACACTGTTGTACAGCAGGTCTTTTTTTGTTGTTGAATGATTATGATTATCAAAAATATTACATCACATAAGAACTAAATTAAGTATTAATCTCATCTACTTATTACGAGCAGTTCATCTATCCTACCATTGATGGCTTATTACCTTGTTTTACTGTGCCAGGCACTTTCTTTTCTTTTCTTTCTTTTTTTTTTTGCCAGTGGTATAGGTTTTATTGAGTATGTACAATGCCCTGGGTACTTCTCTCAGCATTTTTAAGTAATTTATTTATTTTTATATTAATCACAGGTTATATAATTTGTATCCTGGCCATAGCCCCCTCCCTCATTCCCTCCACTCTCTCCATCCCTCCCTTATCTTCTCCCTGTTCCCCTCCAAGTCCACTGATAGTGGAGGACCTCCCCCTCTTCCATCTGACCCTAGCTTATCGTGTCTCTTCAGGGCTGGCTGAAATGTCCTCTTCTGAGATCTAGCTAGGCTGCTCTTCCCTCGGGGGAGGTTTGTGCCAGTCACTTTATCTTCCTCTGGTGCTCAGAGCTTCTTTCATTCATGTCTTCTATCTTTGCTACAGCCTAACTCCCATTTTACATAGGGTAGTTCTTATAAAGTCATGGACTATTAAACTATCTTCCTAAATATGACTGTTTTTTACTGGAAAAATACTTTTCATGACAAAGAAGTAAGATTAGTAGTTTAAAAATTGTTGCAAAAGAAATCAGTAGTTCCATTTTCAAACATTGACACAGCACACTACTTTAAAATATTTAGCCTCCTCTTTCTTTTAAATTCTAATGAAAGAGATATTTGCGTACTAAATGCCCTTTTTACTCAAAATTTATATTCTTGACCTCTCAAATCTAGACTTATAAAACTCCAGAATATCACCTTTTGAATACATAAAGATGTTACCTATAACTGGCAATGGCTTGACAATTTATTGAGAAAGTCACTCTTTCATTTTACTAGGAAAGCACTTCTAGAGAGCAATGAAACTTAGTAAGCCATTTACATTTCATAAGATTTCTATCAGCAAATGTCAAGCTAGTGTTAAGATGTTGAGATTTAGTGAAAAAGTGTGAGGATCATCAATGAGAAGATCAGATAATTGGTAAGGACAGCTGAGTTAGTCTCATCAGCATTCACAGCTTTGTCCTTTCTTCACTCTGTGGATTTCCTTGGGGCCTTCTACTGTTAGGTATTGTACTATGATGAGTCACAGGTGCTGACTAGAATAGTCTACCTTTCAGATTCCTTACCTGTGAGCTCATATGAGCTCAGAGTTTCCTCAAATCATTTTAGAATTTGGCATCAGGAAAAAAGAATGTTCAAGCTCCCCAGCATATCATCCATAAGCACTTCTGAGGCAAGCTTTAGTAAGAAAAAGTCCTTCCCTCTTCCTATCCTCTTCCTCTCCCCTAGTCCAATGCTAACGGAAGTCCTTCTCCCCTACTATCTCACCCTAGCTTATTAAGTCCCATTAGGACAACCTGGATCCTCTTCCTCTTTGGGCTGACTAGGTTACCCCACCAGCGAGAAAGTGATCAAGGAGCAGGTAACCAAGTTCATGTCAGAGACTGTCTCTTCTCCCTTTTCTATTGGGATCCATATGGAGACTGAGCTGGCCATGGGCCACATGTGAGCAGAGGGTCCAGGTCTTCTCTATGCATGATTTTTGGTTGGTGCATCAGTCTCTGCACCACCTCCCTTCCAGGGATCAGACCTTTTTAGCTTTGTTGGTCTCCTTGTGGAGCTCCTGTCCCTTCCAGGTCCTTCTATCTCCCCCTTATGCTGTGAGACTCCCTGTACTCTGTTCAAAGTTTGGTTCTGAGTATGTGCATCTGCTTCCATCCCATGCTGTACCCAGTCTTTTAGAGGACATCTGTGGTAGGCTTCTATTCCGTTCCCTCTCTTCTACCACTTCTGGTGTCTATCCTGTTGTCCCTTCTGAATGACAATTAAGCATTTTCCCTAGGGTCCCCCTTGTTGTTTAGCTTCTTTAGGTTTGTATACTTTAGTATGTTTATCCTATATTATATGGCTAACATTCACTGTATATACCATGCATGTTCTTGCGCTTCTGTTTACTTCACTCAGGATGATCTTTTCTAGTTCTCACCATTTGCCTGCAAATTTCATGATTTCCTTGTTTTTAATAGCTGAATAGTATTCCATTGTATAAATGCACCACAATTTCTGTACCCATTCTTTGGTTGAAGGACATCTGGGTTGTTTCCAGATTCTGGCTATTACAAGTAAAGTCAAAAATAAAAATAAAAACAAGTAAAGTCTCTATGAACATAGTTGAGCAAATGTCCTTGTGTATGGTTGAGCATCTCTCAGACATATGCCCAGGAGTGACATAGCTGGGTCTTGCCATAGCAAACTTAACTTATACTCTAGTAGTAATCTGATCTGGCTTCATTGTAATGAAGGTAGAACAGCACTACTCTAAAACCAGTATCAACTGGGGAAAGAAATAGTTTATTTGTTTTATGTATCTGGGTCACAGTCTACTGTAAGGAAACATTAGAAAAGAAACTCTAAATGGGCACCTGAAGGCAGGAACTGAAGCAGGGATTTTGGAGGAATGCTGTTTGCTGACTTGCTCTTTATGGATCACTTATACTGCTTCTTCACACAGTAAAAAACTACCTGTGCAGAGTGGCACTGTTCATAGCACACGGCACTCTCTCACATTACTCATTAAACAGAAAATCCTCTGTAAACTTCTCTGTGAACCAACTAAAGCTACCTCTTCCCAGATGACTCCAGCTTGCATCAAGTTGATAAATAACTAACCAGCACAAATGCTTTGTTTATACACCAGAACCAGAAGGTAAACTCCAGTTGTGGAAGACAGTACAGACCTGATGAGAGGGTATAGGAAAATCAGGAAAGGCATGGGCTACAATATCCTATCTTGCTAGATAGTCTTCATGGTAGTAAAAGAGGCTATGCAAGATGCTGGAGGAGAATTGTAATCAACAGTCTTGCTTAGCAATGAACCCTGTCTTCAACACTATCAACAATTAGGCAGTCTCCCAGTCTAATAGCTTCAAGTGTGCTATAAGCATAGACTAAACAACTATTTTATGGCAGGGTTTGATGTTCTTTCAACAAGAAACAAGAGATCATTCATAAATTTTACTCTAAACTTCTTTAAAAGTATATGGCTTGGGAGGTCATAGGTTCTAGTATAGAGATACTGCTGTTATATTGGTAAATGGGCAGGATGTCCCTGTCCATCTGCCTTCTAAATAACTGTGCTTATACCCATATAAAAGTGGTGCTTCTACCTGTTATCTTCATTTGAGCTCTACAAGTTGGGCACATATTACCCTGTCATGGACAGAGGATGGCTTCATGTTGCTTTATTCCTCTCTGAGGATTGATACGCTGTTCATGATATATTTGGAGAGACATTTTCTTAATAGGTGTAGCTTCTGGTAGGTGTCTACGTTCCAGAGTACTAAATGTACTCTCACCTGTGCCATTCTAGTCAACCCTAACAAAAATCATCAGGGCACAAACAGACACCAAGGAGAAAAACTTACAAAGACACGAAAGCAGATCTAGCTGTGGAAAAGAAGGAAATTATCTAGACTGTAAAGTGAACCATAGGGAGTACCAGGGTGTAAATACAATTAAAATATGTTATATACATGTATAAAAATATCATAATGAAGCAAATTATTGGGTATAACTTGCAAGTGCTGAAAAGTATTAAAACTGTGTCAAGACAAATTAACTAGATAAGTGGAAGCATTTTTTAAAGTAAATCTCCATAGAAGAGGATTTCTTGTGTGAATCTGTTTTAAATAGTAACTAATAAAAAAATCTATAATGGGAAGTCACCATAACTAAGTTTGAATATAAGTTATGGTGAAATTATCTTCCCACTGTGATCCTTTCATTATTTTCGTGTATTCATTTCTGTTCTTTTAAAGTAAGAGATTCTTTCCCTCATTATCTCCTTTCAGTTGAAGCATGAGAATTAACCTAATGAAGTGTCCTTTCGGAAGCAGTGCAACAAGCGTCCTCAGGGCTGTTGTCTAAAGAACACACAACAGCTGATATGGGTACAGCCACCTTTCCAACAGCTGACTCTTGCATTCGGGCTCTCTCTCTTTCTTCTTTATGGCTGCAAATGACAGCCATATGATGACCGACAAATAGAGTTTCACAGTATGCATTTTGTAGAAGTCATGTAAAGGATGTCTCTTTAAAACTTCTGATAAAGTCTCATTTTAGCTTAAAATTTCTGAATCAATAATTTGCTCTGAGAAAAATATTAATTTAGTCTGAGAAAATTTTTAATGGACATATATTTTCAAAGCAGGATTAACTAGACTTCATAACAAAGAAAATACTAGGTTTAAGGTCTTCCTTATAAATGGCTGAAGAGTTTTATTTCGTTTTTGTTTTAGTACTTATTTTCTTTCTTAAATTATGACTACATATGTCTGTTTTGTGCATTGGGGTGTTCACATTAGTACTGCTAAGGCCAGAATCTGATGATTCCTGTGGAAATAGACTTACAGGTGGTAGTAAGTCATCCACCACAGGTTCTGAGAATGAACTTGGAGGCTCTGCAAGAACACTGGGTGTATCACTGAAAACCTATCAAGTCTTTATGATAAATTTTGAGAGTGATCAGGGCATTTGTTTTAAAGTCTGTTTTATATTGACTTCAGTTTGGTATGCGCTATGAGCTCTTTCCGTCATTGTGCGCAAATTCTCATAAACAGATTTATTTACAAAATCCCATTTAAACATCTATGTAAATCACCAAAATTGTTTGTTGAGTAAAGGAAATGGTACTTTTTGTTTTTGTTTTTGTTTTGTTTCTTGTTGCATTTTTTTCCTGATAGAAAGAGTTACAGGGTAAGACAAATCAGAGTCCAGTTCTAGAAACAGTGCAATACAATCATGGAGGAGTATATAATGCTGGGAACTATTCACAATACATATTTTCTGTTTCCTAATAAATATGAACCAAAGTTTTGAACACAGCATATGCATTAACTAATAAATCTCATGTTCAATGTATTTCTTTTTTTT
>CM053753.1:84264602-84284304 GCA_028658305.1 Pachyuromys duprasi | reverse complement strand
AACCCAAGAATCATTATACTTCAATTTTCAGTTTATAATCATGCATACATTTATATAGGGAACAAAATATGTATTTCAATCCTGATTATTTCACATGTAGTCGCATAATAATAATCCCTCGTACCTCAATTTCATCATTTAATAATTAACAGTATACATATTCTAATACTTATATATTCCTGTTGGACTCACTCACGCTGTTGGACTGGTACACAATTTTCATATTATAATGACTTTTAACTTATTCAAACAGATATCCCTCAATAATTGTTAGCATATTAAATAATATTGAAAATTAAAATTTTAATTGAATGCAGAATGAATCCACACTGGCCAGTTGTCACAACCAATAATGATTTACCATCACAAATGAATACACGTTTCAAAAAGTCAATATGCGGTGTGCTACTAAGATGATCAAATTTCACAGATTTTCTGCATAACCCAGACTTGTTGAGAGCTCTAAATTGAATTACAAATTATTGGCCTACTTAACTTTTATATAATTGAGTGTTACCACATTAACTCATTTTCTTGACAGTCCTATTAAAATTATGGTTCTTCCCTAAAGACCTAGTCAATTTAGATATAGATAAACCAAGTTTTTATTTCTACTAAACTAGTGGTTTGCATCCATTGCAATAGAGCCTCACATATATGCAGTAATGAGCTTATTTAGAGATTTAAGAAAGAGCTGGAGAGATGGCCCAGCCATTAAAGGCTAGGCTGACAACCATAAATTTAGAGATTTAAGTAAATGTATTATTTGTATTGTTAAAATGTATAGACATTCTCTATTTTTATTTATATGCATATGGTTAGTTTTATAATTAAAAAGAAATTCTGTTAGTTTCACAAATAAAAGTATATAATGGAAATATATCTTGTTTAAACTAGTAGGGCTGAAGACCCTATTCAGGGAAACAGGGACTGTTTCAGTCATGATCTTGATGGCTGACTCTTTGACCCTCCCCCATACAAGCCAGGGAGTGACAGACTGGCTAGATCCCAGGGGAGGACTTTGCAGCCAGCCCTGAGAAGACAGGATAAGCTGGGGTTGGATGGAAGGGAAGGAGGTCCTCCCCTATTGGTGGACTTGGAGGGGGCAGGGAAGAAGGAGATGAGGGAGGGAGTGGGAGGGTAGGAGGGAATGGGGGAGGGGGCTACGCCTGGGATTCAAAGTACTTAACCTGTGATTGAGATAAAAATAAATAAATTAAAAAAATAATAAACTAGTCTGCTAATTTATTATACTGCCATAAAATTCTCATACAGATTTCTGAAAATTTACTACATTTTTTTTTAAAAAGGATAATACAATTTCAAAATTCTTCATATACTTGTGTTACTGAAAATTAAGAACCATTTTAACATAAAGTTTAAATACCATCATGTTTTGGTCACATGACACACACTTATATTTTGTGGCAACTAGAAATTTTTGATAAGTCATAGATATGTTTTTTATTGAACAATAAATATATTGATAGAAAGAAAATATAAAAAAATATATCAAGAGTATATCCAGATGAACGTCACAGAAAGTTGACATAATTGTGGGAAAATTTTGAACCTAGGCTTCTAATAAGAGAGGACCCAGAACATTCTTATTAATTTCTTTTGAATTTTATGAAATAAACCATTCATTTTCAAGTTATCTAAATTATAGTACTTGAATTCTCATTATAAAAGAAAGAATATGAATGTAGGCTTTGTTTTTGTTAGTAATAAGCTCATATAATCTATTGCACCCTTTATTCTTCAGAAATACAGAAAAGGTGATGTAAGAAAATATTTTCCAAATGTTATTGTATGTAGCTTATAACATTACTCATGTACATGTACTTATATTCCTAATACTGTTTAAATTAGTATTTAAAATTTTGTGATCATCATTTGTCTCTTCTTAAAATGTAAAATGTTGAGCAGAATTTTACCAGAGTAATTAATTACCAATGTAATTTCAACTCTTTCTTTGAAGGAAATAACACCATGTTTTAGGTATGCCAACGAAGCCACCAAAATCAATCCTTCACTTTTTTTTAAAGAGTTTTTTTTTCTCATATTTAAAGTATGCTTGCTTTGTTACTACACAAAACATTAGCAGGCAAACTGATAATAATGATCAGATTTGGAATAAGAACGTGGAAAATGCAAATTTATTGGCATAAGGTACTACATATTGTAATTGTCAATATAGACATATACATATTTTATGTATTTTTTCATTTTTATTTTATATTAACCACAGGTTATATACTTTGTATCCCAGCCGTAGCCCCCTCCCGCATTCCCTCCCTACCCACCCCTTCCCTCCCTCATCTCCTCCCTGCACCTTTCCAAGGACACTGATAGGGGAGGACCTCCTCCCCTTCCATCTAACTCTTGCTTATCAGGTCTCCGGAGAAGAGGGCATTGTAGCCATTCACGAAGAGACCTGATAAACTAGACATATATTTAAAACGTAACAATTCTAGGAAGACCATTGAGTACAAACCATCAGAATTTCTTCTTAAAAAGTAACTGACTCTTCTGAATCATATACTGTTGACAAATTGTTAAAAGGATAAATGTTATTGAGATGGTATGAACAATTTTATCATTTTATTCACCCTTCTTAGAAATTTGATACAAAATCATATTTTGACAATAAAATAGAGCAGAGAGTATATCAAAATCTAACATTCTTAATAAGCTTTAAACAAAAATATTATATGTATTGACTTCAAGGTTACTGAAGACCCAGTGTAAAATACTGGAAACACAACTTTATATGCTCTAATTAAAACCTCCTTTTCAATTGCAATTAAAACCTTAATAAAAATCTTGGTATTTTAGAGTAATATAAGTTTCTAAAATTGATGTGTTCATTTTAAGTCAGGTAACAGCATGAATAACATGGTTCATCATATTACTATGTCATTTTTATTAAGGAAACTTTATTGAGAAAATTTAATAGTCATATGAACTCAAACTCTTCTTTTAAAAAATCAGTGGAGGGATGGGGAGAGTGGGAGGGAATGAGGGAGGGGGCTATGCCTGGGATGCAAAATACCTAACCTGTGATTGATATAAAAATAAATAAATTACATTTAAAAAATCAGTGGAATAAATATTGAGTTTTATGTTATATTTTAAATCTTTTCTTGGCACAATAGGATTTTATTTTGTATACCAATAAGGTGCCTTTTATGCAAAGACTTAATCATAATATACGCCATACTATATTTTTTTAAATTTTTACCTGTATTTTCTAGCAGGAAGTAATTCTTGGAACTCTTAAGTTGTAGTTATAGAGTGCCAAGTTCAGTCTGGCTGAACCTGAAGGCTATGATAGTTTGTAATGAAGCAGAGCCTGCCTAGCATGTAGCTCAGGTTCTGAGACAGAATGTAGTTTTGACTGTCACAGGAAGGAATTCATTTCTTACCTGATTCTATTTTATTTCTAGCTCTAGATTAATTTTCTCTAGGTAGAAAGAAATGTTGTTTGGCTTTTTACCAGTTTCTAGAATTACATTTTAAGATCACCTGTTAAAATAAACCTGTTAAACATGTTCTAACTACATGTTTAAAAATTAAATCAAAAATATAGTTACCAACTCCAATCCTAAACCCACCATTATTGAAGCAGTTAATTGTACCTTGGGTTAGAAAAGCACCAATCCATTCTATGTTATATGCCATGTGATACTAACGTGACTTTTCCGGGATGATTATTAGACCCCTCAGAAGAAAAAGGCACCTAGAAATAAGCCACATCATTAAATCCTAAAATTAGATGAAAAGGTTGAAAATATATTGTGATAGTTATTTAAATTGGCTGTCCCAAAATATCTAGATTAACCTGGAAGAGAAAATGTATATTTTAACTTATGCTGTCATAGAATTATCTATAGTGTCTATGTATGTTAATATACTCAGTATTTATAATGCCCAGTGTATAACAGAAAAAGAAAACATGCTCATATTATGATGGCTAAAAGAAAACTGTGTTCAGTGTGCTGTGAATATCTTCTTCAAGGGCTCTCCTCAATGACGAGCCATTCTCTCTTCTAGGACTCCCTTCAAAAAATTCCAGCACCCTTCAATAAAGAGGAACAACAGGATGACAACCAAGCTTTAATATATGTGCCTATGGAGGCACATAGTAAAACCTATTTATGAAAATTTTTTTGTATCCACTTTTTTTTTACTTTCAGTCTATTTTATGTTTTGAAAAATTTTCTTAAAATTTTATATAATTTATTTGCCTTGTTTCCCAGTTGTAACCCCCTCCCTCATCTGCTCCTGGGCCCACCCTACCCCCCTTTTCCTCCTCTATCCCTCTCCCCCAAGTCAACTGATAGGGCAAGACTTCCTCCCCTACTGTCTGTCTCTAGTCTATCAGGTCCTATAAGGACTGCCTAGATCTACTTCCTCTGTGTGCTGGCGAGGTCACCCCATCAGGGAAAAGTGATCAAGGAGCAGGCAACCGAGTTCATGTCATAGACTGTCTCTTCTCTCCTTACTAGGGAACCCACACATAGACTAAGCTGTCTATGGGCTACATCTGGCCAGGCAGGCTATGTCCTTTCTATGTATGGTTTTTGATTGATGTATCAGTCTCTGCAGTAGCCCCTGGGCCTAGCATTTTGCCTTTATTTGTTTCCTTGTGGGACTTCTGTCTCCTGCAGGACCTTCTATTTTCCCCTTCTTCCATAAGAGTCCCTGTACTCTGTTGAAAGTTTGGCTATGAGTTTCTGCATCTGCTTCGATCACCTTCTGGGTAGAGTCTTTTAGAGGAGATCCATGTTAGGCTCTTTCTTGTTCTCCCTCTTCTTCCACTTTAGGTGGTATCTATCCTGTTTGTCCTTCTGAATGAGAATTAAATATCCTTCCTAGGGTCCTCTTTGTTTTTTAGCTTCTTTATGTCTGTAAATTTTAGTGTGTTTATTTTATTGTATATGGCTAATATCCACTTATCAGTGAGTATATACCATGTGAGTCTTTCTGCTTCTGGGTTACTTCCCCTCAGGATGATCTTTTCTAGTTCCATCCATTTGCCTGAAATTTTCATGATTTCCTTGTTTTTAATAGCTGAGTAGTATTCCGTTGTGTGAATGTGCCACAATTTCTGTATTCATTCTTCCACTCATGGACATCTAAGTTGTTTCCATGAAGTGGAAATTTCTGGTTTCTTTGAAGACTGAATTTTATCATGTGATGTTTTGCTGCAAGATGGGTACATGATGTTTTGCCTAGGTTGGCTTGTGAGAGGACATGTGATGTTTTGCTCTGACTCCTCATGTGTGAGAGGCATGACTTTTGCCAGTTTAGAACATCCATGGGTAGACTTTGAGGAGAGGACATATAGAGAGAGGCCCATGCAGAGCCAATCAATATTGCTGCACTGATCTTCATGCTTCAACACTTGATTTGCAGAGAGAAATGTTCTCTAGACCTTCTTGGATCAATCTAAATGAGTCCTGTGGTTTTCGCTGACTTTGTGTTGCTGCTTTGTGTTAGCCATTGGACTGGACTGCTGGTATCCTGATGACTGAGTCTGGTAATCCCCTATGGACCTTAATCAGTAGGAAGTAAATACAAGGACTATAGCCCTATTCCTTGATAATCACCTACCTAAGGTTTCTGGGAGTTGGAAGGGAGGTAAAGGTGCTTAAAAACTCTAAATAAAGTAGGTTTGGTGAAAAATCTAAGACTACATTTCCATATTATGGTTATTATAAATAAAGCTGCTGTGCACACAGTTGAGCAAATGCCCTTGTGTATGGTTGAGCATCTTTCAGATATATGCCCTGGGTAGGTATAGCTGGGTCTTAGGGTAGCATTATTCCCAGTTTTCTGAGAAAGTGGGAGATTGATTTCCAAAGTGGTTGTACATTTTCCACCATCAATGGAGGAGGGCTCTCCTCTTTCCACATCCTTTCCAGGATCTGTTGTCACTTGAGTGTTTTATTTTTGCCATTCTGACTGGTGTAAGGTGAAATCTCAGGTCTGTTTTGATTTGCAATTCCCTGATGATTAAGGACATTGAGCATTTATTTAAGTTTTTCTCTCCCATTTGATATTTCTTTGTTGAAAATTCTCTGCTTAGCTCTGTATCTCATTATTTAATTGGATTGTTTTGTTTGTTGGTGTTCAATCTCTTGAGTTCTTTATATATTCTGGATAGTAGCCCTCTGTCAGATGTGGGGTTGGTGAAGATCTTTTCCCAGTCTGTAGGCTGTTGATTTGTTCTGGTGACCATGTCATTTGCTTTATAGAAGCATTTCAGTTTCATGAATTCCCATTTATTGATCATTTATCTTAGAGTCTGAGCTCTTGGTGTTTGTTCAGGAAGTTGTCTCCCATACCCATGAGTTCAAGGTTCTTCTCTACTTTTCCTTCTATCAGATTTAGTGTGTCTGGTTTTAGGTCTTTGATCCACATGGACTTTACTTTTGTGAAGGGTAAGAATTTGGATCTATTTGCATTTTTCTACATGTAGACATTCACTTAGACCAGCATCATTTGTTGAACTTGCTGCCTTTTATATACTGAATAGTTTGGGCTTCTTTGCCAAAAATCACATGTCCATAGGTGTGTGGGTTTATATTTGTTTGTCTACTATTCGATTCCATTGATTATTCAGTCTATTTCTATGCCATTTTTATTACCGCTGCTCTATACTGTGGTTATTGTGAAGGGTGTTATTTTCTTAACTTCATTCTCAGCCCATTTTTCTTTTGTACACAGGAGGGTTACTGATTTGTTGACTTAATTTTGTAACTTTGCTTAATCTGTTTATCAGTTGTAGGGATTCTCTAGTAGAATTTAGGGGGTTGCTCATATATACTATCATATCTTCTACAAGTAGTGATACTTTGACTTCTTCCTTTCTGCTTTGTATCCCCTTTACCTCCTTTAGGTCTCTTATTGTGCTAGCTAGGACTTTCAAGTTTTATGTTAAAGACATACGAAGAGAATGAACAGTTTTTACCTTGTCCTTGATTTCAGTGGGATTGATTTAAGTTTCTCTCTCTTTAGTTTGGTATTGCAATAGGCTTGCTGTATATTGCCTTTACTATGTCTAGGTATGTGCCTTATATCTCTGTTCTCTCTAAAATTTTAAACATGAGATGTTGGATTTTGTCAATTTTTTTTTTTTTAGAATTTAAGGAGATGATCATGTAGTTTCCATTTTGTTTGTTTGTTTTCAGTTTATTTATATGGTAGATAACATTGGTGGATTTCCGTATATTGAACCACCCCTACATACCTGGGATGACGCCTACTTGGTTGTGGTATATGATATCTTTGATATGTTTTTGGATTCAGTTTGTGAGTCTTTTATTGAGTATTATTGTGACAAAGCTCATAAGAAATATTGGTCTGAAGTTCTCTTTCTTTGTTGGGTCTTTGTGCAGTTTCAGTATTAATGTGACTGTGGCCTCAAAGAATGAGTTTGGTAATGTTCCTTTTGTTTCTGTTTTGTAAAATATTTTGGAGAGTATTGGAAATAGCTCTTCATTGAAGATCTCGTACAATTATGTGCTGAAACCATCTGACCTGTGCTTTTGTTTTATGGGTTACTTTGATGACAGCTTCTATTTTCTTGGGGGATATTGATTCAGCATTGGTAAGCGAATCTATCAAGAAAATTGTCCATTTCATTTCGATTTTCAAATCTTGTGGCATATAGGCTTTTGAAGTGGACCTATGATTTTTTGGATTTCCTCACTGTCTGTCATTAACTCCTCATTTTCACTTTTAATTTTGTTGTTTTGGATAGTGTCTTTCTGCCTTTTATAGTTAGTTTGGCTAAGAGTTTGTCTATCTTGTTGATTTTCTTAAAGAACCAACTCTTGGTATCGTTGATTCTTTGAATTGTTCTTTGTTTCTAATTCATTGATTTCAGCTCTGAGTTTGATTATTTCCAGCCATCTACTACTCTTGGGTGTGTCTGCTTCTTCTTCTTTTTTTTTTTCTGTCGCTTTCAAGTATGCCATTAAGTTGGAAAGTTCAGAGCACTAAATGCCTTCATAAAAAAACTGGAGACGTCTCATACAGGCAACTCAAGGGGATACATGAAAGCAATAGTTATGTAGTTTTCTTACTCAGAGTTTCTATTCCATGTTTAAACATCATGGACAAAAAGAAAGTGGTAAAAAAAAACTTATATGGATTACATTTTCACATTTTAATCCACCACTGAAAGTAGCCATGATAGGAATGCAAACAGGGCAGGAACCTGTAGGTGCCAGTTGATGCAGAGGCCATGAAGGTGTGGTTCTTACTGGCTTGTTTCTCATGGCTTGTTCGGTCAGTTTTCTGATAACATTCAGCCCTACTAGCTCAGGGGTGTCATCAGGCTAACCCTTCCCCAATTATTCCCTAATTAAGGAAATGTTCTACAGGCTTGCATATAGACTGATCTTATGGAGGCACTTTCTCATTTGAGGTTCCCTCCTCTCAGATGCCTTCAGCTTGTGTCAAGCTGACATAACAACAGCTAGCACATCCAATTACTGAACTTTTTCCAGAACATTGCTGACACATAGTCTCCTTTGTCTGAGGAGTACCCATTAAAACATATTTCTATCTTGAGAGCTACTACAGAGTGATGGCAAGCAGACTTCGAATCCTACCATGAGTCCAATTTCTGTCACATATAAATTTTTGAAAATGCATAAAATTTCCACAATCCACTTTTTTCCTATAAAAAGTTTATTGTCTCTTTTTCCTAGAATTGCTAAAATTTTTAAGGAGAATAATGTGGTAGAATTTCATATCTACATATAAATTCAATGAAAATGACAGTTCTGTTAGGGTCATAAGGTTCTTTTGTGTTCTGCTACAAACTTTTAATTTTTTGTCTTTCTTTTTTTTTCTTTCCCACAAGTCTACACAAATAATGTCAGAATAATATTCTACATAAAACATTTCAAATATTTGAAGATAAGTAATGAATATTCTTGAAGTAAGTGATCTCGGCAGTTTTAGCATAAGGTAAAATTTTTCCTCATGTAAAATTTTATCTTTGTAGATCTGACTTTTTGTTCAACTTGTCAGAATTTTAAATTATAGATTCTGATGTCAGTCTCAGCTCTGCATATTTTATATATCTTAAAGATTTTTATCTTTATCATATTCACTGAAGATAGGTATTTAAGGATATAGTAGTAAGATGCATCTTGATCTCACTATGAAATTCTATGAAAGCTTACATTAGTCAATATATATTGATAAATGTGAATAATAATCTGCCATTACATGTTAATATTTAATCTACTTCTCTTCTTTCACTGTGGTCTAAAGGTAATAAATAAGACTTGGAATATGCTAAGTCTTGCGACCATGTTCTTTAGACTTAATGTAGCATCAGTAGACATCACTGAGCTGATTCAGATAAGCCCTTTTTTTTTCATCTCACAAATTTGGACACTAGGATTAATAACGTATTATTTGAATAGTGTTCAAAAATGTATGGGTACTCTGTAATAACATACATGGAAATAGTTTCTTTTGCAAGGCAAGAGTATTTAAAATGTTCTGATACAAATTTCACTTGTGTTTCACAAAACAGCTAATAAAACTGTGTATAAGGGCCTTATGCATCACCTAGTTCTCAATAAATTTGTTGTATCCTAGCATTTACTCCTCAATAAGTCACTTCCCACATGCCTTCTGCTTGATTTCTTCAGAAATCTGTAAAAACATAATACCAAATATTGGATAATAAAGTCATTTCCTTAGAAACAGTGTTTCAAATAACAGACGGGCCTCTGAGTAGCCTTCAGAGGCCTAATTATTCACAACATAGATTTTTTTTTTTTTACCTTGGCTTCATATCAAGATCCCCTGAGTAATGTAAAGTGTTCTTATGATCAAATAACTGAGTGCAATCTAGTTGAGCCATAGTCTGTGCCAACATAATTTGTAAAGCTCTCAAGATCGATTTGAATGTATATTCAGACTAACCTGTGGCTATTGCATTCTCAGGTTTTTGAAACAGCTTTGGTGGGACCGTGCCAGCACACGCATCTGTTGCCAAAAACAAATATGTAAAATGAAGTTGTTTGTAATCCAACTAAACTCTTCCTTACACTGGGGGTCCTCTGTCCTACTGTGAGCTCTGTACTGCAAGGCTTCCTCTACTTCCAAAGTAATGCCTAATTCACAAAGCTCTGCTTTCTATTAATAATTTTTTAATTAAAATACAATTGTCATTTTCCCCTTCTCTTCTCTCCCTCCAAGCTCCTTTTCCCTCTTGCTCACATTCATGGCCACTTTCAATTTAATTATTCTCTATCCTTCTCCCTCTTCCCTTTCCCTCCCTTCATCTTCCTCTCCCTCCCTCCCTCTCTCTGTCTCTCTCTCTTACACACACACACACACACACACACACACACAAAGATATGAATGTACAATAACCTCTGGAGTCTGTTCAGTGTTGCTTGTATAATCTGTAGTTAAGGCACAGGGAACATATTAGAAGAGAGAGCAGAAAGGTAATAAGAGCTAGAGGAATAAGAGTCTATCTGAGACTGTGTCTCTAAGAAATGGTGGGGAAGCTATACTTACAATACTGCAACAATGTGGCTCCTGAAAGGACTACCAAACAATGACAACATCAATAGACATGATAAAGTGGAAACAGGTCATCTCCAAGGGCTCCCCTCCTGACAGTGAACTCTCAAATAAAGAATACTGAAAAAGGAAGTATTTAGTCTTTCCTATTGTTGAGCCCCTTAACTGCTTATCAAAACTTTCTTTTTGTGTTATGTTTCCATATTTAAATTTTTCATATTGTATCTGCTTTGACAAGCAGTTTGTCAGTAAGTTGTTTCTGGTCCCATGTAAGATAAGGAACATATTAGAATGTAAATCTACTGTCTCAGAAATAAGAATTTGTTTCCCCTGTTTACTAATTGGCAGCGAAAGTTTACCTGTTTTATATTAAGGCTTTTGTTCTTTAAATTCTAACTAGAATTGAAATACTGTTTGAAACTGTGGAGCAATGCTTTTGCTTTGTAACAGTTTTCTGATATAAATATGTACACCTCAAGGCAAACATTCTCTGCAAATGGAAGAAAAGAAAACTCCATTATAGCCCTTGCTTGTTCATTTGTGGAAAGTGTGTTACTTTCAGATATTGGCACTAATATTTCCCCTGGGGGGTTGTTTTGTTTTGTTTTGTCTTGTTGAGACATGGTTTCTCTGTGTAGCCTTGGCTGTCCTAGACTAGCTTTATAGACCAGTCTGGCCTCAAATTCACAAAGATACTCCTGGCTCTGCCTCCCTAAATGCTGGGATTACAGGCATGCACCACTAGTGCCAGCTTCTAATATTTCCCTTTTAAGCCTAGCTTGCTAGTCTTCTTGTTGTATGTCCTCTAAGAGGCTTCACTTAGCATGAGACACCCAGCCAAACTTTGGTGAAGAGTAGGGAGTCTTGTGATAAAGTAGGGGAGAGGCTAAAAGGTGGCAGGGACTCCACAAGAAGAACAACTGAGCCAAGTAACGGGGCCCAGAGGGGCTTGTTGAAGCACCAGTTGAAGACCATTCATGGACTGGACCTAGGCTTCCTACACAGATGCAGCCCAAGTTTCATGTGGGTACCCTAGGAAGTAGAGTGGGGCTGTCTCTGGACTCTGTTGACAGCATTTTGATCATTTTCCCCTGGCAAGATTGTTTCACCACTCCGCATTGGAAAAAAGGATGTGCTCAGCCCTGATGCACCTTGATGAGATGGGGTGGATTAATGTGTGTGTGTGTGTGGCGGGGAGGGGGGGTCTTCCTCTTTTCTGAGGAAGAGAAGAGGGAGAAGGAGGTAGGGTAGGACTGGGAGGAGAAAGGGAATGGGCTATGATCGGGATGTAAGGTTAATAAATTAACTAAATAATTTGAAAAAAACATACACAGCTTGCGAAATTTTAGGTATCCTTTAACCATCCAAATCAGACAAGAAAAAGGAAAGCAAAGCAAAATAATGCAGAGCATTATTACCATTGTTTAGAAACATAAAATGGCCATGTATAAAATTAAAGAAGAAGTAGGGCAGAATGATGAGCTATTATACACATTATGATAATAGTCTTTTTGGTAAAAGCTAATTTTGAGATATATGTTATTTTTTCTATAATTATAAAAACTATAGGACATTCATGGAAGTTAATATTTATTTGAATATTATATCTCTTTTAACATACATTTATGTATTTTGCACTTGCATGACTAGAAATTTGATGACTAATAAAATGTGAAATAATTTCCATGTGTAGCAGTACTTTTATGCATTCCATTTACTGTGTTTCTATAACAGCACCAAAAATTTGCATTCACAGCAATAGGGCATTTCTCTGGAAAATAATGATGATGGGTTACAATATATTAAATATTCATTTTTAATATTGTAATGGATCACAAGCAAAATTATTCTAGCTCTCATATTTAACTCCTGCTTATAATGTTGTTTTGTGGTCTGTATGCATGTACAGACTTGACATTATTTTTTGTAATATGCATTTATTCTCTCTGACCATTGTTTTTGGGCAGTTTCTTTCCCTGTAAAAGTTTTATTTTCTCTAATCTCTTAGCATCATTGAAGCACCCTGATACTTTCATTTCTCTTAACTATCTTACAAAATGGCAAAATACTAATAAATGGTTTGTTAAATAAGAAAATATGTTAATAGACATATTCTGCATACATGGTAAGAGAAATAAGGGAGCTTGATAATAGTTAATAAATTAACCTAGAAACATATTTCAAAGAGATAGAAGAGTGACATTCAGTATTTTATGCTGTACGAAAATGAACTTGCCTTCAAATAAATCTCTAATGATAATGACAAAGAACATGAAAATATATATGTACATATACATATATATATATAAGTTTACTTATACATAGCTCATTTAGTATCTGTGCATGTGTGTAGGTGTGTATATGTATGAGTCATTAATATCCACATTTCATGAAAATGTTTGTTACCTGGAATTACAAAATACATCTGGGAAAGTCTTTTCCTACATAAACTAAATGTTTCTGTCATTTAAGTCTGAATTATTCAACCTGTTGTAAAACAAACCATAAACTGGCACAGTGAAACCACTGAACTAGCTTTCTCTGGGGTAGAAAGAAAAATTTGTTCGAGGGCTCAAACTGCTAGGCTACCTCTTAGGAAGCAGAGAATAACAGGAAGCAGGAAAAGTTTTGTCTGTTTAACAGGACAGCAGTGGGAGAAGAAGTTTGTCCTCAAACAGCCTTAGATGCAGTGGGGAAGCTTTGGTTTGTAGCAGGCTGTATAAGAACCAGATATTCTTGTCCCAGGGAGTTGAGTTTTGAGGCAAATAAGGGAAAGAGTGACTTTCCTATAAAAAGATACTCCACCATAGGGTATTCCTGAGGAATGCTGAGTCTTTGTCTTTCTTTCTGTCTTCCTTTCACTCTGTGTCTCTCTTTCTGTGTGTATCTATGTCAGTGTGTATGTGTGCATTTGTGTGTCTGCGTGTCCATGCTTCTGCTCAAATACCTGAGATATTTAAGATACAGCTTACTGGAGAGTACTTGCCAAGCATGCCTAATATGTTCTACCTAAGGTAAAACAAAAGACATAAAATAACAGATGGTTCAAGTTCCTTTACTGGGTCCTGACTGATAAAATGAGACTTAAAACAAGAAACACTTTCCACTTAAAATGAAATTTATAGTTAAGATGAGTTTTATCATATAGGTACAAAGATATTATGGGAAGGAGAGGAGTATGAGAAAAAAAACATTAATGTTAGAATATGAGACAATGAAAATAGAAGGAAGTTGAGGCTGGAGAGATGGTTCAGGGACTGAGAGCACCTGCTGCTTTTCCAGAAGACTGGGGTTTAGTTCCCAGCACTCACATGTCTGCCCACAACCACGTTGGCGTACTTTTCTCATTGGCTTTCTTAGGCTTCATTGGTTTTCGTTGGTTTTCTTATGCTTCTTTCTTCCTTCTCCATTCTGATCTCTTCCAACACTCCAATACCAGATAGAACAGAAAGATTAGTGGGGAGAGGGAGCATAGTTCTCTTGGGCTACTTCTTGCTGGTTAGGGTAGTTGGGTTCCTTAGGGCAAATCCGATCCTCCTTTCAAGATATCTACAACTATCTCGGAGTTTCTCAGCACTCTCTGGGCTCTGACCTTTATTTCCTCCCCAAAGTCTTCAGATCTATCCACAGCTGTCAAAGAGCCACCCTCAGTGCCTCCATGGAGCAAAGAGCTTGCCACTATGGACAATCTAAATCAGTCCCATATCCTACACCTGGGATCAAAACAAAAACATGTTTACATCCACAACACAACCATATGTAAATGTTTTTACTTTCTTAGATAATGGGATAAGAGGAGAGCCATGCCCAAGCATTACTAAATCTATGATTTGGGCTGAGCCCACAGTTTTTCTTTCTGTATGTCCCTAGGCCTAGGCTTGGAAGCTTCTCTCCTCCATGAAATCTAATCTTCTGCAAGCCCAGATCTTGAAGTTTTCAGCTTCCAGCCTACATCTTTTAACCTAAATCTAGAATATTTGCACCCTCTGAGACTTACTGCTGAGTAAGTTCATTCTTTCTAGTTTTTTCTGCACGTTGGCTGGAAGGTTCAACTCAGAGTAAAAGTACCTCTCCAAGCTGACTGATTCAAACAGGCAGCTCTTTACTTTTCACAGAATTGCTCTGCTTGAAAAATCAGCCTCTGAACTCCAGGAACTGAATGGCATCAAATCTGCTACACTCAACTGAACTATACCAAATAGTATTGAACTGTACTGTACTCCTGAACTCTACTGTACTGTCTCCATGAACTCCTTACTCTCTTTCTCTGTGCTACCCTTAAGTAGTTTCTCTTTCTTGTCTGTTCCCATGAGAGTTGGGTGTATCCTATCTATGATTCATTCTAACAAATCTTTCTCTGATTCATCATTGGACATCATTGTTTGGGATTAAAGGTGTGTACTAAAGGTGTGCCTATAGTCCAGCCATAGAGATTAAAGGTGTATATTCCAGCAAGAAGGACTAATGGTGTGTACTAAGGGCATGTCTATATTCCAGCTGGATCACACAGACTTAGGACTTTTGTAAATAATCCCTTGCCAAAACAGCCATGTTGCTGGATTAAAATTCTTCTACAATTATCTGTAACTCCAATTCCAGGGGATCTGACTCCTTCTGGTCTTCCCGGCCACGAGGCATGTACTTGGTGCACTGATATATATGCAGACAAAACACATAAAAATAAACTAAATTAAAAAGAAAAAAAGAAGTACCAGACTCACTGTTTTTAGAAGGGAGATATAAAAATGAATTAATCATAAAAATAAATGATAAAAATAATAAACAAAATTAAAAACAATACACTGCTTGTTTACCATAAACAAAAAAGTAAAGTGCATGTGTAACATCCATTTTTGAAGGTGATTATTTCTTTTTGTAACTCAGGCTAGCTATGAACTCAATACTATACCCCACACTGGTCTTGAGTTCACAGTTTTCTCACCTCAGCCTCTTGAGTAATGGATTAACAAGTGTACACTATACTAAGTTACACAGAGTGCCAACTAACATTTTTGGGTAAACACAACATTAATATGATAATTGTAATATGAAAAATTATGCAAAACAACATTCTTGAAGTACAGAAGAATTTGATAAAAGAAAATAAACCATGTTTTAGAATGATGTCACAGTAGGGCTGAGGGGATGGTTTAGGCAGAAAAATGCTTGCCTTTCAAGCAAAAGGACTTGGATTTCATCACTAGACCCCATGTTGAAGTGTGGGTCAGAGAAAACAGACTTGTAAACTCAGCATTTGGGAGGTAGGGCCATGTAGATCCCAGCAGTTCTCTGGCCAGACATCTCAGCCTGATCTGTGAGTTCCAGGCCAAGGAAGAATCTTTCTCAAAAAACATGGTGAATGACCCCCAAATACTGATTTCTAAGATTATCCTCAAGTTTCTACATGTTCCTCACACACGGACCTGACACACATACCAATACACCAACACAGGAGCTTTTAAAGTGATTGTATGGAAATATTTTGAGGTTAATCTGCTTAAAGTTTCTTGTAACTTTAATTTTAGGGTCATTATTTTCATTAACATTTTCCATTACTATGATTCTTCGATATAACTTTGCATCCTAAAATATAGTGATTAACATGGAAATTTATTTTTGAAACAGTAACTCAGGAACACTGAAGGACTCTGGATAATTGGTAAATCAGGCATTTCCATTTGTATTCTAAATTTTCTGTCAAAGGCCAATGTGCTGGCTTAGCCACCAGCTTGTTGTTATAGCAAGTAACTGCTCCCTATAGGAGGTATGGCTAAGCAGGTCTCTGCTCCTCTTTCATGTTCACAGCTATGACTTGAGCAGCTTTGTTCTGTACTTTCATCCCAGCCTTAAGTAATAGCATATTCATCAGTGTTAGTTCAATATTAGTTCAAAATTCTGTTCTATATTGTGAGATCATAAGGAAATAATTTAAAAAGAAATTCAAAATATATTTATTTTTCCCTCTGTAGCCCAAGGCCTTGAACTTTCAACATTGTTGCCTCAGCATGTCAAGTAGTGAGGCTTACTGGCTTTGAATACCAGGACTGTCTTCTTAGACTTTATCTCTAAAGCCTAATTTTGACCATTTTTTCTCTTCATTTATATTAAAGTATCATAATTCATTGAACATGACTTTTTCATATGTATTCATTTTAGAAGTCAAAAATAAATGTTTTCCAACTTTGTGGTCTAAGTTTTAGAGGTGCTAAAAATAAAGACAAATATATGCGTATAGTGTTTAATTTATGAATAAGCAAATTAACTGCAGGTATTAATTTAATTTTTTAATATAATTTTACCAATATTTAAATCTTGATACTAAGGAAAATATTAAAGATCAGGATGGGTATGATCAACTCAAAGAGTATTTGAGCAAGGAGGACTGCTATAGTTAATGTGGGAATATTACTTCAGTAGATAGAAACAATAGCAAACACTCTCATAAAGTGCAAGTGTTTGTTTCACTGGCCAAAATTATTTTAAAATTTCCCATAGTGAACTCTACAAACTCATATGTAATCACTAAAGCCTGAGATCTGATGATGCAAAAACTACAGCTCCCACATCAAAGGTATGCTAGATTATTTTGAAAATAAATACAAATAATTATGGCCTGTGAATTTTGGGGGTTGGTCTGGTTCTCTGTGTATTCAGACGCTAAATTCTGGGCCCCAAGATCTGGTTGCAGTCCAGAGAAGTGCATTCTTATGTACAATGAGCTATGTTGTGTTAACATTGCTCCCCAATTATCTCTGATTGGTTAATTAAAAATCTAGACAGCCTACAGCTGGGCAGAAGAGGGGTTGGCAAAGCTTCTGTTCCTGGTCTTAGGATCTCAGTTAGGGACCACAAAGCTGGGAGAGAAGAAAGAAAAAGATGAAGAGACAGGATGTGACCTCATAGAATAGATTCAGCCCAGACAGGACGAATATTGGCAAGTAACTTTGGGACTGAGGCTGGGAAGTAACATACTAGCTTAGAAAATAATTATAAATCATGCCTTAAAAATATGTATAATCATGCTTAAAGCTTGTTTAAATAAATCATTAGGCCTCTGTCTCAATTATTTGGGAGCTAGACAGGTTATAGAAAGGCCTTTTAGAATTTATAAACATGCCATAATACGTGAACAAAGATTTCAGCTACCACAAATTCTATGTTTCAGTGTAACAATATTTTGATAAGGTTTCCAAAATTCAGATCACAAAGAAAGCCATAATGCTGGATCTTTTCAAATTCATTGGTGAGTACATCATATAGATGGGTTATAGCAGATAGGAGAAAGTCTCTGCTATAGGTCTTAGATGATTTCTGGCAACATTTTTATTTGTATATATGTATACATTCCAAAAAATTACTTAATGATCACAAAATACATTAGGACATATAAAGAAAAGGACAATATATGTCAATATATGTCTGTTAAGAGGCCTATTATGATCCAAGATAATTTGTGTCTTATCTAGCAACATTCTCATACCTCAACAGCATAAACATTCTGACCAGTCAATCAGTATTAGGAGACACAGTTTCCCCCAAAAGTTCTTGATCATAAGTCTTCAATTAATGGTAAAAATCAGCTTATTTTGCTAATTCTGTTTTTATCCCTCTTACTTTTTTCCCATGCTGGTCTTGATATGTAGCCCAGAGTACCCTGAACCCCCTAATTAGCCCAGTTTGGTCTTGAAACTGTCATCTTCTTATCTCAACAACCAATATTCTCTGATTAAAGACATGTGCCATCATGCGTGCCTTCAAAAGAAAGTCTAAAGCAGCACCAAATATCGATAGTGCTATTTATCACTACGGATGCTTTAATAAACTTTCTTGTTCTATTTCCAGATTTCTGTGACTTTTTCAATTATATTCAATTAAAAGTTATGAAGAGTTTCTATTTATATTTAGAAAAACATTCTAACTTCTTTTTTTAAAAGAATTTTGTTCTACTTTCCCCTTCTAGGACTCACTGACATGACAACACCCTACTTCATGTTCTCTTTTGTAAGTTGATATTATCAAGAACAGCATAGGTCCAATCGGTGCTACCCATGAGTACAGAATCATTTAATGGGTCTTGTGAAACTTACTATTCTCGGCAAGAAATTCAACTATTATTCTTCAGCCATCAACTACGAATTGCTTCTTTTATAAAACAAATAAGTTTATTTACTTATTCACTTTAAATCCTAAACATAAGGCCCTCCCTCTTCTCCCTCTCTTCCCATACTCCCTAAGCTCTTCTTCCCTCCTTCCCATATCAACCCACTCCCTGCACATCAAGTCACACCAGAACTGAGTGCAATCTTCTTCCACTGAGAGCTGCCTTCCAGAAAGGCAGCTCTTCTGGGGGAAGTGATCCAAAAATAGGCAAAAGAGTCCATGTTGAGACAGCTTGGGCTCCAATAGTGTCTTAACTAGGCATATACGTCAGGAGTCTCTTCCCATTCAGAGTGGAATTTTGACTAGATTGATCTTGTGAAGTCAACCATGGTTGCAAAGATTTGAAAAATTCATCATCCCGCTATGTCCACAACACAGCATTTTATAGCTCTCCTCCCCATCTTCTGATGCTTACATACTTTCTACCCATTCAAAGTAAAAATGTAGTAATAAAATTTTTGGTTTTCTTTTAGGCATTTATGTTACACCTCTGCAGTCTGTTTGACATACTAAATCATTGACACTGCCTATGATATATCCCAAACTAAATAAAGTAAACATTTCTTTATACTTTCAAAAGTAATTATCAGCATTATTTAGGGATTTATTAATGTAAGAATTATGTGTTTTTAAAAGCCAATATAAATTGTTAGGTTTATTTTGGTTTAATCACTTTCTTTTTATTTATTAATTGGTGGCATGAGTGTGTGGGTGTTGGGGTGTGTATGTTGAGAGAGTCTCCCTATGGAGCCTTGTTTGACTTGAAACTTAAATGGAAATGATGACTTGACCTTTCCTAGGTATGGCTGAGGAGAAGGTTTTTTTTTTATTAATTTATTTTTTTGTTATCAATCACAGGTTAGGTACTTTGCATCCCAAGCATAACCCCCTCCCTCATTCCCTCCCACCCTCCCGAACCCTCCCTCATCTCCTCCCTGCCCCCTCCAAGTCCACCAACGGGGGAGGACCTCCT
>CM053753.1:84249387-84264502 GCA_028658305.1 Pachyuromys duprasi | reverse complement strand
GAAGAGAGACAAGAGAGTCAGGAGGGAAGAAAGGCCAAGAGTAGGCCAGCAAGGAGCCAAGGGCAGTGGACAAAGAGAAAGGGTGCAAATTGCATGTTTATATAGAAATGAGAAGCCGGGGAAGGGAAGAGAAGGCCAGACCCTGGGCTGGGGAGGCTTCGGGTGGGATACAGGAGTGAGATGTGCTGGGAGAAGCTTCAGGAATTGAATGAGAATTGTTATGGGTTCCAGATCTCACTATGTAGACCAGGTTGGTCTCCAACTCACAGAGCTCTGCATGCCTCTATCTCTTTCTCTCAGGATTAATGGCATGTGTCACCACATCCATACTATTCCTTTTTATTAGACAAGTACAAACTACATATTTTCAAGGTCATTAAAGGTTCATGTGTGTCATCTTTGAGAGTTATATTTTATACCCAATTTTTAATATAATAATAAAAATGGAATAATATATGTTCAAGTAATATATAAATTTTCTAGAATCAATGATTACGAACGTAGACCTAGAACTAAGCAGTTAGTACAGTATAGTCACTGCACAATTATCTAGTCACTTTGTTCTAGCCTCATAAAGATGCTGATGCATAAGTCTCTGCAGGAACTCTTGGGGTCAGATTATTTATCTATCTATCTATCTATCTATCTATCTATCTATCTATCTATCTATCTATTTATTTATTTATTTAGTTATTTATTTATTTATTGGCCTTGTTTGGTCTCCTTGTGGGACTCCTGTCCCCTCTGTGCCCTTCTATTCCTCCTTCTTCCATAAGACTTTCTGCACTCTGCCCAAAGTTTGGCTGTGAGTCTCAGCATCTGCTTAGATCCTCTATTGGGTGGGGCCTTTTAGAGGACATTTTATAGTAGGCTCCTGTTTCCTCTCTTCCACCTCTGTTGGTATGCATCCTGTTTGCCATTCTGAATGAGATTTAACTAACCAAGGACCATGCATAGAGAGGACTTAGACTCCCTGCTCATATGTAGCTTATAGACAGCTTAGTCTTCATGTGGGTGCCAGAGTAATGGGAGGGGGACGCAGAGGCTGCCTCTGTAATGAACTCTGTTGCCTGCTCTTTGATCACTTCCCCCTGGCAATGCAGCCTTGCCAGGCTACAGAGGAAGAGGATCCAGGCGGTACTGATGAGACTTGATAAACTAGGGGCAAATGGCAGGAGAGGAAAACTCCCCCTTTCAGTGGACTAGGAGAAGGGGATCAGGGGGAAAAGGGAAGGAGGGTGGGGCTGGGAGGGGTTGAGGGATGGGTCTCCAATCAGGATATATAATGAATAATTTGTAAAAGATAATAAATAATAAAAATGATGCTGATGCTGTGTGTCTTAAAAACAAACAGGGGGCTTCAGAGATGGTTCAGTGGTTTAGAACACTGCTCTTCCAAAGGTTCTGAGTTCAATTCCCAGCATCCACATGGTGGCTCACAACCATCTATAGTGGGATCTGATGCCCTCTTCTGGCATGCAAGTGTACATGCAGATAGAACACTCAGACATAAAAACTAAAGGAAACAAACAACTTTTTATAAAACAACTCCTAACCTAAGGCTCAAGGAATATTTCTGAAGAGGAGGCAGAAAGGGTTCAGAAACTAAAGAATTAGAATGTTTGCACTGAGACTGCGTTTCTAATAGTGTCAGAAGCTACAGTTATACCATCCATAAACATGACTGCCTAGACAAGAGCTGGAATAGGACAATAACAATAGGCATGTTAAATGGGCAGAGGGAAGAACCAGAAGGCTTCATTTCTACACAAAGAACTATAAGAAATTAAATGGTACTGAAAGTGGGTGAAATATTCCCCAGGAAAGAAAACAAACAAACAAACAAACAAAATACAATTGGTTGTCCAATACATTTCAGTCAGCTATAAATACACACACATACACACACACACATTACATTAGTCAGACTGAGCAGGTTATATTTACAACTATATTTTTATACATATTTGCATATAACAACAATCAACAAAAAAAGAGGCATGAAATTTAAAAGAGCAATGATGGACACCAACAGCACAGGCTCTAAGAGCAACAATCAATAAATGGGACCTCATGAAACTGAAAGGCTTCTGTAAAGTGAGGGACACTGTCATCAAAACAAAATGACAGCCTACAGATTGGGAAAGAGTCTTCACCAACCCTTTATCTGACAGAGGGCTAATATCCAGTATATATAAAGAACTCAAAAAGTTAAACAGAAACAAATCAAGTAATCCAATTAAAAAATGGGGAACAGAGCTAAACAAAGAACTCTCGATGGAGAAATATCAAATGGCAGAGAAACAAAGAAATGTTCAACATCATTAGCCATCGGGGAAATGCAAATCAAAATGATCCTGAGATTTCACCTTACACCTATCAGAATGGCCAAAATAAAAACTCAAGTGATAACACATGCTGGTGAGGTTGTGGAGAAAAGGGAGCCCTCCTCCACTGCTGGTAGAAATGTAAACTTGTACAACCACTCTAGCAATCAATCTGGTGCTTCCTCAGACAACTAGAAATAATACTTCCTCAAGATCCAGATATACCACTCCTAGGCACATTTCCAAAAGAGGCTCATGTACACAGTAAGGACATTAGCTCAATCATGTTTGTAGCAGCATTATTTGTAATAGCCAGAAGATGGAAACAACCCAGATGCCCCTCAACTGAGTAATGGATACAGGAATTGTGGTACATCTACACAATAGAATATTACTCAGCAATAAAAAACAAGGATATCATGAAATTTACAGGTAAATGTTGGGAACTGGAAAGGATCATCCTAAGTGAGCTATCTCAGAAACAAAAAGACACACATGGTATATACTCACTCATATAGACATATAAAATAAGATAAATCTACTAAAATCTGTACACCTAAAGAAACTAATCAAAAGGGAGGACTCGGGCTAAAATGCTCAATCCCCAGCCAGAAAGGCAAAGCAGATTGACATCAGAAGAAGAAAACAGGAAACAAGCTAGGAGCCTGCCACAGAGGACCTCTGAAAGGCTCTGCCCTGCAGAATATCAAAGCAGATTCTGAGACTTATGGCAACTGTTGGGCAGAGTGCATTGAGTCTTACAAAAGATGTGGGAAATATTAAGATAGGGAGAGGACAGGAGCTCCACCAGGAGAGCAACAGAACCAAAAAATCTGAGCGCAGGGGTCTTTCCTGAGACTGATAACTCCAACCAAGTACCATGCATGGAGAAAACCTAGATCCCCTGCACAGATGTAGACCATGGCAGTTCAGTATCCAAGTGGGTTCCATAATAAAGAGAACAGGGACTGCCTCTGACATGAACTAATTGGCCTACTCTTTGATCACCTCACCCTGAGGGAGGAGCAGCCTTACCAGGCCACAGAGGAAGACAATGCAACCACTCCTGATGAGAGCTGATAGACTAGGAGCAAAAGGAAGGAAAGAAAGACCTCCCCTATCAGTGGACTTGGGGAGGGGCATGTGTGGAGAAGGGGGAGGGAAGGTGGAATTTAGAGGGGAAGAAGGAGAGGTTTATAGGGGGATACAAAGTGAATAAAGTGTACTTAATAAAAATTTTTAAAAAAGAAAATAAAAACCACAACAATACAGAAAATTCTCTTCCTAAACATGCTAAAAAATAGGAAAACGTGAAGAGGTGTGACTGGAGGAAGCTGGAAAATTTTATCCAAGGATTTAGGGAGGACATCTGAACTAGCAATGAGTAAAAGGAGGCTAACAGCCAATTACCTGGGAACAGAGATTGCAAACAGAAGGGCAGCCAAAGACACAGAAACTAGGAATACTCTTAAAATGGTCCAGAAAGAGGAAAAAGTGTTTTCTAAAAAAATATTTTTTAAACAGTGTTCTGCTTGCCTGCCAGAAGAGGGCATCAGATTTCACTATAGATGGTTATGACCTACCATCCAGTTGCTGAGAATTGAACTCAGGACTTTTGGAAAAACAGCCAGTGCTCTTAACCTCTGAGCCATCTCTCCAGCCCTAAAATTTATTTTTACTTAAATATATAAATTTGAATTTAACAAAAATTAAATAAATTTAAATATATTTAACTATACAAAAATGTTTGTACTTAGGGGAAAATAAGAATGTTAGAGAAATTAGCACACAATTTGAACTTCACTATGAGATTTCTTAGGAAGTGTATTAAGGATAGTGAATTGAGTACAAGTTTTGGACTCCTCACACCCCCACCTTGGGAGGAGTGTCAGAGCCTAGTGGCAGAATTAAACAACTCACACAGATTGTTATTACATGTCTATTGCAATAGACAGAGTAGGGTTGTAATAGTGGAATATGTGAGAAGTAGTTGGCACAAACACGGTTTAGAAACATTGAGGATGAAGTGTTTTCAAGAATTAGATACAGAGCTTGGATAAAAGTGGGAGTCAGAATTACTGGTGTCCATCAGAGAGTAATGGAAGGTTAACTAAAAAGGAGACTTTTAAATCATTGTGATGAGAAAAACAAAACAAAACAAAACTAAGATGTCTTCAAACTTGAGAGGGACATTGAAGGCAGAGAATATAGTTCAGCATTAAAACACTTTACCTAGCATGTTAACATGTTTGAGGACCTGGGTTCAATTCCCAGCATTGTAAAAGACAAAAATTAAATTAAAGGGGGAAAGTTTCTTCAAAACTGATTGAGATGTACTTTACATAACTGACATTATATTGACTTTTCATTTCAAAGGGTGTCAAACTTATGAGAAATACTGGCTCTGCAGAGATAATACCCTTGGGGTTTTGAGGAAAACTCTTGGCTTGTGTCACCTGAAGTACAAAGACTTCATATTATGTTACTTGGAAGTATCTTGCCAAGTGGGGGGAGTGGGATGGGATGCTGGAATGTGTGACCGACCCTGACTAGCTCTCTCTGGCTCTAGGGGATCAAATCTTGAGGCAAGGCTCTTGGGAAGAATTCAAAAATCCAGTGTGCAAATCCATGCTTCATCTAAGACCAGTCTCTCTTGGTATTGTGTGCTAAAGAGCCTCAAGTATGTCTTGTGCAAGCAAAAGTTCTCCTGAAATGGGTTCACCCAGAGAAAACAGTGCTCAGTGGAACCTGCATATATTTGTAATCTTCAGATCACATTCCCACCCAACAAAACTACCAGCAGTACAGACTTTATAATTGAATTCTTTTATAATTAACTGTTTTAGACAAAAGTGTACCAACCTGCAATGGTAAGAATAATTATAAACTTGACACAACCTAAAGTGAGCAAGGAATAGTCTCAGAGAGAGACCCTTTACATTAGTTTAAGATTTGGGCATATCTGTGGAAGATTTAGGTTAGCTGATATGGGAACACTTCCCCACTGCGGTGATATCATTCCCTATTCAGGGACTTTGAAATATTGAAGATTGGAATAAATAGCTGATCATAAGCAAGCAAGCAAGTAAGTGATCAAGTGAGCGAGCATGCATGCATTCATTCTCTCTTCTCTTACTTGGATTTGATGTGACCAGTTCCTGATGCTTCTACTTCCCTGCTGTACCCTGGAATTGTGAGACAAAAATAACCCTTTGTTTTCTGAGAAAAAAAAAGAGCAATGATGGCTATATGGGAGGGTTTGGGTGGAAGAAAAAGGGGGAATTTATATAACTGTATCAAAAAAAAAACATTTAAAAATTAGTGACTGAACATTGATCATGGTGAGAGTTGGTGCTGTGTTGCCCACATCCACCCATACACTTTAACAATGAAAATTACAGCATGTATATAATTTCAAAGGCAATAGTGAATCAAAAGTCATGAAAAGTATCCATTGACTGTCATCCATGCTTATATTTCTTATTAAGTGCTTTCAGTTGTTGGATATGGAATGCTGAAGAGACCAAATTTCTGAAGAAATACTCTGAGCAGTAGAATAAATAAAAAAAAATCACAAATAGCTACAAGCTCACAGATTTTGCAAGGGACCAAATATATATTACTTATAGCTATGACCTTACAATATTCCATTTTGATTCCCCTGTACTTAGATTTCTTCTGCTCTTTGCTAAAGCAGATCAATTCTAAACATTTTACAGAATTCTAAAGAAGGCACTGACCACTGTAGCTCATTGAAACCTTCTTATTTTCCTTGGGATTTATATGACAGCAAAGCAATTTCCCTTCCTATCCTGCACATGTGCATCTTTTAAAAGAGGCATCACCTTTAAAAGTACTGAGATTACAGTCATTCTGTTCATGCTTTATTTAAAGGCAACATGTATTCAGCTAAAGCATTCACACATTTGTATGTCTGCAAAGCATTCCTGAAAAGAATAATACTGCAAAACAAAAATTTGTACCTGTTCTAAAATGAAGTATTTTTGTTGTTGTTGTTTGGTTGGTTTTTTTTTTCTTTTTTTTGGGGGGGGGAGGTGTTGCTTGTTTTTAGTCCCATGTCTGTTGAATGAACCAGAGATGGTCTTTCCCATACAAAGGGTAGGATTTTATGTTTTAGTAATTTAATACATTAAAATCTAGACACCAAAGAAATGTTCTGTTTTCTTTTATTAGCTATTTTCTGTGTTCTGACAAAAATGCTAAACTTTTTGTACATAGGTTGAGGGCCTAGTTCATGCACAGTAGGGAAATCTTACCGGTGGCTTGTGCTCTAAGGCCTGTGCCAGAGGCCGCTGGTCTTACTGCATCTACACTCAGAAGAAACGAAGAGATGCATGGCGGTGCTCTGGTTACCTTCTCTTTTCCTGTGCTTTTAGTCACGAATCCCAGACTCCTGTGGCTTTCGGGAACCTTAATAAAAATTTTCATAACTGTAAGGCAGGTAATACTAAGGACTTGCTAACCCTGTCATGACAGAGCTTGGTACTCAACTCAGCCTGTGTCTAAGTCTTGTCCATGACTGCATCTATGCTTGTCCAGGGCATATTGTCTGTAGAGAGAGCTTGGGCATTTTTGCCCAGTGGCTGATTTGCCATTAACGCTCGTCATCTTCTTTGAGGTAGGCTTAGGGTGTTGCCAGTCGTTGAAATGTCTCAAGTCAAAAAAGCCTTAAATTAATAAAAACATCTTTAAATGCCATAATCCACAGGTCTGAAGTTTTTGAAGACCATTTGTCTATTTACATTTATATTTTCGTAATGTATAATCATATCTATCATCTATCATCTATCAATCTATCATCCATCCATCCATCCATCCATCCATCCATCCATCCATCCATCCATCCATCCATCTATCTATCTATCTATCTATCTATCTATCTATCTATCTATCTGTCTGTCTGTCTGTCTGTCTGTCTGTCTGTCTGTCTGTCTGTCTGTCTGTCTGTCTATCTATCTATCTATCTATCTATCTATCTATCTATCTATCTATCCTAAATCTGAATGGGCAAACATTGTTTGTTTCTAGATATTTACTATCTGTTTAACCTAAGATGTTTACTCCATGATAAACTAGACTAGTATCTGATATGATGAAGAGTTTGATTGATTAACTATTAACTTGTATAAGTTAATTATCCTTAATAGTTTGTAATATCAGCTTTTAAGAGAACTTGAAGTAACCCTTACATTCGTAAGTGAGTTGTATAGGTCCAACACATCACACAAGACTAGAAACAAACATACATATATGTATCAAAAATAACCTTAAATTTAAATCAATATATAGCATTCTATACCCATGTATCAAAAATAAATTTTTCTGTATCAGTTTGCAGAATTCTATACCAATAAATTAAAAAGTGTTTGAGAATGACAATAGTTTTATAGTTGAAGAGCTTATTCAACAATCTATCTTTTTTCCTATGATTTCTATTTGTTTTCTATATGATATTCTTATATTCATATATATGAAATATATATATATGAAAAAACATCTATATTCTATATGTTTTTTGCTATATTGTTAGGTTTTCACTTTGTAACCTGATCCCAGCCTCTCCCTCCTTTACTCCCTGTTCTGCTCTCTTACACTCTTACCAGCTTTCCCCTCCTCCTTTCCTCACAAAAGCACCCCCTCCATATCAACCTACTTTGAAACATCAAGTCACATCAATGATGCTCCAACATTATAGAGATGGGTGACTGACCAAGCAGTACACTAATTTTGGAAGCTGTTTGTCCTAGTTTGTCTGTATTTCCTACTTAAATAATAATTTTATTCTTTCTCAAGTCTCTGATGAGGTTGAAGACTAAATAGTTCAAGTTTCACAGTTAGGCATAGGTTGTTTAGGATTTAAGAAAAGGTTTTAAGGTCTAGAAAGATGTTTTTATGTTATAAATACAAGATATGATAGAAAATGAGGCAGGTACAAACCTTTAGACTCGCCTAGATAGTATAGCTAGTATTTTCTTCAAGATTGCCAAACACAAATGAATTAACCCTTTAAACTATAACTTTTAATAAATAAATAAATTAGTTAATTAATTAATTTCAAATTTTTCACTTTGTCTCCTGGCTGTAGCCTCTCCCTCATCTCCTCCCAGACCCACCCACCCTCCATCTTCTTCCCCTATGTCCCTTCCCCAGTCCACTGATAGGGGAACTCTTCCTCCACTTCTATCTGATCTTAGCCTATCAGTCTCATCAGAACTAGCTGCATTATCTTTCTCTGTGGCCTGGCAGGCTGCACCCTCCAGGGGAAGGTGATCAAAGAGCCAGCCACTGAGTTCATGTCAGAGACAGACCCTAATCCCCTTACTAGGAAACCACTTCGAAACTGAGCAGTCTATGGACTTCCTCTGAGCAGAAGGTATAGGACCTCCCCATTCATGGTCCTTGGTTGGAGTATAAGTTTCTTCAGGCCCCCCTGGGCCCAGGATTTTTGGCCCTATTGGTCTGTTTGTAGAGTTCTTGTCCCCTCCAGGTCTTTCTATCTCCCTCTTCTTCCATAAGGTTTTCTACACTCTGCCCAAAGTTTGGCTATAAGTCTCAGTATCTCCTTCAATACCCTTATGGATAGACTCGTTCAGAGGCCCTCTGTGGAAGGCTCCTGTCCTGTTCCTTGTGTTCTCCTACTTCTGATGTCCATTCTTTTTACCCTTCTTTAGGACTACAGATTTTAGTATATATGGCTTCCTGATTGTTTTGTAACTGTTTTCATTGTTTATATTTTATTATAAGTAAATAAAGTCCATGTGCATTTTAAAAAGTTCTATGACTGAGTAACATATTTCACAAGCCCAAAAAACTAGCACCAAATGGACAATGCTAATAAATTCTATCACTGGCTAGAAATGCAATCTGCTACTCCTCTAAGAAACATTTAGGTGACTGCTACACCTAGGTTAACAAATTTGCGAAGAAGAAAACACTTGCTTAGTCATTTTTCCAGCAAGGCCTTTTTAAATGAATTAGCATTTCCACCTTAGAGCACTGAATAGGTAAAAGCGTCTCGACTGATACCTTTCCTTTTGTCCCATGAAGAAAATGAGTTTTCTCTTTAATGAAACTGATCGATTTAGCAATCAGAGTTGCTTTCTCTGCATGCACCTTGTCTGCATTCTTAAGCTCAGACACCCTCTTTTTCTAGTCAAACAGCATTTATAATTTATCCTGGCTGTCTCTCACTATAGCTAACTAATAAATAACAGTAGATCCTATTCCATAAAATTACTCTTACACCAAACAACATATTCCTTTACTTTTCACTCAAACTCAATCACATCTCCTGAGCACAAGCAGAAAGAACCCAGTTAGAAGGTGACATGAATGGCGACTAGCTCCATTCTATTGCTCACAGAATCTTTGATTTCTTTTGAAACCTCATGAGCTACGCCCTCACAGTGTACAGATGTCTTCCCACCTGCCACCAGAATGATTCACTTCAGTTTCGCTTACAGTGCTCTAGGATGTTCAAGCTTGTGGTTCTGAATTCTTTCTCCTTTCTTCTACAAACCATTTCCAAAACCCTAGAAACCCACATGATCAGGCTCATTACAATAGCCCCACTTATCAGCGCCAAAATTTTGCTATAGTTACTTTTTCACACCGTTGTGACAGAATACCTGGAAAAAAAAAGATTTAAGGAAGGAAAGGATTGTATTGGCTCACAGTTCATGTCCATTGTACATGGTATGGAAAAGTATGGTGGGTAGAAAAATTCCTGCTATGACATATACAATGGAATGTTTACCAAATTCATTTGGCTGGAATGGAGAACACCTATCACATTTCCCTAATGTCACATGCACACTAGCATCTTTTCAGTTGGCAAAGTCGTATTTGTTTACTGATGCTCTACACTAGCTAAACAGGGGTCAACAAAGAATCTCTCTACTCACCAATAAGTAGCTCTAAAGTGATTTATTGTTCACGTTTAAAGTATATTAATTTATGAGCAGTTAAAGTTAAAACTAACAAAGACGTTGCCTTGATAACTTAGTTTTTCCTTTAATCTGTCTTCTCTATTTGAGTTTTCTAAAACAAACATTTCCAGTTTCAAAATATTTGTGGTTGTGATATTACTCTTCTGAGAGATAATAGTAACAGAGATGATGACATGGAATAATTTGAGATATCCAACATTATAGGTTAACTCACAAAATTCCATAGTATATTGCTACATAAATCTATATTTAGTACTATTCATGGATATCAGAAGTAAAACAAAGTTTTTATATTGGTAGCATTTTAAAAGAAAAAGTTACACTTTATCTCTTTTCAAAATATTTAATGCATATTTATAGAATGATAAATATGTTGATTATTTTTATATAGATTACATAAACTTTCTCCTTTGTAGTGGTGGCTCTGTCTCTCTGGTCCTGCACTTATATTTTATAATAATATATTTTGTACTTGTTATTTTACAAATGTCATCATGCTTTATGTGAAATACATTTACCAGAAAGTTTTATTACTATTTTAAAAATGAATTTATTTGAAAACAAAACATATTTATAATTATGAATAAATTATTCATGAGTCCAGTGGATACACTGCAATTGAATTCCATTCTGTGCAGGCAGAAGATAGAAAGTTCCGTTCTGTGCAACTGGAGAACAACCTAATCCAGACCCAATGGCTTCACAGTTTAGTAGCAAAGAAATACACACACGCACACAAACACACACACACACATTTATATATCCACAATTATATCTCAAATCTTTAATCGGTATATTAAAATAAAAGTACAGTACTATGATGAAAATATGCAATTGTAACTGTGATTGTGTAGGGATACTCTGAACCAAGGAGCATTTTATACTAGCCATAAAAAAGATTAGGAGTTTCTTGAGCAGAGAAACAGGGAAGGGGGGAAGTGCATCACCCCAGAGACAGAGCCACCACTACGCAGGAGAAAGAACACACATGGCAGAATGTGTGAATGCCTGCAGGCACATGTGTATATGTGAGAAGAATGTGGTAAGTGGCTGGAGGTTGCATGTTTGAGTACAAAGTATTCTGGGAATTAAAAATAAAAGATGAAAATAAACACACAGCAAGAAACATTAACATTGTTTTGTCTACTTTGGGGTGATGGAACGGAGCCCTATGTTTGCATAAATAAGAAGTTTATGACAATTGTCTTATTCTAACAAAAATGAATGACACCAATAACTCATAAATGGCAAAGCTGATAGCGGAATTTAAATCTTCACTTTATGTCAGTTCAAAACTATTACAGTTACATGTGAATTGTAACAATTTATTTAATGTCCTCATGTTTGGGAATTTTAATCTTCCAAAATTATTGAAAAAAAACTAGCTCCAACTAGATGCCCAAAAGGAACCTTTTTAAAAGTATTGCCTTTCATTTAGTCCCTGAAGCATTACTTTGAAATATATGAATATCAATACTAATACTAAAAGATACTCTCACTTATTGTAAGAAAATCAGATACAAATATTTTAACAACTATTTGAGAAAGATACCTAATCCTATAGAAATATTCCTCTTATGAGAGATGGCTCAGAGGTTAAGAACACTAGCTGCTCTTCCAAAAGTCCTTAGTTCAATCCCCAGAAACCACATGGTGGCTCATAAACATCGATAATGAGATCTGGTGCCCTCTTCTGGTGCACAGGCACACATGAAGGCAGAATGCTATAAAAATAATAAATAACTGAATCTTAAACAAAGAAATAAAGAAATATTCCTTTTTATGAATGGACCATAATGTCCATTAATTTCACAAAATAGGTTTATAAGATATTAAGCTATGGGTATATGCCCTTAAATATACATTCTGTTTTAAACATACTATTTTAGTATCATTAATTTTTAATATAAAAGGTAGTTTCCTCAGTGGAATTAAACTATTCATTTATTTTTTAAAAGACATTTTAATGTATGTGAAAAATCTAAGAATGTTTTCAATTTTTCACTTGTCATCAAAAATTAACAACCAAAGTTTTTAAAACATTTCCATTTCCTACAAGTTTATATTGCATGTAGCTTAAAAATTAATTATGAAATACTATCCCTACTTGAATATCTGTAGTTATTTATGTTGTCCTGAAAAGTCAAGTGGGCTGCACATTAGGACCATGGAGATTTGGACCTTACGAGGAAATGGTCAGTTTTATGAGGACTGCTATTATATTTTTATGAGGCAATTTGACCCCTCCAAAAGTCCTTTATTATCTGAAAATAATATTCAATTTGCAAAACTAGCTCCATTCATTTTAGAGGGTCCCAAGCACAGGGACACATTTGGTATTTTGTGTGTGGTTGTTGTTGTTTATAGAGGGCCTTGTAGTGATCGAAGTGGCACCCTCGATTTTTCTCTTTTAACAGTTGTGTTGCTGATCTCACAAATCATATATCGGTTGGAAATGAAAGGTACACGGCTGCCAGCATTTTGTTAGAAATAATGACACACTTTAGTACCTGTAAGTGCTGACGGAGTGCTTCTGCCTCTTCTTCCCAAGGTGACTGTAACACAGATTGATGAAAGAGTCTGCAGGACGACAAAGGTTAAAGAGGCAGACCCAGAGCTAGAAGCCAGGCTGACACTGATGGAGTGGATGGCAATGGGAATGCCCACATTATTGTCCGACCCTCTGATAACCAGTGTAATATGAAAACTGACTACAGAAGAAAGGGACAAATTAAATCCATTAATCAAGCATATCTCTGCTAAACAGTTGTTCTAAAGAGATGAACAAATGAAAAATTTACTATTTGTTTTCATGCTTGCAAGGATGGGGAAGAAAATTAATTATAAAGTACTGGCCACACTATTAGTTAAGTTTTTCTTGAGGAAACTATTTATTGCTTTGTCAAAGGACAAATGAACCTCATTAAGGAGATTAGTTTCAGTCAGTAGTTTCACATTAGAACAAACTAATAATACACACTTCAGAAGACACCCTGACTAAAATTATGAACATTGAAATCTATTTTTTATTTCTTAATTTACGAACTGTTAGAAAATGACCACTCTATTAGGTATCACAAAAGGAGAAAGAAATCAGAGGAGCTCACCCCTCTTGCTCAAGTGCCTGAAAGAGAAGCCTTTTAGCATAGACTTTGTGAGCTGTGATGATGAACTCACAGATGCAGGGGTTGTAACTCGGCCATGGCATTTTACCCTTACGTTGAAGCATGTCAAGCAGAGCTCCATGCCCAAAGCAATTTTTTTGATAAGCTCCTTTTCAATCCTTTTCTTTTCAAAATGTTTTAAGTGCCTTGGACAAATAGCAAGCTGACATCTGGAATTCAGAAATTTTCCTTCAATCCATACACTGTAAGGCAAGAAAAGGAAAACATGTTTTTTTTGCAATCAATCCAGTCTGACCAGTGGGGCTGTGGCTCCTTATACTGCCACAGTGAGTTCAGTTTGGTTCCAGTGTTCATTTAATCACTGGTCTTTCTGACTTGGTGGCTAACAAGGGGGGCAGTTACTGCTCTGTATGAAAGAGAGAGCTAGGCTATAGACACTTATCTTCAAAACCAAGAGCAAAAATCATACTCCGTTCAAGAATTGTATAAATCAGTTGTGGAATAATAACACTTTTGGAATCAGCTGACCCAGGCTGCGTTTAGATTGTGACCCAAAAAGAATGGTTCACACTTCTGATAAGCCAGTCCCCTGAGACATTGAAGACATAAGACATCCTTATCCAGTTCTGACCTCCTTTTTTTTTTTTTTATAAGAGTCTTTTGCTTATTTGGGAATGTGAGCATCATTGACATCTACCTTCCCTTTTCTGTTGGTTGATTTGACCTTTTAACCTCTCTAATTCAGCAGGAGCACTAGGAGCCCAGTAGTTGAATCAATAAGATCACAACTGCTTCAGAGGTCAGTGATTCAACCACCAAGATCTCCTAGGGTGACTAGGGTAAGGTATAGAATTATTTTTCTTAATGCACAATTGAAGTTTTTCTCTAGTTTTTTTCCTCATGATATCAAAATATGCCAGCATCTTCATTAAAATTGAAAATTTTATGAGCTCATAAAAGAGATTTCCTTGAGATAGCTAATGAGTGGATGGGGACTTTTAAAACTGATTCAGTGTTTTGTGTTTTAAAAATATGTGGCACCTTGAAGGAAGGCTATGAATTAATGAGTCTTGAGAAGTATAAGATACATACAGTATAAGATATAGAAAGTCCTCTGAAGAAAAATGAATACAAACTTATAAATTACAAATATGGAGAGCTTTCACTTTGCTTAGGGTTTTGTATAGGGAATTATGCCATACAAAAAGTGTGGTAGAGGCATGAATAAAGAAGATTGATAATAATATAAGTATAGATAATCAGGTCACTGCTTTGCAACATTTTAGGTGGACTGCTTTGAGCCCTATGTGTGTGTTCTCATAATACCTGTAAATGTTTATATTTGAGGTATGAATGTCTTAGTTACTGTTTTGTTGTTGCTGTGAGAAGACACTATGACCAATGCAAACTATAAGAGAAAAGCATTTAACTGGAGGATTGCTTACAATTTCAGAGGGTTAGTCCATAATCACCATGGTGGGAAGCAGACAGATTTGGTGCTGGAGTAGTAGCTGAGAGTTTTACATCCTGATCCACAGGCAACAAGCAAAGAGAGAGAGAGAGAGAGAGAGAGAGAGAGAGAGAGAGAGAGAGAGAGAGAGAGAGAGAGAGAGAGAGAGAGAGAGAGAGAGAGAAAGACAGAGAGAGAGAGAAAGACAGAGAGAGAGAGAGAAAGACAGAGACAGGCAGACAC
>CM053753.1:84199988-84248887 GCA_028658305.1 Pachyuromys duprasi | reverse complement strand
TAGAAATATTTCTCAATAATATTTCTAGATTGTGGTGGTTTGAAAAAGAATGGCTTCCATAGGCTCATATATTTGAATGCTTAATCATCAGGGAATGACTCTATTTGGATAGAGTTAAGATGTGTTGCCTTATTAGAGAAAGATGTGTCACTGAGGGAGGGCTTTGAAGCTTCAAAAGTCCAAGCCAGACTCTCTCTCTGTCTCAGTGTCTCTGTCTCTGTCTCTCTGTCTCTCTCCTCTTTCTTCTTCCCTCTCTCTCTTCCTGCTGCCCGAAGACGGGGATGTAGAACACTCCGCTGCTTCTCCAGCAGCATGTCTACCTGTGTACATGTCTGCTATGCTCACCATCATGATGATGGACTAAACATCTGAAACTATAAACAAGCCAAAATGAAATGCTTATTTTATAAGAGTTGCCTTAATCGTGGTGTCTCATCTCACCAATAGCACAGTGACTAAAACAGAGGTATTATCAACATTTCCAACCATTTAATGATAAGTAAATAAATCTTTGTCCTCAAAAAAGTTAATGGGTTGTTGTGACACAATCAACACTGATAAATTAAAGCCCCACCAAATAATTTTACTTAAAAAAATACTCCGTGAATGAACAAAACAACTGTATAAATGTAAGAATTGACACCCTCTTCATGATCTAAAAAATGTTTCAGAGCTAAATATTTGGAGAAATATTGGACAGCATATTTTCCTCTTGCAGACATCTACATTGCCACTCTGGAGAACAAATGAATATTGAATACTGTCTAGCCTAGATAGAATAATGCAACAAGTCTAGAGTTTGTGAAATTTGGGGGTGAGGTTCATGGACTACGCACTAAGATTCTGAACTTTACTCTGTAAGCAATGGCGGAGTGCTGAAGTTTTGTGAGGAAAATGACACACAGTTGGAAAGTCAATTTTTCAGCATGGAGTTAAGAACATGTGGTTGGCTCTTTGGTCACCTCCTTCTGATAGGGGAGCAGCCTTACCAGGTCACAGAGGAAAACAATGCAGCCAGGCCTGATGAGACCTCCCTTATCAGTGGACTTGGAGAGGGGCATAGGAAGTTGTTGAGAGAGGAAGAGTGTGACTGGGAGGGTAGGATTGGAAGGGGAAGAGAAAGGGTGCTAAAACTGGAATACAAAGTGAATAAATAGAAATTATTTCTTAAGAAAAATTATCAAGTGCATATTCTCAATCAGTCTTCCCAGTGGTATTTTCATGGAGAATTAAAAGTTAAAAAAATAATAATAAAAGAAGTTACCATCAGCCTCGTATCACTGACACTTCAAATACTGACTCCATCTTGTTTATTTAAATGATGCTAAGCAGGATAATCTCTAAGTTTGAGACCAGCCTGGTCAAACAGAAAGTTTCAGGCCAGCCAGGGCTACATGGGGAAACCTTGTCTCAACCAACTCTCCCAAATAAATTCAGTTATGTATATATGAATATATATACTAAATAATTAAAAAGTAAATATAGGTGCTACTGCCATTGACAATCTTGTCTCACATTTCCTTCTCATACAATTTATAACCTAACCTACTGCAACTACTTATTCTTCAAATAATCTACAAGTCACAAAGAGGTATTAGAATTAAAATATAGATGAGAACATATTTCTTAAAAAGTGATAAGCCATGTATATTAAACAGATGAACTATTAAGTTTTATTTTCTCTTTTAAAAAGTTACCCACAAAAAGTTACCCATCAATATATTTATCTTGGTGTTTCTTTATATAACTAATTATAATTTATTGTTTGTTTATATGAATAATAATTCATACTGATATATTAGAAAACAAAGTCCAGGTCCTAATTCTCTGACTCACTATGTGAATCTGACTGGTTAGTTATCTAAATACTAGCTGTGGGGCTTAGGAAAGGATATTTCAAATCCGTATTGCAACTTCTTTGAAGTCTGCATGGGAATCACTACAGAACTGCAGAATGATCATGAATATTAAGGAGATCATTTATGTAATGTGCTCTATGCAAGATTTGGTATAATATAGCCATTCAATAAGTGTGAGGCCTTATCTTTATGATATTAGTATTATCTGAGCATCATTACTTTTATCGTTAAATGATGCTATTAATCATTGAATTTCTTCCAGAAGCATCATGAATCTTAGCTGATCTACTTTATATGAAAGTACTGTTTGTTCTCTAAGGTGCCGCTTAAATAGAAAATATTACAAGGATAGCTAAAGTGGCTTGTTCTTTCATCAGTGGTTGTTCAATGAATCAAGCCTTCCTATTTCGATTAGTTACAATACTTAGGTGTGGAAATTAGATTTCTAACTCTTAGCTTTAGTAAAGGAGTTTTTAGTGCAAGTATTTGGGATAACTCAGAGTGGCAAAGGCAGTCTTCCAAGATATTCACTGAGGTTAAACCCAAGATTTAATCTGACAAAAACTCTTACTGCCTTTTTCTATCAAAATTCTATTTCTTACTGTGGGTCACCTTCATTCATTTAGCCAACCGCAGAACATGTGGCAACTAGAGGCTGTAAATCTACGGCCTCATGGCACCAGGTCCTGAGAGAAATATAATTTCCCTGTCAGCTGCACATGGAAAATTCTGGGTAGAGAAATTAAAATGTCCTTTGTAATAGTTACCTTATGGTGACAGTACATACTTTAAATAAATATTGTGTGAAAACCTACTATGTTCCAGTCAGGCACTAAGTCCACATATGTAGAAATCAACAAGATAAGGTTTCTAACCAACTGAAAAACTAGAAAGGCATGAGGGAGCAAACACATAAAATCTGATTATGTGTGGAGCTTGTCTTTCTAGAAGCATGACGTTGAGTGTAGAAAATCCCTTCTGTTTTTCAGTTCCCTGGACCATTAGATGAGGTGAAGCATTAGCCAAGAAGTGACGCAATGATGTCTCTGGAAGCAGTCTTCTAGCCAGAGTATGAATGCGGACCTACAGAATACTCTGTGTTTACTCCCTTACTACGTAAATAATAGCAGGGGCTGTTTTGAGATGCTTTCTCAGAAAGCTGTAAAACCATCAAATACAATGCTTTTTTCACTGAGAGTTATGGAAAAATATATATTACCTGAAACATACAGAAAACTACTATTTATAATTCTCCCACTGATATATATTTTTGCGAATTAAAAGAAATACTAAACAACCTGTGCTTTGAATATTGGTTGCAAGAATATTTTTTAAAAAGCCTGTGAATCAGGACCAAATCAAAATCAAATTTATCTAAGGGTATGACCTATTAACTTGTGCTTAAATTTGAGGCTGTTCGTGAGAGCTTTAAGGTTGAAGTTTTAATTTAGCTATTTTATTCTTTTTTTTAATCCATGAAGCAAAGAATTACTGCATATGAAATGGAGAAGATAGTGAATAAACATATTGACATCCGTGACACTTCTGATGCTGGCAGAATCTCATTCTATCACATTGTCCCCATAGTTTTAAGGTTGTGTACATTAGGTTAATGTTTATACTTATCTCCCTTCCATCAAATACTAGCGTAATGTTCAGTACAGCTGGTTCTGTTCATAGCGATATTTCTATCTTTATTCCTGACTGCAATGCAGCATGCATCACTTTGTTTAATTTGTGTTTACTAATTAAGTGGAGAATAAATTTCAACAGAATCTATATGGAAGTTTGGAAGTCAACTTTTTCTTTTTACTAGTTGGAAGCTATATAGATAAAATTGAATGGCATGAACAAGAATGAGGTAATTCATTTAATTGGCTCAAACCAGATTCTATTACAGGAAAGGCAATACTCAAAATATGTTATAGAGGTGCTTCCACACTGTAAGTAAGAGATCAAAGGGCAGAAGAATGTCTTCAATACTTTGCTACATAGGAATCTTGAGTAAGTTGCTTTCTCCCATGACATCAGTTGAAATGTTTTCACCTTAGACAAGCAAACTAGATGGAATAAACTGGGAATTACTCATTTTGCTTTTGAGCATAATGTTGGAAGAGTCATAAAGTTGTTTCCCTTCATCAGGGGTGCAACGTAGCAAATTCAGGGGTAACCAAGCAAATGCATCTCAACTTTCTAGCAATTTAATTGGATGCCATTGGGTACCATCTCTGTGGACCATTTCCTGTAAAAGAAGGATTCTTTTCTGTGACCTCCAAAGCAGTGAAAACCTATTTGGCTCAATTTCATCTTTTCCAGAAGAACAGATCCAAAGAGAAATTACAACGGGAATGTAATAGCATTTTTACTCTTTTCTGCTGGAGGGTTTTGCGATGTGACTGCTTTAAAACTTACTATTTTGCAAAAGCCAATTTTCTTCAAGAGGCCGTTGGCACTCAAATCAGCAGCACAATAAACTTGCCAGAACCAGACTATGTTTGATAATGAAAAAAAAAATCACTGCAATTTTATAAAGCAGAGTGACTGGCTTTGTGATATTATTTATTTATTTTACTATAGATGTTAGAATTGAGAGGAAATGGGTGTTTCTGGTTTAAGTTCAATGCTTAATCCACAATTTGGTGAACCCCAAAGCAGGTACTCTATTACACTTTCAGAATAGGCAGCGTCATAAGGGTTGGCGGCTTAGAGAGCCAAAACTGACAGCCTCAATTCAAGCCTCAGTTCTATCACTTATGTCCTGGGTAAAACTGTGTAACTTCACTTTGTCTCATTATTCTTCTGTAAGATGAAAACACTACCGTGTATTTGCAAACATGAGTTGTAATATAGGTGATCTCATGTCTGTATGTGAGTGTGTGTAGGTGTGAGCATTTGCACATGAGGTAGCATGTGCTAATTTTTGAATTCCAGTTATTTATTCAGGGACTGGTGAATACTTCTGTTGGGAACATAAAACTATTAGATTCCAATTGGCATTGGATATTGTCTAACTGAGTTGGCTTATTTTTACTCTCATCTTCTGTGAAGCCCTTTTCTCAGAGAAGAATCATAACACCTTTAGGTATTCACATGCTTATCTTAACCCAAAAATTTTGTAATAGTCTTCCCTGAAATCTTTTTTTTAAGTCCCTTTAATATCCTTTTTTCAAAAATAATTTCTTTGACATTGGCATGTTTACTAATCAACTGAGCAAAAGTTCCTTATCCGTAAATCAACTTTTTAAAATTTGATAACACTGTGTTTCATGATTTGTTTTACCTTGTCTTCAGAGTAATATTTTTTCCTTTATTGATCATGGATTAACGTATATTTTGAATATGTAACCTTAATATTTTCCCTATACTTTGCTTCATGTGAGATTTAAATATTTTTCTTTTCAGTTTTTGAGTTTTGGAGACAGGGTTTCTCTGTCTCTGACAGGCTTGGCTGTCTTGAACTGGCTTTGTTGACCAGACAGGCCTCAAACTCAAATTCTTTTTATTTTAATTTTTCTTTATTATTATTATGTATTACAATTTATTCACTTTGTATCCCTGCTATAGCTCCCTCCCTTATATACTCCCTGTCCTACCTTCCTTTCCTCTCCCCAGTCATGTCCCTCCCTTAGTCCACTGATAGGGCAAGTCCTCCTCCCCTAGTATCTAATCCTAGCCGATCAGGTCTCACCAGGACAGTCTGGATCCTCTTTCTCTGTGGTCTTGTTAGGCCACCATGCCAGGGGAGGTGATCAAAGAGCCAGCCACTGAGTTTATATCAGAGACAGCCCCTGTTCCCCTTACTCGGATACACACATGGAGACTGAGCTGCCCATGGGCTACATCTGAGCAGGAGGGTTAGGTCTTCTCTATGCATGGTCCTTTGTTGATTCATCAGACTTTGTAGGACCTCCTGAACCCAGAGTTTTTGGGTCTGTTAGTCTCCTTATGGAGCTCCTGTCCCATCCAATTATTTTTGTCTCCCCTTTCTTCCATAAGATTTCCTGCACTCTGCTCAAAATTTGGCTATGAGTCTCAGCATCTGCTTCCATACCCTACTGGGTAATCTTTCAAAGACCCCCTTTGAAGGCTCCTGTTATGTTCCCTGTCTTCTGCTTCCAGTGTCTATCCTGTCTGCCCTTTTGAATGAGGACTAAGCCTCTTCCCTGGGGTCCTCCCTATGTCAGAATTAAGAAATGAAAATCTGGCATGGTTCTGACCCAGATTTAAATGTCTTAATTCTGACATATTTAGTGATATGGTCCTCTTCTCTTCATGTTTCCAGTCTAAATAAATATACAAGCTCATCACTGAACCTACATTCTGTAGTGTACTGTATATGTTTTCTTCTAGAAATTTCAGCATTTTAGGTTTCACATTGAAGTTTGATAAATGTGTGATGCTTGTGGGGAGGGGATGATAGCTATAGGTCTAAGCTCATTCTTCTACATGTGGACATTCAGCTTTCTATGCTTCATTTCTTGAGCATATTGCAGTTCCTGTAGTATTTTTGGCATCTTTGTCAAATATCAGATTGCTGTCATGATATGTGCTCAAGTTCATGTCTTCCATCCTGGTTCATTGATCTACATGTCTGATTTTGTGCCAGTACCTCACTCTTTTTTTTTTATCACCATAGCTCTGTAATTTTGTTTGCAATGTAATACGATACATAAAGCAGCATTATTTTTTTGTTCAGAATATTCAATATGGTTTGGTTCTTTGGGCTGTTCTCTGCTTATATGTCCTCCCACCCGCTACATTTCCCTCTACCGGGACTCGAGACTCTTAGGAGACTGACACTGTTATCAGTTAAACATGGGTTGAGGAAGGGCTTGTCAGGCCTTGCTCTCACTGCTGAATTGCTGGATACTGGTGGATTTCGTAGGCAAAGTATCATTCATTGACTTCAGTTCCATACCCACTAGTGAGGCTAACACACTCCAATGAGAAGCTCCACACTCATCAGCGTAGAGACAGTTTGGGGTTCAACCCTCTGAGTCAAACCCAAAATAAAGCAAAAAGACATCAGTGTGGAATGGAAACTTCCAAGGGAAGGAGCAGATTTCACAGGGATGACAGAGTGATAGGGGAGACTGCTTACATTGTTATTAAAGTGTTATTAGATAAGGCATCAGTAAGGCAATTCTGATGGAAAGAAAATGAAAGAGTAGACACCAAGGACAAGCATAAAGGCTATCTTTGTTATAAAGTAGCAAAGAAATAAACTAAATTATGCTCATGTCCAAAGAGCTTATGAAAGGTAAATTTTAATCATGCTGAACTGGAACATTTGACTGTGTTAAAGATGCTGTACGTTCATCCCTGGAGAAGACTGCTTTTCTCACCGGCAGCACTCCTAAACTGTTTCTAGCTCTTTGTATGGGAGGGTTCGAGGGAGGAAAGGAAAGGGGGAAATGACATAATGATATTATAACCTCAAAATACAAAATAAATAATTTTAGAAAGTTTAAAAAGGGCTTTGTGGCTTCCCTGAATTGAACACAGTATGAAAAGAAGGAAATCATTTAAGATGGAAAGTATAATTACAAGGAAGATGAAAAAGGTATGCAATGTCCTCAGTCTAACTATACAAAGAATGACAATGTGTGCTTGGGAAAGAATAGCAAGGATGGTGCCAAATTACTATTTGACAACAAAACAAAACAACAAATAGTGTAATCAGGACATTCAATCCCACTAATTACATGAATGGGAGTGGGTCTATGTACTAATCACTTTGCTCATTGCTGAGGCCAAATAGGAACAAGGGTGACTCCAGAGAAGACTTTGTTTTGTAGTTCAACATGGCAGGGAAGGGGTAGCCCTGGGAATGGGAGACAGCTGGTTAGACATTTCCTGCTCTTAGGAAGCTAGGGAAGATGTATGTTGCTGTTCTAGTAGTTTTGTGCTTTTTTTTTAAATTCAGTCTGGAACCCCAACTTATTTAGAGTAGACTGTCCAACCTCAGTTTACCAAATAAAAACCCCCTTAGAGATGTTCCCAGGAGAATTATTCCAAATTTATTCTACATAATATCAGGTTTGCACTCAAGGTTAAACATCATGAAATCCATAGATCCTATGACGGGCTTAGAGAATTAAGCCGTTCAGGCTATGATGGTTACAATTGATTATTAAATTGGCAGGATTTAGAATCAATGAGAGAGCAAGCCTGTGGGAATGACAGTGTGAGTTTTCTAGGTTAGATTAACTATGGGGAGAAGTTCCACCTTAAAACAGGCAGTGCCATTCCCTGGGCTTGGGTCCTAGACTGAGTGACAAAGCAAGTGATAGCTGATGCTAAACAAGCATCATACTGCTTCCTGACTGTGTGTACTCTACTTGGATAACTGTCTCAAGATACTGCATCCAGGTCTTCCCTGCCAAGACTGACTGTGCTATGGAGTTGTCAACCAAAAATGAGCCAGTTTTTCTTTAAGCTGAATTGTTTTTCAGGATATCTATCACAGCAAAAGGAAAAGTGTACCACAACATGTGCTGATTTATTGGTTTTGTTGTTGTTGAGAAGATGGGTCTTGAAGCATAGACCCTCACGGTTTATTCTCTAGATCCTCCTAACATCTTTGCTCCCCAAATCTGGTGCATTACCTCTTCCCACTCATGGGTCCAGTGAACTCTCATGCAACTGGATCCAACACTTAATTACAAGTTTATAAACCTGGACAGCATCTGTACAATGCTAACTCTGTAAGCATGCAAAATGCAAGAAGGCATGGTTATCTTTCTCTGTTATTTCAAAGAATGTGTCTTACAGGTTAGAGAACAATGCAAAACTTATTATATGGCTGGAATAGCCAACTATATCCCCATGAGTAACTCCTTCCTTTATATTCCAACCTCAATAAACTAATTGGTTCACCAAGTTAGACTGGTGGAACTGTTTCTTTGGTTGTCCCAGCCCAGCAGTACATTATCTGGGGAAAATATACATTTGTTCACCTCACCCAGGGAAAAGTCATGCAACTCTCCGCATAATACCATAAGAACAAAAAGACAGATTAACCAATTATACTATGATTCATAAAACTTTCATCATCGCAATATATGTGAGTTCAGAGATAGATGTGTAGATTTTAGTAGCGATAGGAAACCACATAACTTACAGGTGCCATGGTAAATATTTCATATTCCAAATATAGGCATTTTCCCCACATACATTAATTTCTCTTTCTGTACCTGAGGCAATATTTTCATTGCATTCTAAATAAGAGATGTGATAGAAATACAGTATAACCAGTAACAAGCCCAGGCAGGGCCAAACTTGACTAATGAAAGGTTCTGAAATAATACATTTACTTTAGTTGTCTCATTCCTAGCACCGTAATATTACTATAATTGTGAGTTAGTGTCAATTGTGAGGTGAATTATCTTCCTTTAACTATACTGGAAAGATGTTATTCTGAATATAGAGAAATATTAAAGTACAGATGATGATTAAATGACATTTACTCATAAAAAACATTGCTATTTATTTAACAGTTAAAGGTACAAATGCATATAAAGTTAAAATTTAAAATTTAGGTAGTTATTTCTTAACTCTCATTAATTATGCAAAAGACTTTTACTCTAATATTTCTGGAACACAATAAGCGTTATCATTCTGTCAATACATAAAGAAGTATCTAAGTAAATAATATTAATATTGGCACAATGAGGCAGCATGGTTATATAATATTTGAATTAAGATAAACACATCTATCTCCTCAAATGTTATTTTCATTTTTTATTGTGAAAATAGTACCCTGTCTCCTCCATTTTTGAAATGTACAATGAGATGCTGTTGTTTGTAGTTAATTTCTGTACAACAGAACAGAATTTCTTATCTAGGGAGTGAGTGAAGTTTTGAGCCAGTGAAGTTCTGAGTAATTGTTTCTTGTTTGGCAATAGCTGACCATGCCAAAGACCAAAGTATTAGACCCATGGGATCTTGGCAACCTATCATCCTCAGACCCAGAGGGTGATGGAACTTAGCAAAAGTTAAGCAGGCACAGATTTGAGCAGTAGCAGAAAGCTTACATCAGATCCAAGTACAAGGCAAGGGGGGTGGGGATGGAGGGAGAGAGACAGAGCAAATGGATTGGCATAAGCTTTGATACCTCAAAGCTTGCTCCCAGTTACACTCTGCCTCGATAAAGGCCACACCTTCTAATTCTTCTAAATAGTTCCATCACTGGTACCATGTATTCTAACATATGAGCCTATAGGGGACATTCTTATTCAAACCACCACACTTACCAATAGGATTAACCCCTGAACACAGAGCACCTGTGTTGTTACTACCCATAATAAATGGTTTATTTTACAAGCTACTGCCTTTGGAGGTATAATAATCCTATAACACAAAGTGCTACATATGTCCATATCTATCTAATTCCTTTGTGTCACATTCATGGTACTTTAAGGCGAATAAAACTGATAGCACATACAAATGTATATATTACTTGCTATCATAATCTACAAAGTCATTTAATTTTGATTAAGAATCCAACCAAGTAGCATGCATGGAGATAACCTAGAACCCCTGCACAGATGTAGCCCATGGCAGTTCAGTGTACAAGTGGGCTCCATAGTAATGGGAACAGGAACTGCCTCTGACATGAACTGATTGACCTGCTCTTTGATCACCTTACCCTGATGGGGGAGCAGCCTTACCAGGCCACAGAGGAAGACAATTCAGCCACTCCTGATGAGAGCTGATAGACTAGGATCAGAAGGAAGGACAGGAAGACCTCCCTTATCAGTGGACTTGGGGAGGGGCATGCATGGAGAAGGGGGAAGAAGAAAGGGTTTGGGAGGGGAGTGGGGAGGGAGCTATAGGGGGGATACAAAGTGAATAAAGTGTAATTAATAAAAAAATATAAATAGAAAAATGAATTTAATATTGTATATTAGCATTGACAAAAATTTTTAAAAGGCTAACTTGCTAGTTTATAAAGTGAAATTCTCAACACTTTCACAGTTCTTAATAATTAGAGCAGTAATGATAAAATGTTTCAGGCATGGATATATGATATGTATGAGGCAATACTTAGACCTTATTGGCTGATGTATGCATTCGAGAAGATCACACACCCGTAATTTGTCATTGCTCTTGTCTCATGTTTATAGCCAAGTAGAGGAAATTAAGTAAGCGTGCATCAGTCTCTTTCTTCCTGAAAAGCTTTTTTTCAAAGCTGAGTTGTGACACATAGCTTTGAAACCATTGTGAACATGGTAGAGTTTCCTGTTTAGCTCTTTGATGCTGATGAAGGAAAGCTGTCCTGAGTTAGCAGATCATTATCTGTACCCAACTAAAACATAGTGTGATTATTAACAGTGAATCATTAAAAATAGATAAATATAAGAAAGGCTTTTATATTCAATGCAGATATCTCTGACACATTAGCTATTCAGTGGGTTGAGAAATGAATAAACAGCCTTTGAGAAAACACAAAACAAAGATTGCATACAATCCTTTTAATAAGAACAAAGTTAATCTCTAGCTGTTCTCAATCCTTTGTCTACTTTTATTTCAGTTTGTAAAATAGCTTTTATTTCAGCTATTTTACAAGAAATGGGAATTAGTGCTGATGTTGAATTCTGTATGTTTTCAAAGAGGACAGATGTCCATACATATCAACTTGTACATTCAACTATGAGAACTAACTCAAAATCTTATGTCTGATTTGAAATAGGAATTATCCAGCGGAATAATAATAGGTGGTGTTAACATGGGGGATTAATGATAGGAAAATCATCTCCCTTTGAGAATGAGATTACTTAGACCAATAAAATTTATGAAGGTTTTTAATAATGTTAAAAGAAATCTAACAATGGGAAAAATTGAAATTCTGCTCTGGGCAGCCCTCTGCTGCCCTGAGTTCTTTGTTTATGGCTAAGGATTCATGGGCTTCCCCTTTCTGTGTTAGTATGTCCAACTTGTTCAGATATCCTTCTTGTTCAGGTATTCTTTAGAAAGACATGTTCATGAGCCTCATGGATTTATCCTCTGTAATACTTCTACAAGACAATCTCACAGCAAACTTCTGCTTGAAAGGAGTAAAAGAGTAAAGGGAAGCAAAGGAAACACTGGTGTAATTTATACATATATTCATATGTAAATTACATTATATATAAAACAAAATGATACACATTCAATACATTTACCAATTTTTTTCTGAAATATTAGCTCCCATTTAAATTCACTCTTTTTTTGTAAAGTTTTCATGTCATTACTGCAGTTTTACAGGTGTCCTCTTGCATTAACTTAATTTGCTAGTTAACATGAGTTACTATGAGATTTCTTTAACTGATTTGAAGTATATTTTAGAAAGAACTTGTACTACAATGGAATTCACAATATATAGGGTGCAAAAGAACTACCAGTAATTACTCTCTTATCATGACAGTATGTTTTAAAGTTCTAGAAATATAGAACCCCCCAAAAATCAATAGATATTTAACTGCAAAGGCAAAACATTGCCAACAAGGTAATAGAAACATTATTCTAGAAGGCATGTATGACTTGGGGGAACAGTGAACTAAATGTAGCGAGACAGAAGGCTTTGAGTGAAACTATCTCTATAAGCATCTAATAATGAACTTCCCATACAAAGTAATCAGCCTGAAATACATATATTTTACATTCAAAAAATAAAGAACAATAACTTGTTTCAAGACATAAAATGATACTTTTAAGTGACAAAGTTCTGGGAGTTTAGATTACTTCATTTATATTGTAGTATAGTATTAGCATGTTAGAAACAGCCTAAAAAAGGAAGTGTGCTCTTTGTGAGTACAGGCATAGGAAAACCTACTTTTCCATAAAACATTTAATCCACAGGAGCTCAACCCATATATTAAATTAAGTATGAAATGGATTTAATGGAATATTAAAGCAATTGATTGTTTGAAATTCAAATTCAGTAATACCCATCTAATAGACAAGGCAGAATGTTTTGTCCCCAACTTGTCTCAGCAACATATTCAGAATTTATCATGCAGCTGAAACTCAGTCTTCATGCTTTATAGATAATTTAATTGCAGAAAATACTTTTTTTTCTAAATTTTCTAAGAATTCCTTCAGCAATTTAGGATACGAGTCTAAGGAAATTTTCACATTTGATTCTTGGTTGGAATCACTTATGTAATTATAGGGTTAAGTCAGGTAAAACTAGAATTTCCATTTTAAATATAATAACATTTATACATTTTTTCCTATTCAATACTACTTTTTACTGGCAAGCTTATTCCCAAATGAAGTGGTATATATTGGGGAGATTATTCATGGTGATTCAAATCATGGTAAATGCAACTTACTTTAAAATTTTTTTCATAAACTATGAAAATTACATACCCTATGTGACACTGCACTGATATCCCTTAAGGTACATTAAGACTGTCACTGTGGTATACCACTAAAGACAAAGAACAATATCTTTAAATAATCTGTAAATGTTAGAAATGTTCTAATAAGCATATAAACAGAGTATATAAATTTGACAAAAATACATAAATCCCCCAATACAAGACTGAAACTAGAAAGTGAGACATTTGCTATGGATTGACAAGTGTGATTTGTAGTTGGCATGAACTGTAAAGACTTTTCTTTGCTTAGAAAATATCAACTGCTATATCGCTAAGATTTTTCTCATAGAGCTAATTGACTCCTGGAAAATGTAAAGCTCCTGAGACACTCCGCACCTGCATTGGCTGGGATCAAAGATAATTAGGTCGGCAAGTGTTTAACAATGAGAGCACTTTTCCCAAATGGTTAGGCTCAATCTTTCAAAAGGGTATAGGTCAGCTCTTAAATGATCTGGAGCAGGTAGCTCAGCCCTAATATGGTAGAATATTAATGTGCTTCTAAAGTGGAATGTTGGATATATTAATTAGGCTTAGCTTTAACAAAGGTAATACAGTAGAGAGCTATGTGAACATCCTACATTTCTGCTTGCCAGCATCCCAACAAGATGCTCACAAGCTGTAAATCAATTTTCCAGTCATGCTGCATTTACCAAATACTATAAAACGTAAAGTTTTACTTAATTAAATAATTGTCCATAATGTCTGTCACATTGAACTAGTGAACAGAGGCACTAAGTTTAATTTCCAGGCTTGCTGTTTATGGCAAGAATTCCCAGCTTGCATTAATTTCTTTTAAATACCAAAGTTAGAACTCCAGTGGAACTCAATATATTTTTTCATTATACCATAAGATATTTGATTGACAGAAGTAATCCAAATTTTATGATTTAGGCAAGCATTTTTATTATCTTCACAAGTCCTTTAAAACTTCAGTTCTGGCTTTTAGTTTTCAGTCTCACATTTAATAAATGACGCCATCACCTACAACAAATCAGAATGATCAATGTTACAAATTAATACTTTCGAATTTGCTAAGCGAACCCTGGTGCACTTTTAAATACTATAAATAAATTTTATTTTCTTAGTAATATGAAGCACTACATTTGCATGGTCAGAGTATATTAATCACCATAAGCAGTAACAGTTGTCAAAAAATGTTGAAAATATTATTTCTGCTCTCCAACAGATCACCGTTATCATGGACACAAGACCTGCCCAGCCCATCAAGCCAGCTAGGGCAACCAAAGTGCTGCGCAGGACCAATTCACAGGGTGCGTGTGGAATTTGTGGATAACACCAGCTGCTCCATCATCTGAAATGTCACAGGCCCTGTTCCAGAAGGTAATGTGCTCACCTTACTGGAGTCAGAATGAGAGGCTCAGAGGTTGCGCTGACCTTATTACTGGGTGTTACATATCCACCACTTAGCCGATGGGATGACCTGCAACTGTTAAATAAAACATTTCCATGGTTTTATAAAAAGAAATTGTTATTTACATCAATAGGCACTAAGTTCATGGAAAATGACAGTAATATAATTCACTTTCTAATGCTGTATCCTTGTATATACCATAGTCGCTATCACATATTGGTATGCAATGAGCCTCCCCTTTCAATTATTTACCACATTTCTCAAATAATCTTCTTTTCCTACTCAGTTATAGTTTTTATTAGAGAGCTCATCCCTGGAAGGTTGTATATTTCATAGAGATAATACATAGCAATTTTAATAAATAGTAAAGGCTATTTAACTATAATTAATTTTTCCATAAATCATGGTACTTATAAACTTAAACTAATATAACTTGCTTTAAAGTGTTTTGAGATATTCAACATTAGTGTTAATCTACATTATTCCTGTTGGCTAAATTGTGAACTATTTTACCTTGCTTTTATAGAGGATCAAGCAATTCTTTAAACTATACACCTTGGATCCTGGTTCTTGCATTGTATAGCATCTGAATTTGCTTAGTTAATTTTTCAGTAGTATTTAGTATTAATACTACAAACATTACAGTGGTTAATGTTGACAGTCAACGTGACAAGATTGAGAACTAACAAGTCGATAAACTCATCTCTGGAGCTAGCTGGGAGCACATTTAAACAAGAAAAGTTTAAGATGGGTTAGAGTACTACACCTCGTCACCTTGAGTGTTGTCATCATTAAGTGGGAGGGGTCACAAACTGAGTAAAGATTAAAAAAAACTTATGAGCATAAGCAGCCATCATGCTCAGCCTCCTGAGTTTTGGCTCAGTGTGATAATCCATATCATGCCACCATCCACATATCTTTCCTTTGTGAGATAAACAATCTTTGCTTAAGTTACTTTTGTCAATTCTTTTCCTAGCAAAAAGAAAAATAACTAATATAGTTCAACATTTGCAAATTAATCTGCTATCTAACATTAGAGACACATATGTAATGAAGAAAAATAAAAGCAGCTAGCTAGAATGTTTCTAAAGGATGAAGTTGGTTGATTAATGGAAAAACTAAATTTCTAAATAAACCCTCCTTAAATAAATTTATTAGAAATCTCTAAATAACAATTTCAAACACTTCAGCCAAGAATACTGATTTTCATTAAGTAAGTGGAATTTTATTCCTTGTTTAAGAATTTTAAAAATGTTTATTTTTATTATTTGTAATTTATTTATGTTCTAATTCCACTTTAATAAACTGTTCTAATCATTTGATAATCAGAATCATCAGATATCAGTTGCAAATTTTTAACTTAGTCTCTTGTATTTTTGTATTTTTAGTCTCAGTAACGTAATTTCCTAACTTTAACTAGTGTAATTTTCAGCTAGACAAGCATAAGCAATAAAACAAGTTAAATATGTTTGCTTACAAAGCTGTGTTTGTTTTATATTTGTTTGTTTAAGTAAGTTGAGTGAGAAAGATATACAGACACATGAACATGTAAATGGCAAAGAGAAAGATAGATTGATCTAGGATTCAGACTACATGCTCCAAAATATTTCAAATAAACTTTATTTCTCTATTGTATAATTGTACTTTATCAATTTTTCCTTGATTTTAATAATTTGTATTCTTGGGAATAATCTAAAATCCCTAAAGAGAGGTGCTCTTTGCTGAAAGAAAATTCCAGCTGAATATTTGTTTCATGCTAATGTGTTGTGGCTTTCTTTTTTTTCTGCATCTGTCCTAATTGGTAAAAAAATGTAAGGCACCTTTTACTAGAAGCACATCTCTTGCTTTATCTAGCCTAATTAGCACACTTTGGTGCTTCAGATACAGAAGAGAGCTCAAATGCATAAGCACTCCGTTGCTCATTTTCATCCCTGTCAGAAATGCTCTTTATGTGTCTCCAGGCATTCCTGAAGTGAAGTCTCTAGGTGCAGTTTCAAAACAAATGAGGGAACAAAAAGGAAAAAGAGCAGCTTTTTGATTAATCAACAAGTAAGTTGTGAGCACCTTAGAGGAATATTAATCCAGCATCATGGCTACTCTGGCAAGAGATCACGTCCAAAGGCCAGCTCAGGAGCCAGAGGTGCCTCAGCTCCACATTCCGAGCCTCAAACCTGTTTTGGGCATTCCTTTGGCTAACTCAGTGGAGGGGTTCTTGGCATATGATGGTAATTGGTTGCCAAGAGTGTATAGGTTACGTGGTGAAACATGACAGGAAGTGGTAAGACATTGACAAGGTTTCGGTAGTCAAATCAAAAGTAGATGCACTAAAGGCAGCTTATGACTGAGAGGAGTCTCCAAACTTGAAAGAATATGAGCCTACCACTTTAGCCAGGTTGCTGAAGCAGTGCCCTGATCTAAAGAGAAGAAATTGTAAGAAGAAAAAAAAATCTTCTACTTGTTCTGTGTATAATCAAATTTCATTACCTGCTGGAAGTAACTCTAAAGATACTCCCCTCCCCCCAAAAAAATGAAATTTGGCAGATGAATAATGTTTGTTTTTTAGAATTTGGAAAACTAAAATTTATACATCATACCATTGATACATATTCAGGATTTCAGTGGGCTTCTGCTTTGAAAAGACTGATTCTGTAACCGCACAGTTGCTAGAAGTGATGGATTTCATGTGGATACCCTTACAGATGAAGACTTTTTCAAATCAAGTACTCCCACATATGTTCCAATTAAAAGGAATTATTTTTTCATATTTCAACATAAAACATTACAGGTGTACCGTATAATCTAACAGGTCAAGCAGTTATAGAAAGATCTAATTGCACCATAAAGAAGATGCTTAATGAACAGAAAGGGGAGATATGGACTCTCAGAAATAGAGCAAATAATGCTTTATTTACTATGAATTTTTAATACCAATGGGGCAATACCAACAGCTGCTGAAAGATACTGGACTATAGGGGGAAAATCTACTGAATTAGATCAACTTATATACTTTATTCATTAACTTATTTATTTAATCATTGTACAGTCTGATCCCAGCCCCCTTCCCTTCTTCCCTCCCAGTCCCACCTTCAAAGCCCTTCTGCACAGCCCTCTCTCCCACAAGAAGACCTTCAGAGTAAGCTAACCTGTCCCGTGGGCACTCACAGAAACTAAACCAACAATCAAAGAGTGGGCATGGGCTGAACCTAGGCACCCTGCTCATATGTAGCAGAAATGCATCTGTGTCATCCTCTGGGTCCCCTAACAATTAGAATAGGGGCTGTCTCTGACTCTGTTACCTGCCTTTGGATCCCTTTCCCAGAGCTGAGCTGCATTGTTTGACCTCAGTGGGAGAGAACATGCTTAGTCCTGCTGGGATATTTTGAAACAAGGTGGGTAGATTGGTATTCTGACCTTATTTGATTTTAAGGAATATAAGTATAATCAACACAGGTGATTATGAAATACTGTACCACACCACATAATTCTGGAATGTTTATGTGGATGTTTTCTTGTATTTGGCAAGGTAGGGAAGTAATATGGAAATGATATAGAGAAAAATGAACAAACAAAGGAAGGTGGTAACAGAGGACTTTTCTATTTTTTAGTGCTTGTTTATTTAATTATTTCTAGTAAGTTACTTTCAGCTCTTCCTTTTCTCACTCCAGCTCGTAACAGCTACTCTACCTTGATCACCTTCCATGCCATGTCACTCCTGAAGAGAGAACCTTCAGAGTTTCACTACTAGGCAAAAGACTACTGACAGCTACTGCTGGTAGGAAGAGGATTAGCTTCTCTTAGGATGAGGCCCCATATTGGTTGTCCAATGAAAAGTGGTCAGACAAGAAACCATATACAAACAACCAACAAAAAGGGAGTTAACCTGTTACGTTCAACTATGTTTATGCATACACATACATACATGTACATATATGCACAAGTATATAATAATAATAATCAAAGAAAAAAACGATCAAGTTGTCAGAGTCTTTACACACAGTTAAAATGGCCCTGAAAGCCATAAGACATACAGGACCTTAAAATACATAATTGAGTTGCAAAATAGTCTTTTTAAAAAAATCATAGGCAATCATATTGGTGTCACAATTAATGCTTTGATACCATTTAACGCCTGTATAGGAAAAATAATTATAAAATGTCATTAATTAAGGACCATTTACTGTTTGATTGTCAAAACTAATTGCCTAGGATAAGATGTCCTCCCTCCCCTTTGATTACTGGCTTTATAAAAACAAGGCCATGTCGATAAAGATGACACACTGCTGTGTAAGACAAGTGGATCTAATTTTTCCTAATAATTAATTCCACTTAACAGACCAAGGCTTTCCAGACAGCCCTTAGAGTTTTATGAGGAGCAGTTTCTTACATTTGGATACTTAATTAGGCTAATGCAATAATACATTTTCCCTAAAGATAGAATTATTTTACAAATTTAAATCAACTGTGTGTTATGTAATACTATTTGCCTTCAAATCTTTTTGCCATCATGTAGCACTAAGTTACTATAAAAGCATTATACCTTCTTTCACACAGATGGATATGTTACCTATATACTTTCATGGGTTTGAATTCAAATCTAGACCGTTGTTTGTTTAGTTGGTTTCCATGTAATTTAGTCTACATTGATTCACTGGGGTCTGCAATATTGAAGAAGCATCATAATATCAGTACTAGGGAGCAGCAATGTTGGGTGGGATTCCCGACATAGTAGTAATTTATTATATCTGATCTACCAAGGCTTGTGTTTTATTTCTCTCCTTAGTTTTTTAAGGGAGCTACTTTTTTTACTGTGATATATTTCTTCCAAATTGTATTTTGAGAGTAGGGAAAAGTATCATTCAATTGCAAATTGTTAGCAATGCAGGATCTCAATACAAGCTTTTTGAGCAAATGAGTAACTTAATAAACTGAATGAATCCAATAAGTAAAATTAAAAAAAACTTAAACATCCTCTAGTCTATATTTCTATAACAGAAGGAATTTTTCTCATATTTTGGTAATTTTGTACTTACCAACTATAAACAAAGCCTTAATCCAATGATTAAATAGAAGAGTTTTATTCACCTGTTTCAATTGTTGCCTGGGAGGCTTACTGCCTTTGTCTGCCTAGTCCTGGAAGTGTCTAACCTCTGTACAATCTAACGTAGGGCTAGAATTTTCAGTATGTGAGACCTGTTGCTTTTTTTTAAAACCGTCTCATTTAAAACATAATGTCATTGCTATTTGGGTTTTTTTTAGTAATTTATTTATTTTCATATTAATCACAGGTTATATACTTTGTATCCCAGCTGTAGCCCCCTCCTTCATTCCCTCCCATTCTCCCCATCCTTCCCTCATCTTCTCCCTGCCCCCTCCAAGTCCACTGATAGGGGAGGACCTCCCCTCCTTCCATCTGACCATAGCTTATCAAGTCTCTTCAGGGCTGGCAGCAATGTCCTCTTCTGGGATCTAGTTAGGCTGCTCCTCCCTCCGGGGGGGGGGGCAGGAGGTCGACAAGCCAGCCATTGAGTTCCTGACCTAAATAGTCCTTGTTCCCCTTACTAGGGTACCCAGTTGGGTACTGAGCTACCATGGGCCACATCCGAGTGGGGTTATAGTTTCTATACATACATGGTCCTTGGTAGGAAAAAGAGTCTCATAGAAGATCCCTGTGCACTGATCTATTTGGTCTTTGTAGAGCTCTTGTTCTTGTGAAATTTTACTAATTCCCTCTTATTTCATATGATTCCCTGCACTCTGGCAATGGATTGGCTGTGAATCTTAATATCAACTTTGATTCATTGTTAGTTAGAGTCTTTCAGAGGCCCTCTGTGGTAGGCTTCTGTCCTGTTGCTTGTTTTCTCCTACATTTAACTTCCATCCGGGTTGTGCATCTAAGTGAGGATTGACATTGGTTCCTCCTTCTTGCTTATCTTCTCTAGGTGTATAGATTTCAGCATGTCCATCCTATCCTATAGGTTTGTATAAGTGAGTATATACCAAATGTTTCTTTCTGCTTTTAGGATGATCATTTCCAGGTCCCAACATTTGCCTGCAAATTTCACGATTACCTTGTTTTTAATTGCTGAGTACTATTCCATTGTGTAAAAGAACCACAATTTCTGTATCCAGTCCTCGACTGAGACACATCTGGGTTGTTTCCAGGTTCTGGCTATTATGAATAAAGCTGTTATGAACATGGCTGAACAAATGTCCTTGTTGTGTACTTGAGCATCTTTTGGATATATGCCTAAGAGTGGTATAGCTAGGTCCTGAGGAATCACTATTCCTAATTGTCTAAGAAAGCACCAAATTGATTTCCAGAGTGGTTGTACCAGTTTGCAATCCCACCAGCAATGGAGGAGAGTTCTCCTTTTTCCACAACCTCTCCAGCATGTGTTGTCACTGGAGTTTTTGCTCTTAGCCATTCTGACAGGTGTAAGGTGAAATCTCAGAGATGTTTTCGTTTGCATCTCCCTGATGGCTAAGAATGTTGAGCATTTCTTTAAGTGTTTTTCTGCCATTCTACACTCCTCTACAGAGAGTTCTCTTTTTACCTCCATACCCAAATTTTTAATTGGATTACTTAATTTGTTGCTTTTTAATTTCTTGAGTTCTCTATATATAATGGATATTAGCTCTCTGTCAGATGTAGGATTGGTAATGATCCTTTCCCAGTCTGTGGGCTGTCATATTGTTTTGATGACAGTATCTTTGCTTTACAGAAGCTTCTCAGTTTCATGAGGTCCCATTTATTGATTGTTGATCTTAGATCCTGTGCTGTTGGTGTTCTGTTCAGGAAGTAATTTCCTGTGCCAATAAGTTCTAGGGTCTTCCCTAATTTTTCTTCTAACTTGTTTAGTGTCTCTGGTGTTATGTTGAGATCTTTGATCCACTTGGACTTTAGTTTTGTGCAGGGTGATAGATATCGATCTATTTTCATTTTTCTGCATACAGATATCCAGTTGGACCAGCACCATTTATTGAAGTTGCTATCTTTTTTCCATTGAATGATTTTGGCTTCTTTGTCAAAAATCAAGCTTCATAGGTGTGTGGGTTTATTTCTGGGTCTTCTATTCATTTCCATTGATCCACTATTCTGTTTCTATGCCAATTCCATGCAGTTTTTATTACTATTGGTCTGTAGTACAGCTTGAGGTCAGGGAAGGAAATACTTCCAGATGATCTGTTGTTGTACAGAACCATTTTGGAAATTCTGGGTTTTTTGTTTCTCCACATGAAGTTGAGTATTTTTCTTTCGAGGTCTGTGAAGAATTGTGTTGGAATTTTGATGGGAATTGCATTGAATCTGTAGATTGCTTTTGGCAGAATGACCATTTTTACTAGGTTAATCCTACCAATCCATGAGCATGGGAGGTCTTTCCATCTTCTGATATCTTCTTCAATTTCTTTCTTCAGAGATTTGAAGTTTTTTTCAAACAAGTTTTTCTTTTGCTTGGTTAGAGTCACCCTAGGTACTTTATGTTATTAGTGGCTATTGTGAAGGGTGTTGTTTCCCTAATTTCTTTCTCGGCCCTTCTGTCTTTGGTGTACAGGAGGGCTTCTGATTTTTTTGAGTTGATTTTGTATCCAGCCACTTTGCTGAAGGTGTTTATCAGTTGAAGGAGGTCTCTGGTAGAATTTTTGGGGTCGCTCATGTATATTATCATATCATCTGCAAACAGTGATACATTGACTTCTTCCTCTCCAGTTTGTTTCCCTTTGATCTCCTTTAGCAGTCTTGTTACTCTAGCTAGAACTTCAAGTACTATGTTGAAGAGATATGGAGACAAAGGGCAGCCTTGCCTTGTCTCTGACTACAGTGGGGTTGATTTAAGTTTCTCTCCATTGAGTTTGATGTTGGCTGTAGGCTTGCTGTATATTGCCTCTACTATGTTTTGGTATATACATTGAATCCCTGATCTCTCCAGGACTTTAAACATGAATGGATGTTGGATTTTGTCAAATGATTTTTCAGATCTAGGGAGATGATCATGTGGTTTTTCTCCTTCAGTTTGTTTATATGGTGGATCACATTGATGAATTTCCATATATTGAACCACCCTTGCATGCCTGGGATGAAGCCTACTTGGTCATGGTGGATGAGATCTTTTATGTGCTCTTGGATTGGGTGTGCAAGTATTTTATTGAGTATTTTTGCATCAATGTTTATAAGAGAGATTGGTCTGAAGTTCTCTTTTTTTTTTTTTTGTTGGGTCTTTGTGTGGTTTAGGTATCAAGGTGACTTTGGCTTCATAGAATGAGTTCGGTAATTTTCCTGCGATTTCTATTTTGTAGAATAGTTTATAGAGAATTGGTGTTAGGACTCCTTTGAAGGTCTGGTAGAATTCTGCACTAAAACCATCTGGCCCAGGGCTTTTTTTTGTTAGGGAGGCTGTTGATGACTGCTTCTATTTCCTTAGGAGATAAAGGTCTATTCAATCTTTCTACCTGATCTTGACTTAATTTAGGTACATTGAATCTATCAAGAAAATCGTCCATTTCATTTAGATTTTCAAATTTTGTGGCATATAGGCTTTGGCAGTAAGATCTAATGATTGTTTGGATTTCCTCAATGTCTCTGATGTCCCTGTATTCATTTTCGATTTTTCTGATTTGGAGAGTTTCTCTCTGCCTTTTTGTTAGTTTGGCTAGGGGCTTGTCTATCTTGTTGATTTTCTCAAAGAACCAGCTCTTGGTTTCTTTGATTCTTTGAATAGTTTTATTTGTTTCTAATTGATTGATTTCAGCCCTGAGTTTGATTATTTCCAGCCATCTGCTCCTCTTGGGTGTATCTGCTTCTTACTTTTCTAGGGCTTTCAGTTGGGCCATTAAGTTGCTTCTATGAGATGTTTCAAATTTGTTTTTGAAGGCACTTAGTGCTATGAACTTTCCTCTTAGCATTGCCTTCATTGTGTCCCATAAGTTTGGATATGTTGTGCTTTCATTTTCATGGAATTCTAGGAAGTCTTTAATTCCTTTCTTTATTTCTTCCCTACCCAAGCTGTCCTTGAATAGCAAGTTGTTCAGTTTCCATGTATGTGTAGGCTTTTTTCTGTTCCTATTGTTGTTGCGATCCAGGTTTAGATGGTCAGATAGGATACAAGGGATTATTTCAATTTTCTTGTATGTGCTGAGACTTGCTTTGTGACCCACTATGTGGTCTATTTTGGAGAAGGTTCCATGAGGTGCTGAAAAGAAGGTATACTCTTTTGATCTAGGGTGAAAAGTTCTGTAGACATCTATTAGGTCTATTTGATTTAGGGCCTCTGTTAAGTGTCCTTGTTTCCCTATTTTGCTTCTGACCAGATAATCTGTCCCTTGTTGAGAATGGGGTGTTGAAGTCTCCTGCAATTAGGGTGTTGGGATCAATGTGTGATTTCAGCTTTAATAATGTTTCTTTTACAAATGTGGGTGGTCTTGTATTTGGGGCATAGATGTTCAAAATTGTGATGTCCTCCTGTTGGAATTTTCCTTTGATGTGAAGGAAGTGCCCCTCCTCATTTTTCTTGATTAGTTTTGGTTGAAAGTCTATTTTATTAGATACTAGGATTGATACCCCTTCTTGTTTTCTGTGTCCATTTGCTTGAAACACATTTTTCCAGCCCTTTACTCTGAGGAAATGTTTATCTTTGTTGCATAGGTGTGTTTCTTGAATGCAGCAGAATGTTGGATCCTGTTTCTCCAACCATTTTGTTAGTCTGTGTCTCTTTATTGGAGAGTTGAGTCCATTGATTTTGATAAATAATAGTGACCAATGACTGTTACTTCCTTTTATTGTGGAGTTGGTCGTCTTACTACGATTCATTTCTTTTTTTTTTTTTCTTTTTGTTGGGAAGTTTTCTGAATCCTATATTTTCTTTGGTGTAGTTGTTTTCATTGGATTGGAGTTTTCCTTCTAGAATCTTCTGTAGGGCTGGGTTGGGTTGCCGTGTAAATATTGCTTAAATTTTGTTTTGTCATGGAATATTTTGTTTTCTCCATCTATGTTGATTGAAAGCTTTGCTGGGTATAGTAGTCTTGGTTGGCATCTGTGTTCCCTTAAAGACTGTATTACCTCTGCCCAGGCCCTTCTGGCTTTCATAGTTTCTGATGAGAAGTCTGGTGTGAGTCTGATTGGTCTACCTTCATATATTACTTGACCCTTTTCCCTTGCTGCCTTTAATATTTTCTCTTTGTTTTATAGGTTCAGTGTTTTGAGTAGGATGTGATGAGAGGTATTTCTTTTTTGGTCTACTCTATTTGGTGTTCTGTAGGTTTCTTGTATGTTTATGGACATTTCCTTCTTTAAGTTGGGAAATTTTTCTTCTATGATTTTCTTAAAAATATTTTCTGGTCCTTGGAGCCTGGAGTCTTCTTTTTCATCTCTTCCTATTATTCTTAGGTTTCATCTTTTCATGGCATCCTTGATTTCTTGGATTTTTTGTGTTTGGGACTTTTCCGATTTTATTTTTTCTTTGAGTGAGGAATCCATTTCAGCAAGTGTATCTTCAGCTCCTGAGATTCTCTCTTCCATCTCTTGTATTTTATTGGTGATGCTTACCATTGTGGTTCCTGATCTTTTCTCTAAGTTCTCCAGTTCCAGGTTTTTCTCTGTTTGTGTTTTCTTTATAGATTCTAATTCTGTTTTCATGCTTTGTACCATTTCCTTCATCTGATTGAATGTGGCTCCTATTTTTTGTTTGTTTCCTCTCTGTATGTCTTTAATTTTTCCTCTACGTGGGCAGTTAAATTCTACTGTATTTTTTTGAGGATCTTGTTCATTTCCTGTTTTGTTCTTCTCATAACTGCATAAGCATAGCTCTAATATCATTTTCCTGTGTTTCTGCAGAATTAAAATCTCCATTGCTTTTGAGTGTTTCAGGTGGTGCCATGGTGTCCTAATTTTTGTTGGGTGGATTTTTAGGTCTACCTCTGGCCATTTGTTAATATATACTCAAGGAGCTGATTGTTCTGTGAAGCTGAACTTCAGACTGAAACTGTCAGTCTCTGGTGTCTGGAATATTCTTCAAGATCAGGGAGTTCCAGTGTTTTGATAGTGTGTGTTGTGCCTCAGTTGTCCCTGTGGGAGGAAAGGTCGCTGATGCAGTTTTGTTGTTGGGGAGGGGGAGTAAGTGTGTGTGTGTGTGTGTGTGTGTGTGTGTGTGTGTGCAGGTTTCCTAGATTCCCAGTGTTCTTCACACTGTGGTGGGTTCCGCAGGCTGGACTCTTGAGGTCAGTGGGAGGCGCTGCGGGCACCTCCTTCTGAGCTAGGGGCTGAGCACCCCAATCTGGGGTGGTATCTGGGGACACCTTAGTGTGGACCAGTTACTATGTGTCCTTGTCCGGGTTGGCAGCTGGTTGCACCCGCACCATGGGGGGCGCGTGTTCTGCTCACGGCTAGCAGTTGTGCGCCTGCCATTTCTCCCAGGTCTGGACTGGTATCTGAGGTGCTTCAGTCTGGACTGGAAACTACGTGTCCCAGTCAGAGATGGTGACTGGCGGGGCCACGAGACGCTACACATTCAGATCAGAGCTAGCAGATGTGTGCCCGCTGTTCTCCCAGGTCTGAAATGGTATGTCTGGACTGGGAACTCTGTGTCCCTGTCAGATATGGCGGCTGGCGGGGTGGCAGGATTGTGAGAGGCTGATGGGGTGGCGGGAAGCTGGCAGGATGGCAGGAGCCTGCACAGTCAGATCGGGGTTAGCTGATGTGCACAGCTGATGCACCCGGACTGGAATGGTCTCTGGGGTGCCGCAGCCTGGCCTGGAGACTGTATGTGTCCTGGTCCCAGCGGCTGGCAGCACCAAGGGAAGCTGTGGGTTCAGATCAGGGCTGTGCACAGCTGGTCACCCGGAGTTTTTCCAGGGATTAACTGGTGTCCCCAGGACTTTCCCACTTGATTTCTTCACCATAGGAATTCTGCTCACCTGGCAATCACAAACGCTGGTGTTTTAGGTTCCAGATTTCAGTCTCCTGTATGTCCTACTGCTGTCCTACTCCTCAGTCACAGTGTCCTCCTGGGGCGCATCTTGGAGTCTCGAGACCTATTGCTTAATAAGTTCACCAGTTCTAGTTCTTTCTGAAGTCAGGCTGGCTGGTTTAACTCAGCTGCTCTGGCTCAAACTGCTCTCTCAGTTAACTTATTCAATATGGCTTTTTCCTTGTCTGCTGAACTACTCTGCTTGGCCTCAAACTAACTTCAGCAATCTTTTATAAATTCTTGGATCCTTTCATTCTCTAGCTTGTTCTATCTTTACCTGCATCTAGCTTGCTTTCTCATTCAACCTCTGTCTGTAAAAATCTTCTGGTAAAATTGCTCCTCTCTCTCTGCATTGCCCCTTAAGTAGCTTCCCTTTCCTCTCCTCATGAGTTGGCTGTATTCTCTTCTGTCAAATTTTCTCTGAATTGTCATTTTCTTTTACTACTGTCATTTTTTTTTCACTTTTACATTTCAAACATGGGTGCTTCCCTCTACAAACTAACTTTACCTTCATTGTTTGGGATTAAAGGCCTGTACCACCTAAAATTTAAGCTTTTTTTTTACTTGTAACTTACTCTGAATCAGGCTGGCTTTGAACTCAGATCTGCTTGCCTCTGTCTCCTGGATTAAAGGCATATATGTATTCCAGATTACACAAACCAAGAAATCTTTGGATGTGATCTCTTACCAGAACAGCTACGTTCTGAATTAAAAATTTTTGCAATTAAAAATGCCTTTCCCATGACAGTGTCAACGAGAAGTATCTGGTGTTTAGTTTTGTTTTATGTTTATCAGCAGTTTATAAGAGTTCAGCTGTAGCTAGAGCCTTTTACAAGGAGAATGGGTGATTTAAAGAACATCTGACATTAAATCTGATAATAATAAACTCACCACTACAGAGTTTTGGGCAATTCCAGAGTTTTGGGCAAAGACACACACACACACTGTTCCTGGTAGTTCTTACCATACTGCATTTCTAAGAACTGAAAATAAACTGATTATAGAAAGAGTTTTCTGCACTGATTACAATACATTGTCAAGCAATGCAGTAACTGGAATGGGTTAAATGAAAGGAAAATTGAGATACTGTGTAGCTGGTAGGAATCCTGAATGTATAGCAACTACAGACTGATAGCTAAAAGCACTATTCATCGTACATCTTCTGAGGAAGGAAGGTTAACCAATGTGTGTGTGTAAAACTTCAGCATTCTATTAAAATGAAGGCTGAAAACCTTTCAACCAATTTCAACTAACAATATTTGACTACAGCTATAGAATATTAAGATAGTACTGTTATAGATTACAATGTACTGAAGACATTTATCAATGGGAACCCATATATTTCCTTATTTGTAAACCTGTATTAATGAAATAACCTTTAAATGCCTATCAAAAACATCAGTAGCATCTGGACAGAGGTTAGGTTTTTAATAACTTTAAGAAAATATTTGAACTCGGTAATATAATAATACTTGATTACTGAAAAATTATTTATTTATGATATGATGATATATATATAGTGAAATGTCATAATGAATTTATTATCAAATATCAGATAATAATTAAATGAACAACAAAACACAAATGTTATTAGTGGAATACACTTATTGTTAATAAATATTTACTCTACTATAATGTATGCTTGGATATTCTCATAATTAAGAAAATAAATAAAAATAGAAACTCTTGTTAACCAAGGGAGAATTGCAATAAAGTTTAAGTTTTACTATTCTTTATACTTGGTACATGTAAATAACCTGCAAATAAAAGTATTTTAAAACTTATAATTGTTTCAATAAAATAAAACGTATTTAGAGAACAACTGACCATGGGGTGCCTAGCCCTATCTGGTACAACTGTACCACATCCCCTGAAACATAGGCTCAGAAAATTTCACACAAAAAGGCTGAAAAATTATAAGAATCAGAGGTTCAGGACAGAATATCTGCTGCAAGATACTGTCTTCTATATATGGAAGGGAAGCTACCCCATAAACTTTCAACAACGTGGTTGCCTAAGCAAGACCTAAAAACTAACATCAATTAATACACCAGCACGAATGGTGAAACTGTCATGAGATTTTACCTAGAGAAGAAAAATGAAAGGTGATTAAAGGTTGATCAAAAATGGAGAATCAGTCTTCACTAGAGACAAATCTATTGATAGTTTAGCCAACCATAAGAGGTCAACCCTGAACACATATGAGAAACATTAAATGATCTCAACAGATGGTATGTATAAATTTGCACACATATATGCAACACACACACGTACACACACTCCAATTATTTTAAAAAAAACATGTTTTTAAATATGTGGCAGTTGCTGGTATATTTATTATACAACATTTCTTTATTATGTTCTTAAGGATTCACTCTTTGGTTAACTGCCTAATCTTAATTAGCACTTTTCTAGAAACAGCCAAAACATATATTCACAAATCTTATAATGCATTAAAAAGAGAAAGAATTATTTTATATGATATGTTCATGTAGTAAAATGTACAAATTAAGAAAACTGCTATTTTTATCCAAAGTTAATGCCAAAGTTACAAAGAGTGGTTTTACCTACCTAGATCTCATCCTCAGACTTATTATTTTATTGATCTACATCAACACCTTTAGTAACAGATCTGATTTTACAAAACATAATCAAGAATACTTAACAGTAATAATCGACTTTGTAGCAAGTACACACACAGATTCATTATAGAAAATTAATGTTACCAATACTAAAATACATTGGTTTTGTGTACATTTTTTTGCAGTAATAATGGGTATGACAAGGCAAGGCCCTTAGATCACGTATTCTGTCAATATGATGAAGTTAATAATCAACACAGAATCTCATATCTTATAAATTTTTCTTTCAGATATTATGATAGGTTTTTAATAATAAGAACATGTCAAGCTCAACAAAACTTCTAAGTACCATGTGATCTGGATACTTCACAGATTTTGACATGGAACAACTATTCCTAATGTCATCCTTTGAAATCATAAATTCTACTCTTTCTTTCTGAGTGGAATTTACCCCATAGTGAGACTTAGTCAAAATAACCTCTACTGCATTTTCTCTAGTGCTCAAAAGGTTCTTCCTGTTCTAGCAGAAAGAAATACAAAAGTCTCTTTATTTAGTTATCCATTTGCTAATAGCCTAGTAATACAAACATAATTGATTTTAAATTTGTTCACTAATAGTTTAGGCACAATTCCTAAAAGAATGGCAAAAGGGGACAGATAAAATATTATTTTTTTTATTTTGAACATTTACTTATGTCTACACTACTAGAAATTGAGTCTCAGAACTCCCACATACTAGGCAAGTGGTCTACCACTGGGTTAATCAACATTTTTTCACATTTTATTTCGATGAAAAATTTAAATGTATTAGTCTTGAACCTAGCCTATTCCTAAATAGCCCCTGGAATAGCTTTATTTTTAATTATTTTTATTTTTATTAATAAGAGTTTATTCACTTTGTATCCTCCCTGTGCCTCCCTTCCTCCTCCTCTTCCAATCCCACTCTCCCTCCCTTTTCTCTACCTGTGCTCCTTCCCCAGTCCACTGATAAGGGAGGTCCTCCACCCCTTCCCTCTGATCCTACTCTATCAGGTCTCATCAGGAGTGGTTGCATTGTCTTCTTCTGTGGACTGGTAAGGCTGCTCTCCCCTCAGGGGAGGTGATCAAAGAGCAGGCCAATCAGTTCATGTCAGAGACAGTCCCTGTTCCCATTACTATGGAATGCACTTAAACACTGAACTGCCATGGGCTACCTCTGTGCAGGGGTTCCAGGCCATCTCCATGAGTGGTCCTTGGCTGGAGTATCAGTCTCAGAAAAGACTCCTGTGCCAAGCCTTTTTGGATCTGTTGCTTTCCTTGTGGAACTCCTGTCCTCTCCAGGTCTTACTATTTCCCACTTCTTTCATAAGATTCCCTGCACTCTGTCCAAAATTTGGCTATAAGTCTCAGCATCTACCTCAATACCCTGCAGGGTAGAACCTTTCAGAGGCCCTCTGTGGTAGGCTCCTGTCCTGTTCCCTCTTTTCTCTCTCCTCTGATGTCCATCCTCTTTCCCTTTCTGAATGGGAATTGAGCATCTTAGCCAGAGTCCTCCTTCTTGATTAGATTCTTTAGGTGTAGAGATTTTAGTATGTTCATCCTGTACTATATTGTCCTCAGCCATCAGAGAGATGCAAATCAAAACAACCTTGAGATTTCACCTTACACACATCAGAGTGGCTAAGATGAATAACTCAAGTGGCAACAAATGCTGGAGAGGATGTGGAGAAAAGGGAACCCTCCTCCACTACTGGTGGGAATGTAAATTTGTACAACCAATTAGGAAATCAATCTGGCACTTTCTCAAACAATTAGGAATAGTGCTTCCTCAAGATCCAGTTATACCACTCCTAGGCATATATCCAAAAGACTCTCAAGTATAAAACAGGGACATCTGCTCAACCATGTTTGTAGCAGCTTTATTTGTAAAAGCCAGAACCTGGAAAGAGATGTCCAGATGCCCCTCAGTTGAGGAATGGATACAGAAATTGTGGTACATCTACACAATGGAATATAACTCAGCAATAAAAAACAAGGAAATCATGAAAGTTGCAGGTAAATGGTGGGAACTGGAAAAGATTATCCTTTGTGAGTTATCCCAGAAGCAGAAAGACACACAGAGTACATACTCACTCATAAGTGGGTATTATGGATATTAGACCCTGGAATAGTTTGATACTGCTAAAATACTGATTTTTTTAAACTAAAATGTGATGAGCATCTTACCTGGCATAAACTGAGTCTTTCATCTGTTTGATTTTCTAAGTCATAGGACTACCTCTAAATGTCAAGAAATTCAGTACTGTTAGATTCAGGACTGTTGTCATCTACTGTATTTGACAGTAATATTTTTATTTTATTGCATCAAAACCACATTCAAAGTTGGTAGGTTAAATTAGAAAACATATGGTATCCATTTTTTGTTGGTGTTGTTACCTTAAAATAAGGTCTTTATCAAAATAGAATTACATCGTTTTTCCTCTCTATTTTCTCCCTGTGGTGGCTCCCATGTATCCCCCACTATCAAGTTGATAGTCTATTTTTCTTTGTTATTTTTAATACATGTATGTGTGTATAAGTACAAACATATAAATATAACCTGCATGGGCTGGAGAGATGGCTCAGCCATTAAAGGCTAGGCTCACAAGCATAAATATAACCTGCTGATGTTTTTGTGGTTTTTATATCTGTAGTTTCAGGGATTTTCACAACAAATAAAGTGGCTGATTTCTGGAAGAGGTAAATATTCCTTCTTCCAGAAGTCTTCAGTTGCCTGTAGTTTCATTGCCTAGGACTAGGAGCCACAATTTTCCCCCATTATTGTTACAACGTCCATTGATAGAGCTATTGTTCTGGTCTTGTTTAAGCAATAATTTCTAGGAATAAATACTTCACTGCACACACTCTGGTATTCTGGCTCATAGACTCACTCTTTCCATCATATCTTCCCAGAAGTTCCCTGAGCAACAGACACAAAAAAATGCTGTGTAATATAGAAACATATGTCGGGGCTATGCTTCCCAAAAGTTGCTTATTTCTGCATTGTGTCAGGATGTGGTTTTCCGTAATAGTCTCCATTTGATGTAAAGAGAAGCTTCTTTGATGCAGAGGTTGTAGCTACACTTATTTGTAGGCTCAAGGATAAGACTTAGGATGTAGTAAAGAATTATTCTAGTCTACAAAAGTGATAGTAGTAGATTCTTTTCTAATATCCATTGTTGCCTTCCATTTCCCTGGGCATTGTTGGCCATTGGTCCATGAGAACAAAGGGAGCAGAAGCTATGAATGGGAAGGGGGAAGGTTCAGGATGGCCTGTAAGTATGATAGAATTACTTCTGGGAGAAGCTTCAATAAGACTTCTCAAATTTATTTGGCATGAACAAGGGCTATATAGTTCTTGGGAGGGTTCCCGTGGGAGGTGTATACTATTGGCTGGTATTGGGAATTATTTACATTCCAAAAATTCCAGATACTTGTGTGGCAGGTTCTTATGGTGAGGAGGGAATGGCAAAGGAAGGTGAACTTGCATTTTGGTCGTAGTCTATGTGACTTTCATCAGGGGTGGAAGTGGTGTTTAAAGAAACTCTCTAGCTGAGTTATGTCAGAAAAAAAGAAGCCGCTTGCTGAGAAAGGGAGTCCTCCATTCCGTACCAAGCGTGGGATAGCTGTCCAGAAATGACAAGACTGTGACCCTACATCTGTCCCACGACTTCATTAGCACTAGAAAGCTGGTTAGACTTAGTACCAGGTATTATTTTTGTCTTGTTAAGTGGGTTTCAAGTCCAATTAGATAGTATTTGGTGACCACCAATTTTTTTAGTTCAACTTACTACAATGTTATGAATATTGTACCAAGCTGATCATTGCTATAGTTCAGAGGTGATTTGGCTAGGTAGGACTGCTAAATAAAAGAACAGAGGCTTTCAGATCAAATCCAGCTTGAATCGTTCAAGTCTGGGTCCTAAATGTGTGGTGTTTTCAGCAATAATGGCCTACCCTCTAGCTTCAGAAGGCAATCAAGAGCTGTGCTTGAGAGGATGACATAAACTCCATGTTTTCTCCCTTTTGGGACTAGGTCTGACCTTAAAAGAAAAACTAGGCCATAGGTCACCAATTTCAGGAATAAGACCATAAAATTCCCCACCCAAGAAACAGCCTGAGGATAACCACAATAATGGGAAGTTATGGTATCTCAGGGTGGGGCATCTGTGCTGGGCAGCCCACCACAGTTGCAGTAGAATATTGATGGCACAGAAAATACCTCAATTTCCTGAGGTCTATAGATAGTTCCTCAATGTTAGTTATCTTAGCCAATCACTTTGTAACAATCTTGCCCTTGCTAAATGTCACCTTAATTGTGTAACTGCTAAACTAGAATTTCCTAATCTTTTCTCAAAACCCCAATAAAACCCCTGCCTTGCATCTGCTTGAAGCTTTCCTCCCTCATCCACTATGTTGTTGACAGTGGAGAGAAGGATCTTAAAGCTCTTTGCTCTTGCAGATGTGGTCTGGCTCCTGGTGGTCTTTGGGGACTCTAAGATCTGGCCATAGTATGTTTATACCACCCTGACCTACAAAACTATCCAATAGGAGGTTCTAATGTCTGACAATAGGTGTTTTGTTAGTCTGCGAGTCCTGTGAAGAGCATCATCAGTCCCAAAGAGGCTTAATTGCTACTGTGTGTATATGAGTGTGTTCCATCTTTATCTCTTTTCCTAATTATGTCTTTATTAATTTTGTGAACACCCTTCTGCTTCTCTCCTATTCTTTTTTATGTAATTTACTTATTTTTATATTAATCACAGGTTGGTACTTTGTATCCCAGTCCTAGCCTCCTCCCTTATTCCCTCCCACTCTCCCCATCCTTCCCTCATGTCCTCCCAGCCCCCCTCCAAGTCCACTGATGGGGGAGGACCTCCTCCCCTTCCATCTGACCCTAGCTTATCATGTATCTTCAGGGCTGGCTGCAATGCTCTCTTCTGGGATCTACCTAGGCTATTCCTCCCGGGTGTGTGTGTGGGGAGGGTTGAAGAGCCAACCATTGAGTTCATGACAGAAATAGTTCCTGTTCCCCTTACTAGGGTCTCCAGTTGGATACTCAGCTACCATGGGCCACATCTGAGCAGGGGTTCTAGGTTATATCCATACATGATCCTTGGTTGGAGAAACAGTGTCGTAAAAGACCCCTGTGCCCTGATCTATTTGGTCTTTATGGAGCTCTTGTTCTCCCCAAGTCTTACTAACTCCCCCTATTTTCATATTATTCCATGCCCTCTGCCAAAGGTTTGGTTGTGCGTCTTAATACCTGCTTTGATACATTGCTATATAGAGTCTTTCAGAGGCCCTCTTTGGTAGGCTCCTGTCCTGTTGCTTATTTTCTCCTATATTCAATGTTTTCAGATGGTTGGCAACCGTTGTAGCTTAGTTCACTGGGTAATCCTGTTTAAATGAAGAATAAGTTCTAATCCATCAGGTCACTATCAAATTTTTATCCACTCTTCCCTTCTTATTATCAAGGCTACCTTTACTTTTCACAGATTATTTGTCATATATGTGTCTGTATTCAAATCAGCTAGAAACACTTTATAATATGCTAATACCTATATAACCTCAAAAGACATGACAAGAAAGGTGGAAAGGTTAAAACAATCACTTAATAATATGGAAAAAGAGTAAAATCATTCACCCCAGCATATACATAGAGTAAAGCTATAGAAAAAGAAAGACAGTTTCACAGTCTTTAAGTTTCAAAGAAATTCTGTCTGAGATTCTAAAGATGGATATGCAAAGAAGGGCATTCTTAAAATATACTATGACATTTTTGGTAAGGTAAGATAGAATGTTTTGTGAATTGAGAATGACACATAATTTATTATTGTTTAAGTGCAAGATTTTTGAAGGGAGTTCCAAGAAATCAATCCAGATAGGTGACAATAGAAGGAACTTGAGGAAGTATTTTTGACATATCATAATCAAATTCCTTTAAAGTATAGTGTGTCAAAGAAATATAAATAAAAACTTGGCAGATTTAAGAAAAAATGTAGAGTAAAACAAACAATAGTGGCAGAAGATACTGTCTCAGAATTCACTCAAGGCAAAGGATAAAAGGAAATAATTCTTTAGATATGGAAAATAGTGTTTAAATGTTTCAAAACTAGTTTATTACACTCAACAAAAACATTCTTGATTTGATAAGATACAATATGTTTTTTTTACTTCCTTTGTGTTAAAAATGAAAAGGAAGCAAAATAAAGTTGTATCAAGTTGGGCATAGTTAATCAGTACTTCAAATTTTAAACTTCCTTTGGTTTAAACAGAATAGAAAAACATGGTTTCTATAAGTATAGAATATTCAAATAAGAGAAAATGATAAAATAAACCGAGAGAAACAGAAAAAAGATCATATGATCTTAAAAGGAAAAATTCAAATTAAAATGCCATAGTAAAATTTTTTTCTAACAATGTAAACGATAAAACAGTATTAGAACAATATTACATATTATTGTGATATGTAATAACAATACATATTACAAAATGGGAGAAAAATCCATACTTTATTCAAGGTATTATGAGATATGAAGAAATTTTTCAGACATTGAGAATGTGGTCAGAATATGGCTGTATGTAAGAGTAGTATATAAAAGTCTAGAGGACCTCTACATTAGATGGCACAACAGTTATTCATCAGATGATAAGTCATAATTAAGAATATTCTCTATTCTAAAAGGAATGAAGACTTGTAGAAACTCACAATGAAGTAATAGAGTAGCAAAAAAAAAAAAAAGTGCCAAGGAAGAGAGAGGTGCTTCACTGAGGAAAAGCCAAGGTGATCCATCTACACAAGCTACTTATCCTTAGGAAGATATGGAGAAGCCTCACCCAAAAGGTGAGCCACATGGCCAAAGTGAAAAGAGACTTGCTGCCTTGACCTCAGCAGAAGTTCACAGCCCTCACAAGCCTCGGGTCCTGTTAGAGGTTTCGGTGTAACAGTAATTTCTCCAGAAGATATGTCAGCGGTAGAGAGGAATCCAATTTGTCACTCTTTAACTCAGGAGGCACTGGACAGAAACCCATTTAAGAAGGGATTTTATGTATTGTAAAAACTCTGCTACTCTGGAAGCCTGAGAACAGAGACAACTATAAGTCAGGGAGTTTGGATTTATCCTAATACAACCCCAGGGACAGAGATAGTCCTGGGAGGCAGTTGTGCTGTGTAAAAAGCACGGGAAATAACAGATGTAAAGAGAAGGCTTCAGGAGGATCAGCTAAAGCAATGAGGCATATAACCATTTCTTTTGTGGCCAGGAGTAGATATCATCTGAAGATAACACTGCTGTTCGAATATGCTGAGACCAAAGTTAGTGGATTGATGGCAACCTCAGGATCCATCAATCTGCATTCCACTGATATAGAACCTGAAAACTGAAAAACAACTCCCATGGAGATAATACTTAATATAAAGACATACTATACTGATCTCAGTATTGCTTTGATTCCCAATTTACTACTATACATGGAGGATTTATCCTAGATAAGAACATCACTCACTACATAAGGAATGATCTATGGAATTTCAGGAAGGTGAGGTAACCTGACTATCACACAGACTACAAAGATAAATGTAGCCAGCACGAGCCTCTGGTATGCAAAGAAGGTGAGCAATTAAAGTAAAGACAGCCCTGGAAGTCATTAGATACTTGTCCAATATAGTCAATGCATAAATCATAGGAATTACCAGATTCCACAAGCTTAAGTAATCCCCTTGCATAGGCATGGATGCCTGTCATCAAGGGTACAAATAACAGCAAATGCTGACATGGATGTATAAGGAACAAGGAACCCTTATACACAGCTGGAGGAATGTATACACCGCTAGTGATGGCACTTTGAAAAAAGTCTGGAGAGTACCATAAAACAACAAACAAAACAATAACAAAACACAAAAAAGCACACACACACACACAAAAACAAAAGCCTGAAATGTAACTATCATGTGACTCAGCTATACTCCTGGTCTTGTAACCAAAGAAGTCTATATCGTAATACATAGACTTTTGCACATCCAGGTGCCTTATAGCTCTACTTACCATAGCTAGGAAATAGAAGCAGCCCAGATGTCTATTAATTGGTTAATTAATCATGACAATGTCCGACATATACTCAATAAAATTTTACCTAGCTCTACGAATAAATACAATTATAAAGTTTGCCCAGCAGTGGATAAAACTGAGGAGAAATACATTGAATCAAGTAATCCAAACTGAGTGTTCTTTCTTACGTGTGGATTCTAACCTTAACTCATTACTTTAGTGTGTTGAACCTTCAGTAACCAAAGAAGCTAAGAAACTTCAAAGAGGACATTTTAGGCAATTTAAGCAATAGGAAAAATAGCATATACATGGACCGAGGTAGTAATGGGGCCAGAAAATTCAAACAGAGATCATGTGGATTAAGAAAGAAATGGGGATGAGATAAATGAGTTAATCAAAACTATGAAAAAGCCACATGAAACCCGCAGTATGGTTACTTAATTAAAGATCATAAAGAAAGTTTGTTAATAATGACCTAACGAGGCTAGATAATGCTGTTCATAGCATTAACAGCTTTTTTTGAAGTGTTGATGCCAGCTGTGAGGTACTTGTATAGGATTTATTGGTCAAAGGAGAACCTAGAGTCCCCCACCTCCCCCAAACAATGCAAGTTTTTGCCATGGCTCTTGATTATTCACTAGACCTATTTGAGATTAGACAATAGCTAAAAATACCACACATCTTGAAGGCAAAATTATTGAGATATAATATTAAAATTGAACTAAAGAATTCTTTGCTGCTGACTGGAGTTCAGCTATACACGCTACTGGGGAGAAAAGGTATCAAGTGTTTTACCCATCTGTGTACTCTAAATTATAACACTAACCTACAAGGTAAGGTATGTCCATTGTTCCAACAGTAGCACACTATTGCTATGGGATTTACTTAACCAGTCCCTAGTTTGATTTGGGGACCACTCGAAACAGGGAAATGTATTTCTAGGAACCTGAAGCCTGTCAAAATCTATAACCGAGAAGGTCACAGGCCTTAGGACAAAACTTAGTAATGATGCCCAACAAGCTAATACAACATCAAATATATTCCGAAATTCTGTTTATAACTAGACATAAGTGGTACTGTAAGCCTTAATCGGAGACTTGGGATCCTTACTATTTAGAGTTATTATCAAAGTACATATGTTAATTCATATTTTGCTTTCTGGTGTTTTAGTAAACTACTTTATTATAACTAATTGCGATGGTCCAATGCCACTCCCAGAATATCCATCTATTAAATGAAAATCACACTGCAATATATGTGATATCTCCCTATGAGTTATGGGTCAGGATGTCCACAGGGGTTTATAAAACAAAACGAAACAAAAGGCTATTACTATTTCCTTCAGTTACCAGCGACACATCTGGCTGCAGGACAGAGAAATCAGTCTCAAACTGACCAGAAAAATTTCTCTCATCATAATGGACAGTGCTTTGTCAGTTGCTGAGAGGGAAGAGGATCAATGGTGTTACCCAGCATAGGACCCTGAAATTTGTGATTCCTACCTTTGAGGCAACATGTACTATCTGGTGCATAATGGCATGACCATTATAGGGTATCTAAGTGCATTCTGGCTGGAATTGAAGTCTGTTATACAGGGAAAGAAATCAGGTCTGGCTCAGTAATCTTGACTAAAAGCTAATGGCTGGGGAGATCAGAGGCTGTATGGTTGAACATACTGTTATTATTTTAAATAAGTGATCATGTTGTTTTATTGCCTTCTAAATATTTATGTTTAGACCCATATACCTAGGCTATTTTCAAACTTTTGTCAGAGAAGCTCGTTTTGTAGTGCACAGTAGCCAGTATAGAGAAGCATAACTGGTCAAAGTGCTGAGAATGAAAGACGAAATATTCAGCTCTAAATGGGACCTATTTTTCAACTCCATTTCTCATAAAGCATAAGGGAAAAGAGCCAAGAAGAATTTAAGAGATGGAGGATGGAGAATTGTGATACGGCATCCTGTTTTCTGCACATGGCTTGATGTTGGCACTCACAAACTCACTGCAACTGTGGTCATGGATACCAACACAAGAGGAGCCCAACTGCAAATCCAGCTCAGATGGGGAAGATCCTCTCCAGGAGCCCCTCTTTTTTGGGTACTGACTAAGAATGATAGCGTTTGAAGAAGAAGAATCATTTGTTTTTGAAGGTGTCCATATTTGTAGGTTTCCCATGCTCCAATGAATGGCCTGACATCCAATGATATCTGAGTAGCACAAATCCACAATTCGGACTTTGTGAATTAACAAAAAACAAAACTAAAAGAGAAGGAGAAAAGGGGAAGAAATAAGGTTGGAAAGGGGAAATGTTCGAACTTATGAGAGCAAGTTGGAAGAGAAAATTGGCTTGTTTACCATATTTTATTGAATGTATGTATGAAATTCTCAAAACTGAAAATGCATTTTAAAAATTAGTTATCTAAAGGAAATAAATAACTATAAAAATCCTATATAATAATGATTGCATTAATGACTGTATTAAAACAACTGTCATGCTCATATGAAATTGTCATGCTCATGTGATAATTGCACAATAAAAGGGCACTTTTCATATGAACTTTTAATTTAGGGAAATACAACTTACCCAGAAGTTTGTTTAAAGATAAAAACACCAACAAGTCAGGCATCAGTAGCATACAAACAGATTATATATTGAGTACAAAGAAAACAATTTCTCCAACACAAAAAACATTCCTCATTTTTTTATCTTCAGTTGAACAGTATAAAATGTAAACAAAATATTGAAGTTCATGACTCTTACACTTCACAAACATAGGTGCAGTTAAATTCTGTTCATGATTGCTATGAATAAATAATGAGTTTTTGAATCAAAAATGACAGAATACTTCCTGAATATGCCTGTAGAATTTCCTTGGTGTCCTGTGAGTTTTGTTCAAAAGACTTGAATGTCTCCGTTTCTTGTCAGAAATTCATTTGAGCACGTGCATTTCAGTACAGTATGTTTTGCAACTGTATTAGAAGTTCACTTCTTGTCTATAATTTTAAGATCCACCTGATTGCTCATCAAAAACGTTGGGCCTGCATATCTGTGCTGCTGTCCAAATAGAATTGCTCTGAGAGGTCTGGCTCCTGCTCCAATGTTGCTTGCTGCCAAGGACCATAGCACTATAGTTTAGTGGAAAATATATTATGCGTATACCGCGGCCGAGTGCTGGCATCTCAGTTTATTACTAACAGTATAGCTGGAAGTCGAAAGCTCTAGAAAACAGCCCAGCAATTCCAGAAGCACTCCTCTTTGGACTTCATCCTTTTACATAGTGAGCCCTGCAATTTACACATATTTTACTGACTTGAGTTTTGAGGAAAAGAAAAGCTGGGTTCTTCAAAATGTTTTAGTGGAAAAACCATAGCAAATCTGTTTGAATTGTGCTGCTAATCTGACAAGCAAGAGGTAGAAAAGGTACAAAGTATGCCACAGATGGACAGCTCCAGTGTAGGGCTGTAAGCACCATACCACAGCAGTCTTCCAAGAAAATTGTTTCATCTGTTTCTTTGGCTTTGTTTTGTCTTAATATTTAGGTTTCTTTTTTCCTCAGAGCACTGTGACTTTACAGACCTCAGCTTGGAATATGATAGGCTAAATAATATTCCATACCATGTCTAAGCACAAAGGCATCACTATTTCACAAAAGAAGGCAGGTGAGATCTGAATGCAGACAGGTAATGAGTAGAGATTGGCAAAGGGAGTGATTAATGTCATTAGGGCACACAGTTACAGGTGTGGAGATATCTTCCTGCAGATCATATTCATATATATATATATATACACACACACACATATGTATAATTAGTATATTCAACAAAAAGTTAAATAATATTTTTAAAAGAAGAAAACCCACTAGTGATCATCAAAAGGGGCTCAGTATCACTAGTCATCAAAGAAATGGAAAACACTATAAAAATGGGAAATGGGTATTTGTTTACATTTGTTATTATAAAAAATAAGGGTGGAAGTAACAAAGCTTGATGAGAATGTGGAAAGCACGGGAGGCTTGCACACTGATGGAAAAGATGTCAGTTCAATTTGAGCAGCATACAGTATAACCACCCCACCCCCACCTGCATTTTCTAGGTGAACAGACAAATTAAATGAAGCTAATGTGTATTAAATGTATCCGACTACTGTGTTCATTGAAGTGTTGCTCCCATTACTCAGGACGTGAAACCATCTAAGTGTTAATCAATTAATTACTGCCTAGTAAATATGGACCAAGAAAACAAGAAGTGAAATTCACAAAAATAAGGCAAGGCTTGTGAGGACTCAGGAAAGCACAGGAATGGAAGATGCTCGGCAAAGAATATAGAGTTCTACTAGAATGAATAAGTGAAGCTCTATAATGTTTTGTGTGTGCCTAAATTGCTAAAATGGTCAATCTTAAATGTTCTGACCTAGGATATATATAAAATGCTTAGTAACCTAAACAACAGACAGGCTAGTGGGCTTGATTTATTTCATAAGGGTAATTTTTATGAACTATTCCTTTAAAAAAGTAAAAGTGGAAATAAATTTTATGTGGAATAACACTTCTCAAATTTGAAAAAAAATTGAAGAGAGGGATATGGATAAACTCTGAACAAAAATTATGAATACAATCAAGGCAAAACAGGTTTTAGCTATTCAAATTAAACTGTGAAACCTGTTTACCTAAATAAACTGTAAGCAAATCAATAATAAAATATTACCATTGTTTTCCATTCCAAAGTTGACATTCTATGTCTACCCATATTAGGGTTCAGTATAAAACTAAGCGAGAAAGCACGTCCTTAAGCACAACAACAACTACTATCTGCATTCCACATTTTCCCTACTTGTTTAGTCACCAGTTGTAGATGCTATTTACGTATTTCCTAGTGTAAAGTATTCATGTAGCAAACCAAAATCACTAATTACATTCAGTAAATAGCAACACACTTAATAACACTTTTTCAAGATGCATATGAGCCTGTCTGAGGTCGTTGCTCAGAATTATAATTTTAGTTTTATTTCCCACAAATCCGATTGAAAATGATAGAAAGATTTACATTCCTATAAGTTATTGCAAGGTAGAGCTCAAAATATACTGAATATTAAAGAATCCGAGGCTAATTACTTTCCTGCTCTCTTGAAATGTGCCTGAGTCCGGAAGATACTGCCATAAAATAAATTCACTTAATTCACATCAGCTTACAATAACTTGGCTGTGGCAAAGCACGACAGGCAAAGCACTGGAGGGCAGCTGCCTCCAGTCCCACTATCACGCTCAGTTCATGTTTAATGAACTATTTTGGTTACACATTGAGTTCTTTCTCAGCTTCCCTGTGCTATCTTGAACAGCTTCCAAGACTTTGAGACTTTAAGCAAACACATAGAACGAGGCAGAAAAAATATATAGTTCCTGGTAACTTCCACCTCCAGCATCAAATGAAAAGAACGCGAGACCTTGGACAGCGGAATTACACCCTACCCATCAGGAGTGCTGGGATACTTTTCACATGTACAAATGAACATCTTCTGTTTTCTGCTTTATTAAGTTTTTATTTAAATGTAGATATTTGACTTGAACATCAAAGAATTGCTTTTATGAAGCACACATTCAATTATTGTGACAATAGTCAGCAAAGAAAAATTAATTTCGTGTGAAACGTGACAAAGCTCGAAACAAATGTGACCTTGAACACATGCATTCACATTTCTTAAAGGAACTGCTTTTTCTTCTCAGTCACCCCGAAACTGACTTAATTACAGAGGAAACAAGCTTGCTTACAAATGTTATTATCATAAGGAACATATTGAATATGGCTTCTAGAAATGCATATTATAACTGATACAAATGTAGAGAATCAGCATTGGTGGGGGTGTACATACAGGTGGGTTCCAAAGAAAACTGTAAAGAGCTGTAAGGATTGCTCAGGGGATTTTTTTTAAAACAATGCAGGATGTTCTAGAAACAAATGAAGAATTCGTTGATTTTTTTTTTTTTTGGTCCTAAAATTAGATGTTACAGCATGGTAGGGAGTGGGCATCTTGCTTTAGCACAAAGTCCTAGAAATTTAAGAAATAAAGAAAGTCAGGATGTATCTTTAATGTTGGGACATCTGCAAATGGATTAAAAGCTGAGGGGTGGAACGCCATTTTTCCTATTTTCTGTGTTTTTATTTATTTATTCATTATTTACTTATTTATAAAAAAGTATTCATTTTAATTCCCAGTTTCCATAAATAGTCCATCATTTTGTAAGAATATTTAGACAGGAGGAACTAGAAGAAGTAGTTAGTTATCCTCACATTAATAGTAAAAAGAAAATGACTAATAATCACCAGACTTTCTCTACTATCATAAACTTTAGGAAATAGTTCAGAAAGAGAGGGTTGGGTCATCTCATATCAATCAACATAATCAAAACAGTCCTTATTTAATTTTTAATTTTTATTTTTCACTATTTATCACTTTATATCTTGATTGTAGTTCCCTCCCTCAGCTCTTCACGTTCCCACCATCCCTTCCTCTTCTCCCCATCTCTTTCACCTAGTCCACTGTGAAGAGGAGTTCTCCTTCCCTACCATCTGATCCTAGCTTCAGACTCCATAACCTGCCCGTATCCTCTTCCTCTGTGGGTTCATCGCCTGGGGAAAGTGATCAAAGAGCAGGCAATGAAGTAGTTCATGTCATCTTACTCTGGAACCCACATGGAGACTGAGCTGCCTTTTGGCTACATCTGAGCAGGGGGAAAGGTCTGCTCCATCCTCTCCATGCATGGTCCTTGGTTGGTGCATCAATCTCTCTCTGCAGGCCCCCTGGGCCAGATTTTTTTTTTTTTTGGTTTTCCGGGTTTTAATTAATTTTTAATGACTTTTCTTTATTAATTATTTTATTTTATTTTTATTAGTAGTTACATTTTATTAACTCTGTGTCCCAGGTGAATCCTGCTCCCTCATTCCCTCCCAATCCCTCCTTCCCTACTTCGTCTACTCCCTGCCCCTTTCCAAGTCCACTGATAGGGGAGGACCTCCTCCCACTTCATTTGACTCTGATTTATCAGGTCTCTTCAGGACTGGCTTCAAGGTCCTCTGTGGCCCAGGAGGGCTGCTCCTCCCTTGCAGGGTGGGGAAGTCAAAGAGCCAGCCATTGAGTTCATGTCAGAAATAGTCCCTCCCCTTACTAGGGTACTCAGTTGGATACTGAGCTACCATGGGCTACAGGCGAGCAGAGAGAGGTTCTAGGTTATATCCATACATGGTCCTTGGTTGGTCTCAGGTTATAATTAATTAATTAATTTGTATTCACTTTACAGCTGGATCTCAGTTACCCTCCCTCCTCTTCTCCCAGTCCTACTCTCACATACCCCATTCCCCCAACCCTTCTCAGAGAAGAAGAGGCTCAGGTTGTCCTTGCCCTGGTACAACAACTCACAGCAGGAATAGACAAATTCTCTCCCAGTAAGGCCCAGATTAGGCAGCCCAGCTATGGGAAAGGGATCCAAAGGCAGACAGTAGAGGCAGTCCCTGCTCTAATTTGTAGGGGACCCACAGGAAGAACAAACTGCACATCTGCTGCTTAGGTGTGGGGAGCCTAGGTCCAGCCCATGGAAACTCTCTGGTTGTTAGTTTAGCCTTTGTGAGCCCCCACGGGCTCAGGTCTCTCTAGCTCCCTTAATCTTTCCCAGCATTCTTCCACAGGAATCCTGAGCACCACCTACTATTTGGTTGTGGGTCTTTGCTTCTATTTCCAGCAGCAGCTGGATGAAGCCTGTCAGAAAGACGGTTATGCTAGGCTCCTAACTGCGAACATAGCAGAGTCTCATTAACAGTGTCAGGGGTTGGCCCTCTCCCATGGTGTAGGTTGAGCCAGTCATTGGTTGGCAATTCCCTCGATCTCTGCTCTGCTCCATCTTTATCCTTGCTCTGCTTTTAGGGAGGACAAATTTTAGGTTGAAGTTTTTGTGGATGTGTTTGGTGTCCCCCTCAGTCCACTGAAAGTCCTGCCTGGCTACAGACAGTGACGTCTTTAAGGTTCATATCCCCTGATGGTGGAAATCTCAACTAGAGTCACTCCCATAGACTACAGGAAGCCTCCCCAGTCCCAGAGAAGCCCTACCCCCACGCCGATTTCTCTATTCTCTCCCAGTCTTCTACACTTCCGAATCCTGCTCCCTGCTCCCCACCCTGCTTCCCTCTGTATCATTCTCCCATCCAGTTCTCTCTGTCCTTCTGCTGTTAGATGTCTATTGTGTTTCCCTTTCTGAGTAAGATTCAAGCATCTTCCCTTGTTACTTGGCATCTTTCGGTCTTTGGATGGTAGCCTGGTTATCCTGAGAATTGTGGTAAATATCCACATATAAGTGAGTACACACCATGTGTCTTTCTGTACATACCATGTGACACCATGTGTCAACCTCACTCAGGATGATCTTTTCTAGTTCCATCCATTTGCCTGCAAATTTCATGATTTCCTTGTTCTTAATACCTGAGTACATTCAGGGATCATGCCATACTGAGGACAAATTATCGAATCGATGGAAAAGTTTCAATCGTTATATCCTTTTGGGTATGGGTTTGGAAGGCTCCCCACATCACATTATTTATTTGCAAAATGATTTTCATTCTCTTTCCCAGTTGATGAGGCTGTGGACATTACATATGCACAATTGCTACTGCTCATTGTATCATGCAACTCTGTTTAGGGTTGTGTTATGTTCATGTCTGTTACTCTTGAATGTTAATACTTTATTGTCATGACTTCTCTATTGTGTCAAAGTCAAATGAGTAAAGCTTACCCTCCCTATATGATGGTCTTACATTTATCACACTTTCTGTCTTCCTGTGACTTCAGATGATTTAAAATTTTTCTCTATTGTATGTATTCTGTCTCTATCATGACTATGGTTTTATAAGTGTTTCTCAAGAGGCCCATATGCTGAATGTTCAGTCTCAACTCTGAATTGCGGTTAGTGGGTGTGATGATTAATCATTTTGGTCTGTTTGTCTAAACCTAGAGTCCTCCAGAATTTTAGATTTGGACTTTAAAATCTAATTAATTATCTAATCATATTTTTCAAATGCTCAGCTATGATAGTACTATTTCTGAAAAGACTTTAAATTTCACCATAAAAGATAAATCTATGTTTATTACTGGTCCACTAAATCAATATATAAATCACAAATATATATAAATAAATCATATACATATAAATCATAAATCACTAAATTAATATACTAAGTCATATACTGTATCTAAAACTCTATATTGAAGACAGGTTCAAACAAAGTCCACTAATATTCCATTGTAATATATATCTCAAATGTGGAAAGCAAACTCCCAAGTACCTAGTTTTAAATTCTACAGCTACTCATCACAGAGAAATGACTTAAAAATCTCTTGTGCAATATATTGTATTATTTAGCTTGACCTTGCATGGGGATTATGAATACTGTTAAAACTGTTGTGAGTTACTTGTATAGGTCTTGTGTTCTGAGGACATTATATATATTTTGTGCTTCAGTGTGCATACACATAGGCAAGTCTTATATTGGCAATATAATTTAATGCATTATACTATTTACTTATGTTTAGCATGTGAACTTTAAGTAAGTATTTCAATATTGCAAATTCTAATCTTCAGGGAAATAAATGTCTAATTACATAGGAAAAATAATTACAGTAATTAAAAATAAAACTGACATTTCTCTGTGATTGCTTTGTTTTTAATTAGAAAAATTAACATAAATTTATTAATAAAGATAATCTATGTTAAAATATTACTGTATGGTACGCTTAGCATCAATGCGTTTTTTTCTGCATCAATGACTGCTTTTTTCTCATTGAGGTCATCATAGTTAACTTGTTAAAGAACAATATGTATTATGATAAAATAGTATTATTTGTCATAGCAAAATAAAATAGGGAAGATTGAGCATTGAAGGCTAAAATATAGCTAGCTACCCAACAAGGTAAAATACATCCATAGCAGTGACTAATATAAGATCACTTTTTCCTATTAATTCTTATGTTTCCTATATGAAAGTTTACTAACAAGTTTTCTCAACATTTTATCCTGTTTTTTTTAATAAATAGCATATGTATAAAATGTTGCCTATGCGAGAACAAGAGCTCTACAAAGACCAAATATATCAGGGTACAGGGTTCTTCTATGAGACTGTTTCTCCAATCAAGGACCATATATGGATACAAACTATAACCCCCTGCTCGGATGTGGCTCATGATAGCTCAGTATCCAACTGGGTATCCTAGTAAGGGGAGCAGGAAATATTTGGGTCATGAACTCAATGGCTGGCTTGTTGACTGCTCCCCCACCCCAAGGGAGGAGCAGCCTAACTAGATCCCAGAAGAGGAAATTGCGGCCAGCTCTGAAGAGACAGGATAAGCTAGGGTTAGATGGAAGGGGGGGGGGGGAGGTCCTCCCCTATCAGTGGACTTGGAGTGGGGCAAGGAGAAGTAGAGGGAGGGATGGGGAGAGTGGAAGAGAATGAGGGAGGGGGCTACAGCTGGGATACAAAGTATATAACCTGTGATTAATATGAAAATAAATTACTTATAAAAATTGTTGCCTATGCTGGTGTGTTTGCTTTGATTTTTATTAGACCTTTGTAAATATTGCACGAGCAGTTTTGAACACGTTCCTTCTCTCCCAATTCCTCCCAGATCAAACCCCTTTTTCTCTTTACCTGACTTTCTATCCTTTTTTCTGGCCTTTTATTAAGTTCTATTTTTACTGCTCTCATTTCATGGATGAGCAGCCTTCTACTGGAGCATGGCCAGTCTACCAGGGTACCAGTATAAGAAAACTTAGTCTTTCAAGGAAGCTTCAAATTACCAATAGCTTCTCTGCTAGGGTTGAACTTCACATCCATCTTCCTGATCTGTGATGGGATTTGTTCTAGCTTGACCTTGCTTGGGATTCTGAGTGCTGTCTTAAGTGCTATGAGTTGATTTGTATAGCTATTGTGTCCTGAGGACATTGTTTCCTTGTATTTTTTCACTGCCTTTAGCTTTTAAAGTCTTTCCTCCTCCATTTCCATAATGGTCTCTGAGCCTTGAAGGGAGGCTCTGTAGGATAGATGTAACATTTAAAGATGAGCATCTTTCAATCCCTTATTCTCTGCATCTTGGTCAGTTCTTGTTTTTTGTGCTAATCACCATTGCTGTAAATGGAAGCTTTTCTGACAAGGATGGAGAGATGGATTACAATTAGTCATTTGGAGTTAATTTAACATGTAATAGGTGTATGTTTACCTCTAGGGTTTATGACCTGGAATAACACACATGTTCAGCAGAAAAACAATGCCAGGTGCCAGTTTCATCTTGTGGAGTGGAATTTCGATCAAATTAAGTGGTTGATTACTACCATAATGCCCATGCCGTTGTTACCCCAGTGGACAAGTCTTGCAAGGACAGTTGTAACTCCCAGAATTCACAGCTGTATAAGACTGATGATTACTTTTCTTCTCTGTTAGCATACAAAGCACCATTCAGCAGCACAAAAATTATTAAGGAAGGAAGAAGCTTCTTGATATCAGCTGAATATACTCATGAGTTGGATTTATGTTTAATGTATATTATTAAAATAGTAAATACAAAATATTTCTATTTTTCTTTTTTAAAAAAGGTTAGGTACTTTGCATCCCAGGCATAGCCCCCTCCTTCATTCCTTCCCACCCTTACCCTCCCTCCCT
>CM053753.1:84163233-84199488 GCA_028658305.1 Pachyuromys duprasi | reverse complement strand
GGGGAGGGGGCTACGCCTGGGATTCAAAGTACCTAACCTGTGATTGAGATAAAAATAAATAAATTTAAAAAAAAAGTTGAAAGTAGGGGTTATATATTATCTCCATGAATGGTCCTTGGAGTATCAGTCTCAGGAAAGACCCCCTGTACTCAGGATTTTTGGTTCTGTTGCTCTCCTTGTGGAGCTCCTGTCTCTTCCAGATCTTACTATTTCCCACTTCTTTCATAAGATTCCCTGCACTCTGCCCAAAGGTTGGCCATAAGGCTTAGCATCTGCTTTGATACCTTGCAGGGTAGAGCCTTTCAGAGGCCCTCTGTGGCAGGCTCCTGTCCTGATCCCTGTTTTGTCCCTCCTCTGATGTCTATCCTCTTTGCCTTTCTGATTGGGGCTTGAGCATTTTAGCCAGAGTTCTCCTTCTTGATTAGTTTCTTCAGGTGTACAGATTTTAGTATGTTTATCCTACATTGTATGTCTAATATCCACTTATGAGTGAGTATATATCCTGTGTGTCTTTCTGCTTCTGGGATAACTCACTCAGGATGATCTTTTCCAGTTCCCACCATTTACCTCCAAATTTCATGATTTCCCTGTTTTTTATAGCTGAGTACTATTTCATTGTGTAGCTGTAGTCCATGGCAGTTCAGTGTCCAAGTGGGTTCCATAGTAATGGGAACAGGGACTGTCTCTGACAGGAACTGATTGGCCTGCTCTTTTGTCACCCTTGATGAGGCAGCAGCCTTACCAGGCCACAGAGGAAGACAATGCAGCCAGTCCTGATGAGACCTGATAGACTAGGATCAGAAGGAATGGGAAGAGGACCTCCCTTTTCAGTGGGCTGGGGCAGGGGCATGGGTGGAGAAGGGGGAGGGGGGGTGGGATTGGAAAGGGAGGAGTGAGGGAGCTACAAGGGGTTACAAAGTGAATAAATTGTTATTAATAAAAATAAAAATTTTTAAAAGTTGAAAGTAGTAAACACAAAATATTTGCTACATTTGTCCACATCTTTTTAAGCAGAATACTTTTACATTTATATTTATTTGTTATTAACTTTTATTACAGTTTATTCAATTTGTATCCCACTGTGGTCCCCTTCCTTGTCTCCTCTGATCACCTTCCCATCATGGGTGCAGCCTTACTAGGCCACAGAGAAAGACAATATATTTATCTTTCTAAAGCATTTGTATGATTTGATAAGAAAAGAAAATTAGACCATGAACTGTTCAAAGTTCATAATCACTGCTAAATAACAAAGTTATATATTAAAATTCATTATATGAGATATATTAACTTATATGCAAAGCATACAAATAATTTCTGATGAGAATTATTTATTTGACAAAAGTGAAATATTCTAGCCAGCATTTTAAGGTCTTATTTTATTATTATCTTTAGACTCTCAGCAATACTGAGAAGTACAATGATTTCTCATATTTTTATTGACTCTATTTTCAAGATGTCCTAACACAGAATTAATTTTGTTATAATTCATGAAAAATTGTAGACATTACTTTAATGCAAAGCACATAGTTTATATCAGGATCTACTTTAATTGCTTATTTTGTTATTGGACAAAAATGTAATAATGACACACATTGATCATTAGGATTTGGTACATTTTCATGTTCTCCAAATTCTTTGTACTTCTAAGTTCTATTATTCATTTTACTAAGGAAAAAAATTAGAAATCTAACAGGAGATTCTAACATCGTCAACAGTTCTTTCTTTCCATCTACCCCAAATTAGATACTATAAATCTATGTTTGGAGGGAGGAAAAGGATGTGGGAAATAAAATAATTATATTCTAATCTCAAAACATAAGTAATTAAAATTTTAAAGGAAAAAGTAGCAGAAAAAATGTAGGTAAAATAAAAAGAACCAATATTATAAGTTACAAAAGTTTTTATTGTAGAGGATTGATTGTTTTTGCTATTTCTTTTTATGTTTTTCTATATGAAGCTTAGATTTTTTTTCTTTTTTCTGGATAGGCAATTTTATTTTATTTTTTAATATTAGTTACAGTTTATTAACTTTGTATCTCAGCTGTATCCTGTTCCCTCATTCCCTCCCAATCCCACACTCCCTCCCTTATCTCCTCCCTGCCCCTTTCCAAGTCCACTGATAGGGGAGGACTTCCTCCCCTTCCATCTGACCCTAGCTTATTAGGTATCTTCAGGGAATTTTTCTTTTAAGGTCTGTAAAGGTTTGTGTTGGTAATTTGATGGGAATTGCAGTGAATATGTAGATTGCTTTTGGTAAAATGGCCATTTTTACTATGTTATTCCTACCAATCCATGAGCATGGGAGATCTTTCCATCTTCTGATATCTTCTTCATTTTCTTCTTTTGAGACTTGAGGATTTTGTTTGTTTTTTGTTTTTATACAAATCTTTCACGTGCTTGGTTAGAAGCACACCAAGGTACTTTATGTTATTTGTGGCTATTGTAAAGGGTGTTGTTTCCATTATACACTAAGGAAAAAAATTCTATACTATGAGTTAAAACTCCAAAATAAATGAGAAATTGGTAGCATTGTGAGAAATAGAAAAGGAAATCTAATGCTACTGATATCTTGTACAGATGAAAATAATTTTTCATATTGTTAATATTTATCTAAATTATTTGTTTGTAAAATCCTAATTACAATGCAAATTTTATCCAAGTAAGCTATTATGATTAGTTATCAAGATAAATGTTATTTAATGGGGTTTTAAAGAGTTAACGAAGTTTTCTTTATTAAAAACATAAAATTATATTCCAAACTTTGTTTATACAGTAAAATCACTGTGATGGTTAATATTCATTGTCAATTTGATTGTATTCAATATTACCATGGCAACAGACCTCTCTAAGTGTGTCTATGACAAAATTACAAAACCAACCAAACAAACAAAAAACTGATAAAGTAATTTTGGTAACATTTAAGTTCTGGTAGCATGGGTAAGAAACGGGTCTCAACCAACTCTGTTTGAAGAAGGATACATTAGACTGACAAGATGATTTCATCATGCAAGACTGAGGAACTGAGTTAAATCCCCCAAATCCATGAAAAGCATTTTCAATTCTACAACACTGTCTTCTGACCATATGTGCACTTTGGCAAGTGGGCAACTTCACTCATGTACACAAATAACAAATATATGGGCATATCACAATAATAAATGAGATGATTATTTTTAAGTATTTAGATGGCTGTGCATGAGGAAAATCTACAGGAATGTAGAAAATGCTGCCACAATAGAAAGCATTTTTGTATGTATGCATGTACGTATATGTGTGTGCATGTTGACATGTATTTATTTATTTATTTAGTTAGTTAGTTAGTTAACGATAGTTCATTATACCATCCAGTCTGGCCTTGGACTTACCATATTTCTGACATCCTCTGTATTGCTGAGGCATGTGCCATAATACCATACTAGAAATTTTTGTGAGTTTTGTTGTTGTTGTTCCAAGTAAGTCACTGTTTAACCAAAAAAAAAAATTCAACATTAAACATATTTGTTTTAAATTTAAACATTGATAATATAAAAAATTAAAATAAAAATAAAAATTAAATATTGAGACCTCTTTCTAAGATTAGGTCTACATGTCAGTGTAGATCAACTTCCATAATTGGAACAAGCCCATCAGTTTATTGCTCAGTCTTGGGAAAATAATTTCAGGTGTATTATTTGGGCTCTCTTTTTCTGTCATGTATGTAGTAAGTTCTGAATACAAATGGATTCAAATTGAGGGTTAGTTCTCTATATTTCAACCCACATAACATACTTTGTTAAATCTCTATGTGAGGGTTCTTAGTCAGAAAAGAATTTTTGGAAGGACCAGGACACATGAGCCAGTACAGAAGAGAAACAGTACACAGATGATAAATATTTGTAAATTTGTAAGGTTGCTGTCCAGCTAACTAACATCAAAAGGTGCATGCAGGATCAACTGTGGGAGTTTGCCTCTATCACATATTACTTCTGCTGATGATCCAGTGATTACAATTTAATTTCACAAACATACCTTACTGTGAGGCTGAAGTGATATTTTGCCCTATGACTATGAAAAAGAGAAAAATGGATTTATTGACCATCTAGCATTTTCTGCTGCAAGGTTATATAACTATAATATATACAACTGCATTGCAAATTGCACCGTATAATGTGAAGTGTATTCGCCATGTGGGTTTTCACAATATTTGTCATTATTATTAATGTCAGTGTTACCATTCTGAGCTTCCTTTTTCATTATAGACCTCACAAGTGGCGAAAGGGACTGTAAATTGCTTAAATATTTGTTCTTTGCCAGCCAGTGCCAGAGAGAGAAAAAATTAATGCTGATTCAAGTTTCTTATTTGATGAAATGAAATGAGAATGAACTTCAGAATTATACTAACTAAATACTAATCTTCCACATTCCTGATTAATATTAAGGCGGTAACTTCACTTAATGAAGGATTATTGCATTTAACTTCAGATTGTGTTCTTAGAGCATAATGAAAAATACATATTAGAGGGCTATACATAAAGATATGACATTTTCAAATCAGTTACATGGTGATAAGTTCAGAGAGAAAATAGAGTCAATGGCAACTCTGAACCATATTAAAGGATACAAATTGTAAAGTCTACGGTGTCAATTCAGTCACATGAACATACATTTGAAAAGTAAATTTTAGATGTGCATTAACAAGTTTAGTTCATAAATAAAAATGTGAGGGGGAAAAAAGCAAGTCCTTAAAAGTGTTTTTAGTGTTTCAACACTATAGAGATAAAGCTTTAGCTGAACAGCAAAAGTGAATTTAATGGAGTAGAGTCACTATAGTCTCATGTGTTTTGGTTTGGATTCAGACAACTTACCTGGGAAATGTCTTTTTAGCAATTAAAAGTTCTCTGAGAAATAGAAACAACCATGCATACAGATAAATGTGTCAGAGTAATGAGCATAACAATGTGAAATACTGGATATGTGCTAATGAGCAATGAAAAAATAGAAACCTGGAAAGTGACTAGAAAGAAAGCATTAGCAGTGAGAAAAACAGAGATAAGAGGTTACACAGTCAAAGTAAGAGAGCAAGAAAATGTCAGGTACTATTTTTCTTTGTATTTTGCATAGCTTTTATACCAGTTCATTTGCAAAGGATTAAATCAACTGGAAGTGGAGACTGCAATTGTTTGAGAAATGAAACTTACAGTATGAAATGGAGACCTCCTACACATCAGCCGGTGGCATTCTTGGTAAAGAGAAACATGAGCAGAAATAGCTTCACAACAGCAGAGCTCTTGAAACTGAGAATAGAGCCTACCTCAAATGTGTTTAAATGGTGCTGAAGGAAACCAGAGGAAAGGACAGATCTGCATTACAGTGTGAAAGAGAAATGAGCTGAAGAGTAGCTGTTGTAAGGCAAGATGATGTTGGTACATCCCATAGAGGATGAAAGAGAAGAGTAAGAAAGTCAAGCTTGTGTTCTCCGTAAGACAGGTACAAGGTGCAGAGGCAAGTTGAGTTTGAAGGCAAAGACTATATTTATTCATTTATTCAATTAAGAGCATTTGAAAACTAAATCCCAACTACAGAGGGGTGCTCAAAATTAAAAATTGCATGCAGCACATTTTAGGATCTCATAATATTAAATTTCTGTCTGAAAGAAAAATAAACAAAGTAATGATTCAAGAGAAGTAGTAAAGTGTTATGACAAAATGGGGACAGGAAGCTGCTCAGAGGGGAAAGGAGGCTTGAGAGGAGACAACAGAGAACCTTGCTAAAAGGAAGCTCACGGAGAGTTATCAGGCTGAGCAGGCTCTAGCTGTCCAGGAAAAGGAACTGGGGAAGGCATTAGGCAAAACAAAGCTAGGAATTCGTATAATGAATTCAACTTCTGAAATTTGTAGGTAAGGTAAGCAAAGTACATTTGGATTTATATAAAAGAGTTTCTATAGTACTTAAGCAAAAATTATTTTCCAGATTTTCTGTAAGGTAAATGAATGAAGCCAGGTGAAATGGAGTCGTTAACTTCCAAAAAATCCCAGGGATGAGTCTGACCTTGCGTCTGCTCAGTTTTGGTGATGGCTTGCAATTTCCAGCATTACGCATTTATATCACAGTCATTCCTACCTCCGTTTCTGCATGGTTATCTATTCTCTTCCCATGTGTCTGGGCCTCTCTGTCCAGTGTCTGTCTGCTTTACCTATTGTATGAGAAAGGTGGCAGTCACTAGGTTGAAACTTCTACCATTCCACATACAATAATGATGATCTCTTAGCTTAACACATACTAAAATAATTCTTTTTTCAAATAACATCTTACTTTCTAAAAGTGGACGTAGGATTTCAATATGTGTTTTGTAAGAAGAGATAGTTTAATCCAATACATCACTATATATTTTCCATGAGAAAAAAATATTTACTTTGAAGATTTTGAGTTCTCAAATAATTGAACTGTCACTCTTTCTGTTCCTTTATTCATATAAAATGGTGATAGTACTTGTTTCTGTCCTGAAGGGTTATCATGAGAATTAAGTTCATTAACAGATGTCAAGTGTTTGGGATACCTCCTGTCTCTAAGCACTGCGTAGGCTTGTGACAGACAGCTTGAGATACCTGTTAGCACCACCAACAATAATGATCTCACCAAGACTTCACCCTGAAGAAATGAAAAGATTAGCTAAATCTTGTTATCTAGACAAAGCAGGAAGGAGCCAGTCTGTTAGTGAGATGACCCTAATTAAAGTATTTTTTTCATCATGTTTTCTTATTGTTTCTGCAACTTACTCTGTAATTGGACAATTTACTCTATTAGGCAATGACCTTGGGCACTGTGGTTGGTTTTAGCAACCTATTCTAAGCAATTTTCTAAGAGAGGCAGGTGAACTCTCTTAATTGGTTTGCCTGGGGAGAAATATAAACATGTCAAATGAATAACCATCAGGTAATACACATTATTGGATGACATTCACTTTCTTTCTGCCAACTGCCTTTAAACTTGGTAGCAAAGCAGGATAACTCTTCCCTGTCAATACACAGGTAAAACTGGTTCATTTAAAGGGTTTAATAGGAGAGAAAAACAGCCTAAAGTGCACATTATGGCCCAGGGAGCAAGAGTTCTCACCACGCTAGACGTGTTAATAGACAAATCTTAGTCTATAGAAATGAATTCCTGTGCTATGTGAAGATTATTTTCTGTCCACATTCTGTTCTCATTTTTACTATTAGAGAAATTAATGCACTAAGATTCCTTGCAGCCATCAACCCAATTAAATTTTGCTGTGACATAAAATTGCTAAGTTTGATATGAGGTGATTACTGTTACTAGTTATATGTTGTTTTACTTTAGTCAAAATACAGACTGAGTTTTAAAAAGTATTCTCTGATGGTTTGTTACTCAACAGACATGGATAAACAAAAGACAAAGTTCATCATTTTCATTAATTATATTCATTTTATACAATTTTATCTAAGAAAAATAATAAATCGAAGGACTATAATAAACATTTACTTCTCTACAATTTGCACTTATACTAACTTTTGGGCCCATGAGTTTTGACATATTCAGATATTAAAATTATTTATTTTTATACTGTTTCTAATATTTTAATTAGAAAAAAGAAAATATATTCTGTCTCAACTTATACACACACACATATACATACCCACATTCTAATTCTTTCTCTAGTTTATTTTCCTAGCTTCTTGATAAAGTCTTCAACAGTGACATCATCATTCTCAAATCTGTTAGCTCATTAGGATCACCAAAAATGATTTTGTAAATATATGGTCAGACCTGAAATACATACTAGTAACATACAGACTGAGAAAGTCATATTCATATGCTTAGGGATGTGTGTGTGTGTGTGTGTGTGTGTGTGTGTGTGTGTGTGTGTGCATGTGTGCAAGAACAATTGGAGAAAAAGAGCCCACAAATTTTAGGAAGACCTAGTTCCTATTAGAGGACAGAAGTAGTTAGAGAGATAAAAGAGAAGGTGGATAATGTAATTATATAATAATTCCAGTCAAAAAAACATCTAGTGAAGACTAAACTAGACCTTGACCAGTTAACTCAGAACAAAAAGAGGTAGGGATGAGGTTGCTACACAGGTATTTTGTTTTTTCATCAAATATTCTAGCAGGGTGTAGGGCCCGACATTTCTGAGCTTCACTTTCCTTCTGTATTTCCTTCACCTTGCTATTTCCCTGATCTTAGAAATCATCATTCAGTCTTAATGAGCCTCTTACAATAAGGAAACACAGTAGTTGCTTTTTTAAAAGTTTCTAGTTCCTTTGAGATATCCAACATTTGATTGTGTAAATATTACTGTCTTGACATCCCTGAGGCATAACCACCTTAAGTTGGTTCTATGATAGTATTAAGAACCAAACTACTAATTATGGAACTGTTCAGAAAAAAACACACAAACAAATGTTGATACTTTTTCAATTCTTCACAAATATAAAATATTTTGGCTTGTCTATTCTGTATGGTCATCAGAAACATACTCTCATGATATCTATTCATGATTATTAAGTTTTTTCTTCTTGCTTTGGTCATACTTTAAATGCTCATGATCAAATTATTGTTTATCTTTCAAAAATTGGCAATAATGTCATAGTACCAAGACTCTTAAGACAAGTCAGTGACCTTCACTACTGAGGGTTGTGTATCACTCTGTATCTTGTAGCATAAGGGTTTTGGACTGGTGAGATGATTTGGCGGACAAAGTTGCCACTGAACCCACAGACTTGAGTCAAATCCCTATGACCCATATGGTACAAGGGGGCACCAGTTCCTTCAAGTAACATTCTGACTCCACACATGCCCTTTGGCACATGCTTATTCACTGGCACACAGGTGTGTTGGTATAATGTTCTTTTGGAATGTATACACCTTACCCTTGTTCATTCAAATGCTGATTTTTCTTCCACTCTCTGGTTTCAATCTGGACATTGCATTGTGATACTTATTCTAAGCATCACCTGTCTCAACTTTGTGTAAACATGCCAAAATAAAACAACCAGCCACAATGTTGAGCAATGGAGAGGATAGGGTGAGACATCCTGGTTGAAAGAGGGAGAAGACGAAGGAAGAGGAGGACAGGAAGGAGTGGGAGGAAGAGGAGGAGAAGAGGGAGGAGCAGAAGCTGGGAGAGCAGAGGCTGGAGGAGAAGTCTTGGGACATGGAGAAATGGAACAGACCTAAGCTATCACTAAAAGGAAGTATAATGGGTAAATCTGAAGGTATGAAACTATGCAGGCTTGGGAGTTTAGGATGGAGTAACCTTTGCCCAGAATTGTGTTTTAGGTTAATTAAATAAATCCCAGTTTCTATGTGGTGATTTGGTTATACAGCTGTTTAGGAATAACTGCAGCTTTTACTAAAAGATATATCAATAGTAAATATTATTACACTACAACACAGTTGCATGTGGGCACACACAGAAAAATAATAAATAAAGGTAATAAAAATTAATTTTCAAGAAAAAAACATATTTACAAATCTATGAGGCTTTATCTACTCCTAAGACATTCCTGACAAATTACAACCCTCCGAGACAGGCATACTTATTATAACAATCCTGTATTCTCCTGTTTTTATTTTAAAATTTAAGTTACTATGTGAAATGAAGTAATAAGGACTTATAGGTCATCTATTAATATTACAAGATTTACCATGAGGTGAAGGTCACTGAAGAGCAGACATACAAATAAATTTCCTTTGAAGTCCTTCTCTTGATCTAAGCATTGATTTGATTTCTTTCTTGTTTTACACTATTGCTATCGGAGTTGCAGGATCAATTGTATAAGTGGCCCCATAGATTACTTTGTTAAATTCATGAGTGTCTAGTTAGGATCAACAGTCAGAAAATCAATTTTCTTCTATTTTGTTTCTCATTAGCTTTTATGTTTCATGTTGTTTTGCAGGACTATCCAACTCACATGAGAAAGCAAGTTAGGGGACCTATGTGTGCATAGCTTGTACATTTCAAATTTATCAATTCCATAACAAGCAGGCTTTTATTTCCAGACAAAATAACAAGAAATATTAACAGTAGCAAATGGCTTCCTTTCTTATTCTCATTAAATTAAGTAAATAAGGACATTCATATTCTAAAATAAGAGGACTATTTCCAACTCTGTTCAGGTGAGATGAGAGTATTTGAGTAAGTGTTCTATGCAAAGACCAGAGTATCACATCGGCAGAGAGTAAGTTCTTAACTGTGTTGTTTTTCTTACTGTGGCTCTTATTCTGACTATCATCTGATAAATATGTATTAGATACCAACTACATCCCCAATGTAATTAAAATTTAAACAGACTTCATCTCTTGGGCCAGCAGTTCACCATAAAATCATAATCATCAAAATTCACTCTTATTCACTTGGTTCTCTGATACATTCAATCTAATGCAATAAATATTTATAGTGTTCTACTTTCTACTGTTGAAAAGTTTGGTCTTGTATGAAGGGCAACTTGGTTCATAGTATCCAAATGAACCAAGTGTCATCAGACACACATGAGACAAGAAGTATGGTCTAAAGCTCAGGCAGAGGTTATATTTACCAGAGTAGCTTCCAGTAAATGTCAGCATATACTAAAGAAGTAACGCATATGGAGAACATATTCATCTGAAGATCCTGAGATGAACCAAGCTATATCAAGAATGGCGAGGATTCTTCAGTGTCTTATCATTTAAGTGACACCAGAAAGCCATTTTTTAATCTAAATAGTACAACATTGGCCAAGGGAATGTTATCTGGTGCTTTACTATAGACAACAAAAAAGTAACCAATGAAGAGAAATCAGTCAGGTGGCTTCTTATCTTTCTATGTGGCCATATTTTGTGGCATAGGGAAGATATGTTCAAAAGTAGTCAAAATTATCTCTGAAATGAGAGAAAACATCCTGAAAATCTGTGTACAGTTTTCCTTGAATCAATAGCAACATGTGAAAAAAAGTAAAATGGTAGAAATGCTTTAATTCTTCATAGAAGTATATATTTTAAAAATTGCAAGAATTGACTGTATTTATCCATGCTATAATTATTATCTACACAATTATGGTCTGTAAAATATGATTTATTTTTATTTAAAAAGTAACAATATAAATGAGCTGGCATTGTATTGAGAAATGTCCAGTCCAGTTTTTCATATTTAATCAAGTAGGAATGCATCGTATCAGGAACAAAGATAAAAGCTTTTCATTAAGTCAAACAGAATGATTCAACTTGCAGTAGGAAAGGATCAGTGACTCTTGCAAATGTTATATGTTAGAACCAGGGAGTTTACTGATAGGCTAGACAAGGGGAAGAAAATATAGGAATTCATCAGAAATTATTTCATACTTTTTGCTTTGAGAAAAATAAAAGGGTGAAATAACTATGTACAAATACAGGGAACAAGATGATAATCAAGTGTGATGAGACAGTTCAGTTATAAATGTGTTAGAAAAAGAAATGATGTATCCAAGCATTTCATATCTGTGGGAACCAGAGATTTTAATCTTTAGATCACTGGGATAATCTCACAGTGAAAAGGATGTCATTGAGGGGAAACATGAAGAAATTCAAACTGGAGTAATGGAAGATAGAGTAAACTATACAGGTCAAGCTTTCATCTCACATGTCAAATTAGTGACTTACTGTGAATGTCTCAAGGTTAAGCTCTGTCTGTCCTCTAGTTCCAAGGATTTTACAGAGACTGCATTTGCTATTATAAAACAAAGCAGAACAGAGAACTCCTTCTTTATTAGCAGACACAAATCAACTTTTTTTAAATGCCGGAGTCAAACTTTTAGAAAAATCTTATTCATCTACTTGATTTTACCAATGTGGCTTCTAATCCCATTGGTTTTGTTTTTACTTAGACTTTTTTAGGTATTGTGGTATAATTACGTCATTGATCACTTCCTTTTCCTCCCTCCAAACTCTCACATATGCCCCTCCTTTCTCTCTTCCACGTTCATATCCCCTGTTTCCATTAATTGTGATTACATGCATACATACACATTTGTTTAAATATAAACTAACCTTCTCAATCTATATAATGTTACTTGTATGTGTGTTTTCAGGGCTGGCCACTAAGTATTGGATAACCAACTTGTGTACTTTCCCTTGGAAAAATATTATTCCTTATCTATAATTTTCTTGTTACTGTTTGGTTTTTGTTTGGCTGGCTTTTGTTTTTGTGCAGTGTGTTTGTGTGTGTATGTGTGTGTGTTCAGAACTGAGATCCTTTAGACTTTTCCCGGTTTATTTTGATATGACGATTGGTGTTATCCTTGTTCAGCTCACGTTTTAGCAGTGGTGTTGATAAGATTTTATGGGTTTATCTTTTGACATTTCTAGGAGACACACTATCACAGCAAATTTTCCGATCCTCTGCCTTTTATAATCATTCTATTGCCTTGCTATTATAGTTCTGTTTTAAATGTATTTTTATTTCCTATATGTTTTATTCTGTACATTAAAAAAATTTCCCACCTAACCAGATCACTGAAGGGCATATACATCTAAAGAGCTAAGTTCTTAATCTAAAGCACATTAACTAAATTACAACGAATTTGGCAGAACCAAAACAAAATGCTCAAGGTCTCTTCTTCAAGAAGTCTCAAGAGTTGTTAAATGGAAGCAGTGGGACAGCAAACCAAGCAGAGTCCTGCTCTGTCCAGGGTCTTGTACAAGTAAACCGTGTGTGCCCTGAAGTTAGCCCAGGCTCAGAGGTCATACATTTCAAATAGTGCTGGATCACCAGCCTGATCAAAACTCAGTGCTGCCTACATGGGGTGCAAAGGCTACTGTTTGCCCCATGTCAGTCTCACAGTACATGCTGCACACTCTCCCCTTGAATCTGACTCCATTCACAGGCTCGGCAAACTACATGAAGCTGCCTGCATCCTCAAAATGAGTTCTATTCAGCTTCTGCTGTTTAGCGTCTAATCTAAAGTGTGCTTGTTTGTATTTGGTTGCTGAAACCTAGTTCATACCCAGGTTGGTAGTTCCAAGGAGCACTGGGCTTTTTATTATTTGGAGCCTCCATAGAGGAAAATCAGCTCTCTCTCTGGGAGGAAATCTACACACCATGAATGTGCTTCCTATGCTAAATGTTGGAAGTGTATTATAAATATCACTGAAAGTGATTATAAATATCACTTATAAAGTGTATTATAAATATCACACCATCACACTGTGTGATAGGTACTATGATCATTTTTGAAGGAAACCTCTGAGTCTCCACAAAATATGTCTCCCTTTATATAGACAAAGATATTTGCAAGATCATAAATTTTATAGAAGCCAGGACTTTTAGAAAATTTCTAAGAAAATTAAAGAATATATCTTTTTAATTGCCAGGACTTTTAGAAAATTTCTAAGAAAATTAAAGAATATTTCTTTTTTATTAATTAAATTTTTATTTTTTTAATTAATTACATTTTATTCACTTTGTATCCCAACTGTAGCCCCCTCATTCATTCCCTTCCAATCACACCCTCCCTCTTTCATTTCCTCCCATCCCCCTTTCCAAGTCCACTGACAGGGGAGGTCCTCCCCCACTTCCATCTGACCCTAGACTATCAGGTCTCATCAGGACTGGCTTCAATGACCTCCTCTGTGGCCTGGCAAGGCTGCTCCTCCCTCAGGGGAGGTGGCAAAAGAGCTAGTCACTGAGTTCATGTTACAGACAGTCCCTGTTCCCCTTACTAAGACACCCACTTGGATACTGAGCTGCCATGGGCTACATCTGAGCAGGGGTTCTAGGTTATATCCATGAATGGACCTTGATTGGAGTATCAGTCTCAGAAAAGACCCCTGTGCCCAGATATTTTTGATTCTGTTGCTCTCCTTGTGGATCCCCTGTCTTCTCCAGGTATTACTAACTCCCCCTTCTTTCATATGATTCCCTGAACTCTGCTCAAAGTTTGGTAATGAGTCTCAGCATCTGCTTTGATACACCGTTGGGTAGACTCAAAAAAGATTAAAATATTGGACAGAGGCATGGGAGAGGATGAGGGAAGAAGGATGGTATTGGAAGGGAATGAGGGAGAGGGCTACAGCTGGGATACAAAATGAATAAACTACAAAATAAATAAACTGTAATTAATATAAAAATTTAATTAAAAAAAGAAATTCACAACTTGTGGAAGAAGAAAACTAAAACTTGATTTTTTCCACCGGTCTTTAGTCATAAAACCAGGAAAAGGCAGGAAGAACAAATTAATCAGGTGTTGTGTGTGTCTATATGAGGGATTTTTATGTGAGTGCACTGTCTGCAAATTCCAGAAAAGGTCATGGAGCCCTTTTCTCTTTCCTCCTGCTATTCCCCAAGACTCGTTAAGCATTGCCCAATGTTTGGCTGTGGGTCTCTATATCTGTATTGAGGCACTGCTGGGCAGTACCTCACAGAGGACAACTGTGACAGGTTCCTGTCTACAAGCCTAGCAGAGTATCTTCCAAAGTATCAGGTTGGCACTCTTATAGGGGGGTTCTTTGGTTGGGACAGGCATTGGTTGTTCATTCCCTCAATCTCTGTTCTTTCTTTATCCCTGTACATCACGCTGGCAGGGTAAATTTTGAGTCAAAGTTTTTGTGAGTGGGTTGGTGTTCCCAGCTCTTTACTAGAAGGTTAAAAAGCTCACTCTTCTGTACAATCATCCTTAAACAATCTCAGTTTTGACAATCAATGTTGTAGTGGTTAAACATATCAGTGCATTTTCTGGTCTGTTCAGGTCTACATCTTAGTAGATATATATTATTCTAAGTTATGTTACAAATTTAAAAACTGATGATTATAAAAGTGCCTATAGTGTTGTAACAAAGATTAAGTGAGTCTATATATAAGAGTTACAATTACAAATGAGCATATTTAAATATCCATATAGGACTAAGTATTTCATACTTGCCTTTTTGTGGCCTTCTGGTTTTAATAACCTAGAAACTTTATATATTTATATACATAATTAAATGTGTATATATGTGTAAATATTTATCACATAATCTGCATATATTTTATATAAACTCATCAGAAATATAATTCACAATCTATCACTTTTAAAAGCTTCATTTTTTTTTTGAGATTCCATATTCCAACATACAGTGAGACTGGAAGACGACAGGAAGATGTTCTGGGTCCTACCATCACATTTTCCCAATGACATTCAATCCTGCCCACAGGTTTTCTTTTTTTCTTTGCACTGAGTTTTATAGCTACTAACCTGTCCTAAGTTTCTGTTGAAGATTTCTATTAAGGGGCTGGAGTAGACTTGGAGAGGGGCATGGGAGGAAATGAGGGATGGAGGGTGGAATTGAGAGGGAATGAGGGAGGGGGCAACAGCTAGGATACAAAGTGAATAAACTGTAATTAATATATAAAATAAAAAATTTAATTAAAAAAGAAAAAGAATAAAAATTAAAAAAAATAAAATTGCCTGTGTAAATGAGTACAGACTGAAAAAAAATAAACAAGTTGAAAAAAAATATTCTCAGTATTCCAAAGTTACTCTTTCCCTTGCACTTAAATGCGACAGTCAGAACCAATTTCTGGTTATATTCTACAAAATCAGGATGCAATGCTTCATTTATTTACTGTTATTCAGGGCACAGTCCTAATTCCTGACATCCCCAGCATGGGTGGCAGAGTCACTGTCCCCTTCCTAAACACTTTCTTATCTTTGGCTGTCTTCTTGTTTGCAGTTACTACTCAAATACTTCATGCTTTCTTTTGCAACAGGGCATTTGTGCATGACCTTTCTTCCTTCACTTTACTTAATTCTTCCTCTGCATTCAGAGTTCAGTTCAATTATAATTTTCTTAGAGAAGCTTTTCCTGATCTTCATTTGCCACAAAGTCTGCTAATTCATGCATATTTGTCAATATTCACTGCTCTTTACCCTACATATTATTGTGATACTTCTATGTTTTAAAGTAAAAGTGTGATTAATAAAAACCCAATGAGTTTAAAGCATCCATTTCTTTTTAACTCTGGTAAGCCTGGGGTCTAGCATGGTATTTGTGTGTTGAGAAAAAATTAAGAAATTTTTTGCTGAATGCTTAATCAAGTGGTCTTAGTTACTGACATGCAACTAAGAATGTCCCAATAAGTTATGTAAAAAAATAAAGCAACCAAGAGTAAGTAAATATCAAGAAACATGCTAGAATAGCATTTGCCTTCAGCCATTAGCCAAGTAGATATATTGAACAATGTTTTTAGACTGGTGAGACTAAGACGCCAACATCAACCTGTATAGAAAACCAATACTGCTCCAGAAAGTCAACTACAACAGTCACAGGAAAAGGAATTTACTGTATTTGATGATTTTTTTCACTTGAAAATTGCTAGTTACATCTTGAATGGTCTATATAGAGAAAAATGTGTGTTGTATTGCTTTGTTGTTTTTTTTTTTTTCTTTTCCAATGCTAGGTTGATGGCTGAGACCTTTATACCATAATACAGAGTAACTATTGCAATGACAAATGGCTGACAAGTTACCTCATATGTTCTGTTTTAGTCTTTTATGTTTGGGGGTGGGGCATGGGTGCTGGTATGAAAGGTGCTGCTTTTTCATGCTGGGCAAATAACCTGACACTACACTACACACTCATACCTATTTAATATAAGTTTTTTGTGACAGGGAAGGCTCCAGAAAGAGGAAATAAATAGGCAGGAAATCTATGTGTTCTTATTGAAAAATATAGAGAGCTGCAATTAGAGACAAGACCGTATGGTCCAATGCTCATAAACTGAGTGGTGGGAAGTTATACATAACAAAGATAGTAAATTTGATTTCTTCTTGACACTTATCACTGAGAATCAAGATATTCTTTTTCATTGTGTATAGAAAAGGCATTTCTGGAATGAAAGAGATTTACGATCTATTTTAAAAGAAGGTCAGAGAATTCTTTTATGGTCCATGTCATGAAAGAAGTGCAGGATTAAGACAGAAAATTCTGCACTTTTCTCAAATACTCAGATGTCATATTTGCTATTGATATCTTCCAAACATATTTATCCTATGATATAAATTTCATGTGAAAGGTTGGAAATATTAGGCAAAGTGCACTGCAGCAAGCATAGTGAACTTAATAAGAAACATGATAGAATGGATTCAGCCTTCAGGATGTCTCACTGTAGAGATCAGTGTGGTTTGCAGACACCAGAAAGACATTCAGCATCTTCCCTATAGGCTTTCTGCAGAAGGAAAAGGAACTCTAGGCAAAGTAGATAAAAGTACTGGGGTAACTCAATATCAGATTCACAGATGAGGTATTTTTTAGTATACAGGAGCTGATTAAAAAGAAATGCTGACCAGGGAAAAACTGAGCATCTTTGTGTGTGTGTGCATGCATGCTTGTGTGTGTACACACACATGTATTTAGATGTGTGCATGTGAGTGCACTTGTGTAACTCACAGATTGACTAGACTGGATGGTCAGTAAGCTTTTCTTTACTCCTCCCAGGGCTACAGAAACTTAGGTAAGCTACCGTGTTCACTTCATACTTGAACACAGGGTGTCTGAACTCAGGTCCTCACACTTGCAATGCAATCGCTTTACTCACTGCCTTATCCCAAGATATTATTTTTTTATAGTTTCCTGATGCTCCTTAGTATTTTAATGCTGCTTTCTTTATATAAGTGAAATTAATGTTAAATGGACACCAATAGAAGAGGTCAAATTTACATGAAATGAAGAATCTTTCATTATCACAAAATAAATTGTTAATCAAAGAAGTTGAAGGCTCTATCATAGCCACACTGATTAGAAACAGACACGATTATCACATTCAAATGCAATACTTACCAGAAAAGAGAATATATAACTACCATAGAAAACACCATACAACAAAGCTCACTTATAGCAAAAAGAAAAAAAAAGAATTTAAGTAATTACACATTGTGCTATAGATCCATAGAGACAATATTTAATACTGTCATCTATATAAAAAAGCACAGTGAGGAATCATAAGTGAGGTAGACATCTTATACAGAAGGTAGACATCTTGTACAATTGAGGGCTCTCTGCATGAATAACAAGGATACACATTTCCTAAACACTGGGAGTTGCAGCAAGTTCCTTTGACCACACTGCACAAGTAAAATCAACCTGAGTAAAGCCACACATCTTTACTTCTATTTACACTTAGATTCTAGAAGAAACCCTACCATTCTTTTGACAATACCATGTGCATGAAACATTCTGACTTGGTCTTTTTTTTTTTTTGCAATTTTAAAAATTTTAATCACAGGTCATTCACTTGTATCCCAGCCATAGCCCCTCCCTCTTTCCTCCCAAACCCCCCTCTCTCCCTTATATCCTCCCTGCCCCCTTCTGAGTCCACTGATAGGGGAGGTCCTCCTCCCCTTTCATCTGACCCTAGCTTATCAGGTATCTTGAGGACTGGCTGCAATGTCCTAATCTGTGGCCTGGCAAGGCTGCTCCTTCCTCCAGGGGCAGGGGGATGCTCAATGGGCCAGTCATTGAGTTCATGTCAGAAATAATTCTTGTCCCCCTTACTAGGGAACCCGCTTGGATACTGAGCTACCATGGGTTATGTCCAAGCAGGGGTTCTAGGTTATATCCATGCATGAACCTTGGTTGGAAAAACAGTCTCATAGAACATCCCTGTGCCCTGATATATTTGGACCTTGTGGGGCTCCTGTCCCCTCTAGGTCATACTAACTCCCCCTTCTTTCATATGATTCCCTGCACTCTGCTGAAGGTTTGGTTTTGAGTCTCAGCATCTGCTTTGATACCCGCTAGGTAGAGTCTTTCAGGTACCCTCTGTGGTAAGCTCCTGTCCTGTTACTTGTTTTCTCCTATTTCCAATGTTGATCCCCTTTGTCCTTCTAGGTGAGTATTGGTCATCTTACCCTTGGTCCTCTTTCTTGTTTATCTTCTTTAGGTGTACAAATTTTAGTATGTTTATCCTATCTTATAGGTCTAGTACCTACTTATAAGTGAGTATATACAGTGTGTGTCTTTCTGCTCCTGGGATATCTCACTCAGGATGATATTTTTTCTAGATCCCACCATTGGCCTGCAAAATTCATGATTTCCTTGTTTTTAATTGCTGAGTAATAATCCATTGTGTAAAAGTACCACAATTTCTGTATCCATTCCTCCATTGATGGACATCTTGGTAGTTTCCAGGTTCTGGCTATTGCGAATAAAGCTTCTGCAAACATGGTTGAGCAAATGTCCTTGTTGTGTACTTGAACATCTTTTGGATATTTGCCTATGAGTAGTGTAGTTGGATCTTGAGGAAACAGGATTCCTGATTGTCTGAGAAAGTGTCTGGCTTGGTCTTCATGAGTAGCTAATCAGATTTTTTAGGATTAGAACAAATTAGGGCTTAATCCCTATTTCATCAATAGCTTATGAAATCAAGAATGGAACTGGAGAACTCTAAATCCTGGCCAGAGGAATAGGACTTGGCTTATATCTCTAGTCCTGGGAGGGAATATAACACCTTGACCTACATGGAAGGACATTAATGACAATATAAACTTGCATCCAGGAATCTGAAACATTATTAGTTCACTCTCTGGCAGGATATTTGGGGTGAAACAATAAGAACAATCTTGTAGTAATTGACTCAAGGGGATCAAAATTGACAACGAAGGCAGAAAAGCCCCCCCCCAGGAAGCTGTCTATTCTAACAGCTTTCAAAAATAATAGGAAACTTACCTAATATGTAAGTTTGGCACAGTAGTCACTCTGACAATTGCGCAATGTCACCCTGTGAGAGAGTTTACTTCCACAATGCTCTGGCATCAATTATCTTCCCTTATCCTTAAGGGTACCCCATTTTACTGTGTAATAAATTCTGTCCATGTTTTACATGTACTTGGTGTGTACTATCTGAAGTCTTTTGACTGACAGCCAAAGGACTTGGAAACAAAGAGAAGTCCAGAGAAAGATCCTGATAGCAATTGTAACTTTTTAGAAACCATTGATTTTCAACCTCTGCCCTGTAAATGAATGCAATGTTCTACATCTATCTTTGCCTTTAAATTTAAGATCTCACTCCTGACAAACACGCTTTTTAATCTAAATTTCTAAAATTGTCTCTCCAGTCCTTAATGTTGCGGCCTTTGTCTATTTTCTTCACAATTCAAAGGACCTGCATAGATTCTCCTTCTTATATTAAGTCTCTACTCTTGATGTAGCTCTCAGTAAACATCATTTAAGCCTGTGTTTAGAGCAGTTCATGGTGCAGAAGTAGCACTGTCTTTCATTTTGTATGATGTTACTATGCTGCTCATGAAAGTGATAATTCTATGACCATTCAGAACACAGGGACAAATTTTGTTAACAAACAGGATGGAATTGCAACACATCTCTTCTCAGTCACAAAATGAGATTAATTTGACAAACACCTATTAGGCCAGCCAACAGCTTGCTCAGTTACTCCTATTTGCTCTAATTTATTTACCAAACGGCTCTGATTTATCAGGCTCAATGCCTTGATAACTCATCAGTTCACAGCTTGGAAAGTGTCCTGGGCTATAACTGGGTTATCAATCTGTGAAAGGTGAAGATTTGGTTAACTCATTTAACTGAGCAAGGACTAAATCTTGTGGTATTTTAAGATATTGGAGGGCATGCCTGAGGTATAATCTTTTTCTTGTCAAATATTACAAATGTATTAGCAGACATTTGTTTCCATGAACTAACTGAGCTCTAAATGAATGCATGTTCCCCTGCAGTTCATTCCTGATTAGGTATTTCTTCAAGAGATCTTCATCCTTTTATTATATTGGGCATGCCTTGGTTTGTGCACAGAAATTGCATTGTTTTGACAGTTCTATTATTTTTACTGGTTGGCTTGCAGCCGTTTGTCTTACAGCACATGAAGAATTTATTTTTTTTAATTGGCTCTGCTTTTCTTTATGAATGTGTTTATGGGATATAATGGCAGTTCAACATTTTAATGTTTCGGTGTTTTTCCACCAATTTAGTAATCATGTAAACAGTGTTTCTGTAAGGCCTCTGAGCAGCTCTAAGAGCAGGATTAAAAGACAATGCTGAATTCTTTAAGATGACAGCACCATCCCAGCGTTCACATTCATTATATAAAAAAAGATGTGATAAGGTAAAACTAAACGTGAACTGTGCATCAGAAAGCAACTAAAATTTGAATTTATATGCTTTATGTTAATCTGGTGAAAACCTGCTATTAAATAAATATGGAGTTAGTTTTCAAATGTTAGTATCATAAAGGCACATACAACTTACAACTCAACAAATAGCCAGCTTGCTATATTCAGTATATATCCAAATGCTTAACTAAGGAGACTGGAGACAAGTTAGTCTTTGATCATTTGAAAAACAAGTTAGAAGTTAAAAAATTCACAAGTAGAATTGCTTTAATTTTTTACTTTATCCTATTTTATTTTTATTTTTCAAAATTTATTTACTTTATATCCTGATTGTAGCACCCACCTTCTTCTTCTCCTGCTCCTGTCCTACCCTTCCTTTCTCTTCCCCCCTTTCCCCTCCCCTAGACCACAGAAATGGGGATACCTCCCCCCCCCTACCATTTGACCATAGCCTATCAAGTCTTATCAGTACTGCTTGGATCCTCTTCCTTTGCAGCCTAGCAAGGCCACCCCACCAGGGGGAAATGATCCAATAGCAGGCAACAGAATCCTAATATAATTGCTCTTAAGCACATTATTTTTTATTATATTAAGGAAGAAATAGTTTAGTCAGTTATGCATATTTTGTTATAACACAGACATGTATAATAAAGACATATAAGTTGTATTGCAGTCATAAAGTAATTCAAACACTTATTGTCTATCATTTTGTTTCACAATAGCTGAAAATAAACCAAGCAACTACTCTGATAGATCTTAAACAATTTAGTAATACTTAAAATCTCATTCAAAATGCCAAGTCCTTATTACATGGCAAATGCTACTTATTAGACTCACTTATGCATTTCCTCACTCAGCAAATATTTAATAAGCATTTTTTGAAGAGCAAAGTTCTATGCTGAGAGTTTTAGGAAATTTGTAGAAAATCTAATATCCTTGGTATGGATTTTCATTAAGCCTATTTATGTGTGTATTAAAGATGTAATATGAAATTAAAAAGAATGAAAGGGTGTGTCATTTTGAGGTTTTGTCCAAGAAATGCACTAAAACGAAATTCCTTGAAGCAGATGTAAAGCTATGATAGAAAAGGCAACACGGAAAGAGGAACAAATGGAATTAGCCATAGTTGACCTCTCACCAATTTATTTCTGCCACTCAAATGACATTTCTCGCGGAATGACCACCGGATATCTGGAAGAGACCATTGTAGCACCACAGGATATGCTGAGGTACAGATCCTCTCTTACATGCTGTATATAAAATCAGCCTGTTCAGGCCTATGGAAGAAAAATATAATTGAAATTTCTTCTGATAGGATCTGGCCTAGCTTCTTTTTAAAACTCCCTTAGGTCATTGAATAGGCAACCGGTGCTGAGAAACTGACCATCTTTATTGCTGTAGAAACCCAACTGACCATAAAATGGCATAAATGCAGATCCAAGTATACTTTGGGCATTCTTATCACTGACTCTTTTGGGTGCTCAGTTGGCTTCCTTGTGTTTTAAAAGTTAGCTAATGCTGTTAAAACACCACTTTGTCTCTTTTTAAAACTCTTAATCAACTATTAATTTTCTTGTTTAACTGAACACTTGTGCAGTAAAATCATTGCCTTCCTATCCTACTTCTGATTCATCCATACTGGAAAAAAAAAAAAAAACTCCTGGAAGAATTGGCTTCTGAAAATTTTTCTTCAGCCAACATTTAACTTTTTCATTTGGTCACATCCTTACTCCCAAAGTTTACTATCATTCCTCGCACCTTTTTAACAATTAGTTTATCTATCTTATATCCACTGAGAAACCTTCTGACCTTCCTTCCATTTATCCTCTTGTTCTTTGTTGTAACATCATTTAATTTCATGATATTTTAACCCAATGATTAGTCTGATGTTTATCCCGTCTATATCTACATATCTCTTCTTGGTGACTTATACCAAAATAAACCATCACAATTCCTACCTAAAAACAGCCTCAACGTCTCTATGCACTTTACCCTTCTCATAACAGAAACTTTGTAAGCAACTTTATCAATCAACTTAGCTTTAATCTTCTTTATCATTGTTCTGCAAAAGGGACACCTCCCTGGAAAGAATCCCACAGTTAGTGACAGTGACACCATTTTATCTCATGACCTCAAGACTCATCTAGGGTGTCAGCATTATCTGGTTTTAGTTTTGTTTGTTGTTTTTGTTTAATGGATTTTTTAAAAAATATTTTTAAAATTAGAGTTTCTTCCCTTTGTATCCCAGCTGTAGCCCCTCCCTAATACCCTTCCAATCCCACCCTCCCTCCCTCTTCTCTTCCCATGCCCCTCCTCAAATCCACTGATAGAGGAGGTTCTCCTCCCACCCCCTTCCATCTGACCCTAACCTATCAGGTCTCATCAGGACTGGCTGCATTGTCTTCCTCTGTGGCCTGGTAAGGCTGTTCCCCCATCTTTGGGAGGTGATCAAAGAGCCAGACACTGAGTTCATGTCAGAAACAGTCCCTGTTCCCATTACTAGAGAACCGCCTTGAGATTGAGCTGCCATGGGCTACATGTGTGCAGGGGTTCTAGATTATCTCCATGCATGGTCCTTGGTTGGAGTATCAGACTCAGAAAAGAACCCTTTGGCTAGCTTTTTGGTTCTGTTGTTCTCCTTGTGGAGCTCTTGTCCCCCCCCCCCCAGTCTTTCTATTTTCCCCTTCTTTCATAAAATTCCCTGAACTCTGCCCAAAGTATGGCTATGAGTCTCAGCATCTGCTTTGATATCTTGCTGGGTAAAACCTTTTAAAGGCTCTCTATGGTAAGTTCCTGTCCTGTTCCCTGTTATCTCCCTCTTCTGATGTCCATCCCATTTGCCTTTCTGAGTGAGAAATGATCATCTTACCCAGGGATGTCCTTCTTGCTTAGCTTCTTTAGGTGTACAGATTTTAGTATGTTTAAAAGTTAGTATATACCATGTATGTCTTTCTGCTTCTGCAATACCTCATTCATAATGATCTTTTCTAATTCCCACCATTTGCCTGATTTAATAGCTTTTTTCTTCATGCCTTTCTCTTTTCATTATAACATACATATCATCACATATTTTAACATAACTCTTAACAGTTAAACTTACCTATATCTCAGTAATTAAATTTGCTCATATTCCCTCAGTAATCTGTGAACTATCTCCTTTTTTCTCCATCACATCATATCTCCCACAATGTGTGGGAATTTTTATTACCATTGACTTGGTAACCCCATTTCCACATTCCCTTTAATTTTCTTTTTAACGCTAAACTCTTTAGACAATTCTCTCCAGTTCCTTTAGTTGCAATCTATCTTGAGCACATATCATTCAGCTTTTCATTAATTATTTTCACATGATTAAATCCAAGGATCAGTTCTCAGCATCTTATTGCAGCAATACTTGACACTGTTGATTTCACTTCTTCCTTCTTAAACCACCTTTTTATTTGGTTTCAAGGGCACTGAACAGAGTAGATTTTCTTCCCCCTTTTGAAACCAATGCTTCTTTTCAGACACTTTGTTGATCGGTGTTCATTTTCCTGACCTCAAAAACTTGAAGTATTCTGGTTCCACTCCTTGAACTTTTTCTCCTGTACACACTCATTTCTCAGTAATCTCATCCAATTTTATAAGTCTAGGTCCTATCTATTATGGTACCTTATAAAATCTGAACTCTCCTCCACAGTCTGTACTAACACAAAACTTTCTTTCCATATTTCTACTTAAATATCAGGGAGATATTTCTTTTATAAATAATCCACACTACTCACATTGCCTTTCCAGTTACCCTGCAAATCAAATTTCACTTTGGAGTAAAGAATCATATTTTTGTTTAATCTAAATATGAGTATTCTTTGTCTATAATTCAGTCATATGAAAAATCTTGTAAATGTTGTTTTCACATTGTACACAAACCCTCAGTTCATGAACACCAATAACCCATGGAATCCTATTTTCATTAGGTTCACTAATTCAAATGTTAATCATATTAGGATAATTTAATTATTTAAATTAACATGTAATAACAAGATGAAAGTAAGATGATGAAATTTTAAAAAAACCTTCAAATATTTTCTCTAGGTAGACATTAGATTCCTGCTTTTAACTACTTTTCAATATAGCAGACAGATTTTTTTATTATATAAAGTGAAAATATATTATTTGTCAGTTTTTAAATTCTTTTTGGTTTTCTGTATTTCTAAAACTGAAAACCACAGCCTATAATGAAACATCAGTCTTTGGGTTAAAAATATCAGATACATTCTCACATTATAGTCTGTATGCATTGCTTGCTCCATTTCCAAAAATCTGCCTCACTCTCTTCAGTCTTCAGATCTCTCATCCCACACAGTGTTAAGTGAACAAGGATTAAAATGATAACTTCTCAAGAATGCCTTGCTCCTACTCCTCACTTCTGTTTGTAGCCACTATCTTCTGAAACACTATACAGATTCATATTTCTTTGAAGTACTATATGTCTAAACAATCCCTAGTGAAATGCAAAATACATCCACGAACAAAATATTTCCAGCTCAATGTTTATCTTATTTTTATATCTCTAGTATTTAATATGGCACATACTAGACAATTAGAGAAATTGTTAATTGAATACTTTAATCGAGGCCATCAAACAAAATGCCCAGTTTGGGATTTTACCATCCACAAATTTCATTCCATACTTCCCATCATCTTTCCCTTCTTCTAAACTACCACAACCTCCATCAAATGATGTATTTTGAGCCTGAGGCACTTTGAACCCTCCATTTGTTTTTCTTGGTGTTATATTGTGTTGTTATTCCCATTTTATTATCTGTTGGAAAATTATTTTCAGAGTGACAACACACTCTGCTTTATCACACATTATGATAACATTTTATGATTACATTGTCACTCTCCACCTACTGTCTGTGTTTCAGGTGTTCTTTAACAACTAACTTTCTTCAAGCAGCTTATTGCACACATTTTGATTTTCTCATTCTTTTCCACCCTTTGAGCTTTTCTATATTTAATGCTATGCCGCCAGTTGTCCTATGCCTGTATTTGTTAGCACTCTGTGGCTGTGAGAAAATGTTCATAAAAAAAATTGTCAGTGGAAATAGACACAAAAATCATACCCCTAACCAAGAAGCTACCGGCAATTGATATATTCTGGGAAATAGAAAATGAATTCTCTCCAATGCAGTGTCACTGGGAGTATCAGCCATATGCCAGGACAGGCCCCTTGCCCAGGTCAACACAAAACAGACCTCTTTTTTTTTTTTGGCATGGACTTTTTAGTTTAGTTTACTTTTGTATGGTTTGGGTACTATTTATATTATTGGGTTTTGTTTGTTTGCTTGCTTTCCTTGATTGCTATTATTTTGTTCTTGTATTTTTGTTTTGAATGAGAAAAGAGAAATAAAGATCATGGAGTTTGGTCAGTAGAGAGGTTAGGGCATGTTTGGAGGATAGGAGAGAATATTATCAAAATGTAATATTTAATTTAATAATATTTACTATTATTAAAATATTGTAAGTTTTTGGAGGACACTTTATATATATTTCTTAATTAATTAATTAATTAATTAAAATTTATAAATTTTTATGTTTATTAATTACAGTTTATTCATTTTTTATCCCAGCTGTAACCCCCTCCACCATCCCCTCCCAATCCCACCATCCCTCCCTCTTCTCCAATGCTCCTTCCCTCAGTCCAATGATAGGGGAAGTCCTCCTCCCCTTCCATCTGACCCTAGTCTATCAGGTATCATCAGGACTGGCTTCCTTGCCTTCTTCTGTAGACTGGTAAGGCTGCTGCTCCCTCAGATGGAGGGGATCAAAGAGCCAGCCCATGAATTCATGTCAGAGACAGTCCCTATTCCTATTATTGGGGAACCCTCTTGGACGCTGAGCTGCCATGGGCTACTTCTAAGTTATCTCCATGTATGGTTCTTGTTTTTAACTAAAAAACTTAACAAGAGAAAAAAGTTATTTAGACTTGGGGTTTCAATCTACAATTATATGGACCTTCATTTTGGCCCCATGGCAGGGTATAGCAAAAGAAACTGCTCTTTCCATCACATCCAGAGAAAGTTGGAAGATTCTAGTATTCCCTTCTTGGGATATTTTTGTTTGTCCTCAAATCTTAAGAGTACCAAGGCAGGTAAACAGGCCACATACCAATTAGGGAACATTTAGAATCCAAACCCTAACAATACTTCCTATAACTTAAGAAGCTAAATTGGGGAACAATATCTAATGTTCAGTAATAATATTTTGTTTCCATTTTTTATCAGCGTGAGACTGTCAAACTTTTTCTATTAAGAAAAACAGCCCATAAGATTTTCAGAATGCTGGCTATTCTTCCAAAGGTCCTGAGTTCAATTCCCAGCAACCACATGGTGGCTCATAACCATGTACAGTGAGATATGGTCCCTCTTCTAGTGTGTAGGCAGAACATTGTATAAAATAATTAAATAAATCTTTTTTTTAAAAAAAAAAAGGAGTAAATGGGAGGGTTTGGAAGGAGGAAAGGGGAGAAATGATGTAATTGTACTATAATGTCAAAAATAAAAGAAAAATAAATAAACTTAAAAAAAACATTTTCAGAATCTACTTGGTTTCACTAAGATTCTTAATTATTTTGTTGCAAGTACACTGATGTTATTAAAGTTCTACAAATATTCCATTACTTTATTTGTATTGAGGAAATTCTGGATTATAAGAGTCACTGAGTGTTTGCACTTATGCACTCATTTTGTCTCCCCAGATAGATATTAGAAAAAAAATGGGAATGAGTCATAAAGAGAAATTATTAGGTAAGTAGTTTCAAAGAAGCAGACAAAGAAAAATTTATTAAATTTCTTTTATTAAGTAACATTGTATAGATTAACAGGTTATATTTAGGAACATATGTATACATACAAACATATGTATGATTAAAAAATTGGGTACAGAGCTAAACAGAGAATTATCATCAGGGAATATCGAATGGCAGAGAAACACATAAATAAAGGCTCAACATCCTTAGTCATCTGGGAAATGCAAATCAAAACGATCCAGAGATTCCACCTCACACCCATCAGAATTGCTAAGATCAAAACCTCAAAGAATGACACATGCTGGAGAGATTGTGGGAAAAAGGGAATCCTCCTCCATTGCTGGTGGGAATGAAACCTTATACAACTACTTTAGAAATCGATCTAGGCACTTTCTCAGAAAATTAAGAATAGTGCAACCACAAGATCCAGCTATACCACTCCTAGGCATATATCCAAAAGAGGCTGAAGTATACAACAAGGACATTTTCTTAACCATATTCATAACAGTTTTTATTTGTAATAGCCAGAATATGGAAACAACCCAGATGTCCCTCAACTGAAGAATGAGTACAGAAGTTTGTGGTATGTCTACACAATGGAATACTACTCAGCAATTATAAACAAGAAAATCATGAAATTTGCAGGCAAATGGTGGGAAGTAGAAAAGATCATCCTGAGTGAGGTAATCCAAGAGCAGAAACACACATATGTATATATTCACTAAGTGGATATTAGCCACATAATAAAAGATAAACATATTAAACTCTATAGTCCCAAAGAAGTTAAACAAGGAGGAGGCAATGGAAAAGGCTCAACCCTTTTCAGAAGGGCAAACAGGATGGACATCAGAAGTAGGAGGAGACAGGAAACCAGACAGCAGCCTTCCACAGGGGACCTCTGAAAGACTCTACCTAGCAGGGTATTGAAGCAGATGCTGAGACTCATAGCCAAACTTTGTGCAGGGTACAGAGAATCTTAAGGAAGAAGAGGTGGGGGGGGGAGGGTAGAAAAAGCTGGAGGGCACAGATGTTTCACAAAAAAACCAACAGAGCTGAAAACTCTGGGCTCAGGGGTCCTTCAGAGACTGATAAATCAACCAAGGACCATGCATGGATATGACCAAGACCCCCTGCTCAGCTGTAGCCAAAAGGCAGCTCAGTCTTCAAGTGGGTTCCCTAGAAAGGGGAACAGGGGCTATCTCTGACATGAACTCAGTGTCTGGCTCTTTGATCACCTCCCCCTGAGGGAGGAACAGACTTACCAGACCACAAAGGAAGACAATGAGCCAGTGCTGATGAGATAAGCTAGGGTAAGATAGAAGGTGAGGAGGACCTCCCTTATCAGTGGACTAGGGGAGGACATAGGGAGAGAAGAGGGAGGGAGGATGAGATTGGGAGGAGATGAGGGAGGGGCTACAGCTGGGATACAAGCTGAATAAATTGTAATAATTAATTAATTAAAAAACAGAAAAAAACCTATGATGTATGCATGCAGTAACAATTAGTGTAAAGGAGACCGTGAATTTGAAGGAGAGCTGGGAGAGCTTAATAGAGAGTTTGGAAGGTAAAAGGGAAGAGAAAAAGAAAATTATAGTTTCAAAATTAAAATAACAAATTTAAATAAAATCACTAGCTTCAAAAATTGCTAACATTTAAACATAGGATAAAGGTCAGTTTTCTAATTAATTTAGAATATACCTAAATTTAATTAAAGAGTATACTCTTCAATTAAAAGCAAAGAATTGTATTCTTAAATGCATGAAGACCAATAATAACTTTCATAATTTGTTTATTGAATACATTTTTATTCTTACACTTAACCACTTAGCATTCAGTATAAGTTACTTTTTAACAGTAAGAATAAAATATTTATCCTTCACAAATATTATGCAAAAGTTCTCAAATATAGACAATACAGAAAAGAAAAAGAAAACTAGAAATTGTTTGAGAAAGCATTTTATCTAACTTTATTGACAAACATTGACACAGCCTATTCATAAATTCCTGTTGCATTGAAAGCACATTTTCCCCTCCAAACCTTAAGCCTATGTTATCAATTAAATGAGGTAGTCTTTGCTATGCACTATAAACACATGCATGTGTATGATCTCCGTACACACATTAGGGATATTGATATACATGTATCTTTTAACCTTAAAGGGATATATGTTAGAATGCTGAACATATATAGTTCTCTTTCAAATGTTTTCAGTTTTAGTTTTAAAAAGTGTGTGTGTGTGTGTGTCTAAACATGTGTATGTGTATTTGGCTATGTTTATGTGAGTACTGTTATTTATGTTAGCTAAGGAAGGCATCTGATCCTCTGGAGATGAAGTTATATATCAGCAAGCTACCTTATTTGGGTGCTGTGGATAGAACTTTTGTCTTCTGGAATGCTAGTATACACGTTTAACCTATGAGGCGTCTTTCCAGCCCCCTGGATCAATTTCTAATATTTATTTCAGGGTTTATTTATGTGCAAGTACATCTGAGAGGAATTCTTAGGTTTAGGGCTTTAAAAAAATACGCAAATACATTTCTGCTGCTCCTAGGTTTGGATATATTTGGTAAGTGTTTATCTACTCACATCTGTTGATATCTTTTGTTTGAAATATACTGTTGAGAACGTAAAAAGTCCCTAAAAAAGATAGAGCATTTATTTCATATATATTCACATAATTTTACTCACCTTAGCTTTCCTTCAATTATCAGTGAATTCCAGAAATTTATAGTCTTGTCTTAATGATGTAATCACAGGTGCCATTAAAGAACAACAACAAAGATAAGCCTTAAACTTTATCTTCTGTTTTATAATATTCCATGTTCTCTTTTTATTAATCAATTTTGTATACAGTTTTGTATATGTATATGTTTTCCGCTTACTCCTTCCACCACACTCTTATTTCCCTCTGACCAATGCCATCTCAAGTTTCTTCATATAAATCTCTTTCCCATAATGATGACAGTTTATTCATGCATGTCCCATATGGTTAACTTAGGACCAATGGTGTGACCTTCAGTTTGAAACTATCCCTTAGGGCCTTGTGGGTTTCCATTGGATACAAAACCAGAAACTTTGCCTCGTTCTCTTTTACATTTCGTTAATGTCAGCAGTTTAGCAATAAGTGGTAGGATCAGGTTATCCCCCTCCACATCCATAGCTTTTATAGGAGGACTCAGCTTTTGTGGGCCCAGCGCCAAAACACAGAGCTGCTGTGAATTCATGATTGCCACGGCAGCACCATGCTTAGGAGATGGCATTTTTCAGCCTGTCTTCCAGAGACTCTATCTTCTCCTCCACCAAGTTCAAGGAGCCTAAGGGGATAAGGATTGTATTTTCTGATCAGTTTTAAAGACCAGATACTGACCAAAAACAAAACAAAGAAAGAAACAAAAAGCAAAACGTTATCTCTCCTTTCCAGATATCACACCTATTCCTATTTTGTATTATGATGTGTGCATTCACATTGCATGACAAACCTAAACCCTTCCCTCCTCCTGTCATTACAATCTAATTTATCACTCTGATTTTTTTTATTTTACTAGCACTGTCCACAAGATACATTTAAATTTACACGTTTTCAAGATTTTTATCCACTAACTGTTCAAATCCACACAACATAGAGTCATCACACATTTGCCCCTTACCCCCTTTGATCTAGTATGTATACCTAAAACCTCTCTCTGTAATTGACAAACATGATTAAACATAATTTTTCTTCAACTTTTAAGTATTTTCAATCTACTGAGGGAGTTTGAGAGCTTGTGGATCATATTAAAATACATTTGTATATAATCACATATTAATTAAGAAACAAATAGTATTTTCAAATGTTATATTCTGTAATAGGGTGTAATCCCTCCATAATATCAACGGGACGATTTTGTAAAGAAAGAAGTTAAGAAACACAAATGTAGAGAAAAACTTTTGAAGTCAGAGTACTCCTCAATAGAAAACAATGTACAATTCCCATGAAATACAAGAGGAGGGAGCAGAGAAAAAGGAAGGAAGGAAGGAAGGAGTGCTCACTTTCAATTCACCCATATTGAAAAATGTGGACCTAACTCCAAACTCGCAGAAGAAGTGAACATATTCCCAATCAAGCCTCCTGTTGATGGCATGTGTCTATATTGTTTGTGTGGGTAGCTGGCATGAATACATATTTCTTTGAAGTATTTAACATTTTCTTGAATCTATCTAGAAAATTGTACATTTCATTTAGATTTTCAAATTTTGTGGCTTTTATTATAAGACCTAATGATTGTTTGGATTTCATCAGTGTCTCTTCTTATGCCCCCCTTTTCATTTCTGATTTTGCTGATTTGGATAATTCCTCTCTGTCTTTTAGTTAGTTTGGCTAAGGAATTGTCTATCTTTTTTTTATTTTCTCCAAGAACTAGATCTTGGTTTCATTGATTCTTTGAATTGCTTTCTTTGTTTCTCAATAAAATACTCACAAACTGAATCAGAGAACACATAAAAGAGATCATCCACCAAGAGCAAGTAGGCTTCATCCCAGCCATGCAGGGGTGGTTCAATATACAGAAATTCATCAATGTAATCCATCATATAAACAAACTGAATGAGAAAAACTACATGATCATCTCCTTAGATGCTGAAAAAGCATTTGATAAAATCCAGCACCAATACATCTTGCAGATATCAGAAATACAAGGCGCATACCTAAACATAGTAAAGACAATATACAGCAAGCCTATAGCCAACAGCAAGGCTGGCCACTCTCTGCATATCTCTTCAACATAGTACTTGAAGTCCTAGCTAGAGCAGTAAGACAACTGAAGCAGATCAAGTGGATACAAATCAGAAGAAAGAAATCAAAATATCACTATTTGCAGATGATATAGTATATATGAGTGACATCAAAAATTCAAGCAGAGAACCCCTTCAGCCAATAAACACCTTCATCAAAATCACTGGATGCAAAATTAACTGAAAAAAAAATCAGTAGCCTTCCTGTATACGAATGACAAAAGGGCTGAGAAAGAAATTAGTGAAACTACACCCTTCACAATAGCCACTAATAACTTAAAGCACCTTGGTGAGACTCTAACCAAGCAAGTGAAAGACCTGTTTGAAAACAACTTCAAGTCTCTGAAGAAAGAAATTGAAGAAGATATCAGAAGATAGAAAGATCTCCCAAGCTCATGGATTGGTAGGATTAACATAGTGAAAAATGATCATTCTTCCAAAAGCAATCTACAGATTCAATGCAATTTCCATCAAAATACTAACACAATACTTTATAGAACTTGAAAAAATAGTTCTCATTTTCATATGGAAAAACAAAAATTCCAGAATGGCTAAACCAATCCTATACAAGAACAGGTTGTCTGGAGGTATTTCTGTCCCTAATCTCAAGCTATATTACAGAGCAGTAGTAATAAAAACTGTGTGATACTGGCATAGAAACAAAATAGTGGATCAATGGAATCAAATAGAAGACTCAGAAATAAACCCACACACGTACAGACACTTGATTTCTGACAAAGAACCATACAATGGAAAAAAGACAGCACCTTCAAGAAATGGTACCAATCTAACTGGATGTCTACACGAAGAAAAATGCAAATGGATCCATGTTTATCATCCTGAACAAAACTAAAACCCAAGTGGATCAAAGACTTCAACATGAAACCAGATACACTAAATCTGTTAGAAGAAAAAGTGGAGAAGAGCCTTGACCTCATTGGCACAGGAGACAACTTCTTGAAAAGAACACCAACAGCAAAGGGTCTAAAATCAACAATCAATAAATGTGATCTCATGAAACTGAAAAGCTTCTTTAAAGCAAAGGACACTGCCATAAGAACAAAACGACAACCTACAGACTGGGAAAAAATCTTCACCAACCCTAAATCTGTCAGAAGGTTATTATTCAGAATATATAAAGAACACAAGAAGTTGAAAAGCAACAAATTAAGTAATCAAATTAAAAAATGGGGTACAGAGTTAAACAGAGAATTCTCAACAAAGGAATATCAAATGACAGAGAAACACTAAGCTCCACAAGGAAAGCAACAGAACCAAAAAAATCTGGGCAAAGAGGTCTTTTCTGAGACTCATACTCCAACCAAGGACAAGGCATGGAGATAACCTAGAACCCCTGCACAGATGTAGCCCACAGCAGGTCAGTTTCCAAGTGGGTTCCCTAGTAATGGGAACAGGGACTGTTTCTGACCTGAACTCAGTGGCTGGCTCTTTGATCACCGCCCCCTGGTAGAGAAGCTGCTTTACAAAGCCATGAAGAAAGAGAATACACCATGTCCTGATGAGATCTAATAGGCTGATGAGATCTAATAGGGAGGGGAGGAGACCTCTCCTATGAGTAGACATGGAGAGGGACATGGGAGGAGATGAGGAAGGGAAGATGGGATTGGGTGGGGGTGAGGGAGGGGGCTACAGCTGGGATACAAAGTGAATAGACTGTAATTAATAAAAATTAACTAAAAAGAGAAGAAAAAGAAATGTTCAAAGTCCTTAGTCTTCAGGAAAATGCAAATTAAAATGACCCTGAGATTTCACCTTACACCCATTAAAATGGCTAAGATAAAAAGAAAACAAAAAACAAAACAAACAAACAAAAAAAAACCCTCAACTCTCCAATAAAAAGACACAGACTAACAGAATGACTGTGGAAACAGGATCCAACATTCTGCTGCATCCAAGAAACACACCTATGCTACAGAGATAAACACTACCTCAGAGTAAAGGGCTGGAAAACCATTTTCCAAGCAAATGGACCCAGAAAACAAGCTGGGGTAGCAATCCTAGTATCTAATAAGATAGACTTTCAACCAAAGTTAATCAAGAAAGATGAGGAGGGGCACTTCCTTCCCATCAAAGGAAAATTCAAACAGGAGGACATCACAATTTTGAACATTTATGCCCCCAATAAAAGGCCACCTACATATATAAATCAAATATTATTAAAACTGAAATCACACCTTGATCCCAACAGCCTAATAGTGGGAGACTTCAACATTCCACTCTCACCAAGGGACAGATCATCTGGTGAGAAGGAAAACAGAGAAACAAGGGCACTTACAGATACCCTAAATGGACCTAATAGATGTCTACAGAACTTTTCACCCTATATCAAAAGAGTATACCTTCTTTTCAGCACCTCATGGAACCTTCTTCAAAATAGACCATATAGTTGGTCACAAAGCAAGCCTCAGCAGATACAGGAAGATTGAAATAATCCCTTGTATCCTATCCGACCACCATGGTCAAAAGCTGGACCTCAACAACAACAGAAATAGCAAAAGTCCTGCACGTACATGGAAACTGAACAACTTGCTACTCAAGGACAGCTTGGTTAGGGAAGAAATTAAGAAAGAAATTAAAGACTTCCTAGAATTCAATGAAAATGAAAGCACAACATACCCAAACTTATGGGACAAAATGAAGGCAGTGGTAAGAGGAAAGTTAATAGCACTAAGTGCCTTCAAGAAGAAATTTGAAATATTTCATACAAGCTACTTAATGGCCCAACTGAAAGCTCTAGAAAAAAAAAGAAGCAGATAAACGAAGAGGAGCAGACAGCTGGAAATAATCAAACTCAGTGCTGAAATCAATCAATAAGCAACAAATAAAACTATTCAAAGAATCAATGAAACCAAGAGCTGGTTCTTTGAGAAAATTAACAAGATAGACAAGCCCCTAGCCAAACTAACAAAAAGGCAGAAATAAACGGTCCAAATCAGCTAAATCAGAAACGAAAAGGGGGACTATAACTACAGACACTGAAATCCAAACAATCATTAGGTCTTACTACCAAAGCCTATATGCCACAAAATTTGAAAATCTAAATGAAATGGACAGTTTTCTTGAGAGATTCCACCTACCTAAATTAAGCCAAGATCAGATAGGAAGATTGAATAGAACTATATCCCCCGAAGAAATAGAAGAAGTCATCAACAGCCTCCCTACGAAAAAAAGGGCTGGGCCAGACGGTTTTAGTGCAGAATTCTACCAGACCTTCAAAGAAGTCCTAACACTAATTCTCTATAAAGTGTTCCACAAAATAGAAATAGAAGGAAAATTACCGAACTCTTTCTATGAAGCCACAGTCACCTTGATACCTAAACCACACAAAGATCCAACAAAAAAAGAGAACTTCAGACCTATCTCTCTTATGAACATTGATGCAAAGATACTCAATAAAATATTTGCAAACCCAATCCAAGAGTACATAAAAGATATCATCTACCATGACCAAGTAGGCTTCATCCCAGGCATGCAAGGGTGGTTCAATATACGCAAATCCATCAATGTGATCCACCATATAAAAAAACTGAAGGAGAAAAACCACATGATCATCTCCCTGGATGCCGAAAAAGCATTTGACAAAATCCAACACCCATTTA
>CM053753.1:84127111-84162733 GCA_028658305.1 Pachyuromys duprasi | reverse complement strand
TCTAAGTTCTCCAGTTCCAGGTTCTTCCCCCTTTGTGTCTTCTTTATAGTTTCTAATTCCGTTTTCATGCTTTGTACCATTTCCTTCATCTGTTTGTCTGTGTCTCCTATTTTGCTTGTTTCCTCTCTGTTTATCTTTAATTGTTCCTGTATGTGGGCAGTTAAGTTCTCCATTTCTTTGAGGGCCTTGTTCATTTCCTCTTTTTGTCTCTCTTTTTGTTCCTCCAATATCTGCATAATCATAGCTTTAATATAATTTTCCTGTGTCTCTGCTGAATTAAAATCTCTATTGCTTTTGGGTGTTTCTGGTGGGGCCATGGTGTCCTTATTTTTGTTGGGTGAGTTCTTTCACCGATTTCTAGGCATTTGTTTATATATAATCAAGGACCTGTTTGTGCTTTAATGCTGAACTTCAGACTGGAACTGTCAATCTCTTGTGTCAGGAGTATTCTTCAAGAAGATTAGGGAGTTCCAGTGGTTTGTTACTGTGTGTGTTGTTGTGTCAGTTGAACTCTGTTGTGTGCTCTATGTGCCTGGCTTCATGTTCTGTGCTAGAGGCTGTGAGCCCTGCAGGCTGGTCACCCTTCTGGTCTGGAGGCCTTGCTCCTTACTCTTTGCTAGATGCTGAGTGTCCCAGTTTGAGATGTCACCTGGGGACTTTGTGCTCTGCTCTAGGCTAGCTGCTAAGGGCTCTCCCCTGGAATGGGATTTGGCGCCACCTTCTGGGCCAGGGGCTGTGCACCACAGTCTGAGGTGATATTTGGGGCACACAGGGTGGGTCTGGATTGGTTGCAGGCATTGCTGACCAGTGTGCATCTCCTGTATGTAGGCCTGTCTGAAATGGTGCCCAAGGCCTTCTCAGACAGGCCTGTGGACACACACACAGACTGAGGTGGACTGCTGGTGGACCCAAGTTGTGTGTGCCCACAGTGTGCAGGCTAGTCAAAATGGTCTCCTATGCCCTCTCAGTCTGGTTCGTGTACACACACACACACACACACACATACACAGACTGAGGTGGTTTCCAGTGGGGGCAATAGGTGTGAGCCTGACTTATGCCTGCCAGTTGAAACAGAATCCGGGTTTTTCTCAGACTTTCCAGTGGACTCACCCACGGACTGAGGTGGTTATTGGCGGACCTGAGCAGTGTGCATCTGCAGTGTGCATGTCAGTCAAAACGGTACCTGGGTCCTTCTCTGTCTGGCCCAGAGACTGTGAGACCCAGTCTGGTATTGTGGCTGCAGGCGCCCAGCGCAGCATCTCATTCAGATCAGAGCTGTGCACCGCAGCTCACCCGGAGATTTTTCTGGGGAATAACTTGGTGTCCCTAGGATTTTCCCACTTGATTTCCTCGCCGTAGGAGTTCTGCTCATCTGGCAATCACAAATGCTGGTGTTTTAGGTCCCAGAGTTCAGTCTCCTGGTTTCTGCGTTGTTTCTGCTGTCCTATCCTCAGACTCGGTGTCCTCTCCTGGCAGCCATCTTGGATCTCCAAAAATAAATTCTTAAAAAAAAAGTTCAAGTCTAGGTTTTGTTTTGACTTCCGTTTCTGTTTTTGAGGCAAGAACTGGAACTCAGAAACTACCCACTTTCACTTTCTAGGTGCTGCAAATTTAGGTGTGTCCCACTACAACCCTATATAAGTCAATATCAGTAGTAAATAAGAAATATTTGTGATTCACTCAGCCAGTTAGGTTGACGCATAGCTAAAAAGCTTAATGCAAGGCACAACTATATTTGGTGAAGGATAAATAAACAAACTAATGAATTCAAAAGAAATAGATGCATATATATGGATGTCAATAAAACAGAAGCACAAATCCATGGAGAAAATAGAAGATTTTAATGATACTGCAAGGGAAGGTATCTTACTGTACAAAGAAAATGTTATCTGAGTATCTACTTTACATAGCAAATGCAAGTATCCTCCTGAACAAAGTGGTTAAAAATAAACACTTGGAGCTGTTTATTATTGGGTACATAAAAATAAATGAGTTCTTAAAAAAACATAAAATCAGAAAATTAAAAATTGAGAACATTTATCATTTAAGAGTATATTTACTACATCTAAAACTGATAAAATATTGACAAAGAAAATATTCAAGTTCATTGCAAATGACAGGAAACTTGAGAGAACAATAAATGCTTTAAAAGACAAGTCACATTACTGAATACAAGCATAGGGCAAATTGTTTAATCTTAATACTTGTCAAATAGAAATTATAACAACAAGTCATAATTTCTTATTCATCAGACTAATGAAAACCAGGGAAAGGGGGTAATTCCAATTACTGGCAATAATATGGATAGAGGAGAACTTCCCTGCCCTTTTGGCACTGTATATTGGAACCACCATCTTGGGAAGCCATCTGGCAATATTTAGTAAAATTACATATGCATGATTCCTGTGACAGAGAAATTCTAGTCTTAATATGTAGTTCAGAAAACACATCCACAAATCGAAGTTTTGAGACCTTATAGAAAGACCTTTATCTTGGAAGTTTATGATAATAAAACTAATAGCTTCATAGGCATCAATCATTGAAAAATAGGCTCTAAAATGTGGCAGATAGAGATACTAACAAAGCAGGTGCTAATATGCAAGAATCTACGGGTACATACAATAGCAGAGACAGCTGAAGTATGTGACATTATTAATTGAAAAATTCAAAAATAAATTCAACATTCATAATAGGCCACTTGTTTGAATGAATGCCACATTTAACATACTGATATATGCACATATATTCACACATAAAGACTTAATTATCCTCTATTAGAACTACTTCAAATGGTATGATGTTGGATAAGGTATGGCTAACAATATTAATATGTAATTACAGAAGACCTAACAATTGTATGCATGTAGTAGTTTACATATGTAGATGGAAATTACATGCATTTATATATGTGTCTATGAACTGTGTACAGTTTGCACAAAAATTTTACTATGATGCATGGAGTTTTAAATTATTTATTTCTGTTCATTATTTGATTGGAAGACTATAGTATCAATTTCTCCAAGATTCAAAAATGTAGAGAGGAAATTTGGACTATTTTCTTCAATATAACTGAGTTGACCCTATGTTTCTGATATTTCTTCAGCCAGGATTATTGAGTGAACATAGAGAACTGTTTCTCAGCCATGAGATGAGAACATCAATTATTCTTTCCGCTAAGCCTGTGCCTTCCGCAGGAATGCAGATTAACGGGGGAGTCAGAATTCTACTCTTAGAACACTTTAGGGACAGCAAAAGCATGCTTACCCTTTAAAAAATTATAGAAAGGAATGAAAAATTAATCAGCCATCTCACGTTTCTATTTTTTAAGTTTCTATCAGCATCTTGACTGTTATTAGTAAATGCTAGAAACACTAGAAAAACTGATTGGTTTATTTTACAATTTGTGTGGAAATTAGGAGCAAACACTATAGAATATGAAATGTAAACTCGGGGAAAAGGAGTTTAGTTCTTTAAGTTGTTTCTTTTCTCATAAGGTTGTTTTTTTTTCTATATCTTTTATAGCTGCAGGATGACAGGATCATGCTCAGAATATAGATCTGTGCTGGGATCGTCTGTAAGTTTTAAGTATGCAGACAGTGTGGTTCTCATCCCTGATATACCTAGGGCCTGCATGGCCACGTGGAAAGATTAATTATGCTCACATCAATTTTGGCCTCTAGATGTCATGTAAAGAATGTAGAATCTGAAAGGAAGCTGCAGAATTTTTATTACCACCATCTGAAAAGCTGTGTAACTGAGAAGGGAAAATAGCGGCCAAGGTGTTCTTTTGCAGGGCGTGTGACAGGTAAGCAAAAGCAGAGAGGGCAGAAATCACATTCTTGTATGTTCTGCGTGAAACACAAAAAGATTTGTTAGCTCCTTGGCCTAAAAGAGAGATGAGGCTGCATGCAAGCTGTTTTCTATACGGCCAGTCTCTTACATGTGAAAGCCTTGAGAGTGTTCAAGGAAATAGAACAATTGTCACAGTCACATATGTGAGAGAAAAAAAAATCAAACACAGGGAGTGGTAACCATTGACACTTAGGACACTTTTATGAATCTCTTTTAAAAATCAAATGAATAGGACAGTAGAAGATGTGAATGAATGTTAAATATATTATTATGTATGCGTAATTCCAGTATTTTATTGTAAAACCAAGCAAATGATCTTAGCTTCGGCTTTTATGCAAGAGGCTTCACAGCCGAAAAATAAAATGTGCTTTAGCTTGTTTTGCAAAACTGAGCAAAAATAAAAATAAAAAGGAACCAGATGAATCACTGAAAAGAATCCACTGCTTGTCCCCTGAGTTTCTTGCAATCTGCAGCTAATTCATCACAGTTCAGGGCCATAGGAAATATCCACAAGCCCTCTTCTTATTTCCACAGCCCCAGAGTGCAGCGGGCTGCGGACAACAAGCCATTTAAATGCTTCCGGAGGAGAACAGTGAAGCAGCGAGGAGGCAAGCTTGCTCTGAGATACTCATAGAATCACAAAGCTCCTATACCGTGAGGAGAGGAAAATCAGGCAGAAAAACCAAAAGAAACGAAGAACAGCAGACTAGAGAAGATAGGAGCCCGCTTAAACACATGTATGGTAATAAGCCCAGACACTGGAAAATCTCAGTGTAAACTGAAATAGTACATCTGATTTCAGACACGAACAGTGGAATAATGAACCCTGTAGAAGCTTTGGGTTCATAAAACTGGGTTTGGATTCATTCTCAGGAAAATGCTAGTGATTCAAAAAAGAAAAAGAGAAAAACAGATTCCCCTAGTTAAAGTTCTTGTTTTCCTTTAAGGAATAAATTCAGAGCAATGGCTGTAGTTGGTCACATAATTATAAGTCTCTCTCTCTCTCTCTCTCTCTCTCTCTCTCTCTCTCTCTCTCTCTCTCTCTCTGTGTGTATGTATTGATTAACATTTTAACCAAAAAAATTGTTTTACTGGGTGCTTAAGAAAGAGAATTGTTATTATTTATAAGAGTAAGTTATGCTTTTACTACAGGAAAAACGTCAGTCTTTTCCAAATCATATTAACCTCAACCATTTCCTTAACCACAGGCTAACCATTCTTAATTATCTCTTTCCCATCCAGTCATCTGAAAAATTTTAAAAGTAAGAAGTCTGAATGCCTAGGCAAAATTGTCATCAGACCAATACACCTTTAGTTCAAGGACAAATGGAGGGAATCTCCTCTTCAAAACACATATATACAACAAACTTAATAACCAATCAGCAATATATGCTACAAATAAAAATACTTACAAATTAAAGTATCAAACACCAGAACTTTTGATTCATTTTCTGAATTAAGTTTTTAAGCAAGATAAAAGAAAACACATACACACACACTACACTCCCACACACACATGCGCACACCACACTCTCACACACTTTTACGCACATCACACACACACACACACACACACTGCAACACACACACCACAACACACACAGAACACACACACAAAGACACAGACACATGTGTGTATCTATGATAAAAAATATTTGTCTCTCTCTATCCTAACACTAGGCTAGCAATGTGTATCCTGTAAAGAGTCTCTGTAAACCTTAGAAAAGTGACAACATGATATACATCCATCAATAACATTTGTGCCATTCTTGAGACCTTCTCCATACCTCTTACATGATCCTAAACTCTGTCTCACTGCAAAAATTTATATCATGGGTTTTGTTCTCATTTTATCTTATTTACCCTTTATTCTTATTCATTTTTGCCAAAGCAGGCATAAAATTCTAGTCTCCAATGTAAACCTAAATGTTTTATCCTATACTTTACAAGAAATAACTAAGGAATAAAAATGAAATGTAGTATAATATAATATAAAAATGCAAGGGGGACAGAAAGAGTAGGGACAGAGAAGGTGAGAGAGAGAGAGAGAGAGAGAGAGAGAGAGAGAGAGAGAGAGAGAGAGAGAGAGAGAGAGAGAGAAATCATTCCTATAAGTGCACAGTCAAGAGATATACTTCAAGTCCCTGGCATTCAAAGGACATAGAGAAAGAGGAAGTGTTTCAGGAAAGGCATAAAAAGAAAGACTTGGGATCAATAAATCCAAATAGACTTTCCCCCCATCTCTATGTTCTATTTCAATCTTCACTTGCTTGGGGATAAATAAGCCATTTTCTGTTCTCTGTAGTTAATTTTGTGTTCAGTGGAGGATGTAAGTATGCTTCCAAACTCTTAGAAATATAGTGCATTACAGAACGTGAGGAGAGAAGTGATATAAAATGGAAGTCTGTGGCTTTTTTTAAACAAATAATCATATATTTCAAAGTGTTTTTTGTCATAAACCAAAACGCAGAGTAAAATACACAATACACAATAATAACTATAAATGCCCTTAATTCAGCAAACTCTTGTCAGGCACTCTGAAATCCTCTCTCTATAACTATGTCTCTTTCTCCATAAACTGAAAAAGAAAAGGAGGATGAGAGAGCGACAGAGACAGAAATTAGATTTCAGATTATTTCATTACATCCCAAAGGTGCTCCCTCCCTACTCCTTCCCAGTCCTCCCTTCCATTCTTTTTCCTCCTCAAGGATCTGTCCATCAGTGAGAGAGGTGTGCTGAAGTCTCTTAATATTAACGTGTGGGGTGCGACGTGTGCTTTAAGCTTTAGTAATGTTTCTTTTTCAAATGTGGGTGCCCTTGCCTTTGGGGCATGGATATTCAGAATTGAGATTCCATCTTGGTCAGTTTTTCCATTGATGAGTGTGAAGTGCCCTTCCCTGTCTCTTTTGATTAATTTTGGTTGAAAGTCTATTTCATTAGACATTAGAATAGCTACTCCAGCTTGTTTCTTGTGTCCATTTGCTTGGAAAACCTTTTTCTAGACCTTTATTCTGAGGTAATGTCTATCATTATTGCTAAGGTGTGTTTCTCTTATGCAACAGAATGATGGGTCCTGTTTACACATCCATTCTGTTAACCTGGGCCTTTTTATTGGGGAGTTGAGGTCATTTATATTAAGAGAGATTAATGACAAGTTGTTGTTACTTCTTGTTATTTTGATGTTGTTGTTGGTAGAGTATGTATGCATGCTTCCTTTCTTTTGCTTTGCAGCTGTGAGGTAGTTTCCTGTGTTTTCCTAGATGTAGTTAGCCTCCTTGGGTTGGAATTTTTCCCTCTAGCATCTTCTATAGGGCAGGGTTTGTGGATAGGTAATGTTTAAACTTGGCTTTGTTGTAGAATATCTTGTTTTCTCCATCTATGGTGATTGAAAGTTTTGCTGGTTATAGTAGCCTGGGTTGACATCTCTTAGCGTCTGTATGACATCTGTCCAGGCCCTTCTGGCTTTCATAGTCTCTGTCAAGAAGTCAGGTGTAATTCTGTAGGTTTGCCTTTATATGTGACTAGGCATTTTTCCCATGCAGCTTTTTTTTAAATTATAGTTTATTCGTTTTGTATTCCAGCTGTAGCCCCTCCCTCAATCCCTCCCAATCTCACTCTCCCTCCCTCATCTCCTTCCAAGCTTCTCTCCACTGATAGGGGAGATCCTCCTCCCCTTCCATCTGACCCTAGCTTTTAACAATTTAGCAGGAAGATTTTATCAAACTTTGGGAGGTAGTTACAAAGCTATTTCCTCCCAGTTCGACAAAACTCTCTGGGAATGAAGTAGAAGACTCAAGAAGTCTCAAGAGGTAAATGAAACTTCTAAAACCCAGGAAGCTCCTGACATTTAGCAAGATTCACCACTACCACCACACACACACACACACACACACACAGAGAGAGAGAGAGAGAGAGAGAGAGAGAGAGAGAGAGAGAGAGAGAGAGAGAGAGAGAGAGAGTTATAAATATGTTGTGAGTACTGAAAACGATTTCTGGAAATAGGAAGTGTCATGAAACAGCATCTATGTCTACGTGGAGTTTTTAGTGAGGTCTCTGCCTCTGAGTCATGCAAGTAAACCCCAATATACTTAATGCTTCACTAAATTGTTTCTTTGTGTAAAATTGTTTTTGATTCTCTTGTTGGCACCCTATCTGGAATAACCTTTATTCATATTTTCTCATGAAGAAGACAGAAATTAGTACATAAAGAAACCCACCCAGCCAATATTGATGTTATCATTTTGTTTTTGAAAACTACTATGCGCTTTCAAAGCCTCTAGGCATTCATTTGCCAGGATTGTGATTTGAATAGAGTTTGTGTCCTCCAGGATCCCAGTGTAATGGGTAATGTAACAGGACTAAAAAGTGGCAGAAATTTTGGGAGGCAGGAACTCATAGAGGATTTTCTTTCCTTGCCACCACCTCCATACTGTAGTTCACATCACAATTGAGATTAGGGAGGTACCAGGAGTTTGAAACCCTCAAAGCTTATTTATATGTCTCTGTTATTGGCAGAAAAATATATAAAAGCCAGTGAGCTTGAGGCCAGCCCGGTCTACAAAGGGAACTAAAATAGCCAAGGCTACACAAAGTAATCCTAAACTCTAATATTCAGGATGTAGATGTGGGAACACAGGAACACTATGTTTCTTCAGCCCTGACCTTTGTTACTTTAATTATTTCCTACATATCTATTGTGATATTAAGACTGTAACCACAACAGAAACTAAAACTAAAGCACTAAGTCTTCTAGATTCTCCCTTCAAGAAAATTCAATGTGTGAGTTTGTATGTATGCAAGTGCATGTGTGCGCACATGCGTATTCTGGTTCCTACTACAGGAAGAAAAGAAGAGGAGAAAATGAAAACAAGAATGGAGGGTTGCAGAGAAGGGGAGAGTAAGAGGAGCAAGGAAGGGAGGGAAGTGAAAGGGAAAAAGAAAGAAGGGAGGGAGAAGAAGAGAGGAAAGTGGAGAGGGCGATGAGTCTTACGCCTAGAACACGTATAGACACGTATAGACTAAAGAACAACCTCCCCAGTCCCTTCTTTCGAAAGACTACTGCAAAGCAGCAATTATCCATGAATGCTAAATAATTTGTAAGATGTATTCCATATTTCTATGAATTGACATCTCTTTTGTAATGATAGTAAAATAATATATTTTGTCATCATTCCCACTGAAGAGACACAGTTCTCGGGATTATATGGCATAATGTAGCTGTTTAGAGAAGGGAAAGACATAACAAGATTAATGAAATATAAAACAATAGCAATTTTCTTAATATTTTTAGAAATCTAAATTTCCTAAATATCAGCTTTTAATTTTGTGATTGTATTCAAATGAATACTTTAAATAGTGTAAATCTTTATTTCTAACATTGTATATGCCAATGAATACAATACTTTAATAGTTTTTCAGAGCTTCAGTACTGGTTAAGAGTGAAATCTGATATTGAAACCAGAAACTATGAGCACTCCAATGCGAGCTGGTTTCAGGCAGTAAGAAGAGAAACAGCAAACAGACACAACCATATGAAAAGCTCTTTGGCACAAAAGTGACAGACAGGAACTGTGCTTCTATCCCTTATTGAAAATGAGTGCTTGGCCCTTGGACCCACAGAGATCATATTTGAAGAAATACCATCCCTGTCTGGCAACCAAGAGAACTATACTTTTATTACTCTGCAAAGAAGGACACAGGGCTGATAGGAAGATTAAAAAGAAAAAAGTCTTCACAGTTTCCAGCAATAACAATAATTAATTTCCTGAAAAGACATTTCAACGATATGTAAGAACCCACTTCATTGACATTCCTCCACGCCATGCCTTTGAGATTCTTAAAAGGTAGATTAATCAATTTTTAATTAGTGTGAGGTCTCATTTATGAGCATTGAAACAAATATGAACACTGAATGATGAATAAATTTATTATATTCGTAAAGAGCCGAGAGTATCAAAAGTACAGGGCCTGCCATATACATTTTGCACACTGCACACTGAATGGAGTCAGCCAATCTGCAGCCCTTAAAGAATTAATGTCCAACCCAATCCTGAGAAAACTGTCCACCTTGACACTTTACTGTTTTTAAACTTAGAAAACATGCTTTAACTTATCTGATGTAGTCATTTTCATAGTATTTGCAGAATAATCTCAAGATAGATTATCAAGAACTTTTTCAACTCTACAAAGAAATTTTAAGTTTCTAAAGATTTTCTATAAGGCTGTACTTGTTTTATTGAAGTATAAAAATGAAATACATATTTGTTGAATGAATACAAAAAAGCCCTAAACCATAGTCTAACATTTAAGTAGAGAGATGTTTATGATAGCATGCTTTATTATCTTCTCATCACCTAGAGCCAGTTGACATTGTAACAACTCCCTAGATATATAAAGAAAAAAATTCTTATTAAGTTTTCATGTGACCCCAATCTGAGAGGACTGCCTTAAATAATTGATGGCACTATCAAAAATTTAAAAATCAGAGATAGCAGTACAAATGATTGTTTTAAACTGAAGAATCAATTTGCAGTAATTTTGCTGATTAAAGGTGTATAAACCTAACAGTAGATTTATAAAATTTAGTATTTATCAGTCTGCATTCTTATTATTGTGTCTATTTTGAAATGGCATGTTTGTAAGGTTTTCATTTTATGTATTTATGTATTTATGTATTTATTTATTTATTTATTGTTAAGAGGTAGAGTGTTTCTAGAGGAATGTTTGATCTACAGAGAAAGTGATGGGAAAATTCATCTAGCTCTAATGCAGTATTTGTCTAAAGAATCACACATGTTCCTGTTCCCAGAGGAGGAGAATGAAGAGCTTATCTCTGACACCACCAACCAGGAGCCCGGGATGTCAAGCACTCCATGGCTTACAGGTTTTCCGAGTACCAAGAAAGCCCCACTGAGGTGCTGATGGAACAAATGTTCACATACAGAGAGAAAAGGTCACAAATACTTCCGCAGTTACCATCACTCCTGTATGGGAAGCAAGCCTTGTTGCCATAGAAGATATAAAGAGTTGGTTTATTTGCCTGACAAAAAAATCTATGACATGAAAGACAGCATTAGACTTGGGAAAGTACAGTATGGTGGACGTGCTTTAAAGCAGAAGTGTACATCTCAATTTTATAGCACATAGGAATGTATATCCAGTCCACACCTTCTATCCCACCTTGTTGAAACAGAACAGGGAACATCTGTTCTCTGTCTTTACCATTCACTACCAATTCCTAACACAAAATTCTATGATTGTTACTGTGTGATGGCATCATTTTGTTAACAGACGGGTTTTCCTGTCAGCAAGACCACCTCGTTAAATTAAGTGCTGTGACAACATTAAGGGCCAATGTACAGAAGACAAATGAGACAGACACGTTTGCTTTTTGCCACTTTTAAACATTATTCTATGACAGAGAAAAAAATCAAATTAACAATTTTTCTGTGGTTAAACTTACCCCTCATCCCTGCATTGCCCAAAGTTCAAATATTAGATTTGTCCACAAGGTAGAACAAAACACTGAAATTACAGAGAAATTAGTGGATTGAAAATGCCCAATGGAGGACATGTTAATTCACATACTGTTATTGGACTTTTGAATCAATATTAGTGCACAGGGCCTATTTTCTGTTCAAACTTTGAGGAGCAGTGGAAACAACTATTTCACAACTACAAATTAAACAACAACAACAATAACAAAAACCTTTGATTGCTTATACTACAACTACAGGACAGACCTAATCTCATGGTTAAAATATGCCAATGAAGAGTTCCAGAGGCACAGACCCTTCACATGGCGAAAAGTAAGCCCACAGGTGGTGAATATATCTAAAAACTAAGCAAAATCTGAGCCTAGAAATTCATCTAGATGTGAAATATTTTATTGATATTTATTTAATGAAATTCAAAATTAGTCATAAATGAATAATTTAGTAGAACATTTTTATTTATCAACATATTGTCAACATACCCAAAGTATATCATGCCATGCTGTAGACCAAATGGAACTTTGTAACATCATGTTACCACTGGTAAGAATGAGTAATGTGGTAGAAAGCATAAAAACGATGTTTCTATATATTTCTCTTGATTTATATCCTGACTTATCATTTGAAAACAGAAAACCAAGATGGAAAATAATGAATATATTATATTGCAGTTTCCACAAAGTATACCATAAAGCCTAGATTCACTTGGAAAACAAAAAGTGTTTAACTTGAACAATTGTCACTGTCAGATTGGACTCTGAGCTTGTCCATGGTAGAGAGAGGTCTTCTTGGTTGATTATTTGATTCAGAAGTGTCCAGGCAAACTTAGGTGACACACCATTTCTCAATGAATAATCCTTTCCTGTTTTAAAAAGCCTCCCAAGCAAAAGCCTGTGAATGAGTGACCTAGAAAATAAACCAGCAAACACTGTGTCTCTACAGTTCCTGAAGCCATGTTTTCCCTTGGAGTTCCTTCTTATACTTCCCTAGGTAACGGCTTCTATCATGGAAGTTGAAGGTGTAAAAAAATCCCTTTATCCTCTAAATTGCTTTTGTTCCTCATGGTTTCCCCACTAACAAAGAAGAAATTAGAAGAGCAAGGAAAGAGTATGTATATATGTCTTTATTTTTATCTGATAGTTAAACAATGGAATGAGAATAAAGAGAATTTTAAATATTTCCATGCTTCTGTTCCTAGAATATTTTTTCTTTTTTTGAATATATTTGAGATTATAAAATAGTCACAACATTTCTCCCTTCCCTTTTTTCCTCTAAACCCTTCTCTCTTTATATATATATATATATATATATATATATATATCGCCTCACTCTTCAAATTCATGGTCTCCTTTTTACATTAATTGTTATTCTATGAATACATATATATATATGTGTAGTATATATATGTATATAAATACTTTTTGTGTGATAATACTAGATAAATAAGTAAATACTTGATTGTGTGAGAACACATAATCAAGGGCATAGGAATAACAACAAGATTTCTTTCTTTGTGCCTGTTTCCATCTATATAAAATCCACTGAAGTGAAAGGAGGAGGAGGATAAGCAAGAGGAGGATCAGCAGGAGGAGGAGGATCAGGTGGAAGACAACCAGGTTTGATAAGTTTTATGTAGTGTACTTGATTTAAGAATCATAACTTGGACACACTATAAGCTTAACGTGCACTCCTAAGGTTGTGAATAGTGAAGGAAGAAATCAAGTGCAAGTTTTGTTTTATAATTCCTTAACCTGGTTTCAGCAATTGTTGGCATTTTTTGAAATTCTGATACATTGTGGGAGAAAGTAGACGAGTAATTGTATAACATCCTCATTTCAACATCATTAATATTTACCCAAGGCAAAAAAAAATAACATTAGAATTAAACCTTGTCAAATAAAACAGTGTTAGCTTTGAATTCAAGTCGGAGGAACCGGTATAACTTAAAAAGAGAATTCTACCTCTGCTCATTAAAAACTGTAACACTAATGAACCAAACCACAGCTGGGGATTGAAAGCTTGTAAGAGCCAAAGGACCAGACCAGCTATGCAAAACATTCTCTTTCTAAACAAATTTAAAACATAGGAGCCATAGGTGAGGGGGAGAAAAGGTATCTCTGAAAAGAGTTTTAGGGAGGACAGGAGAAGGTAAATATAACCAAGATACGCTATATAAAATTCTCTAAGAATCCATTAAAATACTATACACATAATTGTTTTCCCTCTTCAAGTTTCTGGTGGTATTACTGCTTTTTACCCCTTGGGAATAAAGCTGCAACCCTTATCTCCAGTCCTCTCCTTTTCTTCTCCTCTGTCTGTATCTCTAATCTCACTTTCCTTTCATGTAAACAAGCAACAGTCATTGCATCAAAGACCACAGTAAACTTTGGTTCAATAGTCTCAACTAATTGCTTCTGAAAACTCCTTATTTCCAAACTGGCTCACACTCACAGGTATGGGGGTGTGATGATTCTGATATAACTCTTTTTTTTAAACTTTATTTTATTTTATTATTTTTAGCTACATTTTATTAACTCTGTATCCCAGCTGTACCCTGTTCTCTCATTCCCTCCTAATCCCACCCTTCCTCCCTCATCTCCTCCCTGCCCCTTTCCAAGTCCACTGATAGGGGAGGTACTTCTCCCCTTTCATCTGACCCTGGTTTATCAGGTATCTTTAGGACTGGCTGCAAAGTCCTCCTCTGTGGCCTAGCAGGGCTGCTCCTCCCTTGATGATGGTGGTGGTGGTGAGGGGTGGTTGTTGAAGAGCCCGCTTTTGAGTTCATGTCAGAAATAGTCCCTGTTTCCCTTACAAGGGTACCCACTTGGATACTGAGCTACCATGGGCTACATCCAAGCAGAGGTTCTAGGTTATATCTATACATGGTCCTTAGTTGGAGAAACAGTCTCAGAAAAGACCCCTGTGCCCAGATACACTTGGTCCTTCTGGAGCTCCTGTCCTCTCCAGGTCATATTAACTCCCCCTTCTTTCATATGATTCCCTGTCATCTGCCTAAGGTTTGGTTATGAGTCTCAGTATACACTGCTAGGTGGAGTCTTTCAGGGACCCTCTGTGGTAGGCTCCTGTGCTGTTACTTGTTTCCCTGTGTCCCAGGTCTGCCAGCAGCCACAGGGACTCTGCAGGGTCTCCCAGCCACTGACTGTAAGGCCTGCCCAAACCCTTGGTGACCAGAGTAACTCTTGGTGGAGGGGAGAGAAGGATGTTAGCCCCATTTCACAGGAATGTTGATGGAGCATAGTTTGATAGTTTGACAAGGTAAACACAGGAGCTGGGCCTTCCTCCAGAATGGCTTTTCTTCCATCCTTGGGCAACACCACCTGGCTAACTGCTGGCTGCTTACCCTATTATCTTCTGTTACATAGCCCTTGTGAGCTGTGGCTTGAAACTGACTTACAGCTGACTTATAACGTGAAACAAACAAAAACAAATATACAAACCATACAATTCCCCTCTTATGGAAATACAAACAAAGTAGCCAAGGATTGAAGCCATTTACTTACCTAACTCACCATCTCCTATTAGGGAAGGAGCCCAAAGGAGGGGAGGGGAAGCTGAGAATATTTTAATACATTCTTACCTCCATTTCTTCCTACCCTCTGTTCTGTGCAATGCCCATCCTTAAAGGAATGAGAGGTGCACATGTATCACTTATTTCTCCTATGTGTTTTTTTCCTTATCAGAAAATAAAAAGGGATAGGCAGGAAATGTATACTCTCTATTCAGAAAAGAGAATCTCTAAATTGTCAGCCAGGCTAACCAGGTACATATTGATAAAGAAATTCAGGAAATCCTTTTCAAGATATATGCCTAGCTGAAAAGCATACTATATCTTAATGACAGAACATTCTAAGCAATGTGAAACACATATGGTTTTCCTGAGTACCTGTGTTTACCTCTGCAACTGCATTGCTGCTCATAACCTCCTCTCCTACTTCCATGTCCCAGAACCCAGTCTACCTCCCGCAGCAGAAAGGGCTAATAGCTTATCTTCAATATATACCCTTTTCAGTAGGAAAAGAAGAATCATGTTTTAAGAGAAGCAGCCAGAAGATAACAGCGGAAGAAAGAAAACTGAAAATGACATGGGCAAAAACTTGGCTCTGGATCTTTGTAAACACAAACTTCTGGTAATTTCTCCTCCTCAACCTGTTTTCATTGCCCCTCTTCTGCTTCCTTTTCTCCTGATTCTCTAGATGTCTTGACTTATTTTCCTATTTCTCTGAAAAGGGACTACTTAAGGGGAAAAGGCTTATTTCAGCTCGTGGTTCAAGATTACAATTAATCTTGGCAGTGAGTCAAGGCAATGGGAAGTTGAAGCATCCGGTCATGTTACACTCCCATATATTTTATCCTTCAGTTAGCTTTCTTCACTCTTAACATAGGCCAGGAACCCTTGCTTAGGAAATTATGCCACTTACCCTGAACTAATATTCCCTCTTCAGTTAATGAAATTCAGATAATCCCCATAGGCATTCATAGAGATCCTTCTTCAAGGCAATTCCAGGCTTCTTCAACCTTTCAGTCACTCCCATCACCACTCCCAAACAAGCTTGCCTTCATCACTGCTAACTGTAGCCATCTCCTCCAAATCTTCCCCTACCATGTTCAACCAATCTGCATGCCATTGTCTCCAATGGCTCAGCACTAGTACTGAAGTCTCAGATTCAGCGTCTACTTTTCCTACATGCTGAGAAAGGGGCTGATTATTTTTTTCTATAGCTCCAGGTTAATGGTGTTTCTCAAAGCACCAGTGCTGCTTCCACTTAATATAGAATCCCTTGTAGATCTCCCTGAATATAGCAGCTAGAGAGAGATCTACACAGCCACATGAGTAGGGGTAGAAGATGTGCAAACGAGGACTTTCTTAGCTTCCACGCCTGAGAGACTGCATGGTGTGCACTGAGCTTTAATCAAAAGATTTCTGTACAGCCTCAAGACCTAACCTTGGCCTCCAGCACCCACTGCTTACTGTGCTTTCTCCTGTAAAATCAGTGAATGCTTGGGTGCACTTATACACAGTAGCTGACTTTACAAAATGGGTAACAATGGTACTCCCGGGCCAGAGCATGCCCTTTGTTTAAGGCTGGATCAAAGTCATGTGACACTTTATTTTCTTGCTCTACAAGATTACAAAAGTAGGATATTAGATCCTTGCCTATATTTCAAAACATATTGACAGAAATTGGCTTCAGGATAGAGGGTGTAAAATGAGAGTACTTGTCCCTCAGTAGCTCATGACTTACTTCCTTTAGACATTGTACATGCTATGTGAATTTGATATAGAAAATGAGACGAGAAATCCATTCATCATACAAAATAGAGACAAGTTTTGACTGAAAATAAAAGACAAGATGAGGAAGAGGAGAAAAGAACTCAGCCATTAATGTACTGATGTTCTGTTCTTTGTGTGTTTGGAGATAGTCCGGGCAGAGCAAATGAATTAACTTCTTCATAATGGTAGGAAGATGTTCCTTGCCTTTGGTCAAAGTCAGTCTTAGCTTCCCTTTCTTTGCTAAGTTCACTTGTCACTTAACCTCACACTCGGGAAAACCAACTTTTTACAGAAACCCTTTACTCACATCCTCTGTCCTGAGCTTAAATTTAATCATAGAGCATTATAGCTCTAAAAAGCAACAAAAATCTGATTTAAATATCTTAAAAATATATATATGCTATTCAAATTAAATTATTGTAAGAACAGTAACACTATATTAAAATATAATCACCTTACTTCGTTTGGCTTCATGACAATGTTCATAAAGTGCTTAATATTCATGTAACACATTGCCTCACCCTGTAATGTCACTATATTTATGGAAAGAAATTGTAATCCTCTTTACTGGCTCAGGTTAATTCCAATAAAATATTAAATCCATTTTCTAATCTAAATGAGTTCATTAGGAAAGGCATGGTACTGAGAATACCAAACTCTCTACAGAGTTCAGCTTCATTACATTCCCGCACTGTGCGTTTCCCGAGCTGTTGTACTACATTTATGAGGATTTATCTGCACTGTTCCAAAAACATTCATCCTAATTCTACTCCTTCTGTGCATGCTAATCATGAATATGTTAAGTGGTAATACTAAGCTTGTAGCCAACCTCATCCCCAGATGGGTTCAAGTTATGATTACAGAAGCAAATTTGCCATAAGCACTCTTACAGCACTGCCAGCAAGCCAGAAATGATGGAAGGTTTGGAGCTATGCTAGAGAGAGGGAGAAGGGGGGAGAGAGAGACACAGAGAGAAAGAGGACAGTTTGAGACAGAGTAGGATATGAGCATGAAGAAAGGAGTTGGGGTGTTGGAGATTGCTCTGTCTCAGAGAGCTCCTTCAGGAACTTATAAGTAGATCTCTCTGAAGAAATGTGAAATAAACATAGAGCTGGAATCATTAGTATTAAATGTTTACAGTTGCTAAAAGTCCTAATCCTTGGACAAAGCACAGAAGTTAGGTCATTACATGTTACAAAGCTTTTCTCCACTTAACCTGTTTTCACACCTTAAGAGTTCTTTTCTTCATCTTTCAGGTAAAACAAAACAAAACAAAACACACAAACAAACAAAAAACAAACATATATTAAAAACAAAGAAACAGTTTTATATTTTACATAGAATGAACTCCACCAAGAGTCATGTAGTCATTTTCCTTCTGTTAGCAATTTCAGTGAACTCTTAGTAAAGTCGTTTTAATCTGCATGCTTTAGACATTTAGTTTAAAAGTAATTTCTCAGAAAAGTGGTAGATAGATACCTATTTTTAGCAACAGGAAAAAAAAGTGATGAGGACATGGTGAAGCTGTTCTGAGTGCTGAGTGTTTTTAGTTAAATACAGTTTCTTCATCATCTTTATAAAATCTGTAAGAGATTTTGTCAGCCCAAGCGGAAAACAGCAGCCACTGGTTGTCACTGTTGCACCACAAAACAGCGTGAGCAGCTCTGTTCTTTCAAAAGCATGCTGTCTTTAAAGGGAGTTAGGAATAATATATATTTTACTCCCTGAATTATCACCAGACAGAGCACGGAAACCTATGCCGGGACTCCACGGGTTTCACATGTTTATTGGGTATTTTGATGTGGGAGTCTGTCCCCAAATCATGCCCATACAACAAAATGGAGATGTAATAATATGAAGACTGGATTATAAGCAGTGACAGAACCCCGTGTCTTTAAAAGACTATGTGGGATATATCTGTTCATTAGAGCATATCTTTAAAACTGGTTCTTAAACATTATCATGTCTGCATGCAATATGAGCATTTGATCATTTCAAAGTTTAAAAACATTATTCAAATGAAATGTTTCTAATAATTGAGCCCATACAATTTAAAACCAGAAGATGAGTAGACAGCCCTGAAATAATCTTCCCTTTTCCCCAAATCTGATTAAAACTAGCAAGACAAGAAATCAATAAGATCCTGAATATAAATTCCCCAAATATTCTGCTGTGTTTGAAATTAATTAAGTACGTTGATGCAGGAGCCTCAGATCAATAAACATCAATGATGTTAGTGTTAAAGGTGGGAAGAGTTGGCATGAAATCAGACTGATATTTGGAGGTATAAGATGATTATCTACTCAATGAAATTAAAGGTTAAAATTAGACAAACCATGTTTTAGGAAAATTCAGACAGAGGCCTTGAGAGCCTGAAACAATGGCCATGATCCTAAACACAATCTTTTAAGCTTACAAACTAGTGGCATTACTTCATATATATTTTTGAAAAACTAAAATACTTTTGAAATTGTCAATTTTCAGGTTTCCAGGATGTGGGAAGGGCGGCATTAATACTGTGTAACAATGAAGCAGAAGTCCAGCACATTCACAGAAAAGCTGAAAGCCTCAGTGGCACTTTGACATGTCATTGCAAGAACCTGCAACTCTGAAACCAACCACTATCTAATTCTATGGGACAAAGAAGTACAGTGTTCTAAGGTCATCTCAGTGTTTTTGCTTTATTCCTGCATTCTCATTCTTTTTTGAAATCTTCTTTTACTTCTGCTTTCCTTATTTTTTATCCCGTTTTAAAATTCACTTTACATCTTTGTTGCAGCCTCATCCCTTCTCCCCTCCCAGTCCTTCCCTCCTTCCTTTCCTCTTTTTATCTTTCCTCGCCCCCCCACCAAAAGGAGAACTCCCTTTCCTATCCACACCAGCTCAGCAAGTTGCATCAGGACTGAGCACATGTCTTCTTCCCCTGTGGCCTGACAAGGCAGTCCCACCAGGGGAAAGCAATCAAAAACCTGGGAGAGGATCCATGCCTGATGCAGTCCCCACCTCCCTTACTAGAGGCTCACATGAAGCCTATGCTGTCCATCTGCTCCATTTTGTAGGGGGGGGGTGTAGGTCCAGGTCATGCATGGTCCTTGGTTGATGCTTCGGCTTCAACAAGCCTCTCTGAGCCCTGGTTAGTTGGCTCTGTTGATTGTGCAGCTCCAGTCACCTCCAGGTCCTTTACTCTTTCCTTCCACTTTCCCATAAGAGTCCCTACCCATTACCTAATGTTTGGCTGTGAGTCGCAGCATCTGTTTTAAGGTGCTGTTGGTTAGCACATCTCAGAGGACAACTCTGACAAGCTCCTATCTGCAAGCTTAGCAGAGAATCCTTCATAATGTCAGGGCTTGGCATTTTCTCAGATACGGTGGGTTTTTTGTTGGGCAAGGCATTGGTTGGACATTCCCTCAATCTCTGCTTTATCTGCTTTATCTTAATCCCTGCATATCTTGTAGGCAGGGTAAACTTTGAGTAAAGATTTTCGTAGGTAGATTGGTGTTCCCCTCCCTCTGCTAGAAGACTGGTCTAGTTACAGCATTTCTTCAGCCTCTATGGCCTCTGCTACAAGGAGTCTCTGATGAGTTCCCCTCATATCCTCCCAGAAGCCTACCCTGACTTAGGTCTCCAGCTTGTCACAGAGATACCCCCACCCTCAGTTTGTCTTTGTCACCTTTAACCTCAGCAATAGTTATAATGTGGAAACTGTTAATCAAAACACAGCAAAGAGAAGATAATCAATGTAGTCTATAGAGTTAACCAAACGTATTTGTCACCTTTTTTTTGAAATTTTTAATATTAAAAATTTGTGGTGTTGTGAAGACACCATTTCAATCACATGTGCCCTGTAGCAACACATTTTTCAATATGGTGTTAGTGTCATAAATACACTAATTTATGCCTTAATGTGGCATATGAAAATGATGCAGGAGACAGATGCTTGTAGGTGGAAAAAAAGAAGGGCTCATGGTAAGATTGCAAGGTCCTCACATGTGTTACAGTGAGAACATAGGCTGGGGTTAAAAGGAAGAGACAGAATTATCGTGGAAAGATCTGGAACACTGAGGAAGTTGACCGAGAGAGCATGTAGATGGTATGACAGAACCATGCTAGAAAGGTGAATGAGGCATAGGGCATTTTTGCTGTTTCCCTACCCCAACCAACTCTTTGTGAAGAATATTTGTAATATGTCAATGCCATTTCACAGAGCCTTCCTTTAATGCAGCTTACAGTAGTAGAGTCAATTGTAAATAAGTGCTAATCAGAATCTTCCATTTGAGGCCACTTGAGACCCACATGTACAAGAAACTAATTGCAGGTAACTCCTGATGGCTGTGGTAGGGTTAACTCTCTGCTAATGTTCATCTGCAAGCTGTCTATATAAATAAGAAAGCACAGAGAAAATACTTTATTAACAGAAAGCAGGACTTTTCCTAGCCAGTCAATAACAGCAAGCAAACAGACAAGATCAGCAACTCTAAGCACAACTCAGAGATGGACAGAAGGATTTTCAGCCACCCCTAACAGTGTGAGAAGCACAGATTAGTACATGATCATCTGCGAGGGAGGCCATGTGAGATAAATTGTGAAAGTCCTCCTTTGCATTGATGCACAATAGCACAGAAAGTTAACCCATGCTAAAACAAATCACCCTAACTTTTGTCCACTTTCTGTCATGGACCTATAAAATGATAGGCAACAGATTTTGATAATCACTTCTCTCTTGGAAATCCTGCACGCTTAAAATTTCTCTCCTTCTTTCTTGATTTCTCATGTTTCCTAAATTTGTCACTTTTCTGAGGAATTACCTAGCTATGTCTGTTTCTGTTTTGTATATTCTTATGAGTGCAACCATCATTAAGCTCTTTTGTTATAAATCAGGGAACTTTGAGCCACTGTATTAGGCGCATCTTCATTGGCCATGGGTGTTTAGCAACTTAGATCCTTGGTCATACACAAGTGGCCAAGGAAAGGTTTTATTGCTCTCAAAAATAAAATAAAAAGAAAGAACAAAAGGAGGGAAAGAAGGAAGTAGAAAAGAAGGAAGGAAGGCAAAAAAAGAAAGAAAGGAGAAAAACCCTGCATTAACAATAACAGCACAAATTGGTATTGTAGCTTTTTTTATTACCTGTTTTTTGCTGTTATTTGTTTTGTTTTTAAACATGGGAACACAGTTTTGTAAATTCAGAAGGAGGTGTAGATCTGGGGAGAGTTGAGTGAAAATGAGAAAAATGCATAAAAAATTCTCAAGGAACCAAAGGCAAATGCAGAAAAAAAGGATTATGTATTTTTTGAAAGAGACTAGCAAAGTTTCAAAAGATCAGAAGAAGTATATCTGTGCCCCCAAAATCCAACTTCATCTACCTTAAAATATCAAATGATTGTGATACACACACACACACACACACACACACACACACACACATATATATATATATATAATCTTCCCACAGTGAGTACTTAGAGGAAATTCTTTTTAAAAGTGCAAAGAATAGGGATCCTGCACAGGAAATGACAATTTCTACACATAAGATTTTACCAGATGTTTTCTCTAGAGCCTTCTCAATACTGAACTTCAACTGACTTGAAATTATTAGGAACTGGAAACTCTGACAATCACTTGATCTGTTTCATGAAAGGAAGGAAACACTGACTGACAGTCTATGCTGTCATATTATACCTCGTCGTCAAAAAAAACTTCAATAATAGAAACAAGGCACAGTGGCCACAAGTCAAATGAATGGTTCATGAGATAGTATTTGTATTTTCATTAGTTGCATAATTACATAATTACATTATGATTTTTTTCTAAAAGCCTGGAATTTAAGCATCAATTAAAGGAGAATTTTTGAAAATATGCACGAGGTGGACAAAATAAAATTACACAAAGCAAAACTCTACACTCCTCTTTCCTGTGGCATGCCTTGGATCACTGTTCGACCAGGTTTCTTCAAATACCTATTGTATGTTTATGGGGAGTGAATGATTTGAGAAAAAGTTGAGTTCAAATTATTCCTGTCCTCACAACACTCAATTCACTTTTATTTATAAACTAGATCTTTATTTCATTTAGTGAATTAGGAAGCTAACTAATCAAACACACAATGTATACCCCCCTAAGGTCATAGATGTATTTTACCAGTTGAAGTAAATCTTGTAAATTAACTGACTTTCCATTTAGCCCTTGAAGTGGTGTTTAATATCTGTCTACACTGTGGTGCCTTTTGCTCTGCCTGTCCTCAGAATGAGGTGCAATGGGTGAGTGACTAAGTAACCTTAACCAAACAGGAGGAAAACAATAGAATTGGAGGTAGAGAGAAAGGCATCCTGAGATTCAAAGTCACAGTAGCTTAAGACTTCCCTTCTTTTCTAAAGGAAAATTTACCTCCAAGCTGCATCAGGACACAAGCCATCCCATTTGCCTGGCAGAGAGACATGATATTGTGTCTGATGCCTGTCTGCTACAACTGGAAGTTGGACATTGTCATTTTTATAAGCAGAAAGCCCTTCTCCTTCAGTCTTTCATTACATTTTCTAGTAGAGGAAAAAGGATACCATGGTGGTGACCCGGTCTTAGTGTGATTGACAGCAACAGGCCAGACCAAGTGAGAAAGCAGAATAAGGAAATAGGAGCTTTCTCTAGGCAGGGGAGAAGAAAAGTCCTAGCTTGTTTGTTGTGACCCATTTTAACCCTGTCTTAATTTATATCTAAACTAATTCCAGCACACAGAATGAAATGTTGTGAGCATGTTCAAATGCATTGGCTCTGTTGCCTTCATAATTGGCACTGGGCATAGTGCTGACCTGCAGATGTAAGGTGACATTTAATTGATATAGTGCACAGAACCCCCAAATAAGGAAGCACAGAAAAGCTGTTAGAGCCTGGGAGAAAAATCAATATGAATGTGGTTTTTTTTTCCTGCTGATGAGTACTTGCAGGTAGGTAGTGTGATTTTTGTCTGAAGATAAAGTAAAATGTTTTCTATTCTAAAATGAAAAAAATTGTTTCTCTTGAGAATAAATGTTTTACTCAGAAGATACCTAGAATTAAGAAATACCTTTTCATTTAATAATTGCTCAGTAGAAATAGATGGATAGAAATACAGTGAAATAAAAATATAAACATTCTTATAATAATTTAAAGGATACTTAAAGTTGTACTGTAATTTCTCTGAAATAATATGCAAATTTTCCTTTATTTACTTATGTGTTTCTGAAGGGTAAGAGTGCATACATACATATGAATGAATAATGCATGAATTTATGGAGGTCAAAGGATAACTTGAAGAAGTCTGTTCTCCAGAAGGATCAAACTCAAGTGATCAGACTTGGCCGCAAGTGAGCCATACTGCTTGCTCTGATACAATGTGTTCAGACAGACATAATTTCTTTCTTTTAAAATGTGACCCAGCTAATTCTAATATCTAAAAAGGGTATTTCTTACACTAAACCTTAGAATGTATGGATTATTAATATGGTGAACTTCATTCAAGGATTGTACAAGCGAAGCTAGAGGTTTCAGATCTCTGGTTTGTGTGTATCTCTTCTTTCCTTTGAGCTAAAATATATATACAACTTCAAAAGAAGAAACAAGCACCATCTTTTAACATTTGCAAGCGCTGTGCTCTTTTAAGAAGTCAATACACAGGAATCAAAACAGAATACATAACTATGTAAAGGAGAAGTCTGTAAAGAAGGCAGAGCTAGCTAAATGAAATGATGAAGTAAGGCACACTCAGACGCATAGAATCCCTGTGGGATCTCCCTCCACTTGTCTGGTGTCATGCTTCCCAAGGCTGTACCTCTCTAGCAAAGCCAGACTGACCAGGGTGGGATGTATTCCAGGTGGTCACCAATTACTCAGGGATACAAGAGACTCCCAAGATTATTGTGAATTCAGTTTGTGGGCTAAGCTGTCGTTCGCGAGGACACTAGAGCAGATTAAGTGTCATATCGTACCAACAGCTTCAGCCTGCTTACCTTATCCTCATAGTAATTACGCTCCAAGCTAATGTCCCATATTCTCTATATAAAATTAGCTTAGTCAAATATCCCATAAAAGTCCCCATGTGCAATAAAATGGAAATGATTTCATTAAGAAAATGCTTCTGTTTTGTAAGTTGACCTTTTTACAAAATAAACCACCTATTATAAAAAAGAAAATGATTGCCATTGCTTTCTGTTTTCATCCATAGTATATGTTTATACATATATTTTTATCACCAAGCTTTTTAGAACAAAAAAAGGTTCATATGTTGAATTATGATATTTAAGTGGAAACCACTGAGTAGGTTTTCTTTTATAAATTTACAAGGTATAGACTGATTTCTTCTCACTAATCAATGATTTTCTATGGAAGATGTAAAGTTATTAATTTAAGTGAGTCTGTGCTTCTAACTTTAACTCAAAAAAGCTTTATAACTATTTCCTGTATTAAATGTATTATTTTTAATTAAAATGTACTATTTTATTAAAATGTATACTTTGTAACTTCACAATTCTCTCTCACTGATTGTGATGAGTGGTTCATTCTGTTCATAGTTTCCGTTGTATGCTTCATGGAACAAGAGCCATGAGAATTGTCCATTTGAGCTCTTCTCTCTGTCTCTCTCTCTAGCTTCTACTACACAGGAAAAGAGAAAGAGAAAGAAAAAAAGAAAAACCCAAGACTCTGTCATGTTCTTATCTCAGCGTTGCCAAATGAGACAAACTTGAAACATTGGATATTTTCATCCTTTGTGGAAATGGTTTTCAGTTTAGCGGCATTTGACCTGGAGTGAGTTTATATTTCAGTCAGCCTACTCAACAGCATCTAGAGAGGCCCCGTCAGCAGAAGTTTAGCAGAAAAGTGTGAGTGAAAGTTCAAGTGCCTGGTAGCTGAGAAAGCAGGAGGAGGGCAAACTGGCTTGAATATCAAAGCTAAATTCTGTCAAAATGGCAAAAAGTCATTTCCAAACAAGGCCTCCCAGGAAGACGTTAATTGAGGGAGCTCAAATAAGCATTGGCCTGTGTAACTGAAGGTCGACTTAAAAAGCACTGGAATCATTCCTTGGGACATAAGACCGAATCATTAGGGCTAAAGGCCAGAAGGTGTTGGCATAATGTGGCATCTAACTTCTTCCAAAATCCTTGATGAAAGTAACTTAGTTGATAGACCAAGAACTTGAGGGAGATTCCAGCAGATTACTGAAGTAAAAGTGTGTCGTATGAAAAAAAAAAAAAACTCTTGGATTTTATTCTGGGACATCTAGGCAGGATAATTAAAAAGAGAAATCAAATATCAATTGATAGAGTAGATGCCAGTCTGTATATCTTAAAGACAAAAGTTTCTGAGATGTATGAAGATTTTCAGGAGAAAGGAAATGTTTTAAAATCAGTTTGTCAAGTTACCAAGAGAGTGGGCCATACCTCTGACATCTCTTGGCATTCAGAAGATGGCCAGGAAACCATCACTGCCTGATGCTACACAGCTTTTCCTCTCAAATTGAGCAACCTGATCTGCGATAGCTGCACATAAACGTTGTCTGCTGGGCCACTTGGCAGCAATTTTCACTCTATTTCTGTAAATTGAGCTTCACAGCGCCCTTTGAATGTTTCCCCCTCTAGATTACAGGGGCTCCAATGTCATTCAGTATATAGGACTAACTCTCACCTTTAGCTGCCTTCCAACATAATCAGTCCTAGATAAATTGAGCAACACACTTCATTTTTATTAGATGGGTAAAACTCCCACCAGCAGAGCAAGTGGGAGGGCTTTTCAGGTTTAGTAGAAGATAGAGGAAAATAGTCAAAGGAGGAATGCGCCATTGCTTCTGGGTTTGAACAGTTGGAGACTCAAAGTGCCCCACTTTCAGACCCAGAGACTCTTTCATGATTCCGGAAGATTGTTTTAGGAGGTTCTTCAGGAAGAGTGAGCAGGTATTCTTACTCCTTTACAAGTCTGTGCTTAAACTGACTGAGAAGTAGCAACTGAATGATGCCTTCAAGAAATACTGTATGGAAGCAGCTGGGAAGATTGATTGGGAAGTTAGATGTCAGGATACTGCAATACCCTAGTGTGTCTTATGTGTAGCTAGCATCTCTGACAGGATGATTAGGGGAAGCTGCTCATGTTTTCTCTTTCTGCTTTTAATTGCTCATTACAAATTCATAATTACAACACTTGGTGATGTTTGACTATGGATAAGTATAAAGGGTGTATGCATCACCAATACACCTTAAGGTATCCATCTAAGTGAGAATTCAGTTCTTTTTTAAATTTTTCATAATTTATTCATTATATATCTGAATTGAAGACCCCCCCTCCCTCAACTCCTCCTAGTCCCACCCTCTTTCCCTCTTCCCCCCATCTCCTTCCCCTAGTTCACTGAAAGAGGTAGTTCTCCACTACCACTGAAAGGAGTAATTCTCCATCTACCCATAGCTTGTCAAGTCTCATCAGGACTGCTTGGATCCTCCTTCTCTGTACCTGGTAAGGCCACATCACCAGGGGTAAGTGATCAAAGAGCAGGCAATCAAGTTCATGACAGAGACAGTCTCTGCTTCCATTACTTGGGAACCCACATGGAGACTGAGCTGCCAATGGGCCACATCTGAGCAGGAGGTCTAGGTCCTCTCCATGCATGGTCCTTTGTTGGTACATCAGTTTCTGCAGGACCCTTTGGGCTCAGATCCTTTATGTTTATTTGTCTCCTTGTGGGGCTTTTGTTCCCTCATGTCCCTCTATCCCTGTCCCCCTCTTCTTCCATAAGACTCCCTGCACTCTGCCCAAAGTATGGCCATAAATCTCAACATATGCTTCCATTCCCTGTTGTGGGGAGCCTTTCAGAGGACCCTCTATGGTAGACTACCATCGTGTTTCCTCTCTGCACTGCTTCTGGTGTCTATCCTGTTTGCCATTCTAAATGAGATTTAAGCATCTTAAGCCAAACACTCTTCATAGTACATTTGGGAAGCCCTCACTGAAAATCATGAGAGAATAGTATGTGTACTTTACAAAACTTAAATTGGAAATAGAAAGTCCTTGATAATTTTCTTGATAATCCTCTCCCTGGGAGTTACTCTCTGGGAAAACTCTCTAGGAGTTTTCATCATTACCTGTAGGTAGAGAAGGAGAGCAGTTTGATGACAATATGTTACTATAATCTTAATTGCCTTTGAATACAGAAACAAGGAAGTAAGGATTAAGTATCGATTTATTGTAACAATGACCATAACTGGGAGGCAGAATTTGAGTCTGTTGATATTTATTTACTTGCAGTCACTAACAGACAGAAAAATGGAGTAGCAGTCTTGTAGGAGACCAAGCAAGATTCTCAAGCAAGTGAAGTTAGATGTATACTCGCTAGACAAGCCAAGCTTACCATTGTCTTTTTACTCTTTACTCCACCCAGGAATGTATTTGATTCAGATGTACCTAGAGCACACTTCAGACTAGTAACCCCACATATTCAGCAGGGGTCTTTCCCTAACCCATCTTTGTAGTTAGGTTAAGATGCCCAGACATTTTCCCAGATTCTAACTGTCCTCTAACTGTTCTATAGAACTCTGAAATCTTACCTATGTTTTGTGTGCTTGACTCTTACAACTTGAATCATATCCAGAGATATCCATATTCAATTTTATTGAAAACTTCTTCTTGAACTTGTATGGAGTTCACAGAGAGTTTGATGAAATCATTAAAGTTGAAGATAAACAACATAAAGTTTTCTATGCAGTTGGAAGGAATAATATTTGCCTGATCTTCCAAATTGCTAAGAGACTTAAAACGTTAGGATATGAACTTGTCAGTGTGGGTAGAGGCCTCACAATCCTGATTTGCTTCTACTTTTAGAAGTTTTTCTGTTACAGAAATCACTCTACTCACAAACTCAGCTGTCTTTTCTATGCTTAAGCTTGAGCACTGGTCTCCACTTCTTCCTTTCTACTTTTTTATTTTATTGTATGTATAAGGTGTATTCCCTGCATGTATACCCCTACATACGCATGGGTGCCAGAAGAGGGTATTGAACCTTCTGAGTTTGTAGTTACAGAAGATTGTGAACTTCCAAGTGGATTCTGGAAGACTACCCAGTGCCCTTGAATCCTAACCCATCTTCCCAGCTTCCATCAACTTCCTTTTTTAAGCCACCTCAAGAAAGGGGCAATCTTCCAATTGTCCTTTCTGAAACTAAATACAGACCATAAATTCCCTTTTGTTTACTATATCTATGTATGTGTGTCTGTTAATGTTCATGTATGTATGGGTACATGTGTGTTCATGGGAGCATACATGTGTGTGTACATGTGTATAAAGGCTAAATGTTACTCCTCAGGTGTTTTTCTTCAGAAAGCCTCTACTTTGCTTTTTGAGTAAGGTTTCTTAAGGGCCTGGAGCTTTCCAAATAGTCTACATAGCTAACCACCAAGCCCCAGGGATCCACATGTCTTATCCTCCTTAGCACTGGGATTGAAGATTTTCATCAAGACTTTCAGCTTTGTTGTTGCTGTATGTGTGAATAAGTGCCTGGGAGTATATGAGTGCGGTGGTTTGAATAAATGTCTCTATAGGATCATATATTTAATGAGTCAAGTAACCAGGGCCCAGGGGAGCACACTGAGGCCGCAGCACCAATCAATGACCAGGCATGAACTGGACCTAGGCCCTCTATACAGATGTAGCAAATGGGCAGCTTCTCTGATATAGATTCTCTTGCCTGCTTTCCGATCACTTCCCTCTGGTGGGAATGCTTTGCCTGGGCTCAGTTGAACAGTATGTATTTGGTCAATCTTGATGCTACTGATGTGCCCTGGTGGATTTGGGGGAGGTTTCCCTTTTCTGAGCAGTAAGGGAGGCAGTTGGGGAAGGGAAGAAAGAGCAAGGGTGGGATTGGAAAGAGATGAGGGAGGAGACTACCACCTGGATGTAGAGTGAAGAGAGAGGAGAGAGAGAGAGAGAGAGAGAGAGAGAGATAATGAAAAAAAATTAAAATGTGTAGTCATCAGGGAGTGACAATACTTGAGAGGAATAAATAAATAACAATTTTTTAAAAAATTAATGTGTGGTTATTAGGGAGCGGCATTAACTTGAAGGGAATGAAGAGGGGTGGCACTGTTGGAGTAGGTGTGGGTTTGTGGCAAGAAGGGTGCCAAGCTCAAGCCAGCCCCAGTGAGTTTCTCCTTTCCTGATGCCTGCCAATCTGACTGTGGCCTTCTCAGCTACCTCTCAAAGATCAGGGCTGCCTGTGTATCTTCATGCTTCCAGCCATGATAGTAATGCATTAAACCCAAGAAACTGTAAGCAAATACAAGCTAAATGCTTTCTGTCATAGGATTCACATTGTGGTCTCTTCACCGCAATAGGGCAGTGACTAAGACAATGGGTGTGAATTTGTGCCTGCTCTGTGTGCACATGTGTGCACACCTGTGAGGAGGCCGAGGGAGAATACTGGGTGTCTTGTGTTACTATTTCCTGCCGTCTTCCCATGAGGGGGGAGTAGCTCACAGACTGGAGTGAAGCTGGCAATCAGGAGAGCCCAGTGACCTGCTCTACTCAGCCTTCATCACGCTAAAGTGAGACACATAGGCGAGCATGGTGAGCATCTCCTGTGGCTTCTGGGAATGTGGACTCAGGGCCCACACTTATACTGCAAGTGTTCTTTTTTTTTTTTAATGACATTAAGAATTATGCTATTTATTTGATATTAAACACTTGACATGTACAATGAAAGTAATCATTCTTAAACTATCTTCTAGGTTTCTCCCTATGGTAAATTAAGAAATACCACGTGGGGATATCTTTTCTATAATAACCTTATAAAAATTATGTTTAGTGATTGGAGATTTATGAACACAGTGATTTATAGCTACCACACTTAGCAATACGGTTGGGGTGAAGCCATCTTGTGAGGCTTGTCCTTTGAAATCTTGCTGTAGTGGAGCTGTAGGGATGGTTCATCAATTAGAAGGCTCTTACAGAAGACTGGAGTTCAGGCACTACCACCTACATGGCAGCTCAGAACTGCTCCTAATTCCATCTCCAATGGATCTGCCACCTGCAGTCTGAAGTACTGCAAGTGTTCTTAACCCTGAGTCATCTAAGTGCCCTGAAGCCCAGAATTGTTACGTAGGTTCTGGGAATCCAACTCAGGCCTTCCTGCCTGAAGAACAAGCATTTTGCTGAGTCAGTCATCTCCCCATCCTCTTTAATTATTTATTTATTTTTTGACAAGAATAGCTTTTGACCCAAATTTTTGCTTAAATAGAGTTTTCTCAAAAAACTTTTTTTCTAATCATCTTTATTTGCCTTCAATAACTCTTTACATAGGGTTGCTACACTCAAGCAATCAGTTTTTCATGTCTCTTGGTTTTCCTGTCATCAATATGAAAAGGGTGAAGAAAACTCAATATTATATCTTTATTGTATCTGTTCATCAGGGTTACATTTCTTTATCTTAAGGGAAACCAGACATTTAACCTAAAGTAATGCAGAAATTCTACACTTCCTTCAGTGGCTAGCAAATAATTTCATGGTTTATAAGAATTCACTTAATGAATAGATGAGTTAACTAATACCTTTATTCCTTCTGTGTTCATGCAACAATATTTCAATAGAAAATTAAAATGAAAACAAAACTGTCCCATTAGCAAGAGAAAAATATTTGATTTACAAAAATGAGGAAATAATAGCTAAAGTTGCTTCTATACAAAATAGAATTATCTACCCATTCTCCCCGAGTTAAAACAGTAATTTTGTCCATTAAAAGAATCAACTGATTTTCATGTACACAAGTTTTAAATGACTGTCATTTTCAATGTTTATTTTCTGCAATTATTAATGGGGGTACTGAGGATAACATAGAGTTTTAAACCTCTGGCACTGGTATATGTGAAATCCCAGCCTGTAGAAGAATATTTATATACGAAGATGACTGCAACCTTGAATGAACTCTCTAGTATGCCACTTTTAAATCAAAATGAATCAAGTGCTACTTTTGATGAAAACACTTGATTGTATATCATTGGCATCCCCAAGGACAGGGGTAGAAGCTCAATAAATACATGTGAAGAACATTCAGCACTTTGAGTAAAGTGACCAAGAGAGAGATTGATGTTTTAATGTTCCTTCTGATTCTTACAGTCTTTCCTGGAAAGAGATAAGAACAGAGAAAAAAAGAGATCCAAGATGGCGGCGACAAGCGTGCACCTCATCTGAGGGGCAAAGGATCTGAAACTCTGAAATTGGTGAGGGAAGGGGCTGATGAACCCAAAACAGAGTTATCTAGGCTTTCAGGAAGAAAGAGACTAACCATGAACTGAGTTCATTTAGAATCACATCACCCACTGACTCCTCTGTGGTCCTTTCCTGGAAGCTCAATCCTCAGGCCCTTCCCAGGTTCCACCTCCCTACTCCCTCTTTGGATGAAGCAGAGGAGGTAGCCAGCAGAATCTGCTGCCCCTCTGCTGCTGGCAGCTCCTAGCAAAGAAACCCCAGGTCAGGTTTTGGAACTGAGAATACACAACCCTTCCTGGCACGCCCCTTGATACTGGCCACCATAAGCCTGCCCTGGTGGAGGGGAAAGATTGAGAAGCTTGCAGGTCCTGCCACGGACCACAGCACCGGGGCTCCAGGCTTGGGATCTGGGATAGAGGAGATTCAGTCCTCACTACCCCCACCTACCCTCACTACACCCCACCCTCACTCCAGCACTTCCTCGGGACTGGTCCGATATTCATTCCCTGGTGGAAGTGAAGGATACAGAAGGGGCCTGCAGAGTCCACCAAAGACCACAGTGACAGTGGACACCATGACCTGCTGCTACAGTGCCACTGAGCTGACTGTTAGCCTACACCCGCATTTGAACCAGCAGGATCAAATTGGAGAGTAGAGAGCAAGGGGATCCACTGTGCTTTCCAACTGGTCCTGCAAGTGAGTGAATGTGCCTTCAAGTGAATGCTTGCAGAACCCCAGATCCAGGGCCCCTCTATGCAAGCAACCAGACAACAGATCCCTACCACCCACACCCCTAGTGTGGGCAACATAGGGATTCTTGGGACAGTGTTCCTAACACTGAAGCCCCTGCTCTGTGTGTCTACTAGTGAATTTCAGGCAAACAATTCCTGGAACCCAGACAGATCTGCATAACAGTGGCCTGTAGACCACTGTGATAGTCAGGGAATCTGCGCCTGCATACTGTGCCCACTAAAAGTGCCTGAGAATAGCTCTGGCATCACATTCCTCACTTAGATACAGCTGAAATCACAACACACACTCTCAAACCAGAGAACCTCTCTCATCTTCATAAAAAACATTCCAGAAACCAGAAAAAGACGGACCTAGTCTGAAGTACAGACTCAAGAAACAGTGAGGGTTACAGATAAGCAGATGGCCAGAGGCCAATGTAAGAATACACCCAACAAAAATCAGGACATCACGGCTTCACCAGCAACACTTAAATCAATAGAAACTTCAATCCTTTGAAAACACAAGAAAATGACTTTAAAACTATGATTTTCCAGTTATTAGAAGCTTATAAAGAGGAAATGAACAAATCTCTCAGAGAAAAGGCCATACAAATTGAGGCAAAGAGGAAATGAACAAAGCTCTCAAAGAAATAACTACATAGATGGAGGCAAATAAAGAAGAAATGATCAAAGCTCTCAAAGAAATACAGGCAAATACAGCCAAACAGGTGGAGGCACAATTTGTAGCATATAGAGAGGAAACAAACAAAAAAATAGAAGCCACCATTGAAAAGCAGAATTCCACATTCAAACAGATGAAGGAAATGGTGCAAGACATGAAAACAGAATTAGAATCAATAAAGAATACACAGAGAAAAACATGGATCCGGAGAACATAGAGAAAAGATCAGGAACTACAAAGATAAGAATCACCAACAGAATAAAAGAGATGGAAGAGAGAATCTCAGGTGCTGAATATACACATGCAGAAACTGATACATCTCTCAAAGAAAAAAAATAAAATCAGAAAAGTTCCAAACACAAAACATCCAATAAATCAAGGACCCCATGAAAAGACAAAATCTAAGAATAATAGGAGTAAATGGAAAAGAAGATACCAGACTTCAAGGTACGGAAAATATTTTCAAGAAAATCACAGAAGAAAATGTTCCCAACTTAAAGAAAGAGATGTCCATAATCATACAAGAGGCCTACAGAACACCAAATAGACTACACCAGAAAAGAAACACCTCATGTCACATCATAGTCAAAACACTGAACCTACAGAACAAAGAAAAAATATTAAAAGCAGCAAAGGAAAAAGGCCAAGTAACACATAAAGGTAGATCAATCAGAATTCACACCAGATTTCTCAACAGAAACTATGAAAGCCAGAAAGGCCAGGGCAGATGTCATGCAGACCTTAAGAGACCACAGATGCCAACTCAGACTACTATACCCTGCAAAGCTTCCAATCAACATAGACGGAGAATTCAAAATATTCCATGACAAAACCAAATTGAAACAATATCTACTCAGCAACCCAGCACTAGATAAGTTACTAGAAGGAAAATTCCAACCCAACGAAAACAACTACATCCAAGGAAACGTAAGACATAGATAACTACACAACAGAAAATGAGAAGAATACAAGCAATGAAACACAGCAACACCACCAACCCCACATCAAAAGAAAGTAACATTCATTGGTCACTAGTATCTCTCAAATCAATGGACTCAACTCTCCAATAAAAAGACACAGACTAACAGAATGGTTAAAGAACTAAGATCCAACATACTGGTGTATCCAAGAAACATACCTATGCAACAAAGATAAACACTACCTCAGAGAAAAGGGCTGGAAAAATATTTTTCAAACAAATGGACACAGAAAAAAAGCGAGGGTAGCAATCCTAATATCTAACAAAATAAACTCTTAATCAAAATTAATCAAAAAAGAAGATGAGGGGCACTACATTCTCATCAAAGGAAAAATCCACCAAGAGGATATCACATTTCTGAACATCTATGCCCCAAATACAAGAGTGCCTATATTCGTAAATGAAATATTATTAAAGCTTAAGTCACACATTGAGCCCAATACCTTAATAGTGGGAGACTTCAACACCCCACTCTCACCAAAGGACATATCATTTAGACAGAAGCCAAAAAGGGAAATAAAGGCAATTACAGAGGTCCTAAATCAAATGGACCTAATAGATGTCTATAGAACTTTTCACCCAAACTCAAAAGAGTTATGCCTATTTTTCAGCACCTTATGGAACTTTATCCAAAATAGACAATATAGTTGGTCACAAAGCAAGCCTCAACAGATGCAAGAAAATTGAAATAATCCCCTGTATTCTATCTGAACACTATGGACTAAAGCTGAACCTCAACAACAATAGAAATAACATAAAACCTACACACACATGGAAACTGAACAACTTACTACTCAAGGACAGCTGGGATAAGGACAAAATAAAGAAAGAAATTAAAGACTTCCTAGAAATCAATGAAAATGAAGGTGTAACATATCCAAATTTATGGGACACATTGAAAGCAGTGCTCAAAGGGAAATTCATAGTACTAAGTGCCTTCAAAAAGAAATTTGTGACATCACATACAAGCAAATTAATGTCCCCGCTGAAAGCCCTAGAAAAATAATGAAACAGATACACCCAAGAGGAGCAGACAGCTGGAAATAATCAAACTCAGGGCTGAAATAAATGAATTAGAATAAAATAAAACTATTCAAAGAATCAATGAAACCAAGATCTGGTTCTTTAAGAAAATCAACAAGAAAAACAAACCCTTAGCCAAACTAACTAAAAGGCAGAGAGAAACTGTCCAAATGAGCAAAATCAGATAAGAAAAGGGGGATGTAACTACAGACACTGAGGAAATCCAAACAATCATTAGATCTTACTCCAAAAGCCCATATGCCACAAAATTTGAAAATCTAAAAGAAATGGACAATTTTCTGGATAGATTCCATCTATCAAAATTAAGTCAAGATCAGGTAGAAAGATTTTTTCTTTTTTT
>CM053753.1:84107304-84126611 GCA_028658305.1 Pachyuromys duprasi | reverse complement strand
CTTCCATCCAACCCCAGCTCATCCTGTCTCCTCAGGGCTGGCTGCAATGTCCTCCACCGGGATCCAGCCAGTGTGTCATTTCCAGGCTTATATGGGGGAGGGTCAAAGAGTCAGCCATCAAGTTCAAGACTGAAACAGTCCCTGCTTCCCTCACTAGGCCCTCCAGTCCTACACCAAGCTATCCTGGGTCCCATCTGCACAGGGGTTCCAGGACACATCCACTCGTAGTCCAACAAGGACATTTTTATATTTATCTTCTGATTCCCTGAAAAGAGCATTCTCTTTCTAAAACATACAGTTTTTGGAAATCGGTGCTTCACATAAGCTTGCACATAGCTATACTCATTATTCCATCTTCTATAAAACAAGAAGCCTCTGGGCACTGCAGATTGTGTTAAGATGAGTGCATCTACTCTGCTGTGCAATCCATATTAAGGTACGGATTATGAAACTGTCAATAAATCTTCATGTTGGACTGGTCCAGAATGCTGCAAGATTTATGGCATAATTTGTCGAACCCAAGAAAACTGAAAATGTAGAATTTCTTACTTAGAGATACTTGGCTTGGAATTTACAATCTGCATTCACAAAAACATCGCTGTTAACCTATAGGCAGGGATGACAAATCTATAATAAATTATGGTTCCGGGCCAAGAAGAGAAGATACATGCTTTTTCTATGAGGAAAGGGTTCAATGGAATCATGTTCTAAGTGGTGACTGATGATTAAAAGCATTAACTCAACAGATGGCTCAGCACTTATCAGCAGAGGTAAATCAGGCATTAGTGTTCATAGCCCACACTACTGGTTTCTTGCATAAACTGCAACCCATTGACATCGCTACTCTATTTACACATCTATTGTGTTGGACAATGAGAAAGTTCTCTGTCATCTACTAGGGAAGTCTTCTTGGTCTACTTGATTATTTAATGGCTGCTTTTTCTAACCTTTTGCTTCTGTCTCCCTCCTGTGTACCCATCATTTAGTAGACATTGTTACCTCAAACAACAGTTTTTACAGAAACTCAGGTGGAACTTAATCTCTGCTCACTTAGAAAACTGATATTCAAAGCCACTCTTTAAGCTACATTACTAAGAGCAAAATAATTCAGTTTTTAGCTTTTAATTACAAACTGATCTCAGTCACCTTTAAGCAAAATTTCCTTCATCCATCACCTTATCATAAAGCAAATTCTATAGGTTCCTTGTGGTAAACTTAACATCAAAAGATAGTATTAATCAATCACTTTAAGTCTGGACTTTTTTTTTACATTTTTATTTTATATTTATCACAGGTTATGTACTTTGTATCCCAGTCGTAATCCCCTCCTGCATTCCTCTCTATCCCCCATCACTCCCTCATCTCCTCCCTGCCCCTTTCCAAGTCTACTGATAGGGGAGGACCTTCTCCCCTTCCATCTAACTCTAGCTTATCAGGTCTCTTCAGGACTGGCTGTAAAGTCTGGACCTTTTTACTAATGAACTTTGACTTCATCCTGCTAGTATCAGCCAGTGTTCTCTAAAGGAACTTAAATTCCTGGATACAGATACATAGCTATGTAGATAATGCCTGACTTATGGGAGTTGTGTCATTCAAAGGTTGAGAAGGTTGAAAGGGGCTGAAAAGTGCACTGGCCCACCGTTAGCAAACTGAAGAAAAGTCAGTGATCCAACGCAGTACAAATTCCTGATTCAAGTCTGAAAGCTGATGATCCAGGAGGGCTGCTGTATGAAGACTAGACAGGATGGATATCACAACCAGGTACAGACAATACATTCACCACCCCTTCATCTTTCATTGCATTTTGACCTCTTAATAGATTGAATGATACCAGGCTAAACTGGTGAGAGTGATCTTATTTATTGAGCTTTCTAATCTAGTTGTTTATCTTTTAAAGAACAGTATTCCCAGAAACACCTAGAAATATATTTGCAGCTATATGGGAAGCTCTTAATCCAATCACCACTACAGTTGGTGTGTCACTTTCTTAGTACAATGGAATGCTGTTCAGGCCACCCAATCTCATGATACACTGATCTGATAAAATTCAGCTTTTAATGAGTATTTTTACTTATATTATAATCCAGAGTTCCATAGTTAGTACAATGCCCTTCCCAGAATCCAAGAGCATACTAGAAGCTATTTTTCAAATGATGGTTAATCTTTATTCACCAAACTAGATTATAAATTACTACAGTCCTATAAAACAAGTCATAAAATCTATAAAACCACTGACTCACCAATATGTCTAATTCCTCAGGGTCTTCTGGCTTCTACAGAACATGTATAAACCCTGCTTGTGTGGTGGTCCAGAACTGCTTGATTCCTCTTATACAGCTCTGCTTTCCATATCACTCAATAGACAGAGAGAAAAATATCGCCAAGCATAGAGTTTCCTACTCTAAACACAAACCTGAGGTATCATGCTGCCTTCATAGTGGAAAGTATATAGGAGACACTCTGCGTCATGTACTGTTAATGTCCCGATATGTCACAGAATGCGGAAATGACCTGACCCTAAATCTTTTTAGGTTTCACTTGCAATGGAGTGTATATGCCTTAGAAACGCCTACAATGCATGGACAGACTTTACTTGATATGTGTCAATGTACATGATAGCATAAGTACAGTAAAATGATATGACAGTCTTTAACATGTCCTGAGGACCCAGACTAAACAGTAACAGGATGAACGATAATAAGCACAAGCATGAGTTGAAAATATTTACAAAAGTATTAACTGTTTCTGGTCCCCTTGAATGATGGCGATAGAGAAAATTAAATTCTATATGATCTAGCTGTTCTCAGTATTGAGTATAAATATATTTATGCAAATAAATACTATTTATATAAAAGTATAGAATTAGTACACTGTACTACAAAAATATTAACAATTGTTAGTCAACAATTTAAAATTTTCAAATGAAATGTAATTAATTTACCTTATTGATAGTCGTACATCAAATATTGGAAGTAATGTTAATCTTCTCAAAGTAAATGCCATATGCGTAATGGCCTCTACAAAAGGTGTAAGTAGATATTTGAATTTGCAGCATTAACATCTTCAGAACCTGTCTGGTTTTGGTAGCAACTAGAATGATAAATGAAATAAAGATAGAATGGTGACCCAATGGCTATATTATTTCACACTTTGAAAACCATCACTACTAGATTATGTATGCATATATATGTGTGTGCATATAACCATATTTTGTGAATTATTTCTAATTCTGCATTTCAAAAGCCCAGCCACGAAGAAGGATTCATTCACCTAGAAACATGATTACACTAAGTTTTATATTCAGTGGATATTCAAAAAATGGTAAGCTCCAGGCTCATTGAGAGAGATAAACAGTGATAGAGAAGGGCAACTTAATTCCTCGTCCGGCTTGCACGTATAGATGTACACATGCATCCATATAACACACATACAACAAAGACAAAGAGACAGGTTTAGACTTTGACTTCTAATGCATCAAATTACTAAAAATGAATACATATTGGAAACAAGAAGCATGACTTATGATTGGTATTAGTCAGGTATACATTAGGAATTCATTACAAGTTGAAATAAGAATTGTGAAGAAAGTTTTTGATTTTATGAAATATGATACTCTATTTTACCATGATTTTTCTCTAATGTTTATAATGAAAAATAGGTTGTCATTTTAATTCATCAGAGAAATGTTTTATAAAATCACATGAAGACTAATACTATGATAATGTGTCTATTACATGCTACCTTGAGGGGAAAATCCATAAGTAGTAAAGTAGTAATTTTATATTATGAAGACTTTTCAGAATATAAAACAGTACAGAGTAAAACTTAAAATATTTACAGGTTTTATAGTCAAGCTCAATGTTTTCTGATGTAGTTGGTTTCAATAATCTATTGGATTAAGAATAACCTAAAAGATATTTGAATCCAATGACAATTCAATTTGTAAAAAGGTAAAGCATTGCTTTATACCTGCAAATGAACATTTTCCTGTGCATGTGTTTGAGTATTTGAAGTGGTTCATGAGACACCTGTCTCCTGGTGAGGTTAGCAGACACTGTAGGAAATCTGAACAAACATGCTTTGGTCGTAGACTTTCCAGCATCGTCAGCTTTCTGGTTTTATATATGGGATGTGAATGCCCCTGTCCAAGAAGAAAACTATTTTCCACAAAAGAAAGGGGAATTGTTCCTATAATCACGTGGTCTAGGTCATTAGCAACCTTATGGGAAGAGACACTTTGAGGAAAAAATACGTAACTAATACAACGTCTTTTACCTGGCCCTTTATGTCAGTATTTGGATCCAAAAAGCAACAGAAAGAATGCTGCATCAGGCACGATAGCAGCAGCATTGAACGACACTGTTTTATATGCGGCGATGATGCATTGCAGAAGAAGCCAAAATGAGTCGGACGAGAGCATATCAAGTCCATTTCCCTAGTTTTGATTCACAGGTTCTTGCTAAAAAAATCACAAGCCAGTCTTTGTGGCAAGCTTCAGAAAACTTGCACATTTCTGATAAGAAAGGACATCGCTCATAAATATTCATTAAAAATTACCTTTCTGGATCATGAATTTTTCAAGCAGACACTGATTTGACCTCTACAAGGCACAGAATCCAGCCAATAGTGGAGTGTCTCCTATTTCTGACAAAAAAAGGTGAAAAATTGGTTTTCCCAGCTAAGCATCTACTTTGTACACTGTGTGAGGTCCAAGGTCAGTTACCCCTGGTGCTTCCACACTTGAGCATTAATATTCATTTGAATTACAATCTTTAAATTCAAAAGTCTTACTCATAGTTCTTTGAAAAATTGATTGTAAAAGCAGGCCAGGGTTTGCATTTTAACTAATTTTAAAGTAACTTCATCTAACTTCGATGTTCTTAAAAATGTATGAATTCAGTAATTCTCTTTAACAGAAAAAAAAGAAAAACAAGTCAATCCACCTGTTTTGAATTTATAGTCCCTCTCACTAAGGATAAAAATCACATTTTTCCTGGTAATTATCTGCAGAGTGGGTGAATGGATGGAGATGTCTACATCTATGTTTCCAAGAGAGCTATTATTAGTATTTCATCTTCATATGGCCCTACACATTCCACATATATAAAAGGAGCTTTGCATTTGGAGGGGTTATGTTCCTTGCTTCAGTCGTGATTTTTGCAATGTCACAGGGGGTTATTTAACATAACCACCTGCACTATTTAAATAAAATAACCGTATAAGTACCTTATAAGTAAAGTATGAATCATGGTAGTAGCTAGTATGGTGTAAGTGTAGTGTCTACTACTCACTGTTTAACCGAAAGTGTGTTACGCTCTTGTTTAAATTCTAGAAATATTATATTTACATTTTAGAACTGAAATGGGGTTTACTTCAGAGAATTACAAAACCATATCCAAAATAATGCCTTAAACTTTAAACACTAGTGTTCAAGCTCTCATGATGTAATTGTGATTTGCTTATTTTCCTAATGTAGTTAAAGCAACAGTAAGAAAGCTTTTACTCTGGATACACGAGTTTCTAATTCCAATGCCAGCATTTTTGAATTTGTGAAGTTGGGTGTATGTTAACCTTTCCTTTTCTTGTTTTCTTATATAGTAAGTGTAAGTATCTGGTTTAGAGTATTTCAGAGTACCTGAATTGGAACAGGCACCCATAAATAGTTTTCCTTCATTCATGTGAATACTGTCACTATCCACAGAGACCAGAATGAGTACCCAGAAGAAACACAACATGCCAAATTGGAAGTTTTCTCCTCTTCTTTCTGAACATCACACATGTTTAAGGGCTGAACAGAAAAAAAGTAGAAAGTATTGCCAAGAAAGATGTTGGGTTAAGGGCCCTGATTCTTCTGCTAGCTTAATTATTTACTTTGTCCAATGTACACTAACTCCCTGGCCATTATCCTAGTAAGCATAAGACAGTTCAGTTATTTCAATACCCTTTGGGATTAAATGTTAAGTGTCCTTATTGTGTCTTGTGTCCTTTTTTTCCCTCTAAGTCTTCCTTCTACCCTCCTTAACCATCTAACCAGGGTAACATAGTTAGTTAATGGCCTGGATTGCACTTTGTGTGGGTCAGAGGATGGGAAAAGATGTATAAGAACCCTATAGAAGAAGCCAAGGATTCCTTATCCTTAACCTTATCCACTTATCCAGTTCAAAGGTGTTTACAAACTAAAACTGCAAAGATTTAGAAAAGAAAAATCATTATGTCCAATTAAAATTTAAATTCAGGCACACAGTGACCATTTTCAGGATGTCTCATATTATTGTTGAAATAGGAGCATTGTTTTGCTAAAATTTGGATTTAAATTTATATCTAGTATTTTACTGGAAAACTCCATCATAAACTCCAGATTTGTCAAAAATTTATCTTGTGCAAATAGCATAATTCATTTTAAATTTCTGCTTATTATGCTCTCAATTACTTTAGAATGGCAAGATAAATCCTCAGTGGTTCCACTTTCTTTACATAGTTCAGAATAATGCCATCAATTGAAACCACTAGACACATCTGTCATATTTTTATTTTATTATAGTTTCACATGTTGTTGGAGGAATGAGACCCTACATTCACCAACTTAAGTATAACTCCTTAATCTTCAAATACACCTTAAAATTTTATTAGGATGTGGCTTGGAAGCCCTCACCGAATTTCTCAGCAGATATTATGGTCTCTTCCTTCCAGCATCAGAAAGCATAGCTATTATTTTGTCAGTGGTGCTGTTCCTGTTTCTGTGCACTATATAAATAGTTAGCTTGATGCTGGAACCACGTTGTATGAGAAATATGTTATGAATCTACTCCTGAATGTTGTTTAAAATATTTATGCAGGGGCTGGAGAGAAGCCTTAGCAGTTAAGGGAGTTTGCTGTCTTTCCATAGGACAGAGAGTCCTGCTCCCAATGTTCAAGTCAGCCAGCTCATAACTACCTAGAAGTCCAGTTACAAAAATGACACATACGTGATTTTCACTCAAATAGGTACACACAAACATATGCAATAAATAAAAATATAAAAACAAACTTTTAAATTTTATATAGTATTCAAATATTAACTTATTTTACTTAGAAGAATGAATTCTTTTAAAAAATAAAGACAAGAAGGAAAGAATAATGAGTTGGACAGAAAGAAGGAAAAAGGGGAGAACAATGGTAAATAAGAAATGGAGGGAGGGAGGGAGGAAGAAGGGAGACAGAGAGAAAAGAAAGAATAGATAAAAGAGAAGGGAGAAGCTTAAGAGCTACAATATTCGAGTACTGTTATTCAGTAAAGACCAAATATATCTACTAATTATAAAAACGACAATTATGCAGAAATGTTTTAAATTAAGAATTAATATGTCACAAAAATATATAATATTTGCTTGGGGAATAGTAAGTATGGAATCTTAGACGTGGAAAGACAAAAGCGAAAGGCACAGTGTTTGGATGAGAACATTTTATGAGAGCAAGCCTAAAACTCACTGGAACATACTATTTCTAAAAGAAATGGCATTCTTTTGGTTAAAGCACCATGTTTAATGTTTAAGAACTAAATAGACTAATTTTCCTCATGAGACGAAAAGAATGGATCATCATAAGACTCCCAACATACTCTGATCAACTTGTGTTACAGTACAGCACATGCTAGAAGAAGGTTCCCCTGCTCTCTCAAGGGGCATCATCATGGGAGAGCTGGTACATCAAGCACAGTTATTGCTACATTTTTTACAAAACCTACAAGACCATTTTTAAAATTAAAAACAATAGTTTACCATGATAAACGTCTGTTTTTTTCAGCTTTTACATGACACGTAAAATTAATTTCTGACAAAAAAAAATCTACCTGTACATGGACCAGTGGATTGAGCAGATACATTTGGTGTGGAAAGCAACCCCAGAACTGGAGAAGTTATTGTGCTTTACATTTGATTGTTTATGCACGGTAGTGCATTTAAGCTGACTTTCACAGCAAGCCAGTTGCCAGAGATTCAAAGGCTGGGAAATGACACATTCTTTCACAAAATAAAGAATAGACAGTCACCCACACCAGCTTACAAGTTATTTTTTATGAACAACAAAATTGCTTTTTTGCTCATTTCAAACAGACCCTAAATGTACCCAGCACAGCCAGAGAAAGCAGAGGAAGCAGAGAGCTTAATATTCCAGCCCAGCTCACTGGAAACAACTACCGACAAAACGCACTAAAATGACAGCGCAGTGTGCTGCACAGAAACGTGATTTGTCTGCTTTAAATAGAGAATGATGGTTTTAAGTTTAGAGTAGAACTAAAGGGCTCAATTACTATTCATGGATTCTGAATTGTTTTACTTTGGAAACTCCTTTAGCATGAAATGTTCATCAAAATCAATGCATGGGAGTATAAGGAAAATAAACCCCCAGTTTCCCCTATTTATAAAGAACTTCAGCTTAGATCACTAAAGAAAATGTCACTAATTTATACAAGTCTAATTTATTCAAGATGACTAAACATTTTGAATAATAACTTTGGAGTAGATGGTGAAGGGTAGTGGTGTGTGTGTGTGTGTGTGTGTGAATACATACACTATCCTCTTTTTATTAAACCAACATTAATAATATAGTCTACTAGCCTTTATATAGAATACTTTATAAGTGAGCCACTAACAGCTCTAATTAATCTTTAAAAACTTTATAATTCTTATTTAAGCTTAGTTGAATAAAACTGAGAATTTTTCCTGGAGCAACACAGTTTTTCTGAGGACAACAATGTATTCATAAACTGACCAATATATCACTTCCTTAACTATCCCCATTTCCAAAAATAATGCCCAATTAGTAGCTTTCACAACACAGAACTTCAGAGCTGTAAATGAGGTATTCGGTAGTAGAGTCAGTAATTGTTTAGTAATTAAAGCTAAATGATTTCCTTTTTTTTCTTCTATGTATCCCTTATAATGTTTTAAGTTTTTTTCCTAAAATTATGCAAACAACAGTGGATGACCTTATTCCCATTCGTGCATTTAGAGAAAAGAACGGCTATTTATGCGAACTGCCATCAGTTTTGATTGTGTCTCTGTTCACTTATCTTCTCATGAACATGGTGGGTGGAAGCCAGAAAACGTTGGTAAGAACTAAGGTAAAATGTATCCCTTATATACTGACATGTTAGGGAAGCATTTGCTTTTATATTACACTGGCAAATTTTGTATGGATTGTTACGTATTCTAATTGCATCTCATTTGCCATATTAAAAAAATGTCAAATCCTAAAACGAAGCAAAACATTATCTGCATTTTTTTATTATGTAGGAGAATGGTAAAGTCCTGAAGGCAATTTGAAAGCCCTAGTTAACCAGCTCCTTCTGTTTGCATATTCAATCCCTCAATGTAACATATGCATAATTTTGTCATCATTGTGTGCCATCTGGAGTCTCCTGACTGAACTGCAGTTTGAAAATGAGGGTGAAGAGGTAATTTGGTTGCGTACATTAGAGCTGAAATGTCTCTCACGGAGCAGCACAGAGTTATTTAAAAACAGAACTATGACCTAAAGATAAATATATTCCGTATACCCAAGCAAACCAAGGAAGACAATTACAAGTCTTCACACCTTCTCACACCCAGCTTTCTTAAAATTTAATCAGCGCTGTTCTAAGGAAATTGCAGCAAAAACAATTTGTATCCATCATTTAAGGCAATACTTATTAATAGAAGTACTTTTCAAGTTAACTTACAACCTCTCTTCATCAAGGGTGACTTAATGAACTTCCAGTTAGCAGTATTAGCCAACACACTACTAAGTAAACAACTACTTATTTTTTCACTATATTGTCACTTAGGTGGGACTTAGAAGTTGTAAATGCTCATCAAATTTGAGCATTCTATCTGCTTGGGAAGCGCACAGGTGCCATCTTGAAGTCTGATTTCTACTCCAGAGTTAACTTCCAATTGCCACAGTGACCTTAGAAAACTAATTTAAAATCAGGCTTACATTTTAATATGTATTTTTAAAAATAACATAACTTCCTTTTCAAAGCCATTTTTCCAAAATTTTCAAGTATCACTGAAATATTCAATCCCCAACACTGTGATAGGCAGCCATATTTCAGACCAAAAAGTACAGAGGTTGACAAAAATTTTCCTTACCTAGACTTGTTAAAGGATTAGTCATTTTCAAAAATCATACATGCTTTAAAATTTTGCCCAAAAACTTAACACAATCTTTCTTACCTGTGTGGGGAAAGGTTTTTAAAACAACTTTTCTCAAGTTAAGGTTTGTCAAATTTCCAAAAGTAAACCATATTACTAGAAAAACATTTATATCCCTATTTCCCAGAAGCACTTTCTGCTTACTATTTTTCCTGTACAAACTGAAGGTAACATTAATCTGGCTCCTTCAGAATTGGAAGCTTCTCCGTCTCTTCAGTTTGTTCTGTGCACAGGGCTTTCTGGCATTTTCTGATAATATTGTGAGTCATTTGCTCAGCTCACAGAACAGATATCAAGACATGATCGTCAAGACTTTGAACTGAGTTAAGAAGAGCACACATTATTAGGGAACCACAGCAGGCTGGGGCGCTCTGAGAGGCAGTTCACACTGCATTTCCCCCCTTCTTTATCCAGAAGAGCAGAGAAGAGTAAGCATCTAATCTACTACTCTCCTGTCACAGAGCATGACATTCTAATTCAGTCAGGAGAGACTCACAATAAACTCAAAATCGCATTGAATGTCTCTCTGGTACCACAATTGATTACATCTCCTAACCCTTTCTGCACCTGTGATGCCATCTGGAACATTTTGTGCTTACATTATGGCACACAAAACACAGGTAACAGCCAGTGGACTGAAGAGCAGGTGCAACCCTTCTATTTATTGTAAGAGTGAGGCAACAATACTGAGGGTGAGGAAAAGAGTAGCTTGTATCATCTCGACCTCATAAAAGAGGCCTTTGCAAAGGAAACTGAACATATGCTCAATCTATAATTTTTGTATAATACCCATTGTAATATTTAAAAATGTTAAAGTTATCCTTTCACTCTTGGGAAATTAGTTGAAACCTAGAAGATACAGAGAATAAGTCTTAAGAGAAATTATTATACTAAAATCTTAATGTGATTGATTCTTTGTTCAGTTTTAAATGGTGAGAATGATTGTCCTGTGCCTGCTTCAGCAGCACATATACTAAAATTGGAGAATGATTGTCCTATGTTAGCATGAAACTGTTTTAACTTAACTTGATATGTTAAGTAACTTGATCAGGGTAGCATAATCAATTTAAGGATCTAAGACACAAATCCAGTTTACTCCTAAACTGATTATTCTTCCTACTGCATTATTAATCTTAGTTGAGTTGATTATTAACTAATCACTGTAGACATACTTATTAAATATCATATAATGTGTTACTTGAAAATTCATAGCTCTATGATGTGTAAAGAAGAATAATTATATTCATAGCAAGCACTTAGGGCAGGATTTCTCATGTGAGGTCATCCAATGGTGTCATACAGTGTAAAATCTCGAAGGTGGGACACTGAGTTACCCTGCTCTCCACCCAGTCAGTGCCAGAAACAATATCTCTCCCCAGTGATGACAAACAGCTGCAAAGTATGTTAGAAATCAACAGTTAATCACTTCTTCCCAAAAATAATGCAGTTCCATCCCCATCTTTGATAGCATCATTTTGTTTGCAAATTTTGGCAACTTCTTAGAAGAAAGAAAGCAGATCTGTGGCAAACCACGAAAACACAAACCCTGCAGTCTCTGTGACCTGTTAAAATCCTTAGCAAGCCAGATGGGCAGTTTCACAGGCACTTCCACCCTGCTTAAGTTCATTCATAAAATTATAATGAGGAAAGAAGCAATGGTAGACAGATAAAATGAACAACTGAAAAATTACAGCAGTTATAGGACAAAAATGGCATCAGTGTGGAAAGCCAATATTTTACATATCTTCTCAATATCAAGAACATGTATGATTTATTACTGTAACAACATATAAATAACATAAAAGGTTTATATTAACAACAGCTTAGCAGGTATTAAGCTCCCCCTCTGCCGCCGGAATCCCATAGCATATTATTTAGTGCAACATTAAGCTTTTAAGAACAATGAAAATGAGAACATGTATGTTTTAACTCATGTTTGTTTCCATGGAAATTCAGAGTATTTAGGGAAAGAGGTTCCCTCTATATCTTCCTATCTGATATCTGTTCCATTACCCCATCCTACTATTCTTCAACTGTTGGCAGAAATCGATCTCTGGAATAGCAAATCGATGAGACCCAACAACATACTTAACTCCAGTAGTACTAAAGTACTCCTTCTTCAGGAGTAATTTCCAGCTACCGCCTATGAGCGGGTCTCTGAAGCTTTTCCATTTGCATTGGTTCTAAAGGCACCCAAGCTATCAGAAAACTGCATCACAGCCTCCAAAACAGGAACAATTAGAAAAAGGTTATTTTGGAAATGCAGGGATCATGAGAGCTACTGCACATGTGCCTGTTGTTTAACCATTGCAAACCTGACTTGTTTGGTGTCCCCAAATGATAGAAGAAATACATATAAATTCTATATTCAAGCTTTTTCTCTCTTGTCAGGCTTATTTTTGAGTCACTTATTCAGTTGTCATCTTTATTCATAGCAAGATGTCCAATTTTGACAATTGCTTGCTTGTCAGCATCAAAACAGAACACCACTGCTTAAATGAGAAGAAAGTTCCATTTTCAGCAGGAAGTTCCAACTTTCAACAGCGAAGTAAATGGCAGCATTTTTAAGCTCATCAGTGAAAAGAGAAGGTTTACCTGCTGCTTCTCAGAGTGCATTTACAGTAGGTTATGAAATCAGAATATCGTACTGTCCATGAGACCTTAGCGGGGGCAGGGGGAGAATTAAAGAACAATCTCTCTCGAAAATCGTGCTCAGAAGCCTCAACATGGGTCATTTATGAAATCCCATGCTCTGCCTCTGGCTGACAGGCCGAGGAAGGTTCCCAAGCACAATCATCAATTCCAAGGACATAACACCTGTGTGTTTGGGTGAGTAACGGCCTTGCCCTTCCCTACGCCCATCCCTGTAATTGCTTTGCTGGCTGCCATAGGAAAGTATCTGGCTTATTTGGCCCCTGTCTCTTCTAGTCAAAAGGAGCGATCGTTTTCAAACAACTGACACTTTTGTTGGGTCTTTAATATAAACTGCACATTTATATTACTGTTGCAAGAAGGCGACACCTGGAAAGGAAACAAGTTATTATTTCCTAGGCAAAATGCCTTCATTTTCTATCTACCTGGGGAAAAGCCCACATAGACTAAATGAAAGGGGCTAGCAGAGAATAAAGAATGGTGAAGGGAAAGTGGCCTGTGTGACTGGAGAAAATGCAGTCTGATAAAACAATAACAGGGTTCCCAAGCCCAGGGTGTCGTTCAGTTCCTGCTGGTTTTCTTGTATGTAGGTTAGAACTATTCCAGAATAATCTTTGCTTTATTTTCTTTACCATTATATATTTTTTTTCTGAAACTCTGTTGAGAGGCAAAGGGAACGTAGGGTGTGGGGTGACAAGGAGAAGGAGGTAGAGGGTGAAAGGGGAAGGAGAGAAAATAGGAACAGTATTCTTCCATTTTATCTTTCTACACTAAGCTTAACTAGTAACGTGGAAAGATGGAAATCATTGGTAAATATGAACTTAAAGTCAAGGACTTTCATTTTTGCTAAGTACCGATTTTAAACTAATACATTTGTACTTCCATTTTGTCTTACTTTAAATGATTGGACTCAGACTTCTCTCTCTATACCACACACATCTCCTGGACTCTGTCTGAAACAAAACGTAATCACTATCTACTTATACCTGTGTTCCTCTAAAAAGCTGGAGTTTAGGGGCATTTCTGTGTATTCCTTTCTTTCCTTCTTTCTTCTCCTTCTTTTGTTGTTGCTTTAGTAGAAAAGGCTTGATAAAACATTGGTTGTGCTGTGTAAGACATTTTTTTAGCCAGAATGCTGTCAATGATTTGCAATCAAACAAGGACAGTTATATTCAATAAAACTTACTCATAAGGATTTAAGCCAAGCCCTCAAAAAACTTCATTGCAACACTTTTCTTCAACAAATTAAAAGTCATCTTTTCCCTCTTGTCATACTTCTTTAAGTATATACCCCACAACATCCTACTTCTCTTTTGAGTTCAGTATTCTAAGCCCTGGCTTCCCCACCATTTCTGTCTCCTAGGCCAGTGACCTGGATATTATCACTAAGTAATACTCCTCTACACTACTATAATATATCTCGCAGCTACTGCTAAATATATCCTGAAACTTCCTCCTACATAATTAATTCACACCTGCTACTTTAATTCAGAACACCTACTTTAAACTTCGTTCATGCTATTACAAGTGTGCTTTGGTGACACATAAATAGGACCATGTTCAAAACCTGTGGGAAACATTGGGCCTCCCCAGGCTTGAAACATGAAACTAGTCCAGGCATAGGGCAAGCTGTCCCAGGATGTCCCTAGTTAAAGATTTCAGCGGGGAGACCCAGCATATCACTGCTGGCTACCCCAGTAGTCTTGACAATTGGCATTCACGTACCTTTATGTAAAAATCGCACTCTTTGATGCATCAGCAACATCTTCACAATAGAGCGAGACTACTCACCATTTTTCTCAACCCATTTAAAACTGTTGGGGACACACACACACATACCACACAACTCATTTGCCCACTTCTCTCTTTACCTTGGGAACAAGCTGGCTATATTTACATTGACTGGCTATATTTACATTTACATTTTTTATTAGAAGAATATGCCCAGGTTACTATGCCTGCTTTATTTGCTCACATTAAAGTATCTGAGCAATTATATTCCTTCAGTGCACAATTTCAGGAGAGAGAATAGATACATTTATCTGCTCCTCATCTTCTGATTGAGATTAGCTTTAAAATATGACCAACTCTGTATGAAGAACTATCTGTCAGGGTTAAGCCAGTTGCTCACCAATGTATCTCGCTTAACTGTTCTCTTTCATTGGCTCTGTCATGATGATTAATTTTCATGTGGCACTCGGGCTGGGTCATGGCTCCCAAATATTTGATCAAACACTAGTCTGGATGTTCCTTTGGAAATATTATTTTTTAGGTGAGATTAACATTCCAAAGAGTGACAGAGTAAAGTAGGTTAATCATCAGCAAGTGGGTGGGCCTCTTTCAAGAAGACTTAGCCCTGATGAAAGAATTGTACCAGCAGCCTGAATTCAAGATCAGTTCTCTTCTAAACTGTCTACCCTACCTGAATTTACGAACATGTAGTTCCCAAAGACTTTGAGCCAATTTTTATGACCAAATAGTTCTCCATAGAGACGTGAGTTGTACACTTGCAGATGGACATGATGTTCTTTCACTCTCTGACTTGTGTCGTCTCATCCTTGCCAAGCAATCTTATGGGCACGAATTCTGAAACTTTTTCCGCTGTGTAGAGTGAGCACTACAGACTAAGTTTAGAGAGTGTGGAAAAAGCTAAGCCATGTTCTTGTTAGGCAAAGATTGCTTTGCTATGAATATCAGCTCAGGATAAGCAGTAGAGCCTGAATGCATTACGACATTCCAGACAGATCTACACAGAGGTCCTGGATACCTGTTCTTTCCAACCTTCTTGTCTCCGAATGCCTGGTACCCAGCTCTCCTGCCTCCTTCCTTATTCCACAAAACCTAAGAGAGGCTGTTTATTATTTAACCTGCGTGATATATCCCAACCTCCTGGAAACCTTTGCAGAATGCATAAGTACATTTGTTTTGCTTTCTTTAAAAAAACATACAATTTTTACATTTATTTATTGAATGAGCTCACACGCTTGTGCCATGTTTTTGCAGGAGCCGGAGGACAACTAGAAAGGATCTCTTCTGTACTTAACAATACCCTGGGCTTGGCCCCACGCACTCATATGAGCTTAATTGTCCCACTGTTCCTCTCTTTTTTCTTATTAATAATTTTTTATTGTTTTGGAATTATATTCCTGTAAGTGTTGAGATAGTGTTTCACAGAGACTAGGCTGGACTCTAACTGCATGTAGAAGATGTCCTGGACTTTCTCATGTCTTTTGCTACAGAGTGATGTGACACTATACTGGGCTGGTACTCAACTTATGGATCATTGAAGCAAAGATTTGTCTATGTTAGGTATTCTAACACTTATATAAGTTAAATCTGAAGACTTTTGTATTATTTTTGTGGGTTGTTTTGACACATAATGTTGCTACACAGCTGAGGCTAGCTTTGAACTCACAACATGCCTGTTTAAGTTCTCCAATTATAGGTATGTACCAATATTTTTAAAAGAAGATACGTGTATAGGCTTTGGTTTCAGAGAGATAAGGTAGTATTAGAACCTATCTTATGTAGTTATTAATAATTAACTAAAAGATATTCCCAAAAGTCCTTGGAATATAAATTATTGGTCAATGTGATCTATTATTGACAAGTATATATTTTATAAAAAGAAGCCTAAATTGTTTTCAAATTCATTTGATCATTAATTTACAGTCAGTAGTTATTACAAAGATTTTTTAAAATTTTATGCTATAGCTGAGGTTCCAATTTACTGCAGCAGTATGTTTTTAATAATCACATTATATAAATTACTTTATGAATCAGCAGAAAATGCCACTTTTCAATAATTGCAATTGTTTAAAAAAGTTTCTGAAACACTTACTGGACCTCTTATCATTTCCCCTTTACAAACAACCCTTTTTCTCCAACAGCTAACCACAGTAAAAACAAATACCTCAGTGGTTAATTATTGTAAGATAAAGGCAAACTTAAAGACTGTGGAGAAAAGATGCATTATTTGCTAATAGCTAGAGAATGCATCAAAATCTTTTAGTTTTCCAATCATATCTCATATCTAGGGTATTTATCTTGGTTTAAGGTTATTAACAAAGTTTGTTGCTACTATAGTGCCAATAAATTACAAGGTCAAAGGAACAGTATTATTACATTCATATCCGTATAGGCCCATATGTTTCCAAATACAACCTTCTCAGTATGCAAATGTTACTTGTATTTATATGTTTTTAGGGCTGACCATTTGGTATTACATAACCAATTGTTTTGTTCTTCCCTGGGTAAGACAATTTCACCTGCTCTCAACATTCTTGTGTTGCCTATAGTTCTTTCTATAAGGTTGAGGCCCTGTGTTCTTTCCATTGGCTACATTGACATGTCTGTTGTTGTTGTTCAGACATGTTTAGGTAGTCATGTTGATGAGAATGTATGTGTGTGTCTTCATACATTGCTAAGAAGAAACAAGTCATAGAGCAAACTGCCCAATTCATATATTACTAAGAAAATACAAAAATCAACTAATTTTTGATTTTATGACTCATCTAAATTATCAAAGATATTAAAAACTGTCTTGGAAAATGGAATGTAATGTAGAGTAATAAAGTCTATATATTGAAAAAAAAACCTGATCAACCTTACATGTGACTCTAGGAATTTAAGTGACTCTGTGGATACACGTTAATTGCGTCATACCATGTTAACATTTATTTATCAATTATTCTTCTTAGTAGAACATCAAAACTCATTCACTTTTTCATTTTCATCTTTGAAGCCTTTTACATTGCTTTTGCAAATCATATACTATGATTGACTTATATACTTTACTTCTATTGAGATTTAGAGTATAATGTTGTTTTCAGCCTGAGAGGACTGTCAGTAAAAACTTCAGGCCCATTATATTCTACCACATCTACCAAACCAAATGAGCATATTCCTCATGACAGTACTCACATACATTCACATTTTCCACCATGACATCCTGTGAACTATTTTTATTTTTTGATATTAGTTACAGTTTATCAACTTTGTATCCCTGCTGTATCCTGCTCCCTTATTCCCTCCTAATCCCACCCTCCCTCCCTCATCAACTCCATGCCCCTTTCTAAGTCCACTGATAGGGGAGGACCTCCTCCCTTTCATCTGACCCTGGTTTATCAGGTATCTTCAGGGCTGGCTGCAAAGTCCTCCTCTGTGGCCTGGCAGGGCTGCTTCTCCCTTTCAGGGGGAGTGGAGTGGGGAGGGCAAAGAGTTGGACATTGAGTTCACGTCAGAAATAGTCCTTGTTCCCCTTACTAGGATACCCACTTGGATATTGAACTACCATGGTGTACATCTGAGCAGAGGTTCTAGGTTATATCCATACATGGTCCTTGGTTGGAGAAACAGTCTCATATAAGACCCCTGTGGCCAGATATATTTGGTCCTTGTGGAGCTTCTGTCCACTCCAGAACTTTAATATAACTTAATTACTTCTTTAAAATTTATTCATGTTTTGTTACTGACAAGATAAATATAATACTCCTTTACAAAAAAAATGTACAGTTCATGAATGCTCTTACCTCTCTTTTTGTAAAATAGCCAATAATTAAAAAAAATCAATGTCAATCATTAAGTTTATGAATAAATTAAATGTGTCATGTCTAAAGGATAGAATATTACTTCAAAATAAATATATCCAATAAAATCTTGACACACATTAGAATAAAAGTAAATCTAGAAATAATTTACCTAAGTTAAAGATATCAGACAAAAGCATGCAAATGCTGCATATTCTACCTGTATCAACACAGAAAAGACAAATTTACTCATAATAACAAGAACTCACCTAGTTGGTAACATAGGGAGGATCACAGAGAAGTAATAATAGACTATGGAAGGGAAAAAAATATTTAAGGTTTACCACACAAGCTCACTATTGTGACTATCATAATTATCTAGCAATTGTGCATGTAACTCAAAGCTTGTTAAATCATACACTTTGCATATGTACACTTTGTAGGTTAAATTAATAATTATTTGTTTAATATGTTCATTACTATACTAAGAAATAGTGTTTTCCGTTTACCCCATAAAATGGTATTTTCTCATTTCAGCATTACTGTTTGGAAAAGTGTTGTTATTTTTCAATAATTGCAACTTATTGATTTGACATAATGGAAATTAAAACAGGTTTTCTCTGCGTAATCTCCTTATAGAAAACTATAGTTTCTATATTAAAATACTTGTCATTACTTAAAAAAGAAGATTCGAAAATTGAAGCTCCAGCAGTGTTGTGTGCCATCTACTTGAATATTGTCTTCAGCATTGCTAATTATAAAAAGAGATAGTTTTCAATTTTACGAGTCACATTTTTTATATTTTAATATGAAATGAGGCTCCTAAACAAAAATGGGTACCTTTTATTAATCATCAGAAAAACATATCTTTGCAGCAGCCAGAGATCATTGCAGGATGCTGTAATTGACCAAAATACAAATACCAACTACTCATGGTAAGTCCAGCCCCAGTAGA
>CM053753.1:84090070-84106804 GCA_028658305.1 Pachyuromys duprasi | reverse complement strand
GTGCAGAGTTTGCCCTCAGTGTGCAGTCTGGTCAAAATGGTCCTGGACCCTCTCAGTCTTATGTGGTTCCGGCGATCCGTGTGTGCCTGCTGTACACCCGTGGGTTGAAGCAGAACTCGGGCCCTTCCCTGACTTGCCCGCAGGCTCACACAAGGACTGAGGTTTTTGCTGGCAGAAGCATGCAGTGTATGCCCGCAGTGTGCAGACTGGTCAAAATGGTCCCCTGACCCTCTCAGTCTGTGGTGGTTCCGGCGATCAGTATGCGCCTGCTGTACACCCGTGGGTTGAAGCAGAACCCGGGTGCAGTGTGCACTCGCAGTGTGCAGGTCAGTGAAAACAGTACCCGGTTCCTCCTCAGACTGACCGCAAGACTGTGTGATCCAGTCTATTATGGCAGGTGCAGGCGCCCAGAGCGGCTGCTTGTTCAGATCAGAGCTGTGAGCAGCTGGTCACCCGGAGATTTTTCCGGGTAATAACTGGGTGTCCCTAGGGTTTTCCCACTTGATTTTCTCACCTTAGGAGTTCCACTCACCTGGCAATCACAAAAGCTGGTGTTTTAGGTCCCAGAGTTCAGTCTCCTGGTTGCTGCGTTGTTTCTGATGTCCAACTCCTCAGACACAGTGTCCTCTCCTGGCAGTCATCTTGGATCTCCCCTTGAGTTGATTTTGTATCCAGCCACATTACTGAAGGTGTTTATCAGTTGAAGGAGTTCTCCAGTTGAATTGTTGGGGTTGCTCATGTATATTATCATATCGTCTCCAAATAGTGATACTTTGACATCTCCCTTTCCAATTTGTATCCCTTTGATCACCTTTAGTTGTCTTATTGCTCTTGCTAGGACTTCAAGTACTATGTTGAAGAGATATGGAGACAGTGGGCAGCCTTGCCCTTATTTCAGTGGGATTAATTTAAGTTTCTCTCCATTTAGTTTGATGTTGGCTGTGGGCTTGCTGTATATTGTCTTTACTATGTTTGGGAATGTGCCTTGTATCCCTGATCTCTCCAAGACTTTAAACATGAATGGATGTTGGATTTTGTCAAATGCTTTTTCGGCATCTAGGGAGATGATCATGTGGTTTTTCTCCTTCAGTTTATTTATATGGTGGATCACATTGATGGATTTACGTATATTGAACTACCCTTCCATGCCTGGGATGAAGCCTACTTGGTCATGGTGGATGATATCGTTTTATGTGTTCTTGGATTCGGTTTGCGAGTATTTTATTGATTATTTTTGCGTCAATGTTCATAAGAGAGGTAGGTCTGAAGTTCTCTTTTTTTGTTGGAACTTTGTGTGGTTTAGGAATCAAGGTGACTGTGGCTTCATAGAATGAGTTCAGTAATTTTCCTTCTATTTTTATTTTGTGGAATAATTTAGAGAGAATTGATGTTAGGACTTCTTTGAAGGTCTGGTAGAATTCTGTACCAAAGCCATCTGGCCCAGGACTTTTTTTGGTAGGGAGGCTCTTGATGACTGCTTCTATTTCTTTGGGGGATATACCTCTATTCATTCTTTCTACCTGATCTTGACTTAATTTAGGTAGATGGAATCTCTCAAGAAAATTGTCCATTTCATTTAGATTTTCAAATTTTGTGACCTATAGGCTTTGGTAGTAAGACCTAATGATTGTTTGGATTTCCTCAATGTCTGTTGTCATGTCCCCCTTTTCATTTCTGATTTTACTGATCTGGATAGTTTCTCTCTGCCTTTTTGTTAGTTTGGCTAAGGGCTTGTCTATCTTGTTGATTTTCTCAAAGAACCAGCTCTTGGTTTCATTGATTCTTTGAATAGTTTTATTCGTTTCTAATTGATTGATTTCAGCCCTGAGTTTGATTATTCCCATCTGTCTGCTCCTCTTGGGTGTATCTGCTTCTTTTTTTTTCTAGGGCTTTCCGTTGGGCCATTTAGTTGCTTGTATGAGATGCTTCAAATTTCTTCTTGAAGGCACTTAGTGCTATGAACTTTCCTCTTAGCACTGCCTTCATTGTGTCCCATAAGTTTGGGTATGTTGTGCTTTCATTTTCATTGAATTCTAGGAAGTCTTTAATTTCTTTCTTTATTTCTTCCCTCACCAAGCTGTCCTTGAGTAGCAAGTTCTTCAGTTTCCAAGTATGTGCAGGCCTTTTGCTATTTCTATTGTTGTTGAGGTTCAGCTTTATATCGTGGTGGTCAGATAGGATACAAGGGATTATTTCAATTTTCTTGTATCTGATGAGACTTGCTTTGTGACCCACTATGTGGTCTATTTTGGAGGAGGTTCCATGAGGTGCTGAATAGAAGGTATACTCTTTTGATCTAGGGTGAAAAGTTCTGTAGACATCTCTTAGGTCCATTTGATTTAGGGTCTCTGTGAGTACCCTTGTTTCTCTGTTTTGCTTCTGATCAGATGATATGTCCCTTGGTTAGAGCGGAGTGTTGAAGTCTCCCACTATTAGGGTGTTGGGATCAATGTGTGATTTCAGCTTTAATCATGTTTCTTTTAAAAATGTGGGTGGTCTTGTATTTGGGGCATAGATGTTCAAAATTGTGATGTCCTCCTGTTGGAATTTTCCTTTGATGAGAAGGAAGTGCCCTTCCTTATCTTTCTTGATTAATTTTGGTTGAAAGTCTATTTTATTAGATACTAGGATCATTACCCCAGCTTGTTTTCTGGGTCCATTTGCTTGGAAAATGGTTTTCCAGACTTTTACTCTGAGGTAGTGTTTATCTTTGTTGCATAAATGTAGTTCTTGGATGCAGCAGAATGTTGGATCCTGTTTCTGCAACCATTTATTTAGTTTGTGTCTCTTTATAGGAGAGTTGAGTCCATTGGTGTTGATAGATAATAGTTTCGTATGCCTGTTACTTCCTTTTATTGTGGAGTTGGTGGTCTTAGTATGATTCATTGCTTTATTTTTTCCTTTTTGTTGGGAAGTTTTCTGAATCGTATATTTTCTTTGGTGTATCTGTTTTCATTGGATTGGAGTTTTCCTTCTAGAATCTTCTGTAAGGCTGGGTTGCTGTGTAGATATTGCTTAAATTTTGTTTTGTCATGGAATATTTTATTTCCTCCATCTATGTTGATTGAAAACTTTGCTGAGTATACTAGTCTTGGTTGGCATCTGTGATACCTTAAAGATGACATGACCTCTTCCCAGGCCTTTCTGGCTTTCATAGTTTCTGATGAGAAGTCTGGTGTGATTCTTATCGGTCTGCCTTCATGTGTTACTTGACCCTTTTTCTTGTTTTCAGAGTGGCTGTTTACAACTACAGTTTCTGGGGTGATTTAAATGAGAAAGTCCTCTTAGGCTCTTGTGTTTGAATTGTAGGCTCCCTCCCCCCCCCCGTGGAATTATTTTAAAAGAATTAGGAGTTATGTTCCTGTTGGAGGGGCTTTGTCCCTGGGGGTTGAGCTTTGAAGGTTCAACAGATTCCAGCCATTCCCAGTGCGCTCTTTGGTTTGTTCTTGGGGTTTGAGATGTGATTTCTCAGCTGCCCTTGCCACCATGCTTTGAATCAGACATTGTGACCTACTGTCCTCCAGAAACTGAAGCCAAATCAAATGCACTGTTTACATAAGTTGTTCTGGTCATGAAGTTTTATCACAGCACATAAAAGAGTAACCAACATAGCATTTTGTCTGTGTATAGGGACGTTCCCCAGCAGTGGAAAGAGAAATGTTCTAATAATATAGTTAGATGAATACATCCACACTATGTTCAATATATACTAAATGTCACGTAAAAAGCTGACCTCTGGAGTGAAAGGCATGCTTGAAGAACCTAGTACATGTTATGAACCTGTAGAGTGTAAAAACAGTACATGTTTTTACAGTACATGTAAAAACCTAGTATATGTTATGAACCTGTAGAGTGTAATAAACAGTAAAGTTTATTACAATATTTTAGTAATTTCTAGAACACAAATTTTTAATTATGAGTATAAAACCATGTGCGCTTATCAAGATGAATAATATCCGCATTAATTTATGTTACTGTTAATTTCATTCATATGTCTAAAGCTAACTATTAGCTATAAAAAGACACCTGAGGGAGGAGCAGCCTAGCTAGATTCCAGAAGAGGACATTGCAGCCATCCCTGAACAGACACAGTAAGCTAGGGTCAGATGGAAGGGGAGGAGGTCCTCCTCTATCAGTGGACTTGGAGCGGGGCACGGAGAAGATGAGGGAAGGATGGGGAGAGTGGGAGGGAATGAGGGAGGGGGCTATGGCAGGGATACAAAGTACATAACTTTTGATTAATATAAAAATAAATAAATTACTTATAAAAAACAACACCCCCCAAAAAGACAATATACAAATATATAATGTTCATTCTACTTAATAAGGAAAACAGCAACTTATTAAAATAAAAGCTGACAGAATAAAATACATCAAACTTTTAGGATATAATAACTGATCATACTGGTATTTATAATAGCTGATGATTATCAAAATGTTGATAAAGAAAACATCTAAAATTTTTTAAATAAGCACACACAGCATTTGGAACGTTCTCTTGTTTATTTCTTCTAGAAGCCTGCAGGTCAATGTGTCAGTCAGTTTTGTGCTACTGTGACATACCTGAGATAATAACTTTTTAACAAAGAAAGTTTTATTGTTTCTCATTAATCAGAGGTTTCTACCCATGGTCTACACTTGACTCTATTGCTTTGGCCTTTGACTATACAGTATATTACATGTCACAGAAGTAAGTTGTGACAAAAGAGGTCTGCTCTCCTGATGGTAATATAAAGCAAAAGAGAAGGCAAAAGGGGTTAGGGACCTCTCTGCAAGCATAGCAGAGCATGACTAATAATGTTAGGGGCTGGCTCTGTACTATGGGATGGGTCTCAAGTTGGACTAATTATTGGTTGGACTTTCCCTCAATTTTTGTTCCCTCTTTATGCCTGTGCTTCTTGTAGACAGGTTAATTTTTGGATCAAATGTTTTGTCGGTGGGTTTTTGTTTTCCTCCTGCCTGACTAAGATGTTTGCAGATGGTAGCCTAACTTCACTGTCCTCTGGGAAGCTCTAGAGAGCAGAGGATAGAGACAGATGCTGGGAGGGCAGCCAAGCAGAGGGTGGAGATCCAGGGTTCGTATGGAAGTGTTGGGGGAAAAAAATGGAAGGACCTGGAGGGGACAGGAACCTCAAAGGAAGACCAACAGAGACAACTAACCCAGTCCCATGGGGGCTTACAGAGACTGCGACATCAAGTAAGGAGCATGCATGGTCCGGACCTAGGACCCCTGAACATATGTGGCAGATGGTGACTTGGTCTTCATATGGGGCACTTGGCTAGTGGAAGGTGGGTAGGGGTTGTTATTAACATGGACTCTATTACTTGCTTTTGGATCACTTCCCCCTGGCAGCGCTGCCTTGCCTGGCCTGCCCTCAAGGGATGAGGTTATGGTCAGTTCTGATGTGACTTGATGTGCTGGGGAGTACAGAAGGAGAGGAGCTTCCTTTTTCTGGGGGAAAGAGGAGAGGGGGAGGGGAAAAGAGAAGTAAGGGAAGGAAGTAACTGTGAAGAGAGGAGGGAGGGGCACCCTCGGGATGTAAAGTGAATAAACTGAAAAAAGAAAAACAGGGGGGTTAGGGACCCAGTCTCCCCGCAAAGCCACATGAAACAACTTGCTCACTTGCACTCTGCCCCACAGCCCAACAGTTCCACTGACTCTGTGAACCTAACATATCCTCAGAACATATTTAAGACCCCAAACTATCCAAGTGTAATTATCATTGGTGTGTGTGTGTATTTGCGTATGTTTGTGTAAGGCAGAAACATAGATCATAAGAGGTTACATATTATGTTCAAAGACATATACTAAAATTTACAGCAGTGAATTGGCTTAAGAATGCTTTCAGTGTTTTTTTATTGTCATTTTATTTTACTGTTAATATTGTTGACAAGTTGGATCGCCTACTTTTATCTTCTGTTTGATGAATTCTTATAAAAAAAAAGCAGGTTTAAAATGTGTGTGTGTGTGGTGTACATGCGTTGTGATGTGGTGTGATATTATAAAAATGACCTGACCCTTAACTACTGGATTTATAAAAATCAAACATTGAACTCTACTTAGGGATTTAAGAGCCTATTATTCATTTTTTTCTGAGCTTGGGAAAAATTATTTTTTTCTCTTTCCTTTACAGGGGTGAGAGGTGGCCTTTTTACTAATCTCCAAGAGCGCTTATGAATTAATTCAAACCTGGTAAAACCTTTTCGCTTGAAAGAACAGAGGGTGTTGTGTGATGGGACCTCTTTTAAAGAAGCAGAGCTTTGAAGGCACTGCCCTCTCTTCACAACCAAGTTATTTTTTTTCAGGGAGAGAACATCAAAACTGCTCCAATTCTTTTTATGGGGGTGGGGAGAAGTGCTTCTTTTATGTGTTTTATTTGGAGAACCAATCTGCCAAAATTACTTTAATCTTCTGTATTATTCTTTAAAAAAACTATAGCAGTTAAAATTATAGAACACTGCCTTCGAGAGGAAAATAAAGACACAGTGAAAATATGGTGAGCCATCAAGGAATTTCTAAATGAAAGAGTTGGAGCATAAATTGAAACTTGCTGTTCAAATGAAGCTCAGAGACTTAGTAGATATGTTTATTGTTAATCGAATTATGAATTTATATGTATAGATATATAACTAAAAGCAAATACGTTCATAGAATTAAGAAAGTTGCCCTCTGAAAACCGACTCCAGGCCCCATTGCCAAGGACAACTTGCACACAAGTCCTTGAACGTAAAGTTTGAGCTGGCATGTATGGGCTTGGAGCTTCCACCCCTATGGTCTAGTCTCTTTGGTGCAGGAATGTAATCTGAAAGCTACAAAAAGAGAAACCTGAACACCAACATAGTAGCCAAAACACTCCATTTACAATCCCCCCTGCCTGAAAGAGGTGCTGGGGCAGCTGTGAACTGAGGGAGAAGACGGGCAACACTTGGGTTAACATGAAGCCCAGGCCACAAGAGGGAGTCCATGCCCTGCACTGGCTGCATGGTTAGGAACAGGAGACTGGAAAACCCAGAGACCTAGGACACAACCAGACAGGACTGCCGGAGTGAGCGATGAAATGATTCCCAATGGATAGATTTGGCATCTTGTCCATCATCATAAGAGAATTCCTCTGGCAGCAGATGGGAGTGGGTCTTGGGGTCTTGGTTGTCTCTTGGAGAAATATATATATATTTATATATTTATATATAATATATATATTTATATATAAAAATAAAGCCTTCTCTCATAATATATATATATATATATATATATATATCTTGTTTGGAAAAGCAGTTTATATATCTAAACTCAACAAAAGATAAAGACCTCTTATTTTCAACACTAGATGTATCTTTACAGTTCTGCCAAGTGTTTTCAGCACTAAATCTGTACTCCTTCTAAAGCTGAAGGCCCTACCACCTCTCGGGTATTCACTGTAATTGCATAAATGATTGCAGTATCAGTTGTAACCACACTAATATGTACAGTAGAAACTTGCTGATTCTTCTGGGAAATCTTACTCCAATGAGCAAAGAAAGGTAAAATTCAAAACCAGTGTTGAGACTTTTTTAACTCTTTTTGTCAGTCTTTAAAGTGAAATGATTCCACAAGTTTTCAATACACAAAGACATCTAAGAAAATCAGAGTTTAAAAGGATCATTTTTAATCCTAAGACATTTTCAGGTCATGTGAAAATTGTTTGTCAAATATAATTGTTCTCTGCCTGTTTTTAAACATCATGGTGTTTGGCTTTGAAATGTATTTCTCTATGCAGTAATCGACAGTACACAGCAATTTATATGTATGTTCCAAAAGAGTGAATAGAGACCTAAAACCTCAAAGAAAGCCCGAAATAGTCAGTTATAAACTGGAATACAAAGTTTTATAATCTCCCAGGAGATGTTACCAGGAGGACTGAAGTATAAGATATATGAAATACTCTTAACTGCTGCTCTAGGGAACTCACTTAAGTATTTTAACTTTCTCTTTTCCATTATGGAATAAATAATTGCTTTGTAAATATATGTTATTCCTATGAAAATAGTGCACTTTTATGGTCGATGTTGTTTAAAGACTTACATGCACTTATGCATACATTTACATGTTAGAACATGCACAAACATTGTTTTTGTAAACTATGGGACTCAGGACAAAATTCTTTGTGATTGATATTTTTCTTAGTAACTTCTCTATTACTTAAATAAAACACCGTAGCCAAGGAAACTTGTAAAAGAAGTGCTTATTTATGGATTACAGTTTCAGAGGGTCAGAGCTCACAATGGAACAGGAAAGTCATGGTGACAGAATACAACTGAGAGCTTACGTATTGAATCACAATTTGGAGGCAAAGAGAAATCTAACTGAAGGTGGTTTGATTCTTCTGAAACCTCAAAGCCTGCCCCTGATAATACGCCTCCTCCAACCAGGCAATCCTTCCCAAACAAGTCTACCAACTGGAGAATAAACACTCAAATATATGAGCCTATGAGGACCATTCTAACTCAAAATGTAATATTAATGACATCTTCAGATTATATTATAATATGATCCTAACTAACAGTCAGTGAATGGTAGACCCACAAACAAACATAACCCATCATAGAATAACTTGTGTGTATTGTGTGGGATAATAAAGAAGGAAAAAAATCTCAAAATTATCATTCAAAATGACATTAAATGCAAGAAGGAAACAAAATATTCCCATCTGGAGCCTAAGTAATGAATATTAAAATGCAGTTTAGGGATTCCCACTGCTCAAGCATCCCTGAAAGGGTCACCTTTTTTCTACTTCCTTACTGATATTAGCTACAGTCTAAGGTGATTAAACTGAAGACAAGTGAGACAAGTCAGAACTTAAAACAAACCACTAGGTGAAACTTCATAAGAGGATACTTTCAAAGGTTAATTACATCTCCTGGAGATAGACACTAATCTTGGAAGGAATTTGGACACCCAACTATATCATGAAGTAAGTTCATAACTTCTTAAATTGCAGTGATTTTTTTTTTTGCTACCCAAAGATCAGTTAAATGGAAGGACACCAAAGGAAACAAAAATAGAAACTAGACTTGCTTTCTTATTTCTTTTCTTTTTTTATGTGAAAGAATGTATACAGCATGCCTTTTATTTCATAATCTCCCAAGGTGAAGCTCCTAAGTGCTGCAATGGGAGTTGTAAGCAAAGAATTCCAAATGTGCCCTGGTTTCAAAATATTGCACAGAGTTTCTAACACTCATCATCTTTGCTGTCAGGAGATAGTCTCTTATATCTGGATCATAAGCTGAGTGATATTAATCACTCAAAAGTCATTCGCCCCTCAGCTATAGCTCCCGTTAGAACACGTACACACTATCTTTGCCAGCTAGCCAAAACAAAAATAATCTGCACATTTGGAAGAAAAAGCTGACAATAATGCATCTGAAAATGTACCAATGCAGTTCCTAAGATTATGTAAAACGACTCTGGAAATGGTCATATGAAGTCTTCAGCTTGCAGCGATAATACTTTAAAACTCTGGGCTTCAGAGTTAAAGGAGAAATAATAACACAGAGATCAGGAAGAGAATTCTGTCAACAGTGATTAAGGTCCGGCATATTAATGGCTTAATAGTACTCTTCCTTTTACAAACATAACAAAGTGCACATGAAGTGGGTAAAATCTTAATAATATGAAGCAGGCTGTATGTCATTCCTAACTGACTTAGATACAGAGCTCCAGAATTGTGCAGAGAGTACAGAAAGCAAAATCTCCCAAAGAAACAACATTTTTAAAGCAAGGGAACCTAGAGATGGAATCTCTTCAGTTACAGGAGGAAGCATACTCCTTCAAAGCCTCCTACTTAGGCTGGGAGAAGCTAGAATTGTCTTTGTCTTCTCTTACTGAACAAATCATTCAAACCATAAATTACTTCTCTCTCTCTCTCTCTCTCTCTCTCTCTCTCTCTCTCTCTCTCTCTCTCTCTCTCTCTCTCTCTCTCTCTCTCTGTCCATACACAGAAGCATGTATATATCTCTATCTATCTATCTTGGTCATTTTGTCTCACTGTTTTTTGTTTGCTTGTTTGTTTGTTTGTTTTGTCTTTCTGCAGTATGGCCTCAGTTGACCTGTTATAAAAAATAGAGATACCTCAAATATCAGAAAGAAACGAGTCATTCATTTATTGTTGGGAGGAATGAAAAATAGTGTAATGTCTCTGCAACACTGTACATCAGTTCCTTCTGAAACTAAACAGGCACTTCCCTCACACAGCAACGCTGCTGCTCTTGGGAAATTATCCCGGAATAATGGAAACATATGTCCATACAACAGAGTGCACACAAATATTCATTTCAGCTTTATTCTTAGTACTCCTACACCTTAAGCAACCAAAATGTTCTAATGATAAATAAATCTTCATATATATACACACACATATACATACATACTAAGGGCACAGTTCCATAACAAAATGAGGAGAAATGAATAACAAATACAATAACATATAGAATAAAAGCCATTCTGCTGAATGTGAAAGCCCATCACAAAGATTACATATTGTAGAGTTACATTAAGTTGTCAAATTTCAGAAGTGGGCAATAGTTTAAGGGTTGTTGCAGGTTAAGAAGACTGCAGTCAGGTTTGGACAAAGTGACTATACTTAAGTAGTTTACTATCCATGCTTTAATATAGAATTGACCTGTATTTTCAGTGTTAGAGTTGCCAAGCCTAACTGTATCAAAAATAAGTTGAAGTTAACACATTAATGCACATAAAGAATAAACACAATAGTTTTTAGAAGGACATATTAGTTCCCTAATATTTTATTGCCAGGATATAAGATGTTATTAGGGGCAACAGAGTAGGAAAACTAGCACATCTCTGCATATGATTTTTTGTGTCTGTGTGTGAACATATCTCAAAATAGAAAGTAGAACACCACACAAAACAGAAATAAAAAACAAGAAGTTTCAGAGAAATCCTGTCTACACATGAATATTTCAGATCTCCCTCTGAGCAACACCTTGGCTCATTTCACAGACTTTGCTGGTTATGTTTTCATTCTTTCTTTTTTATTGAAAATAATATTTTATAATATATTCTGATTACTGTTTCCACTTCCCATACTCCTCTCAATTCCTTCCCACCTCCCTCCCCATTCAGAATCACTTCTTTCTGCCCCTCTTTAGAAAACAAACAATAATATAAAAAGATAATAAAATACAATATGAGAATTCATACACAAATCAAAACATGATAAAACACAACCAATTAATTTTTCCACATTCATTCTTGTTTGTTTTCCAATTCCTTGCTTTATTTCTTAGAACCACTGGTAACATAAGACTGTTTCCAATTTTCTCATATTATTATTTTCCCATGTTCATCATGTTATTGATTTTTCTGCACTGTCTGTTATAATTAGAAGAGATACATTTATTGCTTTATAACTGTTGGGATAATCTTTTTGTACACTGTGTAAAGATTTCTTGTATTATTCAAATGCTGATTTCTGGACAGGCAGAAGGCTGATTAGAGGCCAGTCTCTGGTATTATTATTCTTATGGATGCATCATGTTTGTAAACACTCCCTCCAGCACTTTCTGATTGGTTTAATGGCCTCAAGCAAAGGCAGGAGAGCAGAGATGGGACTTCTGGCAGAGATAGGAACTCTGGAAAAGAATCTGAGGTGGAGATATGCTAGCCAGACATGGAGGAAGAAACAGAGTGCAGAGACGGAGAAAAGGTGACAAGTCCTGTTGCAGACACAGATTAGTATAAAGAGGCTAGTTTAAGTTATAAGAGCTAGTTGGAAAAAGCCTAAGCTAAAGGTAAGCTTTCATAATTAATAAAAGGTCTCCATGTCATTATTTGGGCAACTGGCAATTTGGACTATACTTGGCACCAACGTTTATGTATTATATTTAACTTATTTCATAAACTCTGAAAAAGAACAAAGGTAGAAGACACAAGAACCCTGAGTTCGAAGCCTACAACAAAGCTAATATAATAATAAAGCATGATGGCAACAGCATAAGAACAGCCAACTGAACTCCTGGAATGGAATGAAGAGTCTAGAAATGAACCCATTCATTTAGAGCTAATAAATTATTGACAAACATCTAAAATTTTAAATTAAAAAAATATGAACAATTTTTGTGTGAGCAAGAATTTATATGAAAGAATGTTAAATGGACTAGAGGAAATAAATTCCAAGAATAAGATTTAAAAAATATTGACAAACTACCTGGGTTTATTTAATGAAAAAATGGGAGTGGCTTCCATAGATGCTGGTTTCCATGAATGAAAGAATGGATGTCAATTACAACTTCAAAAGATAAACAAAAATTAACTAAAAATTAATACATGGCAAATATTAGAAATCATATAATAAAATTCTTTTTAAAAACATAAATAGCATTATAACCTGGTATTTGCTAAGATTTTTATATATGCTATGAAAAGTAAAATCAATAACCAAAAATAATAATTGTACTTCATCAAGATTTTAAGAGAAATAAGCATGAGAAACAAAGACATAAGAACAAAAGGACTAAAAAATTCCAATGCGAATTTTATATTCCTCAAAAGAAAAGAATTCTAACATAACAACAACAATAAAAACACAAAATCCACAAAATATGAATAATGTAAAAACATTATTATTTTAATAATTTATTTTTTATTCACTTTATATCCTGATTCTAGCCCCATCCCTTCTTCCCTCTCAGTCCCACCCTCCCTACCTCCAATTTCCTCCATCAACTCTTCTTCCGAAAAGGGGAGGTCACATTCCCATCCACTCCAGCTCACCAAGTTTCATTGGGACGAAGTAGGTCCTCTTCACCTATGGCCTGGCAAGGCATTCCCACGGGGGAGTGCGGGGTTGATCATAAAGCTGGCAAGTGAGTCTCCCTTACTGGAGGATCCACATGAAACCTTAGCTACCATCTGCTACATCTTTGTAGACAGTGAACCCAGTGATGCTGAGCTAGACGCTGGAAGCAAGTCCCATTGTTCTCCTCTCCTGAAAAACCTGTGGGGCTTTCTGCCTGTTCCCCAGCTGTCTGGCCAACCTGGATCAGAAACAGCAAGCCCAGCAGAGATAGTGAATAGAGCTAGGCATGGGACCCAAGTCTCATTGTCTGCCATCTCGAAGAACCTGAGCAGCTCTAGGCTTGGAGACCTTTCCTCCTGCTCCCCAGCTTCCTGGCCTACTGGGAACAAAAAGTGAGCCAGCGGAGAGAGTGAACTCAGCCGAGCAACCTCCCTTCCTTAGCTGCATCCAAAACTCCAGCCCACATTCTTGAGCCCGTGGACTTCTCTCATCATCTTGTAGCCTACTCCAGACTCCAATAAAGGTAGACCCAGGCGGCAGTTCAGACTCCAGGAACAAACAGTCCAGGCTATTTTTCTCCTTGTGGAGTTCCTGTCCTATCCTGGTCTTTCTATCTCCCTCTTCTTCCATAAGGTTTCCTGCATTCTGCCCAAAGTTTGTCTATGAGTCCCATTATCTCCTTCCATACCTGGATGGGCAGAGTTTTTTCAGAGGTCCTCTGTGGAAGGCCATTTCTTTCTCTTCTCCTATTTCAGATGTCTATCCTATTTTTCCTTCTGAATGAGGATTAAGCATCTTTCCTGGAGTCCTCCTTGTTGTTTAGCTCCTTTAGGACTATAGATTTTAGTATGTTTGTCCTACATTATATGGCTAATAGCCACTTATAAGTGGGTATATATCATATGTGTCTTTCTGCTTCTGGGTTACCTCATTCAGGATGATCTTTTCTAGTTCCCACCACTTGCCTGCAAATTTCATGATTACCTTGGTTTTGATTTCTGAGTAGTATTCCACTGTGTCAATGTACCATACTTTCTATATCCATTCCTCCACTGAGGGACACTAGGTTGTTTCCTGGTTCTGGCTATTACAAATGGAGCTGCTATGAAGATGGTTGAGCAAATGTCCTTTTTGAATGGGGGTACATCTTTTGGGTATATGCCTAGCCAAACTCCCTGGGCTTACGGCGGCCTGCAGAGACTGATACTCCAAGTAAGGTCTATGCATGAAGAGGACCTAGAACCCCTGTTCAAAGGAAGCTCATTGGCTGCTCAGCTTCCAAGTGGGTTTCCTAGTAAGAGGTACAGGCAGGGGATATCTCTGACATGAACTCAGTGGCTGGCTCTTTGATTATCTGCCCATGAGAAGTGCAGCCTTGCGGGGCCACAGAGGAAGATGGTGCAGCTAGCCTTGATGAGACCTTATAAGCTAGGGTCAGATAGAAGAAGAGGAGGTCGCTCTCTCTCAGGGGACTTGAGAAAGGGCATAGAGAGAGAAGAAGGAGGTGGGTGGGACTGGGAGGAGATGAGGGAGGGGGCTGCCGAGGAGATATCAAGTTAATAAGTTGTAATAAACAAATAAATTAAATTAAAAAGAGAAGTATTTACCAAAAAATAACGTTTAAAATAAATAGAGCCATCCATGATGGCAGCGAATAGCACACACTGTATCTAAAGGGCACAGGATCTGAAACTCTGAAATTGGTGAGTGGAGAGACAGCTGAAGCCAGAACATCAACATTGAGGTTTCCTGGGCAAGAGGGGGCAACCTGTGACCTGAGAACTTTTGGAGCCGGGTCACCCACAGAGGTCTCCGGTAACAGAAAGTGGCAAATATTCAACCCCTTTGCATTTCCCCTTGACCAGTCTCCCTCCTGCCTCTTCAGTGGAGGTGGCCCACAGTGCCCCCTGCTCCAAGTCGGGCTCTGTAACTGAGGCTGCAGAGGCAGGCAATCTCTGGCGGCTGAACTGGCCTTCCAGGTCTGCAGCAGTGCCAGTGGCGTGGCAGCCATGCTCTGTGACTGAGCCATCCAGAATAGCTACCCCAAGTAATGCTCTCCCTGCCCAGTGGACACCACTGAGCTGACAGATCTCCTACACTCTCATTTGCCCTTGCAGGCCCCTGTGCTTTCTGATTAGGCCTGCTAGCAAGTGGGTGCGCCTTCAAGAGATTCCATGCGGAACCCCAGATCCAGGGTCCCTCTAGGCTAGCAGCCAGACATCAGAACCCTCCCACCCACACACCCAATGTGGGCAACTTAAGAATTCTAGGGATAGTCTTCTCAACATTGCAGCCCCTCTTCTGTGGGTCTACCAGTAGAGTCCAGGCAAACATTTCCTGCAACCCAGACAGATCTGAATACCAGGAGGACAGTATGACAGGCCTATAGCCTATTGAGGTATTCAGGGAACATGTGCATGCACATTGCTCCCATGAACAGCACCAGCACAAGTACCAGCACACCCCCCCAAAGCATAAGCCCCAAATTCTAGGCATCTACATACCCTAGAACCCTGTACTTCAAGACACATGTCCACGCACATGGCCACGCTTGCTCGCCAACACTTGTGCACTTGTACCTGCGACCTTCCTCTATTAGCTACAAGTGAAACAGCAGCACACACTCTCAAACCAGTGCACTTCTCTCATCTTCCTGAAGAATGTTCCAGACACCAGAAAAGACAGACCCAGTCTGAAGTAGACTCCATGAATAAACAGTGAAGGTTACCAATAAGCAGATGGCTAGAGGTCAGTGTAAGAACACATCCAACAAAAATCAGAACATCATGGCTTCACCAGCCACCCCAAAAATCAATGGATGTTTCAAATTCATCAGGGACATAGGAAAACTGATTTTAAAGCTAGAGTTTTCCAGTTATTAGAGGCACAAAAAGAGAAAATAAACTAATCTCAAAAAGATGTAGCTACACAAACAGAGGCAAATAAAGAGGAAACGAACAAAGCTGCCAAAGAAATACAGGCAACTCCAACCAAACAAATAGAGGCAAAAGTAGAGGCACAATTAGTGGAATATAGAGAGGAAACAAACAAACAAACAAAAAAATAGAGGCCATTGTGGAAAGACAAGAATTCACATTCAAACAGATAAAGGAAATTATGCAAGACCTGAAAACATAATAAGAATCAATAAAGAAACCACAAACAGAAAAATACTTGGGGCTGGAGAACTTAGAGAAAAGATCAGGAACAACAAAGGTAAGCATCACCAACAGAATACAAGAGATGGAAAAGGGAATCTCAGGTACTAAAGATACACTTACAGAAATTGATACATCTCTCAAAGAAAAAGTAAAATTGGGAAAAGTTTCAAACACAAAACATCCAAAAATCATGGATGCCATGAAAAGACAAAATCTAAGAATAATAGTAATAAATGAAAAAGAAGATTCCAGGCTCCAAGGACCAGAAAATATTTTCAAGAAAATCATAGAAGAAAATTTTACCAACTTAAGAAAGAGATGTTCATAAAAATATGAGGCCCACAGAACACCAAATAGACTAGACCAGAAAAGAAACTCCTCATGTCACATAATATTCAAAACACTAGGTCTACAGAACAAAGAAAAAATATGAAAATCAGCAAGGGAAAAAGGCCAAGTAACACATAAAGGTAGAACTATCAGAATCACAACAGACTTCTCAACACAAACTATGAAAGCAAGAAGGGCCTGGGAAAATGTCATGCAGACCCTAAGGGACCACAGATGCCAACCCGGACTACTATACCCAGCAAAGCTTTCAACCAACATAGATGGAGAAAACAAAATATTCCTTGACAAAACTAAACTTAAACAATATCTACACAGCAACCCAGCTCTACAGAAGATACTAGAAGGAAAATTCCAATCCAAGAAAACAACTACACCCAAAAAGACACAATGTATAGATAGCTTCACAACAAAAAATTAAAAGAAAA
>CM053753.1:84047392-84076008 GCA_028658305.1 Pachyuromys duprasi | reverse complement strand
AATGGAAACTACATTAAAGACGCCAGCAAGGTTTTTTTGTTTGTTTGTTTTTTGTTTTTGGAAATAATTTAAGTCAAAGGAGAGAACAGAATTACCACCTTTAAAGTATAACTAAATAAAAATAAAAGCAGCAACAACAAAATCTCCAACAACCAAAAATTTAATCTTAGCAAAACTATAGTTTTAGTAAAATAAAGGTTTTATTTTTTAGACAAAAATCAAAAGGATTCATGAGCAGATTACTTCACAACAGTAGATGATACATGACATCAACATTCAGTATGATAAGATTAAGGAAACTTAGAATGGTCATTATGATATGTTGTTAGAAAAATAAACAGAACTGAATATAATGTTAGTGGAAATTTGTAAGTGATAGCTCTTCTGGTTTAATGTTTAAAAGATTGGCTGTTTAAAGCAAAACTAATAATACATATTGTAGAGTTTGTAATAGTTGCAGAAATTTAAAGCTTACTAAGATACTACAATAAACAAAAGACTTTGGTAGTCAATTAAAGACACATAGATAGGCCAAAATAGAATATCCACAAGTAAACAAACCCAGGCACAGTCTAGTGATTCTTGATAAAATTATTACACAAAGTCCTTTAACCTACAAATCCACTGGGATATGTTAAACAGCCTTGAACAGTAAGTACATCTGTTTCTTCTTTCAGAAGAGACATGCTAACTTATTAATAGACATTTTAACATGGAAGAGGAAAATCTCACGGAGACTCAACTCTAGACAAAGAACTCAGACAACTAAGGAATAAAAGAGGGAGTCTTCCCTGTATATGGACTCAGTGGGTTTTGTCTGTATACTTAGGAATATATATATATATATATATACACAAATATATCATATATTCCAAGAGTTATATATATATATATACATAAATATATATATTCTAAGACAAGCACACACTGTGTGACTTATATTCAGTGTGTGTGTGTGTGTATATATATATGTACATATATATACACAGTGTGTGCTTGTCTTAGAATATATATATATATATATATATATGTGTATGTGTATATCCATGTATACACACACATATACATATATACATGGATGTGTGTGCATATGTGCGTGTGTAATAACAGTTAAAGTAATAAAAGCCACGAGTTTGAGAGAGAAAGGGAGTGAATTTCGATGCTTTCAGAGAGGAGAGTGAAGAAAATAAATGATATCATTACATTTTAATTTATTTTTTAATTTAAAGTAAATAGCAATTATGCTAGTCTCCTTTCTCCAAGTATAGCAGAATATCATTAGGAATCATTTTATTGACTTTTTTGTCAGTTGTGTCTGGTTCTACCCTGAGTTCCTGGGCTTCTGGGCAGTGTCAGGGGTGGGATCCTTTTCTTTTCATGGGTCTCAAGCTGGGCTGGCCGTTGGTTGGCCGCTGTCCCAAATTCTGTTCCACATTTACCACAGGATATATTGTAGGCAGGGAAAATTGTAGGTTGAAGGTTTGGGGGCATCCCAATCCTTCCACAGGAAGTCTTTCATGGTTACAGGAGATGGTTGGGTCAGGTTCCACATACTCCTTACTAGGAGGCTTAGCTAGAGTCACCCTCATAGATCTTGGGAGTTTCTACTACAATAAGTTTCTATCTTGCCCAAGAAATGTCCCCAAAATTTAGTTGTCTTTCCCTAGCATAATCATCAACAGAGAGGCTTCATCTATCACAGAATCAACTAATCTGGGCCAATAGCGGCTCACAGAGACTGAAGCTACAACCAATGAGCCTGCATAGGACTGGCCTAGGTCTTCTGCATATATGTTAGAGTCATGTACCTACTGTGGAACTCCTAACAGTAGGAGCAGGAGCTGTCTCTGACTCTCTTGTCTGCTTTTGGAACCTTTTTCCTCCCACTGGGTGACTTTATACAGTCTTAATATGAGGAAAGATGCCTAGTCTTATTGCAAATTAATTTGCCATGTTTGATTGATATCCCTGGTCATCACAGCAGTAGTCACAAGTCATGCTTCAGCCCTATAATAAACATATGTGACCAATGTAATATATACACTCTATCATTGACTAATGTATAGTCATGCTACCATGACAGTGATTTCTGTTGCTCTCCTTATTTCCACAAAATGAGATCCAGTTTGTATCGCTAGAAGTCAGATCAATGGCTTTCTGAATCAGAGGCAAATGTGAACAATGTAGGCTGTGGGATGTAGTAGTTTCATGGGTCAAAATTTATACATGGATACTTTTTAAATGTGTCAAGTTCATTGTGTGTTTCCTATACATTACTGAAGATAAAGCTACTGAGAAAGATCCCAAATGTTTCATACACCTAAACACTAAATATAAAGTTTAAAAAGTTTTCAAAAATTAAAGAATCACATGTGATGGGAGAGAGTTTGGGGTACGAGGTGACTGCACTGAGGGTGCTTGTGAGGTCATGAACGCTTATTTTAGCCAGGTTCAGAATGGGTATTCCACTCAGATAAAGCGGTGACTGTTCATGTAATGAAGTCTATGTTTGAACAAACTGAGTATAGGTAGAGGAAGTGCAACAAAGAAGTGTAGTGATCAAAAATGTAAGTATTGTCCTGCCCATCATGCGTCTCTGACACTGTGAACCTCAATTTCTAGGACACACAGCTGCCATTGAGACAAAAATATAATCTTGGATGATTTGATAAAATGCGCTTCACTTGGGGAAAAAGAAGCGGATGTGCATGGGGTGTTCACACAGATTCTACTGGTAAAAACGATCTCACCCCACTATCACCTCAGCTTTCACTTTATTTATACACCAGACTCCTTTTGATGGGGGAAAAGAGCAGAAGTTGGGGGAAAATATTGAACCCAGCTTGAGTTATGTGATGGATGATATCAGGGTGTTGAGAGACCAAAGTATATACCAGAGACAGAAGAGAGAGACAGGATTTCAGGATGGAAGATCTCTTTGTGGCTCATTGGTCTTCTTTGAAGATAATGTAGTGAGAAAAATTTGTCTGGGTCGGGGGTGTCCAAATTTACAGATGGCACAAAGCTTGCTTATCAGATCACATTCCAAACATTCATTTCTCAAAAAAAAAAAACAATTACAAAAATGATGCAACAATGCTGTAAGATACTGGGTTGTTCGAAACTGTTACAACAATTCTGACAAGCCATGACAAAGCAGAGCAGGGACGTAAGTGCTAACCTTTGCTATAGTGCAAGCCAATGTCATCAACAGACTCACTCTAGAGAATCTTGCTGTAATTTAGTTTGCAATACAGTGAGATCATCTGAACTGGTCAGAGTTCTCTAAAACACATATTTCACAAGTGCTGATTGAGGCCTCGTGCCTGGACTCATAAAGAAATGTTTTTTGTCTCTGATTCCAAAATAGAAACCACTTTCAACTGACATGATTTTTATTAATAAATAAATAGAGATTATGTACAAGAATAAAAGGCAAGTTTCAAGTTTCAGTTTAGTCTTTGTTTTTACAAGATAGTATTACAAAGGATATCAAAGAGCTTTCCAGATCTGCTAAAAATACTTCTTTCGAGAGAGATTTTTCTTGGCTCTCAAAGATGTCATATTTCGATTTGTATGTGCAGAAGAATGGTTTTGTCCAATGGGAAAAGAGGTTTTAAAATACATGACAGTAATTACTGAAGTCAGAACCAGTTTCAATGTTACGGCCTATAAATCCTTGTACACTGGCAAACACACATTGATAATAATTCAGAAAAGCAAATATTTGACAAGGAAGGCTTATGCAAACCAGAAGCTAATTGCTAATGTTTGTTTCCAGCCAATTTTCACAAATTAAAATTCTGGTTCAGCCAAGAGAGTATGTTTTAAAATAAGCTGAATTATCAATATTTATAAGTGAATAATGATTAGAATTAATACAACACACTTAAGCTTTTGTTCAGCTCATTTTTGCCTCGTTTTCATTATACAAAACATATACTCTTCATAAACCATTAGAAGAAATGGAAAACAATGTCCTCATCTCAAAAACTATGGCCTATATCTAGTGACTCATTGTATGTTTTTCATGTTCCAAATACAAAATACAAAAATTCACATTTAGGTTATAGCATCTTGTTACTTCTGTCAGTTGTAATCTTTTTTCATTTTTATTTTATATTAATCACAGGTTATGTACTTTGTATCCCACCCATAGCCCCCTCCCGCATTCCCTCCCTATCCCCCCTTCCCTCCCTCATCTCCTCCCTGCACCTTTCTAAGTCCACTGATAGGGGAGGACCTCCTCCCCTTCCATCTAACTCTAGCTTATCAGATGAGCCCCTATGGTACCAGGTTATTTGATTCTGTAGCCTTTCTTGCTGTCCTTGACCCTTCTGGCTCCTTTAATTTTTCCTCCCCCTCTTCGATAGGATTTTCCTAATATTTGTGGGTCTCTGCATCTGTATCCATCAGTTGATAATCTGCTATACTTGCAGATAGGAGCTTAGCATAACTGTCATCTGAGAGGCTTCACCCAGAAAAATTCCTATTTTTTAATAGATGTCCCAGTTGTGATAACTGTAGATAAACTCCATGCTTTAAAAGAAAATAAAGTGTGTAAGAAAACCGTACCAGAAGATACTAACACATCATTAATCACCCAATATGTAGTGTTTTAATTTGTTAGCTAAGGAATAAAGATGACATTTTTATTACATTTTAATGCCCAGTTTATATCTAGTTTACACTTTCTAAATGTCTTCAAATACCCAACTATTCTGGTTTGCTTTTTGTTACTATGATAAATAAAATGACCAAAAGCAATTTGGGAAGGAAAGGGCTTGTGTTTTAAACTTAAACCTGTGTCTTAAACTTGTATCTTATCTTAAACTTTGCAGTCTGTCATTAGGGAATGTTGGTGTGGAAATTCAAAACAGGAACCTGGAAGAAGGAACTGGATCAGAGAGCATGGAGGCTTGGTGCTTACTGGGTTGCTCCCTCTGGCTCCCTCCCTTTGCCTTCTTATTCAACCCAGGACAATCTGCTCACATCTGGCACCACCAGCAGTTGTCTGGGTCATCCAGCAACAATCATTAATTAAGAAAATATCCTGTAGGTTTTTCTACAGAATAATCCAAGAAGACATTTTTCTCAGCTGAGGCTCCCAATTTATATATTGCTCTATCGTGTGACAAGTTGAGAAAAACCTGACCTATTATCAACTCTAAAAAAAAAACCACAACACTATAAACAGAATTTGCTGAAGATTACAATTATTGCTCTTATAGCTATGTTCAAATTTTCATTTTTTGGTGACAGAACCAGTGATTTCTATCTTCTAACCCATGCTTTCTCTGGCTGTAGAGAATCAGGTAAAAATCAGTTACAGATTGTAAATATCTGTGAATTAAAATTCTTGGAAAGAAACACAACTTCCACCTACAGGAAAGATTAACTGCTTAGAAATGCTGTGATTGTGTAGCAGTTAGAGTGTTGCAGGCCCACGGCCTAACTTAAATTTGTCTAGGAGCTATGTTTAGCCCTTAATAGCCATTTCTTGCCAACCTTTACTTCTAACCTAACATCCTGATAATTAACATATGAAATATTTTGGAATGTATTAACAGACCACTACTTTCTAACAACCAAAATACTAAGAATATTGCCCCCATTTGTGGTCTATAGCACATTCCCCAGCTTTGTAGTTAACAGTTTCCTTGATGTTTGCACCAGTGTATTTGCAGTGTGCCTTGTTTCATGATTTTCTCTGCTCTGTTACTATAAAAACTTCATGAAATGATTACCATATTTTGAATTGGGGATTTGGGCTAACCAGTATTTGTGCTCCTTGGTCATATCATAAATATTTGGCTCCGGGGCACTTCTTACCTTATTTAAAGGGCTTAGGGATGGTATTGCAATGAAGGATAAACAACTTTGTTACTTCCAAATAAAATCTAAACCCTGCATTTCCTTTTCTGTCTTTGCGCTCTGTGTGTGATGAGAATGTGTGTATACATGTTTGCATATGTGTGGAGGTGCAAATGTGTGTGTGTGTGTGTGTGCCTGTGTACAGTTGCATGATAACTATTAGCTGCCTTCCTCAATTCTTCCTCACTTTGTTGAGGCGCTGTCATTTGCTGAGTCTGGTGCTTGGCAATTCCAGCTAGTCTGTTTAGCTAGTTGTCAAAGAGATCATGAATCTGTGGCTCCCCAATACTGGGATTTGGGATACGAAGTGAATAAACTGTAATTAATAAAATTTAACATTAAAAGAAGAAAACACTAATAGAAGTAATATTGAGGATAGACCTGTGTTACTCCTCAACTCCAAACTAATAATGATGTATAAATAAATAAAAAAATTAGCATAAAACAGTGGTTGTTATTTAAGGGTCAATGCAGAGAGAGAGGAGCAGTTTTTACCAGGATAGTAACAGAGAGACTGGTTGTAGAAAGAGAGCTCAGGTGAAGACCAAAGGAGCCAAAGAATGAGAAGGATCCATGAGATTAGAGCAGATTGCTTGAGTTTGTTGAAGACCAAGCAGAGCAATTCAGGGGCTAAGCTATAACCCAGATTGAATAAATCATCTAGGAGAGAAGGTTGGGCTAGAACAGCGGAGTTGAACCACCCAACTCAGTTTTTACATGAGTTCGAGGATCTGAATTTCAGTTCCCTTTGGACAGAAAGTGCCTTCCCCACTGAGCCATCTCAAGACAGGAAACCTAGAGTTTATTTTTCTATGAAGTTTGCTCTATGTTAAGAAGCAAAAGCTATTTTGAAAGTTAAATGCAGACCATGGTAGAAAAGATACACATTGCCAAGTACTTCATGGCACACCATAAATGTGAATGCAAAGCACTCCATTTAAAAATCAATCAAGGTGATGCAAAGCTTAAACTGCAATTGATTTTGGCTAATTTGCAAGTAGAAAGGTTTAGAACTTGAATAATTTCTTTCCTACTCTAGCTTGTTCACCTGCCTATCCAATGAGTTGCCTAATTATTAGTCTTGCTTATTTGTTTATTTACTTTAGCTAATTCTTCAGTAAGATAAGTTTTGATTTATTTCAACTGTCTTTGGGTAGATGAAAAAACCTACAGCATAAAATACAAGGGAGATGAAGTTGTTTGTTTGCCACTTGAGAAAACAAGTGAAAAGAAAAACCGTAAATACAAAATCTCTAATTTTTAAAATATGTATTTTTCAAATTCTCCTTTTAAAAAGTGAAAACAAGAGTCTATTTTGGCTTCCTTTATACAAGAAAACAAGAATAAAAAGGGAGAACAACACAATAATCCCATTATTTTGAAATTAGAATTATTCTTTCTATGGGAATTTCTGACCAGAAAGCCTCCAGACCTTGTTGCCTTCCTAAGGAATAGCACACAAAGTTCTTTTTTCATTATTATTATTTACTACAATATATTCGCTTTGCAATGCTCTTTTAAATAACATTTGTTAACCTTATTTTTAAAGAAATATAAAGGCAACATATTAACATTTTGTCTGAACAGTAAGGAAGCTGCATTTTAAAAGTAATGAGGCTTCCTTTCATTGATTTACCCATAACTCTTCTTACAAGAGCAGAGGCAAGGACACTCTCAACACTGATAAAGATAATCAAGACAAAGATTCCTGTGTTCCACCCATGTACTGTGCATCCTTTTTGTGAATACACATATGTGTCAATGAGTGAAATATGAAATACTTAGATAAAGCTATACATAAAAACACACATAAGCAAACATAAACAGATGCAAATTTGAATTTTTGTATTGGGAAAATGAGATCTCGGTAAAACTTTTTTAGCAGAATAAGTGGTTGAAAATATCTGCTGTTTTCAGAAATGCCTAATTAATCTGGTATCTTTTTTCCAAATTATATATTATGCAAAGTAATTGCCCTACTTTCCTTTGATAAAATTATTGGTTTATCTGAATACAGTTAATTTAAAATCTGCTTGTGGTAGGAGAGTTTGCACCTTACTTTTCAACTTAATGAGATTTTACTGAATATTCATATAATTATTAAAATATTTTTGTAGAATTATACTTAGTGCCATTAAAACAAAAGTTCTAGCTGCATTTAAATGTGTTTTTTTCTTTTAGAAATCTAAAAACCTGGTGCATTGTTCGCAATTTCCATGGTGAAAGACAGTCTGTCAAACTGAAATAGCAACACAATACAAGTCATTTTATGACTCAGTTCTTGATTGCAGACAGCTGAGATTCAATAGCTACAGGGGGAACTGAGGACACCATCCAGACATCTGTAATAACCCTCCTAGCTTTTTTTCCTGCTAACTTGAAAGCTGCATCAGTGTGTCTGCCTATTTCTTGGCCCTATAATTAAACAGGACAGCAGCACTGAAACACATAAAAATTTTACTCACTCACAAAAACACTAAGGAATGTACTCACTGAGCTCTCTGATCTGGAAGCTTTGTTTTGATGATTCCTATGACCCTGCAGTTGATGATCATAACCTCAAAGATATCCTGGAATCATGGAACATTTTTAGCATCAGGGCACAATCAGAGACCACTAGAACCAACAGAACCTCTACAAACACGCACACTCATACACACACACATCCATAAATGATGCATATGTGACTCTCTGAGATGAGTCAGATGATTGGACTTTAATATAGATCTCCCGTTACCACAGCATTAGGGTGTTTTGTTTTTCTGAAAGAAAAGCAACAAAACAAATGGTGCATTCTGCAACACAGCAGAATATAGATTAGGCAAAGGAATGTAGGATTGTTCTCAGTCTTCAAAAAAAAAAATTCAACCAAATACAAGAATGTATCCCCAAACTCCATACAGAGGACAGCACATGAAATTACATCTGAAAAATACTTCACCGATTAAGTTGCATCAATTACCATATACTTTTATTCATATTTTTCATTTCATACAGGTCCTCACTGCTCAACATTGATTTGCAAGTCTAACTCCAGGCATTGAAGCGGGCATTTAAGAATCTCTTTTTAACATTCAGGCCAATGGTTGTGTTTCCCTGTTCTGTGTGGACTTCAGTGTCCAAGGCGTTCTATAACTTAGAGAAACTCAGTCTAATGCTAAGCTGCTGACCATTGGAAGGAACATAGATCATGTGAGTATTTAATCATGATTATTTCATGCTCAAACTCAAATAGTCACAGTCCTCCTTAAGACTCCTCCCATTGATTTGTGTATTAAAAATTCTTTCAATGTTTTACATGTTCTTGTTATGCCCAAACTTGCATTCAGTACATTAGTAGAAACTGAATCTTCAACTCAAATCTGAAGTTTAGCCCTGTTATCTATGTACACTGTAATACGAGTAGTTAGACCCTGCCAGGTATAGAGGTCTTAAAAGATGGAGCCCATCTTTCATAATCAGTTTAGGAAACAACCTCGCTATCTCTTTGTTAACACAGTAATTTTAAGAAAGTGAAAGTAAAACAGTTGGCCTCCTTAGAATTAGAAATGCCATGTGAAAATAGAAAGAATGTGCCACAATCCCCCTCCCCTGCCCTGTGCTATTGAGACAGGGTCTTTTTATGTTGCCCTGGCTGTTGTGGAACTCTCATCAATGTAGACCAGGCTAGCTTCAAACTAAAGGAGATCCACCTCACTCTGCCTCCTGAGTGCTGGGCTTAAAGGCTTACCCCATTATGTGAAGTGTTCTCTTCCCATATAGAAAATATCATTAGAAGAGACAAGGGGTGGTGGAAGGACTTTATTTCCCAAAGCTCTTTCGTAGACTGTTACAGGTTTGTTTGTTTTATTTTTTTTTCAGTTTTAATTTAATTTAATTTTATCTTTTTTTTAATCTATTCACTTTGTATCCCAGCTGTAGCCCCTCTCTTGTTCCCTCCCAATCCCACCCTCTCTCCTTTTTCTCCTCCCATGACCCTTCTACTGTCCACTGACAGGGGACTTCCTCCCCCCCTTCCTTCTCATCCTAGCCAATCAGGTTTCATCAAGACTAGCTGCATTCTTCCTCTGTGGCCTGGTAAGGCTGTTATTTTTATGAAACTGTGTTTGTTTCTCAATTTCTCTCTTAACCCAGTTATCACACAAATAATTGAGATTATTTTATATTTGTTTAATAATATGTTTCACAGCACAAGAACTGAGCAATTACTACTCTATTCTTTTTTTATATTTTATTTTTTAAATATTAGTTACAGTTTATTAACTCTGTATCCCAGCTGTATCCTGCTCCCTCATTCCCTCCCAATCCCACCCTCCTTCCCTCATATCCTCCTTGCCCCTTTCCAAGTCCACTGATAGGGGAGGACCTCCTCACCTTTCATCTGACCCTGGTTTATCAGGTATCTTCAGGACTAGCTGCAAAGTCCTCTGTAGCCTGGCAGGGTTACTCCTCCATTGGTAATGGGGGTGGCGGGGGGTGTCAAAGAGCCCACCATTGAGTTCATGTCAAAAATAATCCCTGTTCCCCTTACTAGGGTACCCACTTGGATACTGAGCTACCATGGGTTACATTCGAGCAGAGGTTCTAGGTTATATTCATACATGGTCCTTGGTTGGAGAAAGTCTCATAAAAGACCCCTGTGCCCTTGTCCTTGTGGAGTTGCTGTCCTCTCCAGGTCTCACTAACTCCCCCTTCTTTCATATGATTCCCTGCACTCTACGAAGGTTTGGTTATGAGTCTTAAAATCTGCTTTGATACACTGCTAGGTAGAGTTTTTCAGAGGCCCTCTGTGGTAGGCTCCTGTCCTGTTACTTGTTTTCTCCTACTCTCTAAACTAATCTGGTTTTCTCTGAGTGTACATCCTAGAGATACTTTCACTTTGCAGCTTTTCTACTCCCGCTCCTTATCCTGATGTCTCTTGGATGTCTACCTGTGAATTCCCTACCTCCTCTCTAAGTCTTCCTCCCCTGGCTGGCAGTGAGTCCAGCCCTATTCTTCCCCTGATCAGCACGTTGCTACAATCTGGTTTTTTTGGCATACCAGGGGAGAAGTTGGGATCAATGTTTACACACTGAGACAGGAGATGCTCAGAACAAGGACTGCAATCAGATATTGTGAGGTACGGAAATCAGCCTTTGAACTAACTATACAATAACCTTATGCCTACAGTTCTTTCTTTCTTTCTTTCTTTCTTTCTTTCTTTCTTTCTTTCTTTCTTTCTTTCTTTCTTTCTTTCTCTCTTTCTTTCTTTCTTTCTTTCTTTCTTTCTTTCTCTCTTTCTTTCTTTCTCCTATGGAAAGAATGATACCTGAGTAGTACCCCTGGCCCTGCCCAAATGAGTGTAAGATCATAAATATTTGCTATAGGTCCTTCCACTAAGAATTAACCCACATGGGGTTATTATTCACACTAAAGAGGAAAAAAAAGTGTCATAGAATCTTCAAGAAAAAAGTGGTATGCCCAAAGACATGTTAAGAAAATAAAAGGAATACCAAAACTATAAGTAAGCTATGAGTTTACAGCCCTACCTCCCTTATTCAGATCTCTGCCTGTTAAGGTTCCCAACTATGCCTAGTTGTTTCATGTTTTCTCATTCAGAAGGTATACCTTTGTCATTGATGATGTACGTTTGCTTGTCTTTTCTCTTTTTCTTTTCTGTTTTGGACATCACCCTTAGTTGGTATGTCTGATTCTCCTGAGACTGGTCAGTCGTACTCCTTCTGAAGACCTGTACCAAACAATGTGGCTGTATGCAGACTCCCATTACTGAGTGTGTCTGCCTCATTGATCTATAACTTGGAAAATATGATTTTATATCTTTTCTCTTACCCATCTCCTTCAGCAGCTACTGAAACCAGTCCTTACCGGTCCTGTTGATACTCTCTATCAAACTCCAAGAAATTTGTCTTCAAGGTACTTTTTCTGTCTGTTTTTAATTCTTTTATATAAAAGACTACAAGCCCACAAAAGGATCCACGTATGCCTTAGTAACAAGACCATACTTCTCATATCTTCAGCCGGGACAGTTGAAGAAAAAAATCTCTCTATAAAGAACGATTATTGAATATTTCCACCTCTTCATGCAGTCCTCATTATGACATTTCACCTTTTGTCAAATGTGCTAATCATTATCAAGAATAGATGGAGAGTTTCAGCAACATCAGCAGAAGATTCATTTAATCTAATTTCTGGAAAAGAGTAACAGGTACATCTCCAATAGTTGGAAGCATGTGAAATCACTTTAGGACTCCATGAACTTGAAATAATACTATCTAAAATTATAAAGATGCTAAATATTCACTTAGAAAAGGACTGGATGACTGGCATTTTTCTTACCATGTATTAAATGAGGTCTTATATCAACCCAAATAGAAATACTCCACTATGACTATAGTTGCATATCAAAATCTTCACAAACCCCAAAATGTATTGAGTAAGAAACAAATCTATTGGAAAGGGTGCAGTTCTCCCTGCACTATAAGGTCAGCATCTTTAAACTAGTGTGCTTCCAGCCTGACTTTACTGTTGTAAGATCTATTACTAATATCCTAGCATAGTGTATGACTAAGGTCACAAGGACTTCTTATTCATTTTTTTATTTACTTAAATTTATTTTTTTCATTTATTCACTATACATCCTGATTGTAGCCCACTCCTTTTTCACCTCCTGTTCCCACCATCTCTCCCTCTTTTCCTCTGTGCCCCTCCCCTAGTCCTCGGAAAGGAGACATCCTCCTCCCCTACCATCTGACCCCAGCCTATCAAGTCTGATCAGGACTGCCTGGGTATTGTCTTCCTCTGTGGCCTGGCAAGGCTACACCACCAGGGGGAAGTGATTAAAGAGTTGGCAACAGAGTCCATGTCAGAGACAGTCTTTATTCTTAAAGTCAGGTTCAGAAAAAAAAAAAAAATAGGAGGCAAAGTCAAAAAAACATATCTTTGTCCTCACACAGGTATGTATATATGGAAAACTCAGGTACCAGAAAAAAATATACATATAAATAAACAGCTAACAATGAAAAATGTTATGAAGAAATATGGAGGTGAGTAAGGAAAGCAACTATGTGCCAATGATTCTAATATTCTCCCTTCTGATTTGACAAATGAGCATAGTTATGCAAGAAATAAGGTCTACAAATATGAAGATGGTATTTCAAGTTAAAAAGAAAATGTTTTGTAAGAATAAAATCTCAAAGAAATGTGGTTTATCTATAAAAAGGCTTGTCAAAGTTGGCTCCAATGTCTAAGGCTTTTGAGATCTGGTGTCACTCAGATTACACTCCAAATAATTGCCCTGACAACTTTTTTTTTTCCATAATAGCTCATCTTTTAAAATGTTTTACTTCCTCATTTCCAGCATTATTGTCTCAGTTTCATTTTTCAATGCATCTTAGCTGACTCACATCTCGTTCTGGGAGTTCACAACTAGACTCTAAAACAGCCATTCTATTTTGAATCCAGTCCACCTCTGAAAACTTTTCTTATGAAAATAGTGATGACAACAAGGCACATTCTCTCTGGAACATGGCAACTTTTCAGTGCCTTTACATTGTTCTCTCCTATGCTATTTCTTTTCTCTGCTGGGCCACTTATTGAGGTTGCTTCTATATGGCAGCTTACCTAGACAGTGACCATAACCCTGTGAAAGGAACCCTTTGCCGATAAGACTCCAAATTTCAGTTTGTCATCAAAGAAATCTACCCTTGATTTGGAAGGCAGATAGTAGACATGGCCTCTTCTTCAAAGGTCAGTGCACTTGGATGTGAGAATAAACCGACGCAGAAATGCCAGCAGGCTTCAGCTTTTCCTAGATCTTCCTGTTCAATACAAAGCAGTTTCTCCCAACTACCAGGTTGGTGGTAAACACCTCTTCTTGGTATATAATCACCAGATTTCAACAGTGCACTGCAATCAGCTAGAGGGACTGAACTACAGTGATCTCATTGCAAGTTTGTTTGTTATCCTTACAGAAGTCCTGAGGACCAAATTTCCTCTTTTCATGCCATTACTTCCCAAGTGACCTCTATAGTTGTAGAGGATCTTATTTCTATAACACACCTCTCCTTCCACAACACTCTTGTGATTCTGTTACTGAGCTCATGTGCACTTTCCGACCTCAAGAGTTTTTGCAGTAGCATGTGTTATTTCACTAGGACTAAAACAGATTAACACATTATCATCTGTTGACTTGCTTTATTCCTTCTGACAATCAGTAGATATTGAGGGCGTCCAAGTCCAATACCACATGTTTGTTCTGCTCCCCCATGGGACTTTCTAACTCTGATCACTCATTACTTAATTATGAATAGGAAACCACAGAAGTTTGCAAGCAGAGTTTCCTAGCCAAAATGAGTTAGAAGAGACAGTATAATTACAGCTTTTTAAAAATATATTTATTTATTTTTATATTAGTTATAGTTTATTAACTTTGTATCTCTGGTATATCCCACTCCCTCATTCCCTCCGCATCCCACCCTCCCTTGCTCATCTCCTCCCTGCCCTTTCCAAGTCCACTGATGGGGGAGGGCCTTTAACAAGAGAGGGAAGTGCCCTTAACTCAGCCAGTGAGAGATGCTCTTCCCTCTTTTATGAAAAGTAAAACTAAGTCTGAAGGTGGGACTTACCTCCTTCCTCATAGTTACTTGCTGTATCCGCATAGTTTCCAGTTAGTGGTTTTTTGTTTGGTTGGTTTGGTTTGGTTTAGTTTGGTTTTTCTCACTAAATAAGTGATTACTTACTGGGCTCTGGGCTCAACTTGAGCAGCAGCATCCCACAAGCCATCATTTTTATATCAAGTTTGCCATGCTTGAACTTTTTTTTTTCAATGTATCACCTAGGATCCAAACAAATACAATAAATTGCATGCATTTTTTGTTTACTTTTTAGTACCAGGCTGGATTTACAAACAGATGAATTATAGATGCAAAACACATGGCATCTGAAACATTTAGAAAGCTACTGCAGAAAGTTTAAGAAAAGCACAGGAAAGTAGTCTGATGAAGCGCAATGGGAAAAAAACAGGCAAGACAGAAAAGCTACACTTTGAGACAGGAGAATCAAAAGAACTTCACTATCCTTTCGTTGCTACTGGGAACTGCAGGGCTAGCGAAGGCAAACAAGGGTGAACCACTAACTACTTTTAGGCATTTTTGCCTGGGTAACTGACAAAATGAAGAACTTTAATAAATGGGAGAGAAATAATCCCTAAGAAATCTAAAGGAGAAATCTGGCCTGCAGTACATGTTTTGTAGCACTCAAATGTTGGTGGTATTTAAATTTACCTCATATATGCCATTGTACATGAAAAGTACCTGGAGTAAGAAAAGAAGACATTTTAAGACTGAAGAAGTGATAATTAGGGAGTAACAAGATAGGAATGGTCCTGGAAAAAAAATGGAGATCTTTTTCTCCACCTAGCACAATTAGACAAAAGCCAAATGAAATATATTTTCGAGAGAGAGAAAAATTGGCCTTTTCTAGTCAAAGAAAATTTTAAATTTTCAGATTTCATTTAGGAATAAGTTCTGTCTGCATGCTGATTCAGCAATTCCAAGCAGGTCCTTTTCAGAGAAGCAGTAAAACAGGCATCAGAATATGGTATCTGCTGTTTGGGAAGGAAACCCATCTTATAAAAGAATAAGAAAGTGACTTGTGAGTTTTGCTTTGACACCAAGAAGGTGGATCATAGCATCATGCTAGGGGTCCTGGAAATACAGAGAAGCTCTGGTGGTGTTTAACATTCACACTTTATTTGTCTGCTCCCATTCTGGTAGCAAATAGCAATATTAACTAGGATTTCATCTGCTTCTGCAAACATGCTTTCCTTCCATGTGTGGCTGCTTACCCCAACAACCTCAGCAGTCATTTTCTTTGTTCTGCTGTAGTTGGTTAGCATAAAGGCTGCTTCTTCCACAGCTTCCTGTTAGGTTGTTCCATGTAACACTGGTGATTCCTTTCCTATGATAGATTCTTCCTAAACTTCTTGACACTCTGAAAGCTTTCCTGTCTTCCTGTTGCTGCCACCACCATCATAAAGAAAAAAAATGTCCCCTATGTCCACCCTTGAAGTATGACCATGACCAGCACCCTTAATATATCATAAGATTTTCTACTTGGAACTTGAAAAATTAGATTAGTATTGATAAGCATTGCATTTAAATCACTGGAGCTCAGAAAACAGAAACCTGGATTTTATAATTTCAATGTTCTTTGCCTGGGGATGATCTTTATTGCTCTGTGAAGAAACCTACCTCATCACACTGACCCAAATACATGGAACTTTACGCTTCTGCTTCATCAGATGTTCTCTAAATCATTTCACCTCTACTTATAATGCTCAGTAGGATTGGAAATAACTATATATATCCAAGGGAAGCATGAAATTAACTGTCTAACTCCCACACATCCCTCCTTCTGCACAAAAAAAGACATGACTCCTATTCTCTTCCCCCTTTATCTGCCCCCTAAAATTAACTTTGTAAATCTGCTTTTAACAAAACCAAGAGCAAACATCACTTGAAAAAGAGCAGTGCAAAACGTGCAATGTATTTCTGAACATCTCATCATAGGAAAAAAATCATCAAAGGGAAAGCAGTCAAGGTTAAAAGCAGCACTGAGCAGTGATTCATTTGGTAAATAAGAGTAGGAGTAATTATCACAAAAGCAAACTTTGCTAAGGGGATAACTGTCAAAGCTCCCGCAGTAAAAGGTCTCTTTACCATTTTAATCCGACAGGCTGAGGGTTCCCCAGTGAAAACAACTCTCAATAAAATCACAAATGTAACTATGGTACTCTGTTAAACTTTCATTTTAGTCATAGCTACCAAAACAAGCTTAAAATTTACAATTCAAATGGCCCTGGTAGTCTGGCTGATAAGACTGATAATGCAGATTATATGTATCTACATAAATCTTTCAACACTGCATTTTTATGTATCAGTAACAACACTTTAAAGAGTTTTGTTTATTTGTTATTAGAACCAGACCCTTTCAAGTTACTAAAGTCAAATTTCGTTTTGGGTTGCAGTTCAATATTTAGCAACTTTCAAAATAAAATGTTTCTGCTCAGCCTACCCCAGGTGACTCCTTGGAGCTTCATGCTCTAAGAAAACTTACTATGTATGCACCACTCTTGAGCAGACTTCATGAATTTTCATACTATTTCTCATTTGAAAAAGAAGGGAATTGAATCTAAAAAACAAGTAACCTGGTTATATAGCAAATAGAATAGTAGTAAGCCTTACTTCAGCCTGGGTTGCTAGACTATAAAATGGCTATACTTTCATATCCTAGGGAAATTTGCAGGGCTGCCCATTCAACTTTCTTTAGTGAAGGTAATGGTCAGTCTCTAAACTCTGTGATAGAAGTTCCACTCTTCATATGCAGTTATAAAACCTTTTAAATATAATTAGAATGACTAAATTAAAATAGAATCAGCCATTGTTTTCAGTCTTAATTTATATTTAAGTAGCCACGCTTACTTGATCTTGGCAAGCTGCTGTACCAGACATTTGAAGGCCGAGTCTGTAGCTTGGTGTGGAGCATTCCCCTCATATTGTTACAAAAGTAGGAGTTAATCAGCTTCAACTATCCCTTCCTCCATCCCCCCCCCGCCCTGCTTCTTCTCCCTTGTCCCTAGTTAAACTGAAGCAGAAATGAAAGAGAATGCGAGTTGAATGTTATGTTTGAAACAAGGGCAATAGATTGTGTTTTATTTCCATAGATCTCTGCACCTGGATTTATAGAGAGTAGGCACAAAGCAGTCTGTTGATGCTAAGTTTACTTGCCTTTAAAAAAGAAGTGCCAGAGATAAGAAAGAATACAGCTTAGAATTTTGTTTCCCCAAATTGTGCTTTCTTGTAGTTTTTTTTTTTTTTTTTCAGCGAAGCAAGCAGAGAGATTTTCATAAAACTGACTGGGTCTTCTTCCAGCAGAGGGAGTCTTATACAGTTGGCTAATCTGAATCCAATTTACACATGCTCCAACTGTTAGCTCCTCTCTACCAGGAGACTAAGAAAATATGAATCAATCGCCACTGATCAGCCCAGCACCTCCACTGTCCACATAATGAAAAGCAATCCTATCTTCATGATAAGCCATTTACTTCAGCCTAGAAAAGGAGCCCAGTGAGGTCGATTCACTTTTTGAAATGGAAAAAAAAAAGGAAAATATTGATTTTACTTTACAGGTGGCTATTTCTATGGTGTAAGTTTTTCATGATTAAAAGAAAATGGAACTTAGTAGGAATGTTCAAAGCAGGCTATTTTGATAGAATGACCTTCAATTATCATTTTTAAAATCATAAACAATTATTTGTTTTCAAATTTCCTATAGAGCTTTCTCCCAAATATTCCTCAATAGACACGGCTTTCACCATAGGATCGTCGTCTTTCTTATTTTTATATTACTTTTCTTTAGTTGATTTGATTGTAGAAAAGGAGGCCCATTGATACTGGTTATGAGTAAATAAGTACTGTTTTCCTAAACTACCCCTTTCCCATCCCTCTTTTTAATAAATAAAAACACTCTTACACATTTACAGACATGGATGTCTTCTGGATAGTCAGGAGCGTCTGGCCAGAGAGCCTCAAGGGAACTACAATAGAATTCCTTGCAATGCATGTCAAATTCCATCCACTTCTTAAGAGGCCAAAAGGTCTTTTGACAGGGGCTTAGAACTGTTTCATCTCCTTAAGTTGTTCTCTTTGAAAAGAAGAGTTTTGATGCTAAGGGAAGCAGCATTTATATCTATTGTTCCAGTCCCTAAGGTATGTAATGCCTTTGAACTGAAAAATCAGTGATCTTACCTAGGTGGCTTACACAAAGACACCTTCATGGCTTCTGTATAACCTTTCTGTTGTTTCAGAAATTCGTCTTTTATGTCAAATGACATTTTTTTTCTTCTTATTTTTAACATTCTATAAATCCTATTCTTCTAAACTAGGGAGACTAGCTGATCACTACCTGGAATTTTTCCTCAACAACAGCCTTTTGCTATACCCTAGGAACAATGGGCTTTTAAAGAATATTATTATCATAAAATGAACATGTCTCCATGCATACATTATAAATATAGAACTAAGCTGGGGTTGCTGAGCAATCACCTAATTAATAAAATATGGAGGGAAAGTCATAGCTCTGTTTACATCCCACAGTTTGCTGGTGACAGCAGCAATGGGGTTCACAGTGTTACATTTGAAGGTGATCTAAAACCACCCTATTAATTACTGATATTTTGAGAGTCTGTAGACTATGGTGCCATAATTTTCATTTAATAGATTTTGTTTTTGTTTTTGTTTTTTAAAACCCTGTTGTCTACTCTTTAGAACCTTCATGTAAGTGATAGAACCCAAAGATAGAACCCTTTAGATCTGGATTCTAGCCACGAAGAGAATTCATACAACCAAAGATTTGGGGGTTTTAAGTTTATGTTTAGCACCATTTCTAAAAATAACTAAACCCACTGAGCTTTTTGAACCCCCCCCCCAAGGCCTAATAGTATTTCTTTACCTCTGCATTGCCTTTCAGGTGCTTCCACGACCCCTGGTGAACACAGGTAACACTAGGGTCACCAATGATGCAAATTTTCAAAACACAGGACTTAAAACATGAAATTAATTATGTTTTAGTGATCATAGTAATTGCTTACCTGACAAGGTTAATGCTGATCACAAAATTACATTGTCTCTTAGTTGAAAGGTCAAAGGCTGATACAAAATAGTCTCAGCCACTTGCTATAGTTTAATCTTTACTTTTGTATTAAAGTTTTTCAGCTAGTTTAAGATAGAGTTTTCTCTCCTTTAAGTCTCGCTTGCTTCCTCCTACTGCTTTTAAAGTATGATTCTCCCACCCTACTCCCATCTGATCTCAGTCAACATTCAAAGCTAATAGAGCCTTCAAAGGCATTAGCTTTTAAAGACAGGCGTGTCACATTCAATTCACATTGAGCTTTCAGTCTAGTCGAAATTCATGAGTCCTTTTTGCACTTTTCTGTGCTAGCACTTATCCCATCTTTATTCTTTTATGGGCTTTAAACTGAACTGTATTTCAGTAGTCTTTCTCTCCTACTTTGCTTCTCTGTTGCTATAAAACACTGCCCAAAAGAAACTCATGGAAGAAAGGGTTTATGTGGCTCTCAGTCAGTCACCAAGTTCCAAGACAGGAACTTGGAGGCAGGAACCGAAGCAGAGACTACAGAGAAATGCTTCTTTCTTGTTCTTTAAATAACCAAAGCCTACCTTGCAAGGGATGGCAGGGTGGATTGGGCTCTCCAACATCAATCATTAATCCAGAAAATGTCCCACAAACATTCCCACAGACAGCCTGATCAAAGAAGCCGCACAACTGAGATTCCTTCTCTCTAGGATTTGTCTACATTTTTGTCAAGTTGTTAAAAATTAGACATCAGTTTGAAATAGCCTATGCCTTCTGTTGGCTGCTATCTTGCTTTACTTTGATCTGAGTAAATAATCACAAAAGAATTTTAAAATTATGATATCTAACAATGCAAGTATGAACAAAAACCAGAAAAACATTGAGAAATCATGAAAGGATACATATACCTTCACTTATACCTTCCCCCCCCCACCACCACAGGTTAGTAAAGATTTGCAGGCACAGCATATAAAATTATATGCAAATATAAATAAGAAGTATGTAAAGACTTATTTAAGTCAGAAGTGTGCCAATTGTAAAAAAACGAAAATCAAATATTCTTAGTTGATTCAGTCTTCCATAGCAAAACTTTTTATAATTTGAAAAAATATGTAAATAATTATTCCAATAAAAAATAGTATTGCCTTAAAAGGCAACTGGAAACTTTGAATTTAGGTCACAAATAAGTCTGTCAAGTAGTTTTGAGACATGACTTTGACATTGTCAGAAAGTACTGATTATTTTTATTATTGTCTTTAAAGAGATTATTATTGCAAGCTGTCAAAACTTAAAAGTGTTTAAATTATACACACACACATATATCCCTCAGGTATTTCATCTAACAAAATTATCACATATATCACACAATAATGCATTCATTATAATAATTTATATGAGAAATAAATTAATTAAAATTGTTACGGATTTAATGTTACAAAAAATAATAAATTTAAATGGAACAAAAACATTTTAAAATGATGAAGAGAAAAAGAGCATCAAAATCCAAAGGCAGAATTTATGTAATAAATACCTCTAAATCAGAAATTTGCACTTCACTTTACATATACTGCATTCACCTCAATAGCTAGGGCTTTGCATGAAACTTAAAATGAAATGTTCACTTATCCTTAAGTGTATATTTCATTCCACTGTTTTTATTATTAAAACATAAACCATCCCTTTTAATTTGTATATCCCGAACTCAGAAGTATACAAGATGCTAAGGTATCACTACAATTTTACTGACTAAATATTCCTAACCAATGGAAACATGGTTTATGAAGAACTGAACCAAATTTTATAAATTAGCATATGTTTGGGGGAAGTATGTGATATTTTGTCAAACAGCAACACTTTCTTTGAAAAGCCAATGATAGTTGCTCTTCCTAGTCATTTAAAATCTGTTCTATTCAAGTTGATATAATTTATGCAATGCTATTTGCAATATCCAGCTGCTTTGAAGTTCCTTATATTTAAGCAATATGAAGAAATTTCCAGCAGCATTTTCACTTTTAGAAGTGCTATACTGCACATAAAGGACAAATTTTTCAAAACATCATAAATCCCTAAACAGTCCTCCTATTTGGGTTGCATTTGGAGGCAAGTAATATTCATAATGCGTCAACTATTTGCAGATACAATCTCTTGTATTGCTTACATTTGTAAATGAGCAGGCTTAAGAGAAAACAATCCCTTCAAATCCTTTTCAATGATATGATGGAACATTTAGGTGACCTAGAAGTTTACTTGGAAGTAAGTAGACAACGAGGGAGGTCCTCCACACATACCACAAAGAAAGACAATCATGAAAAACTATGTACCAGATAGCTATAATGCTATTGTGTTCTCTCTTTTGTAAAGGCTCCAAATTTCTGAACAAAAGAATATTGTATATTGCAATCTTTCCTTCTCAGTGTCATAATACTTAGTGCAATAACAACCTTTTCCATTCATGTAGACGATGGTCCAATGACCTACGTCCCTCTTGAAAATCTTCCTTGACTCCTCACCCATATTACCATGCTTTAGAGAAGACTTTCAGCCCACAGTTATTCACTACTGATCAAAACTTTGCTATGTAAACTAATTTCAAAACTAAGACACTTTATTAATATTATATTCAAGATAAAAATATAAACCTAAACACATACATACACATAAACACACACACACATATACACACAGAATGTTGATTTAAATCTCAGATGTGAACCCTCAGTGTCCACTTCACTTGAGACATAATCTATACTGTTGCTCATTGGTGTATAAGCCAGACTATTGGTCCCACAAGCTCCTGGCAATGAACTTGTCTCTACCTCCAACTTCCTAGTAGAGACACACTGATATTACAATTGCAAGTGTTTTTTGTCTGAATTCCAGGGGTGCAAACTCAAGTTTCCAGGCTTCTGTGATGAGTACATTATTCACTAAGCTAACTCTCGGCCTCCAAAGATATTTGACCACAAACAATACACAGAATTCCCTTAAAATCTCCACATATTATTATTTTCTCCAAATATGGCTAGCATATAGTTTGAGGAACATCTTTTAGACTGCATGGTATCTTTGTACAATATCTGAATTTTAACACCTCCCCTTCAGTTTAAAATAACCTATAAGGACATTGTTTGAATTTCTAATTGCTCATACTTGGTTCTCTGGCAAAAAGTAATCACACCCTTACATTAGGTAAGAAATTAATTAGTATAGTTTTATGTAATGTTTCAAAATAATTTATTAGTGATATATATGCATGTATATCAGTATGAGCTTGTATTACTGTACATATATGTATAGATATTTAAGCAGTGATAAATTTATTTGTAATGATTTTATTTTCTGTATTTTTATAAATTCTACAAATCATGAGTCATATTAAATAAGAACAAACAAAATTGCTACCAAAGCTAATAATTTAATAATAATAATAATCCTGAAATATATCAACAGCAAAACCACCAAAGCTAAATTTAAAAAAAATGTTGTCTCTTCCTTGCTTACATCTCCAATAAATATTTGGAATTGTTAAGTTTCATCATAAAATATTTCTATGCATTTACAAGCAAGAAGGGAGAAAGAGAGGTTGTGCAATGTTCTATGGACATAAAATAACTTTGACTGCAAAAGAATTAATCATGATGTAACACAGCGTTAATACTATACATCAACAATTTTTTTTCTTAAATAACTATCTAGATAATATTACTGATACTTCAGGTCATTTGGGGCCAAAAGCAATATACATGAAAGCTAGTGTTCAACATTCCGAACGCTGAAATGACATCTGAAGCTTCATCTCTTCTGAGACCCTTTCTAAAGACAGCTGGTGTCTTAGGAAGAGGTGGGGAAGTGTGATATACATAGAAGAGTTTATAGACTGATTCTCTCCAGTGATCTATAAAGGAACGTGTGCCAGATTTCTCCTGAGAGGGTGTGGACGTGACAGCTGGGGATCAAGATCAGAGTCCTAGATGTAAAAGGACAGTTTGATCATAGAGCGTGAGAAACTGGACTCTTTCAGCAGTGCAGAGATTCAAACATGGGAACATTAAAGCCAGTTACAGTCACCAAGGGAAAAGGTATACAGAGAGTTATCCAAAAGACAGGTCAAAATGAAAAAAAGAAAAGAAAAGAAAAAAGAAAGAAAAACCGCTCTCATTTATTTCTTAAATGCTACACAAGTCTTGGTATTAGATAATGTTCCTTATTTCAAATTGAATGCTTTGGATTTCAGAGATGTTGGCTACTTAGTCTTCAATTCAGTTGATTGAGATCATAATGTTCTGTTATTCTTGTGACATATTTGGCTTATAAAATACTACTAGTTTGGAGTACAAATTTCTCCTTTTGCAAACAATAGAGTACAAAGAGGAAAGTCACTACTGATCTAACCATATTTTTCACAAGATTTTGTTTTTATCACTATTAGCTCAAAATATAATGATACATACATCAGACAATCGACCTAATGTCATGAATAGCTATGACATTCTTTTGTTGATGGGAAGCTTTTATTCCTCAAGATTATTACATTATTACATCTGTTCTCCAGTCTGATAGAGCAAGGTTATGGGATTTTGGGAAGGCCAACAGATTACATGCATGTGTCTCTCAAGGATGGGTCAGTGCTCATTTAAGGAAATGTCAGAGAACACAATCTTCTGTTTGCTTGTTTTGTACAGTGTGAAAATATAGGACTACAGCTGTCTGAACCTGGAAGAAGATGCTGTCCAAAACCTGAGCACAATAGCACCTTGATGACAAACATTCCAGCGGCAGACATGTAGTCTGCAGAACTGCGAGAACTGAATTTCTGTTATTCATCATAGTTTATAGCGCTTTACTATCGTTGCACCAGTGAGTTAAAACAGATACACAGCCCGTCTTCATGTTTCTGCTTTGTAGTTATTCAAGGGCCACTGCAGATCCTGGCCACTCTGTCTCTTACCTATATCACTTCACACATTTGAGATAAGCCTTTCGATACTTTTTAAATTGTGTTTAAGATCAATTTACTTATCTTCTAACAATAAGTAACCTAAAGAAGCACTAAATGGTTACCAAGCTATAGTCTTTTCCAGATGAACTCAATCCTACATAATTTTAACATATAGCTCATTTCCAAAAAAATCATATTTGGCTAGTCCCCTCAGGTACCATTATTTTTAAATCTCTATAGGACAAATCTTTATAATGACAAATGATTAGCAGACTTTTAAATTCTCTTGGTACATGGTATGTATGTAACTTTGTAAGGGTAAAGTGCCTGCCAGGGAGTGAAATCAAGTGGCAAAGAAATTAAGTCAGAGAAATGAGAGGAGGGTGTGTGGTCAGAAAGGCTTTGGGCAGGTTCAGATTTAAAATGTCAGAAAGGAAGTCATGATATTTGACCTGACAAGATTACACAGGTTCATACTGGCTGTTATGCAGCAAACAGAATCAAGGTTAGAGGTGAAGGTATACGTAGTAAAAGAGTGGAAATAGGAAGATAATAAGGAAGCTGTAACAAATATATAAGAGATGATGCTGGATTGGCCAGAGGACTGACAGTGAAACTACCAACAAACAGATATTTTTAATTTATTTTATTTTTATTAATTTTTTATTATTTTAATATTACAGTTTATTTACTTTGTATCCCAGCTGTAGCCCCCTCCCTCATCTCCTCCCTGCCCCTCTCTAAGTGCACTGATGGGGGAGGTCCTCCTCCCCTTCTATCTGACCCTAGCTTATCAGATCTCTTGAGGACTGGCTGCAATGTCCTCCTCTGTGGTCTAGCTAGGCTGCTCCTCCCTTGGGGGATGTGGAGGTCAAAGAGCTGGCCACTGAGTTCATGTCAGAGACAGTCCCTGTTCTCCTTACTAGGGAAACCACTTGGATACTGAGCTACCATGGGTTCCATCCGAGCAGGGGTTCTAGGTTTTCTCCATGCATGGTCCTTGGTTGGAGAAACAGTCTCAGAAAAGACCCCTGTACCCAGATATTTTGGTTCACTTGCTTTCCTTGTGGAGCTCCTGTCCTCTCCAAATCTTACTAACTCCCCCTTCTTTCATATAATTCCCTGCACTCTGCCCAAGGTTTGGTCATGAGTCTTAGTTTCTGCTTTGATACACTGGGAGGCAGAGTCTTTCAGAGGCCCTCTGCAGTAGGTTCCTGTCCTGTGACTTGTTTTCTCCTACTTCCAATGTCCATCTTGTTTGTCTTTCTAAATGAGGATTGATCATCTTACCCTGGGTTCTCTTTCTTATTTAGCTTCTTTAGGTGCAAAGATTTTAGTATGTTTATCCTATCTTATAGCTGCAGTATCCACTTAAAAGTGAGTATATACTGTGTGTGTCCTTCTGTACTTCTGGGATACCTCACTCCAGATGATCTTTTCCAGATCCCACCATTTTCCTGTAAAATTCATGATTTCCTTGTTTTTAATTGCTGAGTAGTGTTCAATTACATAAATGTACCACAATTTCTGTATCCATTCCTCTGTTGAGGGACATCTGGGTTGTTTCCAGCTTCTGGCTATTACAAATAAAGATGCTAAGAACATGGTTAATACAAACAGATTTTGAATACAACTTGGAGTAGAAGTTAGAAGTGTAATGATGAATTGAATATGATGCTTAGAAATGAAAAATATCAGACTGATAATTTGTAGAGTATTTATGTATTATTTACTGATTACATGGAATAGAAAGTGTCCACGCAAATTTAGAATGAAAATCAGGTATCAGGTATTGCCTACTTCAGATACCAAATAGATGTTGCAGGTAAGAGATGTTTTAAAATAAAGGCATTGATAAGAATTTTGAAGTGGGTGTGGTGGCTCACGACTGTGATCCCTACACTCAGGGAGGTAGAGGCAGATGGATCTCTATGAGTTCGAGGCCAGCCTGGTCTACAAAACTAATCCAGGACAGCCAAGGCTACACAGAGAAACCCTGACTGGAAAAACAAAACAAGAGATAAACATTTAGATTAACCACTGTATTTCATATAAAAGTATATACAAGGTATAAATATATAAGTATATTTAATGTCATAAAACCGAATAATGATATTGAAAAATTAGGTTGCAAATGAGCAACTCTAACTGATTGATAGGTTACGTCAATGTTCAGAGGATAGAGTATTAAAAAACATATACAATAGTAATTAACAAAAAGCATATGTGACATAAAAAGGGACAACCTAAAGGTGTATTTAATGAACAAGTGACTGGCCAACTGCGTTTGAATAAAATGAAGACTGGACATGCTTTAGACATTGAAGCTTCAATCTCCCATAGACTATTAAAGAGATAGGGACAAAACAAAAATGGAATAGGTTCAAGAGAACATGAAGGAAAGAATTTGTATAAATACCTTTTTAAAAAGTCTTAGATGGTTTTTACTGAAAATGCTAATAAAGAAAATGGAAGAATAGTGGGAAATCTTGTAACATTAAGAGATATTTTTTTCTTAACAATTTTTACCTTAAAATTTTAATTGCATAAATTCTCCCTTTTCCTTCCAAGCCCTCCCAGGCCCTCTTCCTCTAACCAGCCCTCCTATGTATGGGTTCCACCTTATTTCCTCTCAAATTTATGATTATTAGTTACATAGATATTTCCATAAATATATAAGTAAAACCTGTTCAGTTCATTTAATTCTGCTTATAAATATATTATTTCAGGGTTGAACACTTGTTGTTAGATAATAAATCAGAGACTCATCACTAGAGAAGACTAATTTCTCCCTCTTGGCAGTTACTAATTGCCTACAGTTCTTTGACTAGAAGTGGAGTCCCTGTCCTCATTAGCGTGACCATTAATGTTGCCATCGTTTGGTCTTGTTTACCCATGCATATTGTTGCTGCATTATGGGTGAGAATTTTCTGTCATTTCTAGGAGACAAAAATCTCACAGCAAAATTATTTTTGAGTGTAAATTATAGCATATCCATATGCAAATAGAATGAACCTGATAGAAAAACATAAAACAACGGAAAAGATTTGTAGGGTAGTAAAATTAGAAAAGAGGGACCAAGGTAATTTGAGAAGGAGGGATGGGACATAATACAATGAACAGATCATCCTTCATAAAAATAGACAAGTAAATATTCACACATTTGATAGTCTATTGTCTAAGAAAGGTTTGTGATGGCCTGAAAAGATGGCTCAGATGTTAAGAGCCCTGTTTCCTCTTCAGAGCACTGATTGCTCTTCCAAGAGACCCAGGTTGAATTCCTAGCACCCAAATGGCAGCTTACAACTGTCTATAATTCCAGTTCCAGAGGGTCTTCACACAGATATACATACAGGCAAAACACCAGTGCACATAAAAACAGATAATTTTTATTATCATTTATTACAATTTATTTCATTTTTATCCCAGCTGTGTCCCCCTCCCTCCTCTCCTCCCAATCCCACCCACCCTCCTTCTTCTCCCCCTATGCACCTCACCTAGTCCACTGATAGGGGAGGTCTTCCTCCCCTTCTATTTGACCTTAACCTGTCAGGTCTCATCAGGACTGGTTGCATTGTCTTCCTCTGTGGACTGGCAAGGCTGCATCCCCCAGAGGGACGTGATCAGAAAGGCTGTCACTGAGTCCCTCCAGAGAAAGCCTCTGCTCTCCATAAGAAAGTTTGTGACAATGCTTTAACAGTCATGCCTGTTTCCTGGGGAATCCAGAAGTAAGGCTGTATGCTTAAAATGTGAGAGGAGCCTAGATATGGAGATTCAGAAAATAGACTGGTTGTGGGCAGCCACACGGAAGAAAGGCTGTTCCAAAATACTTAGGAGACCTGCTTCAGCTTTGTTATCTGAGAACCGAAATGAGGCTTGGAACATTGTAGAGGATTTCCATGCAAATCTGTTCAGTTTCAAGAATACCAGAACAAGGCTGGAGGGGTGGTTCATCTGTTAAAAGCTCACAATAAAAATGTCAATAGTGCAGGAATAGGTAACACATTTAAATGGAGCATTTGTCATATAAATCACAGAAAGTTAATACAGTTCACAATTTGTGAAAGACATGATTATGACAGCAATGGTGTCATTAAAATTTTGTGGGAAATAAACTGGACAAGATTATTGGAGGTGAGTATGGGGGGGG
>CM053753.1:84024705-84046892 GCA_028658305.1 Pachyuromys duprasi | reverse complement strand
TAACCAAGCAAGTGAAAGACCTATATGAAAAAAATTTCAAATCTCTGAAGAAAGAAATTGAAGAAGATCTTAGAAGGTGGAAAGACCTCCCGTGCTCATGGATTGGTAGAATTAATATAGTGAAAATGACCATATTGCCAAAAGCAATCTACAGATTCAATGCAATCCCCATCAAAATACCTTCACAATTCTTCATAGATCTTGAAAGAAAAATACTCAACTTCATATGGAGAAACAATAGTACAATCTTAAACCTCCATATGAATTTTTATATTTTTGAAGATCCGAAATACACATTTCTTACTAACATCATTTCTATATCATATGCTTATAGGAAAAGAAGATAAAGTACATTCTATAATAAAGATTTCCTCTGAGCAAGTCTAGGGTACAGGGAACAATACATGCATATGTCCTTTATATAATAACTAAAGGTTAAAGGATATAGTAGGGCCTGAGCAGTTGCCTAGCATGAACAAATCCTTGAGAAGGATCTTTATTATCTCCCACCCCCATATACAGGTAGAGTAGCAGTTTTTATTCACATTTTTCTTATTGTGGGAAAGGTTTTCTTGACTCTAAAGGCAGCCCCTACTAATATACCCTCTCTCTGGGCAATGGCAAAGACATTCTTGCTTTTGACTTCTTTATTCCCTTCTCCATAGGTGTTCTTTTAGAATGCTGAACCATTCTGGGATCTGTAATTACCTTTCCTAAATTGTCATTGTTTGAGAATTTCATGGATGTATTTAATGTGTTTTGATCAAAAGACTGTCCAAATATCTCCCTACACCCTACCATTTCTCCCTCTTAGATTCTTGTTCTTCATATACACACATAAACCTGGTGAGTCCACTTAGTGCTGCCTGTGTCTGTGAGAGTGTTGGACCATCTACTAGATTACTAGATCATGGGTTGCCTTTCAGGGGCCATAGTCTTGATGAAAACTGATGGTCCTTCCCAAAGTAGCCATCACTCTTTCTGCCTTTCCTTAGAAAATAAACAAGCATCTAAAGAATACTAACAAAATGCATAAGAAACAAACAAACAAATCATAATAAAACAAAGCAAACAAACAGAAGAAAAAGAGACAAAGAAAAAGCTCAAGAAACACATATAGATGGGGAGACACACATGTTCACACACAGGAAGCTCATAAAAATGTAAAACCAGAATCCATAATCTACACTCAAAGAACCTGAACCTGTTAAAATGAAAACAACAACAACAACAAAAAAAACCAAAAAGAAACAATGCCTGGCCCAACATTATAAAACAAACACACTTTTGAATTTGTTATGTGTTGAGCATCTACTGCTGACCATGGGCCCCATCAAATCTCCCCACTCAGGGCTCAGAGAACTGTGCAGAAAAGAAGGTGGAAAGTGTGTAAGAGCCAGAGGAGATAGAGGACGACAATAAAACAAGGCTTCTGACACAACATGACTGACACACATCCTCACTGAGACTGTGGTAACATGCACAGGACTTGTACAGCCGAGCATCTTCATTTTTTAATTATTTTTTTACATTAATTACATTTTATTCACTTTGTATCCCAGCTGTAGACCTCTTCCTCATTCCTTCCCAATCCCACCCTCCTTCCCTCCTTCATCTCTTCCCATGCCCCTTTCTAAGTCCACGGAGAGAGGAGGTCCTCCTCCCCTTCCACCTGACCCTAGCTTATCAGGTCTCATCAGGCCTGGCTGCCTTGTCCTCCTCTGTGGCTTGGCAAGGTTGCTCCTCCTTTGGGGGAGGGGGATGGTCAAAGAGCTAGCCACTGAGTTCATGCCAGAGACAGTCTCTGTTCCCCTTATTAGGGAACCCAGTTGGATACTGAGATGCCAAGGGCTACGTCTGAGCATGGGCTCTGGGAAGGAAATCATGAAATTTGCAGATAAATGATGGGATCTAGAAAAGATCATCCTGAGTCAGATGTCCCAGAAGCAGAAAAGCACATGGTATATACTCACTTATAAGTGGATACTAGACCAATAACATAGGATAAACATACTTAAATCTGTACATCTAAAGAAGATAAACAAGAAGGAGGACCCTGGGTAAAATGATCAATCCTCACTTAGGAAGACAAATGGGATGGACATCGGAAGAAGAAGGAGAAAACAAGATATAGGACAGGAGCCTACCACAGAGGGCCTCTGAAAGACTCTACCTAGCAGTGTATTAAAGCAGATGCTGAGACTCATAACCAGACTTTAGGCAGAGTTCAGGTAATCATATGAAAGAAGGGAGAGTTAGTAAGACCTAGAGAGGACAGGAGCTCCACAAGGCAAGCAACAAAGAACCAAGAATTCTGGGTCTAGGGTTCTTTTCTGAGACTGATACTCCAACCAAGATCCATTCGGCATCTTCATTTGTACTCTATGCAATTATTGTGTACCACTCTCACACAATGGGAATGAATAAGAAGTTACTGCCAGGTTCCTCTTCCTCTGTGGGCCCCACCAGGAAGAAGTGATGAAGGCTCAGGCAACCTAGTTCATGTCAGAGACTGTCTCTTAGCCCCTTGCTAGGGATCCAAATAGAAACTGACCTCTCTATGGGCTACATCTGAGCAGGAGGTCTATATCTTCTGTGTGTATGGTCGTTGTTTTATACATAGGTCTCTGCAGTCCCTCCTGGGCCCTGTTTTTATGTTTGTTTGTTTGTTTTGTTTTGTCTTGTTTTTTTTTTGGCTTTGTTGGTCTCCTTTTGTGGCTCCTGTCCCCTCTGGGTCCTTTTAGATCCCCCTTCATCCATAAGCCTCTGTGCTCTGTCCAAATTTGCCTGTGAATTTCTGCATCTGCTTTGGTATCCTGTTGGTTAGAGGATCCAGGCAGTCCTGATGGGACCTGATAGGCTAGAGTCAGAGCAGGGCTGGAGGACTTCCCCTATCAGTAGACTGGGGAAGAGGGATAGGGGAGGAAGTAGTTGGGAGGGTGGTACCTGGAAAAGATGAGGGAGGGGTCTACTACTGGGATACAAGTGAAATTTTTTAAATAATAAGAATAATAGTTTAAAAAATAAGTTACTGCCAATTAGTGCAATACAATCATTGTATATATTTTTCTCACTGTCGTGTCCCTGCTTTGACCCATCTCTGAATATGTATCTGAATCTATACCTATTTCATTACTTGGGGAGTGTTTTTCCCTCCCATGTGTAACAGGTAACTCATCATTTTCAAAAGGCTCCTATCAACTCTTTAAAAGGAATCAATTGTCAACAACATGATTTACAGTTCTGAGTTTTCCCACTGTGGATCTTCCTCCATGTTTGGCAGTAAGAAAGGCCTTAGGGATAAATAACTACCAGCAGCTCACAGTACTTACCCAAGACCTCAGCCATTTTCCCCTACAAAGAAAAGTCAGACAGTGCGAAATTAATGGTCTCAGAATCGCTCTGGAAATAGTAATTTGTAAGTAGCTTTTTAATAACATTTCCTTAACATTTTCAAAAAGCATTTTTACTCTTACAGAGCCATTGTTAATTTCACAAAATTGAAACTCAGTGAAAAATGGCAACTGTATGAAATGAGTACCCAAACAATACAATTTTGATACACTGTGATAAGCCAATGGTAATAAAAAATGTTTTAATTAGAGTCAAAATACAAGAGCCAGTCTCTGCATACTCCCAAAGAGGCCAAGCTAACTCTCTAAGAATGAGGACAAATGGTTGTACAATCCTCATCTAAAAGTTTCTTTCACCCTCATAGCGTTTACACTTGTCATACTTTGCCAATGTTAGAAGAAAAACCTCTTTTAGGGTCCTACTGCTTATCGAAAAAATTTAGGACATATTTATGAATGCATCACCCAAAATAAAATCTCAGATGCATGTAAACACATGCATAAAATTATAACATGTATTAGTACATAAGTGAAAGTCTATTTGGAGTCAGTGAAGGTAATCATATGGACCTTCTTGTCTTCTGAATTCAGGAGTATCAGTTTTCTCCACTTTTCTACGTGCTTCTAAGATGACCCTCCCACTCCCAAATTAGCTGCATTAGTGCCTGAGGTAGCAGCAGCATAATTCTCAGAAAGACTCTGAAGTCCACCTTTTTTACAAACATATTTATATTTTACTTATACATGTCTCTGCCCATCACCTGTGTGTGAATGCTTACACCGGCTAGAAGAAGGCTCTGCATCCTCTGGAGCAGAGTTACAAATGGTTGTAGGATAGCCAAAGTGGGTGATGGAAACCCAACTCCATTCCTCTGGAAAAACAGGTACTTGCAGCCTCAGTGCTGAGTCATCACTCTAACCCCATTTTTCGTTTACTACATGATTTTTACCATTTCTGAATAATTTTAATAAAGAGGAAATCCTAACAAGGATATTTTTGTGATGGGTCCCAAAGAAATCAGCCAAAGTGTTTTCATTTATAGATCAAATCCTCTAGTGACAAACAATTTCAATAAAATAAAAGTTCCAATGAAACAAAAACACTTCAGCAAATTGTCTTTTATTTCTAAATATATTTCACCAAAATATAAGTACAACTGCCAGCCTCCTCAAAAAGCATTGTTTCAGGACCTGAATTGTATGGGTCTATGAATATCTTTATTCGTAAAAACCTATTCATAAGTAATTACCTGTTTTCAATATTGATGGTTTTTCTATCAGGAATAGATGACACTGAAATTATTATTCTCTTTGTGTGTTACTAAAGCTCAGAAAATTCATTGTTTTTAATCAAGCAATTTCACTTTCCAATTCACAGACTCCTATTTGCTGTTAGGCCTGTTAGTCATTAGTATAAATTAGGATTGGTCTACAATTGTAATGACCCATGCCTTATTAACCTCCTTCCTTTAGCAGGCGCAGTGATTTAAGAGATATCAGTTCAGCCTACAAAGCCTGCAAAATTAACATCAGTCACTCTGCAAATAATTGCAGGGATTTTAACAAGGCTTTTAACACAGAAAGAAACTCTTAGTCATACAAGATGATTATTAATTCATAAATTTAAAACTTATGACAAGACAGAGAATAAAAGTCTTTTAGCAAATCTGTATGCACCTATCCAAGAAGATGTTGCTTCAACTGCAGTGAATAGATGCCTCTAAACACTGAATTCAGGGCAAGGGAAAGAGCTGGTAACAGGTTTTAAATGAAGGCAACATGACTTAATGGACTAAGCTCTAGACCTTAATAGATTCTAGGGGTGAATTAAAATCTGGTCTGCCAGTAAGAGGTTGTATAAAGTTTAGAAGCTGCTTAAACTTTTAGTACTTTGGGAGCATTGGCTTCTAGTCAGTAGTATCTGAAACACTGTCACCCACAGTCTATCATGTAGTCAACTGAGAATTTATGAAAAGTTGAGTGAGGTGATGACATATCTATAATCCCTGTGCTCAGGGAGGGAGAGGCAGGCAGATCTCTATGAGTTTGAGGCCAGCCTGGTCTACAAAATGAGTCCAGGAGAGCCAAGGCTACACAGAGAAACCCTGACTCAAAAAATAATAATTTATGAGAGCATCTGTCTGATTCTAGATATAACCATATTTATATTTTGGCATCATCTTTTTTTTTCTTTTTAACTATTGGCTTATTGTAAGTATAGCTAAATGAGACTTCACTTTTCACTCTTCTGACTTTTCATATAGCATCTTTGTAAACATACCATACCTAACAAGAGGTGACAGTTCTCAGTCCTCACATTTGCAAGCAAGCTCGTGCAATTCTATTGAAAATGATACAAAAATAGGTGAGGGATAAAAATTTCAATAAAATTATGTGCTGGATCGTCTAGTCATTGTTCTTTTGCTGTTCATGATTCTTATGGAAAGTACTGAGAGAAAATACAATCCATAAGCTGGGTAGAAGCATCCTATCCACAGAATGATGCTACTTTGTTTTTAAAATGATAATAATAGCATATTTTATAATAATATAACAGAAATATATAAACAAAATAATATAAAGTATATTTATAATACTAAGTAGTATTATTGTTATTAATATTTATTATTATTACTACTGTTATTGATACTGTGTGCCAAAGCATGTGTATGGAGGTCATAAGACCTTGTGGGGTCAACTCCCTTACCCCCACCTTGTATTTCAGGTTTGTGTGGCTAGAGCTTTCTAACTACTGAGCTACCACTCTGGCTCTAGATGGTGAAGTAAGCACATGTCAGGAACAGAACAATCAGCTACTTGAGTTCATGCTACCTGAAAGACAGCACACTTTCTCATGTCAGCGTTCCTCTTAAACCAAACTAACAAATGAGAATTTCAGAAACAAAGCATGGATATGGGAACTCATAAACAGACAGTTCCTTCCTTATTTATAACTAATTCTTCAAATCAAATATCTAACACGGTGCCTACCTATGCCTTTCCTTGCATTGCAGCTTACCTGCTGGAGCTTAAAATCTCCTAGTAAGGACTATGTGCTAGCTGGCTTATATAACCTACTCTTCATTTAACTTAGGAAGATTGATGATATAGATGTGACTAAGCCAAGAGGACACTATATCTATTGAAGATACACATGTCCAAGGTATATTACTTTAACATAAAGTATAAGTCATATTTAGATCACATTCAAAGAGACAAGCACATTGTAAATCACATAATGTTTCACATGAATTGTTCATCTTAATAATAAGCATATGGAAAATATAGTAATTATCTTATTTTTATTTTATTTTTAGTAAGGTAACTAAGAATGATGAATAACCTTCCTGATATAATGGACTAGAAAAAAAAGTGACAGAACATAAATTTAATCCATTATCAAAGGAGCTCAAATACAAGCTTGCTGGTTGAAACAAAAATCCTGTATCTGTTAACAGAGCTTTGTTTATTCTCAGAAAAAGAAAACCTCTTTATTCCAAATGTTTCTTTGGTTATAGAAGAGTTCATTTTAATATTCTGCAAAGCCCGTCTTATGAGGCTATGTGATATTCTGAATTCATATTTAAAAAATGATTAGCAAATGTGTGTTTTATGTGAAGGATGAAATTTTGCAGAAAGGTACTTTATGATTATGTTGCCAATTTGACAATCTAGGTTCATCTGAGATGGGAGTCTCAATGAGGGGTCATTTAGATTAGGTTTCTCTGGGGAAGGGGACAGATTATATCAATTACATTGATGAGGGGGTGGGGAGTATTAGCAGTAAGTAACAGCATTCCATAGTCAAAGCAGAGAAAGCAAGTTGAGTCCTGTCACTCATGTATTCATTGTTTGTTTGCCTTTTTTTTTTCCCTCTTCTGATTGCTGTAATAAAACCTGATTAGCTGCTTCAAAATCTTGCTCTCTTGACTACCCTGCCACAAGAGGATTACTCTGAGCTTTGGACTAAAATAAAATAGACTCTTTCTGTCTTAAGTTGCTTTGGTCAGAGTAGTTTACCTCAGCAACAGTAAAATAAAATAATATAGTATAAAATGACTACAATAGTTATTATGTACTTGTGGTAGTTTGAATAAGAGTATCTTCCACAGGCTCATTTAAATGCTTACATCAGTAGCTGTGGCCTTATTGGAGAAAGTGTCACTGGGGGAGAGTTTTAAGGTTTTAAAGTCCATGCCAAACCTATTATTTTCCTGTCTGCATATGAATAAGGATGTAAGTCTCAACTACTTCCCTATCACCATGCCTGCCATGCTGTGCTTCTCACCATGATGATAATGGACCAAATCTCTGGACTTTAAGCAAGGCCCCAATTAAATGCTTTCTTTTGTAAGAGTTGCTTTAATCATGGTGTCTCTTCAGAGCAAAAAACAGTGACTAAAATGGTACTTTTGGAAGGCACTATGTATGTTATCACAGATCCTTACCACATTTAGCATGCAAAGATAACAAATACCCTTTTGACCATGTAAATGAAAACCTTGTGCATAATCTCTTTCTATATCTGACATTAAGAGCTGAAGTTGCTTATTTTGCTTAAATACAAAGGCTTTTGTTCATCTTATATGTTCAATGGAATAATTTTAAAAGGATAATTTCACTACCAAAGGTGCATTTCAAGTATGAAGCAAGCTAGGGTGAGTGTTAAGAATCAAAAGAGTTCATTTGACCACATAATCTTGCCATCTATTAAACAGATTACATAAATTTCACTCTATAAGACAAACTCTTACCATTATTTGATTTGTAACAACAATACATGTTCACCCTTGAAGACACAAGAAGATGGCCAGGCGCTAGCCGTATTAAGTGCAGGCACCATATCTAATCCTTTGAAAGAAATCCAAACTGCTCAAAAAGACTCTTGGAGAAGGTATAAAGCCACAGGAAATTGTTTTAAAAAGGAAAAAAAATATGTTGCACAAATTGTTGCATAATCAAACATTTAATTGATGAAAGATAGTTGCTAGCATAGAAAGCTGCAAAAAATATTTTAAAAAGAAAAAGAGATACAAATTCAGAATTATCATAATCACAAGAATTCTAAGTTTTAAAGTCAAACATCAATCATTTCCTGTGTCTATTAAATCCTGAGAATTTACATCAAGCTAATTATTTTAATTAAAAATTCAACTGGTACCTCATCAGTGTTCTTGTTAAATTATCAGAGCTCTTTTTATTTTCATGAATGAAGCTTAAAGGAAGTTTATGATGATTTTCAACATATAGAATTATTATTGAAATTAGGTAAAAATTTCTATTCAAGGCACAAGCCTTGTCAGTTTAATTCATTAATTAACCTTGTCCCTGTCATTCATTTTTATGGGAAAAATTAAGATATAAAAGTTTTACTAAATTTATGTAACACAACATGTGAATGTAATCCAAAAGAAAAATATTACATATAAAAATGAAATTTAGAAAATATGCAACAGGCAGACTGACAAATGGATGAGGCACACGAATTTCTTTCCAGGTGTATAAAGTTTCTCCTGGTCATTCGCACACAGCAGGGAAATGGAGGGATTGAATATTACACAAACAGAAATGTTGGAAGTTTTATTGGAACATCCATGTTAAGATGAAGTAAATGAGAAGACTGAGAGTTAAACTTGATTAACTTGTCAGCAAGGCCATTCTTTAAAAATATAAATTCTTCCTTGAAGACTTTGGGAAAAACCCTAAAGGACTTTAAGCAAGATTTAAGTTGAGGAAATGCCCTTTCTGTAGATAGCAGAGCATGACACAAGGTAGGCCTCTGTAGGTGTGAGGGTTAGGTACTTACGTTATTGACACATCAGTGTAGAGGTGATCACCTAAAACAGAAGGAAAGGATGAAACTGATCTGTTGTATTTAAATTGAAGACATTGTCCCCAATAAACAATCTAAGGAAGTAGAAGAAAATATGAGACTGAGAGGCACCCTGAGGATATAGCGAGACCAAGAGGAAAGAAGGGGACAGACAGACAGAGAGAAAAAAAGCCTAAGGGAGAATAAGCTTCAAGAAGAAAACAAAATTTTTCATAAGGATATAAAATGGCAAATATTTTAGAATTTACAATTCTGCTTCAAAGGCAAGATACAGTTTATAACTATGAAAGGGAGCCAGAGGTTTTGCTCAAAGGTAGAAGGCTTTCCATCATGTGTGAAGCCTTAGGTTTAAAACTATGAAAAGAATGAAAAGGAGGAGAAAAGAGAGAGCAGAAAGGGGAGAGGAAAGAAAGCAATAAGGGGAAAACAGGAAAATGAAGAAATGATTTGCCAATTATTTCAGAGCTTATATGGCTATGATCTCTTTTTTAAAACAAGTTTGACTGTTTCATACATGTCTATAATGAAACACAGGCGTTTTACCCTCTCTTTCTGTGTTTTGTTTCCCTATGTCTCCCACTAATATCTTTCCTCCCAACAAGTACCCTTCACTCTTTGACAGTCTTTGGTGTGTGATCAGTAGAGCTTTATTAGAGCTATATGCATGAGTGTGGTGGGTGGTTACTTACTGAAGCATGGCCAACTTATGAGTGCTTATAAAACAGGAGATATTTTTTAAGATTTATTTATTTATTTATGCATACAATGTTTGGTCTGCATGTATACCTGCACACCAGAAGAGGGCACCAGATTTCATTATAGATTGTTGTGAGCCACTATGTGGTTGCTGGGAATTGAACTCAGTACCACTGGAAGAGTACTCAGTCCTCTTAACCTCTGAGCCATCTCTCCAGCCCTATATGACAGAAAATTACACCCTCCTCCTCAGAAAACATTAACTGTCACCTGATCCTTAGGACTGCTAAACCGTTCTTGATAAAATGTTGACTGGCTCAGTGTTGTGTACATCTTGGATAACCATACCGATAACATACAGCATATGTTCTAGAGTGAAGCAGCTCTGTTATTTCTATTTGTTGAACATCCCACATCCTCTGACTCTTACGTTCTTTCCATGACCTCTTCCACTATATTCCTCAAACCTTGGAAGGACTCATCTCCCATTTAGAGCAGAGTGTTCCACAATCACTTACTTTCAGCATTTTGGCTAGTAATGGATCTCTACATTAACATTCACCAATGACTATGATAATAGTGTTTGTTATTTGTGATAGATGGTTGGTAGATAAGTGGTTTGTTGTTATTTTTCATAAACTAAATAATTAATGTGGGCACTCAGATCATGGACAGTGACTCTGGAAGCTAACTGGATGTTTGCTTTCAGATGCCAACTAGGAGCTTTAAAATAATCAACGTAAAGCATGATGAAGAACAAGTAAAGATGTATCCTTTTGGGAGTTTTTACTGAATAGTTAGCATTGCGCTACTCAGTCTGTCCACTGTGCATACATAAAATTCCAGTTCTCCCCATTTCTAATAACATTTCAGAGCATATCAACTCACATCTCTAGCAGGTTTTCACTTCAAGAACAATAAATCTTGAAGTATGAAGCAGTTTGGAATCCGTCAAAGACTTTGAGGGTAGCTCATTGTTTGGAAGTTCCTTGACTATTCTCTCCAATGGTGTGCCCTAAAAATTATACGCAACTTAACACACTATCTTTCTTCTTCATTCAGAGAAATGACATATTCTATTAGACTCAAACTTGTGCAATCAAGATTGAAAAGTGACTTAAAAGATTGAGGTGAATAAGACTTTATTTTTTGAGATTCTTCTCTCTTTGAAGAATCAAAACCATGTGCTGAAAGGTTTTTCAATGTCTGAAACAGTTATTTTATATAATGTTCTATTTTCTTGTCTTTTATGTCAGAGCATAAAACTATTAAATAATCTTTTTGAGAACCCTGAATCATACAATTTTAAGGTACTGAGATACTGATCAATTTTCTTTCATAGAAGTTTAGTAGAAATTCACATAATCTGTGTGAACACGGTTTTTGAATACAAGAAAGAGGTTATATACCAAGAAAACTATGACCCTATTAATGACCATATTCTTTGGGAGACATAGACAAATGTCTTCTCACCCAAATAGGGAGTTAATGACATTCAAAATAATATATATGACCTATGCTGGCTAGTTTTACATCAAAATGGTAACGTTTAGAGTCATTTGAAAGACAGAACGCCAAATGAGAACAATGCCTCTACTGGACTGAACTGATTGATGATTGATATAGAAATGCTCAGAGTACTGCGGGCGTTACTACTCTGGGCTGGTGTCTTGGATGCTGTGAGAAATCAGGCTAAGAAAACAATGAAGAGTAAACCAGGAGGCGGCATCCCTCCGTGGTTTCTGTGTTAGTTCCTTTCTTCAAGTTGAGTGGTTGGCCTTCCTTCCTTCCTTCCTTCCTTCCTTCCTTCCTTCCTTCCTTCCTTCCTCCCTTCCTTCTTTCCTTCCTTGCTTCTTTTCTTCCTTCCTTCCCGTAATAGAAGAGTTTGGAGGTATAGCTGTAAGTTAGAGTAAACCCTTTCCACTCCAAGTTTCTTTGGTCATGGTGTTTACTCAAAGCCACATAAATATATCACCCAAGTCTAAACTGGTGAAGCAATGTGTTTTAATAGAGTTATTAATAAGAATATGGGTTACAAGTTTCTTAATGGAGCAGAAACCACTCAAAGATTGCTAAATAACCAAAACCCACTCCCTGTAATAGTTTGTGAAAGCTGCAAACTTTGGACACACTGTTGAGGCTTCTGGTAGCTGAAAAGATTGGTAGAATCCTTTCCAGGAGAATAAGCTACTCTGACATCTTCTAGAAAGTTCAGCTGGTCTCTTGGGTATTCTGCTTTTTCTAGAGAGATCTGATGTTATCAAAGTCTTTCTGCAGTCTTTACTGTTTATGTATGCTTGGAAATGGGTAGTAAATCTGGTCAGTTTCAGTAACTTCCTGAAACTATTGTGTTGTGTTCTTCTTGAACTTAAAGTGCTTCCTTACAAGATACAAAGTATCAGCTCCCCTTAGAACATCTTACTGTTTTCCATCCACCCTAAAATTCCTAGGGGTAACAAGTTTTTCTTTAAGAAAAAGGTTTTAATCTCAGAAGAAACTGCTACAAAACAGGCCTAGTCATTATTTTTTATTTACTCAATACAATTTATTATTATTATTATTATTATTAATTACAGTTTGTTCACTTTGTATTCCAACTGTGATCCCCTCTCTCATCTCCTCCCAATCCCATCCACCCTCTCTCTTCTCTCTCTATGCCACTCCCCTAATCCACTGATAGGGGAGGTCCTCCTCCTCTTTTATCTTATCCTAGCCTATCAGGTCTCATCAGGACTGTCTGCATTGTATTCATCTGTGGTCTGGCAAGGATGTACCACCAGGGGGCCACAGCCAGTATACAAAGTGAATAAACAATAATAAATAGTAATAATTTTTAAAAATCTGTAAAAAGAAAAAACAAACAATTAACAACAACAAAAAAGGCAGCCTCTGAAAGATTCAACTGATTGAGGTATCAAAGCAGAGGCTGAGACTCATAGCTAAACTTTGGACATAATGCACAGAATTTTAGGAAAGAAGGAGGATATATAAGGACCTGGAGGGGACAGGTACTTAATACTATTTTATTATTATAAAATATTTAACATTTTAATATTATTATTGAGTTTTTTAATATCAACATTTATTTTGCACTTGACAAAAGAAGGACAGTGAAGTAGTGTGTTGCAGAGTCAGAGACTTCTTAACAGTATGTTTGCTCTGTTTCGACAGAACAGCTCTAGGCATGTGATATGAGGAAAAGATAAAGGAGGAACAGCTATAAAGGCATGCATGATAAGTAATGGCAAGTTCCAACCCAGAATGTAATGTTTATATTTTATGGGATTACTTTTCCATCTTGTCTTATTACTAGAACATTCCCTCTCATCTAGGCATAGGAGAAAACGCTGACTAGAAAAGGCTTTACGTAAGTCCTCTGTGTTTTGTTGAAATGGGGCATGTAAAAAAAAATGACACAAACATTTCTCCAAGTTTATTTTGTATAGTATACGATGTTCTTCACAGAAGTTTCTAGATTTTTACAAAACTTGATCATAAAGACCATAAGAAGTTTTTCCATGCTACAGTAGAGTTAATGTAGTCTTGTGTTGGTCAGAATCACTAAAATATTCACAAAATATATCTGATAATAGTATCTATATTGTAAGGTGACTATTATATCAATATAGTATAAATAATCTTTTATAATATTCTAGATAAATCCTGAGTCACATTACTGTGAAGTAGTTTGGAAGTCATCATTTGTATTTTTAAAGCATATGAGTATATACTCTATTTTTGTTATGCTTGCAATTAAACTGCATATTCATCTTTCATGCTTTCTGGAATACAATGTTGCAAAAATATTTCCCCACATCATCATAAAATCTTTAGCATAATGCATATTAAAATAGATGTTTATTATCCTAATGGTAAATTACTATATGACTAGTAATTCCTAGAGTAATATATATTGTAATATTTATATTCTAATGTTTTGATTACATTTTTATCAATTGCATTATCAACAGGGTAGAAAAGTTTTATTTAAAAATTCTTATCTTTATTGCAAATAGATCCTTCTCACATATATTCATATCACAACTTACCCTCTCTCTACTTCTCCCAGTTCCCCTGTTGTCTCCTCTTTCCCAGATACACTCCCATTTTGTTTACCTTCAGAAAAGAGCAGACCTTCAAACCATAACAACCAAACATGACAAAACAAGATACAATATGACAAGAAAAAAGCCTTCATATTGATGCTGGACAAGGCAATCCAATAGAAGGAAAAGAGTCCCAAGAGCAGGTTAAAGAGTCAGAGACACACCCACTCCCATCATTAGGGGTCCCAATAATAAAACCAAGCTAACAGCCATAACACACACATGCCCTGTACTTGTCAGTTCAGTCTATGTGAGCCCATGTGAGCCCTGCTTAGCTGATTTAATGGACCATGTTCTCCTTGTGTTCTCCATTCCTTCTGACTGCTACAATCCTTCCTCTCCCACTTCCACAGGGTTCCCCAAGCTCTTAGGAGAGCTTCCAATTTAGACTCTGATCTCTCTGCATAATGCCTGTCTCTGACTCTTTGTACCTGCTCCCATTTGATGTGGGAGCAAGCTTCTCTGATGGTGATTAGACAAAGCACCATTCTATGAATATGGCATAATATCATTAGGAATCATTTCATTAGGATTTTTGTGTGTGTCCCATTCGTGCTTAGTTCCACCCTAGGTCTCTAAGCTACCCAGTTTTTAGTTATTTGCCACCCAGGCAGTCTATGGCATAGGCTCCCTCTGGTAGCATAGGCTTCCAGTTAAACTGGATAAGTTCTGTCACCATTGCCCTGGCACTTTCTGCAGGCAGTACAGATTGTAGGTGAAGGATTATGTGACTGGGTTGGTGTCCAGGTTTCTCTCTCCATAGCCTGCAGAGTACCTTTCCATGCCAAAGAGATGACAACACAGGAGTGAAGGCTCCGTGCAGGCATCAGCTCAGCCTCCCTTCATTCAATGAGCTGTGTGGATATTGTCTTCTCAAGTGGGGCTCTGCTGTCCATTTTTGTAGAGCAACTCTCTGTCCTAGCATCAACTTGGGCAACAACTCAACCGAATGTTAACCAGTCCCCTTTGTAGCCTTGCTTGGCTACAAACGATGGTTTGTTCAGACTCCATATCCAGCAATGCTGAGTCCTCACTAAGATCACCCTTATAGACACCAGGAAGTGTCCACTGCACTAGGTTTCTAGACAGCCCCCATATGCTTCCATATTTCAACTTTCTTACCCTCCACCACCCCACCTGATCCTTCCCACTCCCATCCTCACCTGCTCCCAGTTCACCCACAAAAATCTATTCTATTTCCCAGTTCCAGGGAGAGCCATGTGTTCTTTACCTAGCCTCTCTGAATCTGTGGATTGTAGCTGGTTACCATTTGCTTACCAGTTAGTATCCACTTATAAGTTAATACATACAATATTCATCTTTTTTGTTTCTGGGTTACCTCACCCAGGATGATTATTTTCTAATTCCATCTATTTGCCTTCAAAATTCATGATGCCATTTTCTAACAGCTGAATAATACTCCATTGTGTACTCCATTAGCTACACTTTTCAGAATAGCTAAGTCCAGTAACACAAGTGACAGCTCATGCTGGTAAGGATTTGAAAAAATGGCAACAGTCTTCCATTGCTAGCAGGAATATAAGCATGTGCAATGACTATAGAAATTCTCAAAGCAGATGCTGAGAATCATAGCCAAACTTTGAGCAGAATGCAGGAAATCTTATGAAAAAAGTGGGAGATAGAAAGATTATCTAACAGGATGGGGAGGTTAACAGGGAGGTTAACAGGAGCTCCACAAAGAGAGCAACAGAACCAAAACCTCTGGGCAAAGTGGTCTTTTCTGGGACTGATACTCCAACCAAGAACCATACAAGGAGATAGCCTAGAACCCCTGCTCAGTTGTAGCCCATGGCATCTTAGTCTCCAAGTGAGTTCCCTAGTAATGGGAAGAAGGACAGTCTCTGACATGAACTCAGTGTCTGGCTCTTTGATCACCTTCCCCTGAGAGGGGAGCAGCCTTGCCAGGCCACAGAGGAAGACAATTCAGCCAGTCTTGATGAAACCTGAAAGGCTAGAGTCAGAGAGAAAGGGAGGAGGAACACCCCTATCAGTGGACTTGTGGAGAGATATGGGAGGAGATAAGGGAGGGAGGGTGAGGTTGGAAAGGTATGAGGGAGGGGGCTATAGCTGGGATACAATGTGAATAATTAATTATAAATAAATAATCAATAATTAATAAAAATTTGTATGGTAGTTTGTCAGAAAATTTAGAGTTGATCTACCTCAAGACCCATCTATACCACTCTTGGGCATATAACCAAAGGAGGCTCCATCCTACCACAAGGACAGTTACTCAACTGTGTTCATTGCAACCTTATTCATGGTAGGCAGAAACTGGAAACAACCTAGAAGATCTTCAACTGCAGTATGGATTTTTAAAAAGGTGTTATGTTTTCACAATAGAATACTTATAATTTCTTTTTTAAAAAGAATTTAGTAAGTGACAAACAGAAACCCTACAGCCAATTTATGACTTTTTGTAGTCAAATATCAGAGAAAGACTATCGACCTTGTATACCTTTAAGATGAAAAATATAACAAAACTGTAGATCTAAGTCTAAAGAGGAGATCAAGGCTTCAGCAGATGAAATACTGGTATTAGAGTAACAGAAAAGTTAATGTAGATAAAAAAATAAGTCAAAGATAAGATATATTATCCAGTGTTCAAATATGAAGGGCAGCAGACCAAACTGCAAAGTGATATATTCTAGCTGAAGCAAAGCTTAGCAATGTTGAAGAAGATGCACCTTGATAATGCAAACCCCAGAGTAAAGAAAGAAAGATATCAATGTTGCAATGGAAATATAAGCCTAAGAAGGACTTTAGTTAAAATACAGAGAGAGGCTTATGGAAATTATTATGAGGGAACTCTACACACTTTTCAAATAATGCTCTTAGCACATATTACAACCAACCAGACACATATCTATCAGTAGAATATTGTTACCATGGGGCATGTGTGGAGAAGGGAGAGGGAAGGTAGGATTGGGAGGGGAGGAGGGGGGAGTTTATGTAGGGATATAAAGTGAATAAAGTGTAATTAATAAAAATAAAAACAATTAAAATGTGGTTAAAAACAAAAAATATGTTCTTTCTTAAGAATCTGACTGACAAAAAGTTAATCAGTTTATCATGCAAAGATGAGTAAAAAAGAAGTCAAATCAATTTTAATTACCTCTTTATGTGTACATTCTTTGCCAACATATTGCTTAGCAATATGACCCATAGAATATTTTTATTCTCATTTGCTTTTATCATTTACTGATCAGTAGCATGTAATTCTGATATAATTCTTATTAAGAAATTCAGATGGATATATTTGAAACTGGGTAAAATTAAAGTCATGATCCTATTGCTTGGCTATAAACTTTGTGTTTAAATATCAATTTACCAAAAAGCCAGTCTATATATGCTTTCTAACTTGCTAAGTGTTTCTTTTCTGTGCCACACCTTCAGACAGTTGGTTCTGCTGATCCATTTTCAGTAAGGATAGCTTTTGAATTATTTTCTAGCTGGCTTCCTTGTGCTGAGTTTTGTATTCATGAGTATAAAATGCAGAACAAATAATCTATTACATTAAAAGCTAGACCTGCATTCCAATTATTATTACAAAGCACCAAACAAACATAAACCAGTCTCAAAGTTGTCTTTCCATAGGTAAAGCTATACTTTCCAGGAAATGTGTTCAAGTTATGTTTTCCCCCCTTTGGTGGTTTTATAGTTACACCTGTTATATACTATAGAAGGAAGTGCTATGTATGCATTTTTAAAATTTTCAGTCTGGTTCCATGTATCTAGAATATTCATAAAATTAAGCTTTTTCTGGCTAAAAATCTTGGTTTCCTAAACTGTTTCTATGAGTGACTCTAAGCTGCTGGAGATATTTTGAGCACAAGGTGCAGCAGAATTTTAAGTACCCCTCCTTTCACTCCTCATCAGTATCTATATGATTTCTAATCATTGCTGTACACATCAGCTGTGACGGGAATGAAGCCAGGTGTGATGAACACCAGGCTCTTGTTTTTCTGAAGGGCATTTCTTTTTATTTGTCATTGTGCTTAGGCCCTTTAAGTGTGATTTAGAACAAATAGACATACAGCACTTCCCACTTAAACCTTCTGCTCTTGGCATATTGGGAGAGGGAAAGGATTTCTTTCTGCTGGAATAAAGATTTCCATTTGGAATAGCACATGAGGCAGGGATGCTGATTCTCACATTGCCCTCAGTCTGCTATGCTGCAAGGGAAGATTTTTGTGAGCAGTGACTCCGTTTGAAATTCAAAACCCTTTAGGAAAAAAAAAAAAACAAAAGTATATATTCCCCAATGTCAAGGTTAATGATAAGAAAAATTTGGTAAGCCAGATATCTGCCCATAGATGAAGTTGTCATGACAAGAGAAAATTTCCATAACTGTAGGTAAACATATATACCCACCTTGAAGAACAGATTTTCTTCATCACTTTCTTCTTGAAGTTATAGAGATATCAGAAAAGGGTTGTTTTGTTTTATTTGTTTGTTTGTTTGTTTGTTTTAGTCATTGGTGAAGCTAAAAGTAGATCTGAAACCCTTATCACTGTATAAATTTTTCATTAAGCATTTGTTTGCTGGAAATGCAGTAATTCTTCTTTATTTCCTCACAGTAATAATTTTGAAGCTCAAATCACTCCCTAGTCTGCTAATGGTTCATATTCACTGATCTGCAAATGGGAAAAATAAATAAAAGCTAACTAGAGAAACATTGCTTAATGTTAAGATCCCACCTGATCACACCAAGGAAATAGTTATATTTGGCTGATATTTATGAATACTGCATATTTAAATCTATTAAGATGCATTTCATTACCTCTGACAAATGCAAATAGGCTTTCAACCTTTTCAGAACAGCAGGATTTATTGTACAGTTCAAAGAATGATTGTATCTGCCTTCTGGGCTTGGTGTACTCTAATTTTATAATATATGCACAAATAGGATTTGTTCCCAGTCACATTGCATAGTTTCAGAGCTGCAAGTCAAGGACTTGACGAGCTCCTGAAAATATTTATTTAGTATTCTAAATAATACATATAAATTACAGTGTTATCCTGAGATAACCAGGAAACGTAATTTCAAAGAACAGCTTTTGTAGTAAACAGAGTTTCTGTTATAGATACAATGCAGCTCTCATATGAAACACCAGACATTTTAGGTAAGTCCATATCTATAACTCATGTTTCAAGAAAACTATGAATACTACAGTAAATTGGATGACATTCTATGAAATAAGATTTTTCTAGCAACAATAAAAGCACAAATGGACTAATGCAAGTTAATTGCTTTGAAAATGCATTGTTGCACTTATAAAAATTACATTTTACTTGAATTAGCAGGAGGAATTTATAATTCTAAATGCCACTGGCAAAGTGGAATCAAAATATATTGTAAATGATTATATTGAAAAATGTTACACATATGTCCACAATCATGAATTTTGTATAATAAAATTAAGATAAGATTGTACACATTTGTAATTTGGACATGTCACTCAAAATTTAAATATTTTATCTTTTCATATTTAAATCATTCTCTCCTATAAAATAATTATATATCTAATAATACTGGTATACTCTATTTAAAATGTTATTATGGAAATGTAAATATCTGAATGACTAGTTCTTCTACTATTAAAATGTACAGAAATTATGACCCCACATTCATTATTTTTTTGCTCGTCTAATGTTTTTAGGAAGCTACAAGTGTTCCAAATCTAATTATAATTATTTATTGATCTACTTGCTTTAGAGTTACCTATTTAAAATGATTAAGAATGAAATATATTAGTCCACAAAATATGTATGTGCTTATTTATGCATCTAATATTCTTACATAAATCCTGATGGTACATATGAGTCCTAAGTGCAGCCATAATGCTAGGAAAAGTTCTTCCACGCACAAATCCCCTGCATGAATGTCTATGAAATCTCATAAATATGAGAAATGGGAACTAATTCCTTTCATTATTATGTTTATAGTTACTCATCCTTATTTTAACAAGTCATTTTCCTTATTAAGGATTGTGATGTAAAAAGTATGGAGGTTTTTATATAATAAAATAAATCTAGATAGTTGAAAGGAAAGTGATTTTTATTTCAGAAAATGACTTAATTAAAGGACACAGTCTTAAAGTCATGTTGTTGTCATTGTTTGTAATATTAAATATACTGATAGTACATTACCTTTAATGTTTATAATAATTAAATATTGAGTTCTCTATTCTAAACATTGATGTTGAAGCAGTTTAATTTATTTTGCATAAAAATCAGATTGCAGAAGTTTTTCATTTTTACTTATACTTAGATATGTACCATCATACATATACATATATATATATATATATATTCAATGAAATGGGAAAAACTGAATCATAATGAATTAAAATTATTTAATATATAACAGCAATAAGAAACATTTGCACAGTTCTTAGCTTTATATACAATATGCACAAACCCTACAAAATAGTAATAATGTCCCTCTTTATTTTTATTTATTTACATATATCATCACTACTGAAAAATAAATTCCAATTCATTTCACAAAGTTTGCTAGAGAGCAGAAAGGTGAATTGATGACCTATATCTATTTCTCAGTGGATAAATCTCATGTCCTTAAATCACTCTCCAAATATCCTGAAACTCATCTAATTGCTAATCCTTACACTGGCTATGTACAAAAATCTGTAATCTTAATATTTATTCAGTATAAATATTAAGGATATTTTATATAGAAGAATGACCCTTAGGTATTGCTACTCTACCACTCTTCAAGCATCTTTTCTTTCTGCGAAATTAGAGAGGCATGATTTAGGAAAATTCAAGTATTTTTAGTTCAGGTTCTAACGTTTATTCACTGCTACTATGTCTAATATATTACACACTCTTAGATATTCAATGATTTAGCACACTGAATAATTTTTCACTTCAAACTTAGAATAAAGAAGTTAAAATTATCTCTTTTTTTGTTTTCTTATAAGCTCTATGTTCTCTGCTTCTATTTAGCTACAAAAAAATAAAAGAGACCTCTCATGTGTCATCCTCTGTACATTCAGTAAATTGTCAGTACATGGAGGACACTTGATGAGTAATGGCTACACATTGGTTCTATTTCACACTGTGTCCTTGAAGGGACTCACGCATTATTACACAATTTTCAAATATTTGAAAGAAATTTTATGTTATTAATTTAAATCTTACTAAAAAATATTTATATGACTTGTATCTAGTAAGAAACTAAAGCACAGGATAGACTGTCCTTTCCCAGTCCTCCTAAACTGTCTTAAGCCCAAGGAACTTATTACATAGATTTTACCCTAAGTGATAAGGTATAATCGAATAGAAATCATGAAATCTAGTTAGGATGCCTAGCTGAGTGAGAGATGAACATGAGTCTTCACTATTATTATAGAACGACAATTAGCAATTGAGGTAAAGGTACAATCTATAAGATTTGTTGATTTTATTAAATTTGGCATGTGAGTTACATAGGGGGAGATCCAAGATGGCTGCCACGAGAGGACACTGTATCTGAGGAGTAGAACAGCAGTAACAGCACAGCGACCAGAAGACTGAACTCTGGGACCAAAATCACCAGCACTTGTGATTGCCAGGTGAACGGAATTCCTACAGTAAGGAAATCAAGTGGGAAAATCCTAGGGACATCCAGTTATTCATCAGAAAATATCCAGGTGACCAGCAGCGCACAACCCTGATCAGAATGAGCAGCCCCCCTGGGCACCAACAGGTGCCATACCAGACTGGATCACATAGTCTCCAGGCCAGACTGAGAGGGCCCTGGGTACTGTTCCAGACCAGCCTGCATCCAGCAGCCACACACCACTTGGCTCCGCCAGCAACCACACCAGACCATGTGTGCCCACAGGCCAGACTGAGAAGGCCACTGGTACGATTTCCAACCGGCCTGCATTCAGTTGGCGCACACAACTCGGCTCCGCCAGCAACCACCCCAGTCCATGTGTGTGTCCACGGGCCAGTCTGAGACGGCCCCAGATTCCATTCCCCAGACCAGGCTGCATCTGGTGGGAATACTCCCCATAGCGGCACCAGCCGCCACCCCAGACCTGGACACACAGTATCAGGTCCAGACTGAGTTGCTCCCAAATACCATCTCAGACCGTGGTATACAGCCCCTGGCCCAGAAGGAGGCTCCAAGTCTCCAGTCCAGAAAAGACCCCTTAGCAGCAAGCC
>CM053753.1:83984482-84024205 GCA_028658305.1 Pachyuromys duprasi | reverse complement strand
GGCTGGCTGCAATGTCCTCCCCTGGGATCTAGCCAGTCTGTCACTCCCCGGCTTGTATGGGGGAGGGTCAAAGAGTCAGCCATCAAGATCTTGACTGAAACAGTCCCTGTTTCCCTCACTAGGGTCTTCAGTCCTACACCGAGCTATCATGGGCCCCATCTGAGCGGGGGTTCCAGGCCACATCCACACATGGTCCTTGGTTGTAGAAACCGTCTCATACAAGACCCCTGTGCCCTGCTCAGTTTGGTCTTTGTGGAGCTCTTGTTCTCCTCAAGTCTCGAGATGAAACAATAGATAAGACTCCCTATTTTCAGTAAGAAACAGAAAGATCAAAAACTTATTTCATGTACTGTGGATGTCTCTAAGGCAATAGTCCATCGGCTCCCACGGTTGGTTGTGTGGCAACACTCTGGAGTCCATCCTCCATTTAGACACTTGTGCTTAAACATCATATGTTGCAGTGAGGAAAGGTTTGTTGATTACAACCACTCTGATAACATCACAAATATCCGGGAACATTCAGACTTCATCTATCATACTCTATGTCATTTTCAAGTTAGTCAGACTTTTGGCGACAATCACACAAAGCTCTGTAGACTAAAAATATACCATATATCTTATTTTAAAGACTCACCTTGATTTTTAAAATTATTATCGTTAAAGGGATATGAACTGGAAATCTCAAAAATTACATAGGATATAGGAAATATCTTTGTGGAACCTATTTGTTTAGTCATTTTTTAAAATGAAATATTACATGAACAAGAGTCCCCTCTTTATAAGTTTTAGTATCTCACCTTGATGAATGATCTGACCATTGATGAATGACTTTTCAGCAGCCCATGACCTCAGTGAGAGATAATAGGTATAGTGTTCTACATTTCCAGATGCTTAGACTGAAAGAAAACATTTTTCCCATTACAATGAGAGGTAACATTATTTTGATATTATTGCCAATGATAAGTTTTAACATTTTTCATTTTGGAAAAACTATTTATTGCAATTGTTTTTTTAATTTATTGTTATTATTATTAATTACAATTTATTCATTTTGTATTTCAGCTGTAGCCTCTTCCCTCATCTTCTCCCAGTCCCACCCTCCTTCCCTCTTCCCACCCTATGCCCCTCCCTTAGTCCACTGACAGGGGAGGACCTCACCTTCTATCTGACCTTAACCTATAAGGTCTCATCAGGACTCTCTGGATCTTCTTTGTCCCCTGGTGAGGTGGTGATCAAAGAGCATATACAACTCACTGGGAAATTTTTGTGAACAGCAATGCTCAGTGAATTGCCATCATACTCCAGACTGTGTAAAACACCAACTACAGCATTCAGTTGGTCTAATATTATGAATGCACTTGAGTATTATGAAAATGTTTTTAATATTTTGTAGTTATATATAAACATATCATTTTAAATAATAAAGTGTCCAATCATATATCAAAAACGTTTTAAGATATTTTTTGAGTCATGCTTTGGGCTACTATAGCTGGAACAAAAGACTCAAAGTTAATTCATCTGAGAGTGTGTCACATGCATGCATATGAGTACATTTTAATTAAGAAATGGGAGAGCATAGAACAAACCTAGTACACAGCTGTGCTTCTTCCACTACAATGATTAGGCAATTAAAACAAGAGTTACTAAAGTTTCCTTTAAATGTTACCATCTTGATTTTTACATAGACACATTGTTTGCTTGTTTGGTTGGTTGGTTGGCTGGTTTTGGGATTTGTTTTGTTCTGTTTTTCTCTAAAGAGGAAGCCAAATATATTTCAGTTATTTATGCCAATAGATTAGATAGGTGGGAAGAATTTCTGAGAAACTCCTTTCACTGTTACCCCTTGTTATTTTTTTTATATTAAGAATTCTTTCTGTGCTCCCTCCCATCATTAACATATTTCCAGTATTGGGGATATTTATAAATTTCATTTAGGTTCCTTGATCCTTTAAAAGCAGTCACCACCCTCAGCAAAGTTTCTTTCTGTAATGCTGTCATTCGTCTCTCTGCTCCTTTGGCCTTTTATATGGAACAAGATTTTTATAGTACCTTGCCTTCCGTACACATCCATCCTATTGTTCAACATCTCTGTTATCCTTAGTCCTACTTCCTTCCTAGTAGTGACTGACAACATGTTTCTTTGCTTTATTTCTTTCCTAAGGAATCTATCACTCTAATATGTTAATCATGGATTTATTTTTCTGCTACTTCCTCAGTATCTGGATATGTCTGAACAGTACTCCAAAGTACCCTCCTATTCCTTAAAGCATTGGAAAACTTGTTAAGTGACACAGTCTGAGTCAATGGGACACTCATAATCCCTTCTTTTTTTTTCTTTCCTTATTCTAGAAGATACTATAGCTGAATTGAGCTGTTTCCAATGAGCCAAAGCATAAAATAAGTGTGTTATCATTCTTGTTGAGTGTTATTATATAGAAGAATCATTGATCCAATGCTATAAATGTAAGAAAAATAAATTTTAAGATATTTTTAAGAAAACTTGAAGTCAGAAATTAAGTAGATGAAAGACTTATGGGCCATCTGTATTTAATTATCTTTACCCAAGAAATGAATCAATGTTTCAAAACAGAAGATTATTTTTCCATTTCAGGACAAGGTAACCTGCCTAAATTAGATTCCTACTCTACCAGAGACTGAGATGGTGAAGTCCTCTTTGCTGTAGGACTGTGTTTAAAATGTTGGCTCACAAATCCTGAACAAAATATTGCTAAGTTATAAAACTGGTGAGATATTTTTAAGAGATTTACAGTCTAAATCCACAGAGAATGAATTTCCAAGTTAGAAACATCAACGCTTAAATTCTCTAAGATATGAGAGACCATTATCTGAGCCTAGTATTAAGAAGAGTGTCAAAAGTTGAGTTAAGTACAAGAAAACATCTAGGAATTGTTAATCTCTAAGTGCCTTTCTGGAACTAAGACTTTCTAACCCAGGAGTGATGAATAAAAGGAAATAAGCTCTGGCTCAAGCCCAGTAACCATCTAGTATTCAGAGAGACACTAAACTTGAAGCCATTCTAAGAAATAATGTGGCTAAAGAGAAAGGTAACCAAGATGTTGAGGTGGGTTACCAAAATTACTTCATTTGTACAGTAATTGAAAATTAAGTCAGGCAAGGCAGACCAATAGCAATGTGACTGCTCTTGATTGAAACAACTACTTTCTACCACTAGCCATTGGATACCAGAGCTTGTCATTTTCCTTCAAAGATTCTATTATCAAAGTGTATTGAAAGAGACAATTAAAAAACAAATAAAAAAAGAAGGCAAAGGATTGAAAAAATGGTTACCTGGGTCCCTTGGCTCCCAGACACCATTTGGTACACATGAGTAGATTTTCTCTAGGTAAATGAACAAATTAATGGTGTCTCAAGTGTAAGCAGCAGGTACCTACAGTAATTCCCTTTGTGATAAGACCCCTAAGTTATATTACTTTAAAAAAATGAATGTTCTGAGTTAGAAAATTTCTTTAAAATGAACAGAACCAAAAGTTTGAGATTTACTGACTCTCACTAAGAGTTTTCTAAAACATGAAGCTGTAGAGGTGGACCTGCTCCCTTCATGTTTCAGCACACCAGGTCTAAGTCAAAGGCATTTGGATGGAGTAGTCAGCCTAAGTAGAAAACAGAAGTAGCAATTTCAAAAAGATAAGGAAAGAGAGACATTTGCTCTCCATCGCTCCATTATCCCTAGTCCTCATATTCACCATTTCCAATCAAATCAGAGGACAAATAACACATGTTTCTACCCTGAATGACTTGTCACAATGTCCAAAATATCTGATAGGGACAATTTAATGGGAGAAAGGTTTTGTTGTTGTTGTTGTTGTTGTTGTTTTGGAGGGGGATGCTTTTTGGTGGTGTTATGGTGGTGGTAGATATATACGTATATGTGTACAAATAATCAAGATGGATGTCAATGGCATTGAGTTATAACTCAATCACTCCCTTTCTCATTTTTTTTTTGAGGCAAATTCTTTCACTGAACCTAGAGTCCAACAAATGAGATAGACTGGCTGGTTAGCAAGCACCATTATCCTCCTGTTTCTGTCTCCCAGAGACGTGGTCAATACTATTGTACCCATGGGATCTGAGGATTAAACTCCTATCCTCATATTTGCCTGGCAGTCACTTTATCAACGGAACTATCACCTAGATTTAGCTCACTATGTGAGAGAAATTCCGACCATCCATGTTGGAGAAGGCATTACAGTGTCCTCGGGCTTTTCCCACTATGGCTGTGGCTTGAGACAATAACTTTTTCTTCATATCTTAATAAAGCAGGGATAAAGAGAACAGTCCAACACAGAGTGGACATAACCTATAAAGGCCTATCACTAGTAATTCACTAGGATAAATCAGGATCCACCTTTTAAAGGCTCTAGCATCGTCAACTATCATTTGGGGACTGAACATTAAATGTTCTATCCTAGAGGCGAGAGGAAGTTCTCACCTCTATGTTAGAGGTGAGAAATAATTAACATTAACGTTTGTTTTGCCTTGTCCAAAATTAAATAATGAAATAGTTGCTTTCTGCTTTAATTTACCCTTCAGAAAAGTTTATTAACAACCAAAGAATAGTTTCTCAAATATATATTCCCACTCCATACTTGCTATACTTTGTGTATTAATGAACATGAAAATGTCTTTGTGCAATTTGGCAAGTATGGCTCACCATTACACTGTTATTATTTTAATTGCATCTTTCCAACAAAAGCTGTCTCACATCCCATGAAAGATGATGATTATGAATTATTAAACTTACTACTATAAGATAAGGCAAAGCAAGTATTCATCTCTGCAGTCAAAATTTTCTCATATAATCTAGCTTTTGAACAAAATATATCCTCTCTAGGAAATAGATATACTGACCTCATGTTTGTATCAGCACTGTATATGGTGCAGACACTGGCTGAGAACTGATTCTGAAATATGTGTGTAAAATGAATGAAAGTATACACTCTGAGTGTATGATTGGATGAATGGTTGTAGAAAACTCAGAATTTATTTGTAATTCTACGAAAAGCAAAATTTATACTTTCTCTAAGGGATCAAAGTACAAATGTAAATTAACTCATCTGGACCACTGAGTAAATGACCCAAAGCAATGCTCCTGAATTGCCAAAGGTATGTAAATGACACAACATCAAGTATCCTTTTATCTCACCCATTTACTTCTTTAGAAAAAAAAAAAAGAAGGCACTCTGGTTCCAGACATTATTTTTCCAGTCTCATATTTTGATTGATCTCCATCAGTTTTAGCCTTGAAATGTTTTTTTTTAAAAAAAAGGTGATACATAGACAAAGAGCTAGCTGTAGAACATTTATTTAGGTGGAGAACATTCATCAGTGTGAGCAACTATGGCTGAAAAGCATCAAGAAAGAGCATTTCACCAATATCCAAGTATAGTTCTCAGGTCTAATGAAAATGAGACAATTAGAACTAAGGCTCTTGCTCTCTTCAAGCCACAATTCATCACACTGTCAAAGACAATAAAATGCTACATACCTAATCTTTCCTGTTAACCATAACATAGACAGTGCAATTACATTGTTGCAGCAAGTTGGCAAGAATTAAAAAAGGAATTAATGTGAAATTTTCTGTTCCAGTAAATGGTATGATTCATATTTTAAATCTGATAAATATGAAGTGAATTAGTTATAAATACTTCTTGTTAGGCATACTTTTGTTCTTATAATTTTAGTGATTTTATATATATATGATAAAATTGATTAACACAACTAAAGCTCACAATTAAAATTAAAAGCCAGTGATAATTTTAGGTGAAATGAAAAGAAAACAACTGTTTTGTAAGATGCACATACACAAAGTGAGAGATGACAAATTAATTCTAAAACTTGCAGAAGCACGTTAAAGAGTTCTTTTTCCATAAATGGTAGCCATATGCATAAAGAAGAGAAAATGGTACCTGATATGAAGTTATGTAAACAAATGTAAAGCACATTTTCTCCTGACCTTTGTAAAGCTCAGTTAGCACTAGAACAAAATACAGAAAAGCAGAACACAGTCTTTGATGGTACAAAAGTTAATTATGAATACATAAATACCAGGCTGATGTATTTTAAGATGAGGAGTAATGGTATCCAAACCAGAGACATCTCAAATCCACTGGAGATGTACATGAAAACCACACAGGCCCAACACAGAGTAGACATAACCTATAAAGGCCTATCACTAGTAACTTACTAGAATAAATCAGGATCCACCTTTGAAAAGCTTCAATATTTAATACTGATTTTATACTGATTTTTTTTATCTGTGATGATATAAAGAATCACCTGTTCCACTTAAGAAATGTCAAGTATTTTAGATCTGTGTCAGAAACACAGAACAAAGAACAAAATGCGTGATTATTAAGTACAATCCCTCCAAGCCATTCTCTTTGCTATGTATAATTTTTATTTCCAAAATTCCCACTATATCAAAGAGGAAACTGATATTTAGATAATGAATTCGACTATGAGAGGAAAAGAAAATTGGAGAATGTTTATTTTTATATGCTTTGAAATGGCCTTAAAGTTTCCCTTTTGGTGCTTGCCAATGGGGTTACTTGTTTTATTATTTTGGTTGACAGTCTCATATAAATACATTAATTTTCATTATTCATTTTAACCTCACCAACATCATTTCTCTTTCTATTCTTTTTTACTATAGGAAAACATTTTTATGTTGAAAGGTTGGAGAATTCAGGATTTCTGCCCTGCATTCTCTCCACTGGATATTTTCTGCATTTGCTTTAAAGGCAATGAACACAAGTATCCTTTCTGTCTTATTCTTTCATAATTATTGCTGCTTTTAGTGATGTAGGCCTTCTCCTGTTACCCTTGGCTATATGAGTATATTGCTCTTTAGAACCAAGGCAACTCATCAGTCAGCATACCTCAATGTAACTCAACATATGAGGCCCTGTATCATTCCAAAATCACAGGAAAGCCCTGACTACCCTGTTCACCTACAACAATGTGCCACTAATTATAGTATGTCCTTGGTATGTCTATCATTTATCTATGTATCTATTTACCTATGTATCTATCTATTATCTATTTTTCTATCATCTACTTTTGTATCTATTGATTAATTTATCAAACTATCATCTATCTACCATTTGTATCTATCATCTAGCTAGCTATCTAGCTTTCATATATTTATAATTATCTATCTATTCTATCTCCCTATCATCCATCTATCATCTCTATCTATCTAGCTGTCTTTCTGTCTGTCTATCATCTATCTATCATCATCTAGCTCCTCTCCTACTCCCATTCCTTCTTCCTTCCCCTCACTCTTTTATAAAAATAGAGCATCTGTTTCGACTTTGGCATAGCTACATATGTTGATGTCTAGTTTCAGAGTTCTAAACAAGAAATGGTTTTTAAAAAGAAATCACTCCACCCATTTTTTGCTATTTCTTTAAAAAAAAGCTCTCCTGAGCCCTTCTTGTTTATCTTGTGACACCCATAATTTTCTAGAAAAAAATAAATATATTCTAATAGTAGTTTCTTTTAGTAAATTTGCACCAAATGATATAATCTTATATTCAATCCAAGAGGCATAAAGCCACCTGATTTAGTCCTAATTATGGACAGGTTGTAGAAAGAGAAACATTATTCTTGGCAAGTAAAGGGCATTTAGAAAATTCTCCTCAGTAATGTCTCTGAAGTATTGATTCTTAAACTCATTAAAAATATGCATAGGAAGCCAGTGTTACTGAGGTGTGTGTATAAAGAAGATCATATTCATTTCAGAAGACTGAAGAAAATATGGGAAAGGAGGTGTTTGATTAGACTGTTAGGAGGGAACTGAATTTCCAAAAGTTCAATGGGAAAGTATAAAAAATCAAAGATTCTGTTGATATCTCTAACAGTATTGAGTTGCTGATGAAACAAAAGTGGTTCTGTTGTATCCATGGATCCTTGCTGCCACTTGAATACTCAATATGGCATTCAGCTGTCATGTTTACCTTCTTCAGTATTTACTCCAGTTTTGGAAGTCACACTGTTTTAATGCCACATTCAATAACTGAGCATGGTGATGATATAAAGATGTAATAATTCTGTCTCGGTTTGGCCATTATTCACTCGAGATCCCTGCTAGATTAGATGAGGCTTTGTGGACTTTCCATTGCTTTTTACTTACTACCTACATACATGATCTAATTTTGCCTTGTACAATTGTTTGCTCATAAATCAAATTTTCATAACCAGCATGCATTGCCATCTCAGTCTCAATACAAGGGTAACAGAAATTGGACATAAGAAATTAGATCATCAGTTAGGGGCTGGAGTGCTTTACTGAGCAATAATCAAGCAATGATGCCTTCATTGCTGCATGTTGGTTTCAGGTTTTTATCCAACAAAGAAGCAATCACTTATTTGAAGCTGGGAAGATTTATAAATGGAATTACAGGATAAACCGGTTCAGTTATAGGTATAACATTGTAATTCAAGGAAGAAATAGCATACAGAATGATGAAAAGATATAGTATGACTATTACTAGGAGCCACTAATTCCCTATTTAGGAAGCTGACAAGTTGCTAAAGTAACAAGGAATTTAATGACAGACCTGTGTCTTTTTTTAACTGTCCTCAAAAAAGTTCATACCCTATTGCCTGTAGTATGAGGGTAGAAACGAACATTAAAATGCACAATATAGATCTTATAGAGCAAGTAGTTCAATGTCCAAGAATAAGCAAAACTAACAAAATGTCTCATGAAGGCAAGTAACTATCAAAGTTAGGGATCTGACTGTGACTACCAGTGATATTGAAATATGAAATACAGCTACCACTTAAACAGAGATAAGTTTATCTTAGTGGTGCAAGGAAGTTTACTAGGGACAATGTCTTTCCCTAGTCTTCCTTTAAGGAAGGATTGTCTATAGTGAGCACACATACTCCAGTATTTGCTTCACTTGTAGAAAACAGCCTAGCTTGAAGTTGCATCCTTCCAAGGACATCCTGTATTTGGTTTCTACGTGGGCAACAGATGAAAACTTTACACAGCTCAGTTTGGTGTGGAATAATTAGCAAGTATGCACCAGTGGACCCCGCTCCATTGCTGCAAACCTCACCAAGTCTGTCCTACTCTTTGCCCTGCCCAAGCACGTTCTTTTCCTTTACTTTAGCAGACGTTGATCCCTAAAAAGTGTTTTGAACTACACAGTCCAACTACTGCTATTAGTGGTACCAAATATGATTCCAATAGTTCAAAAAATTGTACAAGAATGAACACATAGCAAGAAGAAATTTGTGGTGCTTTCTTGTTGTTAGGAAGTTATGGTTAATGAAATACAGTTTGGAGGAGGTGATTTTTTTTGCATATCTGTCGTCTATTAAAATCTGCCTAACTATTCAAGTGCCAGGACAAAATGGTCATTGTGTCACATGCATATCTATGTGTGAACAAATGTGTGTAGAGGTTACATATGTGTCTCTGGCTTTACATGAGTGGAGGCCAGCGCTCACCAGCAGGCATATTTCTCAGTGGCTCTCCATCTTATTTTTTGAGACAGAGCCTCTCACAGAACTTAAATATTGTGTATTATATAGAGTTTATATAAATCAGCCCCTCCCAATTTTTTCACTTCTCTATTGCTGGGGTTATAGGTGAACACCTCATCCATCTTTATTATGTGGGTTTTAGGCATCCAAACTCATGTCTTCATGCCTGTGCAGCAAACACTACATCAACTGAGTCATGTCTTCAGCCAGCAAACACTGTGGTTTTTGGTTAGCATTGAAGTTTTTTATGCCCTCTGTTTATTCTTTAGGCATTGCACTCATTGCTAGATCGATAAACTCTGCTCTACTTGAGCTAAGTGGGATAATATTCATACCTTTATAATAGATACTGCATGGGAACTGACTGAGATACAGCATTTGCATAACAAAATATAGCTAGAATGTTTATTATTTTGTACTTACTAAATACAAATATATTATTGGGGGCTAAATGAAGAAAGCTGTAAAGTCATAAAATCTCCTAAAGCAGTGAATGTAGAAAGTAAAGATTTATAGACTCCTCTATTGGTTATACTTCTTGTTATAAAATACCTGAGAAAAGTGGCTTCCAAAAGGAATGATTTATTCTGCCTAAGGGTTTGAGAGCTAGAGTGTATGTTGGGGAGTAAGGCTAGATAGAAGTGTGGCTGACAGATGTAAATATGGGATCTTAAGGGAGCAGATTGTGTCTCATCTATAGTCAGGAAGCATAGAGCTTCCACCAGAGAGAGAGCTGCTATACAAACTGAAGCTCTACTTCTACAATCCTAAGTCTGTCAGATGAATCCCATGTTTAAAGGGTTTTAGAGCCACTCAAAATAGTGTCACCAGCTGAGGGTCTGGTGTTCAGACATGATTCTATGGGGATATTTCATATTCCTATGATAATAACCTCTGACATTAAAATTTCATGGGCTGAGATGATGGCTCTCAGGATGGAAGTACCTGCATGTAGGCTTGACAATGTGCTTGACTCTTAGATTCCACAAGGTGACAAGAAAATACCTCCTCCCACGAATTGTCTTCTGACCTGCCCATGGATCCATCACATGTATGTGCCATCAAACACACACACACACACATACATACACATACACACATACAGATATATGCAGTTTTAAGTGGTCAGCTTTGAGAGCATACACATATACATAACTGAAACAGATTCAGAATGTTGTATGTGTATAGTTATGTATGTATTTATACGCAACAACAAAAAGGGCCATCAATTAGAGAGAGACTGAAGGAGGAAACATGGGAGGAACTGGAAGGCAGACAGGAAAGGGGAAGTGATATAATTATATTTCAATTAAAAATATTTTTTGATGGAAGGGGAGGAGGTCCTCCCCCGTTGGTGGTCTTGGAGGGGGCGGGGAGGAGATGAGGGAGGGTTGGAGAGGGTGGGAGGGAATGAGGGAGGGGGCTACGTTTGGGATGCAAAGTACCTAACCTGTGATTGATAACAAAAAATAAATTAATAAAATAAATATTTTTAAATAGTGTTAAAAACAAAAATACTAATCAAGCTAATGAAAAACATAAAACAAAACTTCATGAAAATGAGGAATGGCTGAAACTTGGTAGTCAGTGAGGAAAGAGCACAAGCAGAGTGTATAGATTTCAAGCCCAGTGACCAAAATGCTTCACAAAAGGAAGAAAGCCTCTAAATGTTGAATTAGATAAGAATTATGGTTAGCAGTTGGATTTCCCAGGATGGAGGCCCTTGTTATAACACTGTCAGTTCAACATAGGAACTGAAGAAGGGTGAGCAAGGAAATACACCTAGCTTATGCATTCAACTCTTTGTAAAATATATATATTTAATATATCTATCAAAGAGAGTGGAGATGTAAAAAAGTTTATGAACATAATAAATGCAAAAACATCTTTAAAAGATGTATGAAAAGATCCTTTGAATGAATTCTACCTCCAAAAATTCTACCTCCTTTGAATGAATTCTACCTCCTTTGAATGAATTCAGCCTCCAAACAGGGGTCATGAAGAATGAGCAGTAATGGGACTGAACTGTTCTGCCTTGCAATACTTTTCTACACAGAATTTCCACAGAGACTTTAATACCTGAATGTCAATTTTAAAGATTCCTGTTTTTCTGTCAAGTACTTTAAACTATAATCTGCTCTCTTAAACACCTGCTCATTTCTAATACTCTTCCAAATAGCTCATTGTTAAACACCCAAGTTAACTTAGACTCTCTTACCAGGTTAAACACTGCCACTTAACTCTTAAAGTATATTAGCTCCAAATTGAACATTAAGTAAAAAGTACTCAAGGCTATTTAAGGCTTTAGTGCCTTCTTATAAAAGTATGGTATTTGCAATCAGATATAGTTTTATTAGTTATTATGGAAATAACTATAGAACAATATTTCTAATTGGTATAAGAAAATATTTCTCTTCAGTCCAGAGCTGAATCTAAGCAAGCATTTCCATTAAAGTAAAAGGATCCTTTACCTCTGGGATCATTTTTTTTCTTTTTTATTAATCAAGAAATAAACAGGTCTCTGGGATGCATATTGTGTTTACCTGGACCTTCCCATCAGTACCTGGTTTTCTGGCAGGTACCTGTCTGTACACCTAAATAACAACTGCTTCCACTGCTGGGGTAAATGGACATCTAATTCCTCCTTGGGTTCCTGACAGCACCTGCATTACCACTTACCGTTCTAATTCCCCACCCTGCAGCCCAGAGATGAGTTCTAAACGCCCGGGGCTCAAGGTGAAGAGATTGAAGCTAAGGCGAAGAGTTATCCCAATTTCCAATGAATTTGTATTGTTAACAATTTAACTTTTCAAAGGATTTTGTAGTAAAGCAATCAACCCTCGGCTGGAGCTGGGCAGGACACGAGACTGAGATTGCTGAATCAATATGTGGAAACCTGACTGACAACTTGGGTAATTTGATGCAGGATTTGGGACAACAACTGGAGATAAATTACTTAACACAGTTGGGAACCAAAATTGTGTTCCGAAGGAGAGACATGTTTTCCTGAGAGGAGTGAGGAGAATTGTACTGACAGGGAAGTGATAGACACAAACAAAACACTTTTAAACATTATCCCATATGCAGCTGTGTGAGTTCTAATAGATTTTTTTTTCAATTGTCTTTGTAGAGGATGCGGAAGTGTGCCAAAATATGTAAATCAACAATTCTATCAATGTTTTCTGTTACAAGAATATACTATAGACAGTAGGGACTGAAGTATTAGTAAAACACTAATTTCATGGAGAAAAAAATGAGGGAACACAAAACTCATATTTTGACTGAAACATGAAAGAATAATTTGAGAACTCGACTTGACTTTTTAATAACTTGAGGTAAAATGTTTTATTGAAGATTGTTTATAATTTTAACAAATATGTATTTGCATTTTAACAACTTCCCCATGGCCTGTTAAACTAGTATCTCACATTTTAAAAAAAATTACATTGTACTTGTTTTATATGTCTGTTTTCTCTCTTTCACTTTCTCTCTCTTTCTTTTTCTCTGTGTGTGTGCATGCAGGTGCACATGTCAGAGGACTCCTGTGGAGTTCAAAGGACTACTTGTGAGAGCGGGTCCCTTTCTTCCAATAGGTAGGGTCTCAGGTTGTCAGGTTTGGTGCCAAACTTTTACTGGCATGGTCCTCATGTGGCATCTAAGCTCTCTTATTCTGTGTATTCTGTAGTTGTAGACCCAACGATTTATAGATTGAGCCTCCTGATCAATCCTTGAGTTTGGGAGGTGAAGAAGGTGATAAGGAAACAGAGAGTGCCAAACTTAACTCATTTGGCATGGTCACCATCACTACCAACACAAGGAGATGCGAACTTGCTTTCCATCTGCAGAGTAACGTTTCCTTTTCCAACAGAATCTCTGCATACTTTCCTCAGGATGGTTGGAAGTTCATGGTATAAGAGGCAATCTGAGCTATGCCAGTCAAATACTGCTTCTCAAGCAGAAAGAAAAAGTAATGAAAAATGATGAGACTCAGCTATAACCGACATGGGCTCTTACACACCCAAAGCCCTTGTGTTGTTTCTGCCTTCTAGTTACGAGTTACGACAATTGCATTGGTTTTTGTTAGCCTGTACCTGTATTGTATTTGGAAAATTGTGGCACACAAAATGATGCCATAAAGAATTTATGAGACTCTAGCTCAGTGGTAGAGCAAGCACTTGCCTTGTGCATGATAGCTTATGTTCAAACTCCAGCACTGCCAAAACAAACAAATAAAACCCAAGAGTTTATGAAAAACTGAAAGGAGATAACCACTCCAAAAACACATATTCTATTAAGCCCAAACAGTGTTCAAAACTGGTGGTTAATGGGTCTGTTTATATATATGTGTGTGTGTGTGTGTGTGTGTGTGCATATGTCTGTCTGTATATATGTATGTATGGAAAGCATTTTCTAACAGTGGGAGAAGATGCATCTCTCACTCTTTTTGCCTGCTTTGAGGACTCTTTCTCCAGTAAAGTTGCATTGTTCAGCTACAATATGAGGGCTTTGGCCTTGCCTTGGTATGTCTTGTCTTGTCCTGTTTGGTTGTTGTCTCGTGGAGGCCTGCTCTCTTCTGAAGGGAGAAGAAGGGGAAGTGCATTTCAGAGAGAGGGGACGTATAGGGAGCTGGGAGGAGTGAAGAGAGGGAACTTGTGGTAAGAATATATTCCATGAGAGAACGTCAATTTTTAATAAAGAAAAGCATCATAGCAAACTAATCAATATCATTTGACTAGTTGACTAGAATATCACATGTTATTGATCTCTCATGATATATAATCTAGTTAATATCTATTAATGATGGTTGGCAAGATGGCTCAGTGTGTAAAGGTGTCTGCCATCAACTGTGCTAACCTAAGTTCAGTCCTTACATGGTAGAGAGAATGATCTCCCATAAGTTGTCTTCTGACCACATATGTTCCCACATGCAAACATATCCTCAAATAAATAAATAAATCTAATATAAAATTACAAAGAAATAGTGAATAGCAGCAACTAGACACATTCATCAAGGAATTTGCTATGTTTGTGAAAGCAGTACATCATTGAAGAACTAAACAGAATTATTCAGAGATTAAAATTAATGGATTTACAAGATTTGGGGGATACAGAAGTCATCCAGGGACTTTTGGGATTTTTCAGACCTGCCTACTTTTGTTTATGTCTCAACAATGTAAGATTATTCAATAATTATGATTACTTCCTATCTCCCTACAAGGCTGTCTATGGTATATACTTCAAAGGCATGCATAATGGATATGGAAATGAGTTTTATACGTCTTTCATAGATAGAAGACAATATCTCCTACAAAAAAAAAGTCTGTATTTGTCAACCTGGAGCTAATCACAGGTCCGAACTATGGAAGTGGTGATTTTATAGGCCTACAGGCCTACAGTTGTCTTTACTCTTTGATACTGGAGATATAAGCAAAGTGGGTGAATAAAAGATTCAGAAAGAAGATTTGCAGTTGCAGAAAACAATACAGAAGCAAATCTTTCTTATTGGATCATCAGGAATTTTTTTTGTTTTTGATCAAGGCATAAGATATTTATTCCGAGAATTGAAGATGCTGTAAACTATTTTTTCTGGAAGTGAATAGTAGTTCAAATTAGGAAGACGCTATAATCTAATGTAAGCATATTTCATCCACAGATCAAATTGTGCTTAAATCCATACAATACGATGAGCCAATTGTACTTCTCTCTTGTTTTCTTTGACTCGGACTGGAGTTTTAACTCTGTATCACTGACACATGATTCACATGTTTGACAGAACAGACAATTTTCAATTGAGTGATGTGATGGTATTGAAATGTGACATTATGAAACTCTTATTCATAGTTTCAGGAATACAGACCCAATAGCCAAAAGAAGACAGTAAATGCTGTCTGTCTCAATAACTGGAAGATCACCAGGTGACACTATCAGAATGGAACGATGCTCTCTCACCTACAGTTGATCATTTCTTAATTTTGGTGGTGAAGAGTCATTGATGCATTCTGTGTAGAAATACTTAGTTCTGTTCCTGTAAAACATTACTCTCAGCTCTAAGTTGTGACTAAATCAACACAAGGTTTCCTTTACAACAGCTACTTTGAAGATCCCTGCTAGGGTAGAGCCTATGCTCTGAAAACTTGAAGAGCTCGCACCATTATCAGAAAAGAAGTGGAAGAAGCTAAAGCTTTGAGTTTAGCAAGAGAGACACTGGAGAAGGGAGTGGAGTGATAGAGCCCAAGTTCCCCCGAAGAGTGACAATGTAAAATGAAAGCATGTTTTGTAGCATCTACCAGTCTCCACACGCATCCCTTTTGTGAAAAATGATTGTTTTTCCTCTGTTAACAGATTGATCCTGTGAAGCCTTTTAAATTGTGTGAGACACCGAGCAAAGCATCTAGAAAACAAATAGAGCTGGCCTAGGTCTAAATGTTTCTCTGCATTCTTTTGGTTTTGACTCTTATTTCTAGCTCCTTTTGGAGTTTATTTTGCCTTTTAAAAATAAGAAATAAAGCGTTATGTCTCAAATATATTTTTTCCAGAAAATTCATACAATAGAAAGAAAAAACTATCTTTTTTAAACATTTGCTCTATTGTTTTTACATTCTCTAGTTGACCATGTTCTAATCTGTACTAGAACCTTCCTCATCCAGTATATAAAAGAACCACTTTTTTCTGTTTTAGACAAATTGCTTTTTATTAAGAAGCTTTCAAAATACTTCCTCCCTCTCCCTACATGCCCCTCTATATGGTATTTGTGAACAATAAAGGTGTACTATGATATAAGATATTCATTGTTTATTATTGTATTGAGCTTCAGCAGTTACTAAGCATTAAATAACCAGACACATATACAATAGCTATTAATAGTTCAGCATTTAATAAATATATTCTAAAGGAGCTTCTTTCCACTGAGATATAAAAACTTAAGTTACTTTCTAATAAAGTCTGCTAATCCATTAACTCTGTGAGTGGCAGAACATAAATGGGAATCCAACATCCGCCTTACTAAAGGATTGTCATGTTTTGCCCTCTTGCCAAGATAAGAAGTGAGCTGAAAAGCTGCATACCCAAAGCAGCCATGAGTATATAAATGCTTTTAGAGTTTTTCCAAATATTTTAACCAAATATTCAAACCATAACACATATCCCCTGTGGAACCATTGAAGCATGCCGCAGTTGCACATTATAAATGGAAGCCAAATCATACACTTATGTAAAATGCCTGGTATAGCAGAAGAACAAGTTATGTTTTTAATAAACAGTCTCAAGCTTCTAATGTACTGAAACCTACTTGTAATTTCTCTCACAGGCTCTTTTCCCCTACACACACTGTTCATTTTTAAAGCTCTCTACAAGGCTTTTATAAAAATCAACTTAACCGATATACCATCACTTCAATTTTCTTTGCTCATTCCTTTGAAAAACTGTGCTCCTATTCACGAATATTTGTCATATCGAAAAGCATGAAATGTGTTTGCACGGCATTCCTGAAAGCATGGTTGTTACTTATGAAATATGTATGTTAAGGAAAGAAGCCCTCAGCATGTGTTTATATTCTACACAAGCATGCATTCTATCTTTTCCAACCTGTAGATACATTTACAAATGAAAGTCATTCATCTGTATTGTGCCTGCATAAAGATGGCTATTATGGGTTCTCACACTGACATTTACTATCCAGGATTCTGATTGCCTTAATGAAGTGGCCAAATGGGCATTTCTTTCAATTAAACATAAAGTTATCAATAAAAATTCAAACACTGAGTATGACACTTAATTGCAAAACAGCCTCCTCTAAAACCCTACAAGCAAATAAAAGCTTTTTGTTTAAAGATGAAACTTTCCATTGTTGCCTTCAGCAAACTGTCTAGTGAATTTCTTCTGTAGTAAATGCTTTATGGGTTGCTATGACACTTTGCTTTTCTTTAAATTGGTAATTACCTAATACTCTTCCCCATTTCTAAATGTGTTCTCATAAACCTAACTATTTAACAGCCATCCAAATTCATTGTTATCTATGACCTAAAAATATTATACTGATAATTAATTTCTATATAGGATGTCATAAGATTATTTTCCTGTAATCAACCTTGATTGAAAAGAAAAGGCACTGTTTTGCCAGTGTGTGCATATTGGCTAGGGGGGTTGGTGCATTTTAAATTTATTTTTAACTTGGGTTTCTGTTTGAGCCAAAAAAGATCATCTTCTTCCTAAGGATTTTTCTCCTCTTTTGCTGATTAGCTATAGAATGAGGCGAAGCACCTGATGGGCCACATTAAGAAGGATGCTAAGCGGTTTACAAGTCTCAGTAATTAATGACTATTTTTATCACAAAGAATATAGACTGGCTTCTTCCATCTATCTGAAACTCAGTGTAAGCCCCTATAAGCCTCAATACGGCATAATTGGTGCAATAGAGCTGAAAATGAGATGGAGGATATAATGCAGCTTCAGTAATCCTGCCTTCAGCTAAAATGGAACAGTAGAAGCCCTGGCAGCCTCCAACGTGGTTACCGAAGGTTTCAAGTCAGCCAGCTGTCTGCTGTTTCTTGCAAAGCCCTCATCACTGTTTATATCCTTAAATAGAGTTCAAATGTTTTAAATAATTATATTTGTTGGAGTGATGTGCTGTGGTCAACCATTTGTTTCTCAGCCTTTTGGTTCTAATTGGATGTTTTCTTCAATTAAGAACAATCATAGGCTATGTACTTATATCAGTTTTTATTCTGACCACCCTGTGCTTATGATGTACTCTCAATCCTCTTGGGATGAACAAATGAGCTTTGCTTTCTCAGTGTTGTTATTAAAAATCCCACTCTCTTGTAAATCATAATATGCTAATAATAGTTCTGGGGACTCGATTGGAGAAATAAAAAAGCTTCACATTTATGAAGGCATGCTAAGTGCGACCACACTAAATGCTGGGTAATGTGTTTGTTTCAGATTTTTGACCAACCCTTTCAGCAGCCCTGATAGTACTGCAGTGTCTAAAGCATCCATAATCACAAATAAGTCCCTGGTAGGTTTGTACAATAGGGGTGAAAGGAATACTCAGAACAAAAGCAAACAAAGACAAGAGTTGGGAATACCTTCCAGGAGTTTCTGAGACAAATCAAAGATATTTCTAGCAACTGTTTAAACAGCACGTAAGCATTTCACCTGTGTTCTTCCCCCCGCGGTGCTGGTACCACTCACTATAAAAATAAAAGCGGGATTTTTAAAATAAAGCTGTTTTAAATTTACTAGCAGCTTTCCTTTAGGTACTGTCTAAGAGTTCACGTTCTTCTCTATTGTTAACAAAGTTACTAAGTCAGTCTAAAAACATCTCTTGATCATATGCCAGATATTCAGAAACCAAAAGATTCATTGACAAAAGCAAATAAAATAAAAATTACCAAGGATGTGGTAAGTTATCCTACAATGTAGCTAACTCCAGTGAGGTAAGAAAATCAATTGTCATTCTGATTGTGTAAGATGTAAGAATGGTGGAATCCTATGCTAGAATGGGAGTCTAAAATAATGTACATTCCATCACCCCTTTACACAGAAAAAAAAGGTGTCTGCAGCACTTTCTAAATTGTCTGTCCAGTTCTCAGCTACGAGAGTCTCTACTAAGGTGAATAATTCCACCAGTAGCACTGAAGAAGTCAGTGAATAACTCAAATTGTTGAATATAAAAGAAATGAAACAAAAGCAAATATTGTAAACACTTATTGTAAATATGACATGCATCATAATAGACTTGGTATCCTGTGTTATTTTCCTTTAATTGTTCTCAGAATGTTAAATGCTTTATTAATTAGGTTGTGCAGTTTCCTGTAACATGTCTTTAGGCAAGTAAAATTCCACTCCCTCTAAACACAAACTGCTAAGATTCAAATGACACATTCCCTGGGAATCCTCCTGCCAAGCCAGAGAGAGAAGTAGGTGGGACATATTCAGACATTTACCCCTTTCCTTCAACTCCAACACACCAATCTTGCCCCCATATCCAGGTTCTCTTAGGTCTCCTCCTAACTCTCCTTCACCCCTTTGACTTCCCTTCTGGCAGGGAGTCTCAGCCACCAGCTTCTACAGGAATTCTCCGTAAACACTGGCTAGGGAAGCAGGCAGCTATATTCTTCACATCTTCTTTCACCTTCTTCCCCAAATCCAATCTCCCAGTCTCATATGCATCTTTGTAGCAGACTAACTGCTATGTCCTCTCTTCCCTCGCTGTCCCCATTCTCAGAGCACTTCGCAGATCCGCAGAACACACCCTGCTTTCTTCACTCCTGGGAACCGCTGGAGCCCAACCACTTAGCCCATCTCCATCTCCACGTGTCAGCTTCCAACACTAAGAAATATACGTTCTGTCCTCACGTAACACTTGTCACACATGGCAGAGTCTCAGAAACATGTCTAAGCAGCCAACACACTCTCCTAAGAAGCAGAGAGGCCAACAGAAACCAAGAAAGAGAACGTCAGCCAAACAGAAACAAGACCAGATATTGGCACCTAGAATTAAAATTGTTCCATACCCCTTTGACTACAAAATAAAAAATTAAAAACACACACACACACGCAGAATCAATTACAGCCAGGCCGCTTTGTCAATAGAGAGCCCAGCAACCCTACTAGAATAGGCCTTGAGAAACGAAATAAAGCTGAAGCATGAGACAAGAATTTCAATAAAAAATCTATGAAAACACAAACAAACAGTAGAATAAAATGAAGAAACAGTTCAAAACTTGTGAGCAAAATGGAGTCAATAGAGAAAATCTACAGTGATGGAAAACTGAAAAGGAAAAATCTTAAGAACTGGAACAGGAAGCTCAGAGGCCAATCTCACCAAGAAAATAAGAAATGAAAGAGAGAATCTCAGGCACTGAAGGCAAGATAGAAGAAATGGATATCTAGTTTAAAATACAACTAGATATTAAAAAAAAACTTTAAAAATCTAAAAAATCAAATCAAAACTAAATGAAAATATTCAAACACAAAATAACCTGCAAATCTTGAACACCATGATTTTGCAAGTAATAGGCATAGAGGAAGACAAAGAAACTCAGGTCAAAGGCAGATAACATATTTTCAACAAAATCAAAGCTAAATTTTTCCTAACCTAAAGAAGGTGTGATAAGGTTCCTCCATCTTATCTCAGATGAAGTCATTTTTGGTTTAATTTAAACCTAACTGTCCATTTCCTATTGCCTCCATGAAGAGAATCCTGGTCTTGAAATTTGGAGGTCTAAATAACCCACCTACCTGAAGCGGAAGTTTCTGGCTTCTTTGAAGACTCAAAAAGCTGCCTTGTGAGAGGGCATGTGATGTTTTGGTGGAGGCTGGCTTGTGAAAGGCCGTATGATGTGTTGCTGTGAGTTGACTCCTGTGAGGGGCATGATTGTGGCCAGCTGTGAACATCTGTGGGATAAACTCTGAGGAAAGGAGATTATAGAATGTCATGGACAGTGAGACATCATCCCTTTTTTGATCAACATTGCTTTGCTGGTCTTTATGCTTGACACTTGACTTCACAGAGAGACATGTTCCAGAGAGTTTCTGGGGCAATCCAACAGAGTTTGAGGCTTTCACTGATTTTTCCCAATTAGCTGAATTAGCTGGTTAGTGTTGCTGCATGGTGTTGGCCTTTGGACTGGACTGCTGGTATCCAGACAATGAAGAGTGGACTCATCACAAGGAACTACTTCCAAAAAAGTACAAACCCCCTTTATCTAATTGCTTCTTTCTCTATACCTCTGGTTAGTGGGTAGAAGGGAGGTAGAAGATTTTAAGAACCCCAAATAGAGTAGGTTTGGTGAAAAATCTAAGCCTACACCTACCAGTATGTTTTTGGCTTCTGTTAAACTGCTTGCATTACTTCCCCTCTGCACCTGCGAAATAGGATGTTGTTTTTCTGGTTTCTTTTCCTTTAAAAGTTCCCTGTAAAATGAGTTCTTTTTTTAAAATATTTTTATTTTTTTATTTATTACAATTTATTTATATTGTATCCCAGCTGTATCCTCCTACCTCATCTCCTCCCAATCTCGCCCTCCCTCCCCCTTCTCCTCCAATTCCCCTCTCCCAGTCAGATGATAGGAGAGGTCTTCCTCCCCTTCCATCTGACCATAGTCTATCAGGTCTCATCAGGACAGAATGCATTGTCTTCCTCTGTGGCCTGGTAAAGCTATGTCCCCCACTCACGGGAAGATGATCAAAGAGATAGCCACTGAGTTCATGTCAGAGACAGTCCCTGTTCCCATTATTGCAGAACCCACTTGGACACTGAGCTACCATGGGCTACATCTGTGCAGGGGTTCTAGGTTATCTCCATGCATGATCCTGGAGTGGCATATCAGTCTCAGAAAAGATCCCTGTGCCCAGAGTTTTTGGTTCTGTGGCTCTCCTTGAGGAGCTCCTGTCCCCTCCAGGTGTTCTTATCTCCCCCTTCTTTCATAAGAATCCCTATCCCTGCACTCTGCCCAAAGTTTAGCTATGAGTCTCAGCATCTGCTTCAATAACCTGCTAGGTAGAGACTTTCAGAGGCCCTCTGTGGTAGGCTCCTGTCCTGTTTTTTGTTTTCTTCTTCTCATGTCCATCCCATTTGCCTTTCTGAGTGAGGATTGATCATCTTACCCAGAGACCTTCCTTTTAGTTAGCTTTTTTGGTTGAACAGATTTTAGTATGATGATCCTATATTATAGGTCTAGTATACATTTATAAGTGAGTATATACAATGTGTGTCTTTCTGCTTCTGGGATACCTCATTCAGAATGATCTTTTCTAGTTCCCACCATTTGCCTACAAATTTCATGATTTCCTTGTTTTTAATCGTTGAGTAGCATTCCATTGTGTAAATGTACCACAATTTCTGTATCCATTCCTCAGTGAGGGACATCTGGGTTGTTTCCAGATTCTGGCTATTATGAATAAATCTGCTACAAACATGGTTGAACAAATGTCCTTGTATACTTGAGAATCTTGGATATATGCCTAGGAGTGGTATTCTTGGATCTTCAGGTAGCACTATTCTTAATTTTCTGAGAAAGTGCCACATTGATTTCCAAAGTGGTTGTAAAATTTTACATTCCCACCAGCAATGGAGGAGGGTTCCCCTTTCTCCACATCCTCTACAAGATTTGTTGTCACTTGAGCTTTTTTTTATATTAACATTTTTTGTTAAATTTTTAAAATTTTTTTATTAATTGCACTTTATTCACTTTGTAGCCCCACTGTAGCTCCCTCCCACCTCCGCTCCCAACCCCTCCTTCCTCCCCCTTCTCCATGCATACCCCTCCCCAAGTCCACTGATAGGGGAGATCTTCTTTACTTTCCTTCTGATCCTAGTCTATTAGGTCTCATCAGGAGTGGCTGCATTGTCTTCCTCTGTGGCCTGGTAAGGCTGCCCCCCCCACCCCCACCCGGGGAAGGTGATCAAAGAACAGGCCAATCCGTTCAGGACTCACTTGAGTTTTTGATCTTAGCCATTCAGATGGGTGTAAGGTGAAACCTTGGGATTGTTTGGATTTGCATTTCCCTAGTGACTAAGGACTTTGAGCATTTAAGTGTTTCCCTGTCATTTGATATTCCTCTACTGAGAATTCTGTATCCCATTTTTTAATTGGATGATTTGATTTTGTTGGTGTTTAACTTCTTGAGTTCTTAACTTCTTTATATATCCGGGATATTAGCCCTCTGTCAGATACAGGGTTGGTGAAGATCCTTTCCCAGTCTGTAGGCTGTTGTCTTCTTCTGACGACAGTGTCTTTTGCTTTACAGAAACTTTTCAGTTTCATGAGGTCCCATTTATTGATTGTTTCTCTTAGAGCCTGTGCTGTTGGTGTTCTGTTCAGGAAGTTGTCTCCTGTGCCAATGATTTCTAGGCTCCTCCGCACTTTTCCTTCTAACAGATTTAGTGTGTTTGGTTTTATGTTGAGATCTTTGATCCACTTGGATTTTAGTTTTGTGCAGGATGGTAATTATAGATCTATTTGCATTTCTCTACATGTAGATATCAGTTAGACTAGCACCATTTATTGAAATGCTATGATTTTTCCAGTTGTGTGGTTTTGGCTTCTTTGCCAAAAGTCAAGTATTCATAGGTGTGTGGGTTTATTTCTGGACCTTATATTTAATTCCATTGATCTACCATTTTGTTTCTATGCCAGTACCATGCAGTTTAATTACTATTGCTGGGTAGTACAGATTGATATCAGGGATGGAGATACCGCCAGAAATTTTTTTTATTGTAGAGGATTGTTTTAGCTATTCTGGTTTTCTTGTTATACCTTCTGAAGTTGAGAATTTTTCTTTCAAGGTTTGTAAAGAACTGTGTTGTAAAATGAATTCAAGGCTACTCTGTTTCTCTCCAGGCAGTCGCTGCCCCATTTAATACAAACTCTCAGTTCAGACTTTAGTCATGCTGAGTGGTCTTGAGCCTCTCCCAGATAATAGGAGGGACCTACAAGAAGCATACAGAATACCAAATAGACCATATCAAAAAAGAAACTACCCATCACACAAAGTAATAAAAACAATAAACATAGTGTGATGGTTGAAGTTGCAGGACCCTACAAATTGATTTCCTCTGAGCAATTTCTAATTCTTCTATATACCTATTGTGTATAATTTTATGCTTCTATAAAATATGATTGTAGACATTTTTTAGTATAATCATTGATAGGGAATGACATAGCCCACTGTGGATTGTCCTGGGCATGCTAAGCAAGCCAGTAAATATTACCCCTCTATGTCCTCTGCACTAGCTTCTGCGTCCAGGTTCCTGCCTTGTTTGAGTTCTTGCCCTAAGTTTATTTAGTGATAGACTATGATGTGGAAGTATAAGCCAAATAAACCTTTCCTCACCACCTTGCTTTTTGTCATAGTTTTAAACCATAGCAGTAGTATTCCCAAGACACATTGATACAAGGATTAGGGTATTGCTATGACAGATCTGACCATATTGTTATGGAAAAGATTATGGAAAGACATCAGAATTTTGGCATAGAGCATTCATTGTGTGATGAAAGGTAGTGGGCTATTCTGTAGGAACCTGGAAGAGAAAGTTGAGAACAATGCAGAGAATGGAGGACTGACTTGTGAAGTTTCAAAAGAAAGCAAATACTCTAGCAAGCCATAAGTGTGAAAAATCTGTGCTGTCTCGTCAGCTAGAGCTGAAAAAATCAGCTGTTAATAACAAGAGACCAGAAAAATCAAACTAAAACCTTTGCTTTGCTAGAAAAATGGACGCTGGTCATCTGGGGCTGGAGAATCGGCTGTTATTAAGAGATCATTATCATTGAGATGAAAAGAGTCATCTGTGATTAAGAAATGACCAAAATTATGGGAAAGAAGTCTTCTGTATTTTAAAGAGTCAGCCAAGATGGCACTGCCTGCTGGAAGCTGAACTCAGGAGCGTCAGAGTCAGCCAGGTAGTATTGATTTTGAAGGCATGAAGAGTATGGAGAGCAGCTGAAGCTTGGAATTTTGTGGCTATCCGTGAAAGTACACTCCAGATATAGCAAGATACTCCAGCAATCTTGGAGCTGCCAGCACTACGCGATAACCACCAAGATCAGCAGTGGCAGTGCATGGAGAGAGCAGGGCCCTGCAAGACAAGCTGTGTGTGCTGCAGAGGAGCCAGAGGAGGAACCCAAGCCCTTCAGGAGAACCCAGAAGATCATGAGTGGATCCCACATAATTGGACATTGAGTTACTTGCACTTTAGGAGTTTGATTTTTGCTTTGCCCAGATTGCCTCCGTATGCTAACCTAGGCTTAGTCCGGGAAGCTTCTACCTTCCATACAGTCTAACCTAGGCCTCGAATGAATTACTCCACGAACTACTGCTTAATAAGCTCACCCTTTCTTGTTCTTTCTTAGCTCTGTTTTGCCTGGTTCAACTCAGATACTCTGGCTTAAACTCCTCTTCCAGCTGACTTATTCAATCTAGCTTCTCCTTCCTTACCTGAATTGCTCTGCTTGGCCTCAAACTGACTTCAACAATCTGATCTGATCTTCTGGCTCCTTTTCTCTGGCTCATTCTGTCTTCACCTGCATATAACTTATTCTCCCTCCCTCCATCTCTCTTTCTGTCTCTCCCTCTCTCTGCAACCTGTACCTCTATGTCCTGATGAAAACTGCATCCCTCTCTCTCTGCATTGCCCCTAAGGAAGCTCCCTTTTCCTTTCTCTTCTCATGTGCATATACTATTCTGTCAAGTCTTACTCTGAATTCACACAGTTTCTGCTGCTCAATTAGACATCACTTTCAAACATGGGTTCTTTCTACAAATTAACTTTACCTTCATTGTTTGGACTTAAAGGCATGTACCACCGTGCCTAGACCTAAGCTTTTCTTCACCTGAAACTTGCTCTGTACCAGCTGCCTTTAACTCAGATCTGCTTGCCTCGGTCTCCTGAATTAAAGGTGTGTTTATATTCCAGCTGAATGGCACAGTTTTAGAAGGTCTTTGAATGTGATCTCTTGCCAGAGCAACCATGTTTGGTATTAAAATTCTTCTATGGTGTGTGTCTGTTTGTGCGTGTGTATGTTCCACATGACAGAGGTCTCTCTGCCTTTGTGTCCTAGAGCTCTTCGCCACCTACTGAGTTATTTCTGTAAACAGGTGTGGATTACTGCTCTACATAAGCAGGGTAAGAGTCTTCTCCATACTTTCTTGTTTCTGCCTACAGTTTTATGTAAAGTTCTTAAACATAAGCTCTTCAACTCTTTCTAATGAAAAGTAGAATCATTCTATCTCAAACACATATCTTTCTTTAAAAGATTTCAATGTAAAAAATAATATCAAAAGCACATTTTGATATTACCTTTTTCATAGTGAATCATTCACTTTAGTCTCACAAGCAATACACACTACAAGAAACATATTGACTATTCTGCCTAAGAATGTTGGTAGTATAGAACTTTATACCATAACTTTGATTTATTGGTCATCCAAAAAATAATTTTTATCAAATATTGTCAAGGACAGAAATATCTCCTTTATTATTTCATTCTCTCCAAGTATCGATGGGATGCTTTAAAAATATTCATTTTTTGCTGTTTGCACCCCAGCATCTGATGCAAAATGATTTCCTCACTGGATAACCTTGGCTGCACATGACTCAGAGCAATTCTTCACATTCTCTATGGGATTTCCATAGTATTACATGGTTTTCTTGCTACAGTTATTGCATTAAAATAATAATGCACCCATATAGGATTCAAGACAGGAAACTTTTTAAGGTAAGAAAATATTTTTCTCAGCCATGTTGAAATTGAATATTTTCATAAATTTATTGTTATTTGTATCTTGAACACTTACAAATCTAACGTGTTTTACCCGTTTTCATTCTACTATCATTTTTTTTTCATAAAGACACATTAGATTTTTCAAATTTATTGTCCTTGTCAGAGAATTATAATCAATGGGCATGAGTTAATTAAAACAAATATCTGACCAAGAATTGGGACTAAAACATGCATTTTTAAAATGATAGTGATTCTGGATTGGTGCAGCATGTGTGTGTGTGTGTGTGTGTGTGTGTATTCAAGAGTTCTTGATCTGGGGAGATTTGCTCAGTTGGTGGAGAGCTTCCCTCAGTTTGATCCTCAGCACCAAATATATTGAACTTGTTGGAACATTGCTGAAATCAAAGCACTTGTAAAGTGGAGGCAGAAAGCTATCAGAAGTTCAAGGTCTTTAGAAAAAACAATGTATCTTTGTATCATTTATACAAAGCTAGAGAAAAGGGCACACTGAGAATTCAGTACGAAACTGAAGAGTTTTGGACTAATTGTCTTGGCAAAGGAAATTTAAAAACAGCCCAGTGTGGACTGTGTTGTGTGGTTATTAATGGTCAGGCTTATAAAGATCTATAATGAAAGGGATCAGGCTGAGCAAGGAAAAAATGCAAAATATAAAATTTGAGGAGCCTAGTGGCAGCAGAAAGAATAAAGAAAAAACATGTGGTCAAGGAGATAAACCCATCAAAGGAAAGCCTAGTGTAAACTGGAAAAAAAGGAAATATTGACCTCAGGCCAAGACCCCACCCAGGTAAGCTTCTAGCTTATGAAAAGGAATTAAAGAAAAGCCCAGGTCTAGCAATCGGGAGACAAATGCATGTAGATCTCTGAGTTCAAGGTCAGCCTGGTCTACCATCTAAGTTCCAGGTCAGCCAAGCTTAGGCAGTGAAGGAAACCATCGAAAACAGAAAGCTGATTGAGAATGTGATTGAGCAAGAGAGCCATGTTCCAGACCCAGCAAGCAGAACAACTTGGCAGCTTCAGCCATGTGGTTCGGGCTTTACAGTCAAGGATAGAAGGAAGTGGTTATGGCCTTTGAACTTTGGAGTTTTAAACATTGTTGGACTGTAATAGACTATGGGAACTCTTGAAATTGGAGTAAATGTATTTTGCATTATGTTATGGCTACAAGGCTTTGGGGGACCAGGTAGCAGTTGTTTGAAAAGGTAATGGCCTGCATAAACTCATGTGCTTGAATGCTTGGGCCACACGGACTAGAACTATTAGGAGGTGTTGCATTTTTGGACTGGGTGTGGCCTAGTTGGAGGAAATATGTCACTGTGGGGGTGAGCTTTGTGGTCTCTTATGCTCAAGCTACTTAGAGTGTGGCACAGTCTTCCTCTGCTGCCTGCAGATTAAGATGTAGACTCTCAGTTCCTTCCTAGCCCCATGCCTGTCTGCATGATGCCATGTTTCCCACCATGAAGATAATGAACTAAACCTCTGAAACTGTAAGCCAGCCCCAATTAAATGTTTTTCTTTATGAGAGTTGCCACAGTATTGTTTGTGTTTATATATTACAGGCTGTGGTCCAGCTAGCCCAACAATGGCTTTCTCCCAATAGAAAGTCCAAAAATCTAACAGTTGTTCATTCCTCAAGACTGGATATCTCAGCTAGTTTTCAGTTTACACTGGAATCCCTAATGCTAGTGAACACATGTAGTTGCCAACAAGGCAAGAATAAAAGTTTCCTTCTTCCATGTCCTGAATATAGGCTGCTACCAGAAGGTTTGGCCCAGATTACAGGTGGATCTTCACACCTCGAATGATCTGAATTAAAAGTGAGTCTTCCCACTTCAAATGATTTAATTTTTAAAAATCCTTGCAGATAGACACATTTACTTATGTTTTAGGTAATTCTAGATGTAGTCAAGTTGACAACCAAGAATAGCCATCACAAGAACCAAAATAGTATTGGAAAAACACATTAAATTTAAATGTACGAATTCATGAGAAATACAGATCCTAAAAGTTAAAAAGCTGTAGAGGGAGCAAAATATATTAGAGAAACACGTAAAATACTCACAAAGTGAAGAGAGCTATGGCTACAGCAACAGTTCCCAAGCTATGGGTCGTAACCCCTCTGGGAATTCAGCATTCTTTTCACAGGCATTGCCTAAGACCATCAGAAAACAGAGATATTTACATTATGATTTATTACAGTAGCAAAATCACAGTTATGAAGTAGCAAAAAAAATTTTATGTATGGGGGTCACAACAACTTGAGGAACCATGTTAAAGAGTCACAGTATTAGGAAGGTTGAGAACCACTGCTTCAAAGAGCAATTGCCCAGAATGACTGTCCAATGTGGACAGCACTTCTATTTCCATGGCAGCAGCAGCATCTTTGAAGTAATAGCTTCTTTTGCAGCTTTAAAATTTATAGTAATTGTAGAGGTTGAATTGCATAAGATCCATCATGTCTACCCCTAGAAATAAAGTTCACAAACAGGTTTAATAGGAATTTGCATTTTAGATAACACTAAAGCATCACTGTGAGGGTAATTTTAAAACAAACCCACCATGCTTCATCTCTGAATGCAGCAGAGCTCTAGGGCACTGGGTAGCACTTTGTTTACCCACTAATTCTAGTCATGTCAGTGCAGTGCCAGTAATAAATCATGAGGCAGAATGTCTGGGAAGTTCTCCCAGTTCTATCCACCAACATCCTGCGATGGAAACTCAAGAAATGAAAAATTGGGTGGTTCTGAGTCCTTTGAAGGACACTGTGATGAGATGATTCTTGAACTTGGACCTATTCCTCACCGAACAGAGCAATGCACATTGAGATAGACCACAGACATCCTGTAACAGCATCAAATTATCTCTACCATCTCCTTCCACACACAGAACAACCAAATGTTTCATGCACTGAGTTTTACTAAGTTTAGCTAAGGTAATGGGTAAAAATATTAAAATGCTAGTGATTTTGTGCTCCAAGCCACTAAAAAAGTGTGCCTTAAAGCCAGAATTGACTTTTGTCTAATGCAGCATTTTCTTTGTCTTTTATACATATATATATATACACACATATACATATATACATATATGTCTATATAGATGTTTATATGTGTATATATGTCTATATATGTATATGTGTGTATATATGTATGTATTTTAAATGATTTTATTATTATCATGTATGTATTTTAAATGATTTTATTATTATCATTCATTAAAATTTATTCAATTTGTATCCTGGCTGTGTCCCCCTCTTTCATCTCCCTTCCTCTTCTCCCCCTTCCCTAGTCAGACACAAAGCAAGCCTTAACAGATACAAGAAGATTGAAAGAATCCCTTGTATGCTATCAGACCACCATGGACTAAAATTAGATCTCAACAACAACAGAAGTAACAAAAAGCCTACATACACATGGAAACCAAACAACTCTCTACTCAACTGTATCAGGGAAGAAATTTAAAAAAAAAAAAAGAAATTAGAGACTTCCTAAAATCCAGTGAAAATGAAAGCACAACTTACCCAAATTTATGGGACACAATGGAAGTGGTGCTAAGAGGAAAGTTCATAGCACTAAGTGCCTTCATTTCTTTTTGAAAATCAACAGCACACTACATATTTTCAGTCTACCCTCCTGTTTTTCATTGCTTTTCCATCTCTACAAATTCATTTACCTAGACTTTGTTTTCCTATTAAAAACTGCTAAACAAATGAGTAATCAGTTGTTGACATAACAGACCTCGTCTTTGCTGAAAGAAAATTATATTTTTAGTTTACATAAAACAAATTAATGTAACTAATTTGTAACATGAGACACTCAAATCAAGAAATTTAAAATGTATGGTTTTTTTCTCAATATTGTAATTTTATTACAGAAGATACTAAATTAAGGTTAGTTTCCTATATTGCTTCAAAGTCATTAAAGATTTTCTAAAGCATATTTAGAATAATCTCAATGTTATATATATTCTTATGTTATAGCATCATAGAAAACTTATATGTTCATAATTTATTCTTAAACAAATATATTCTTATATTCGTAATACCCTGAATATGACTTATAAATGAAAGTTTAATAGAATTGCTGTTATTGAAACCTATAGTTTCACTGAGATTTTCTGTTGTTTCTCTTTCCCAAATGAACTCAGTGGCTAGCTCTTTGACCACCTCCCCCTGAGGAGGGAACAGCCTTGCCAGGCCACAGAGGAGGACAATGTAGCCAGTCCTGATAAGACCTGATAAACTAGGGTCAGATGGAAGGGGAGGAGAACCTCCCCTATCAGTGGTCTTGGAGAGGGGCTTGGGAGGAGATGAGGGAGGGAGGGTGGGATTGGGAGAGAATGAGGGAAGGGGCTACAGCTGGAATACAAAGTGAATAAACTGTTATTAATATAAAAATAAATAAATAAATAATTCAAATTCGAAGTCCTAGAAATTATTTTCAAAGAGACAAGAATCATTTTTCTCAACCAGTGTTGCAGAGTTTCACAATATAAAATGATAGGGAATCTACATAAATATTTAAATGCTCTCTGGCCTATTATTATTCTTGTGTTCATAGTATGAGATTCATCTGTGAAAGAAATCAGAGGCTGAATTTAAATTGTAATTATCTATTGCATCTAATTTCGAGGGTAAAATTTTAAAGATGATGAGGTCATTTTCTGTACAGGATAGATGTTAGCTAAAATCAATGTATGACCTATCCTGTCATATCTTAAGATTAATTTCCATGCCTTGTGGTCTTTCTGCTTGTTTTCTTCTGACATTAACCAATGAGTTTCTTCAATGTCTTCTCAGAACAGATGTCTATTAGCCAGCAAATGCTGCTATGAGAAGTTACATGATCATGATTCTGAAATAATCCTCGTTGGTAGATGTGGACAAACTCATACTCTCTGGTGATGTTTTTAAGATAGTCTAAATGAGTGTGAACTCATGGACTTTTTAAGAATTTCAAATCTGTATCCATTCCTGGAAGCTGCCTGCCAGCTCCAATTTCTCTACTTCACAGGACTAATCTCCTTTTAAGGAAGGGCATTAACTTACCAAAAAGGAAACGGTGTGCTTGTAATGACAAATGAACATACCTCGTTTCTTCTCTTTGATAGAAGGGCATTTTGCCCTGTAAAATTGTGTATTCTTCTGTAAACAAACTCTCTAACCATCTAGCTAGAAGATCCAAATGCCCTGTTCTGATGGTACCAGACTCCTAGACAAAAATAGAGCACTTGGTTTATATGGAAGTTTGATATTTAACCTTCTGTCTAAACCTTAAATCAAGGCCCCAGGGCAAGGACAAATGTCTTCATCTTTTTACATTTAAAAATCTGTTTCAAACGAGGGGAGAGAAATTAAACTCCCAGAATGATTTGAGTCTGTGAGCATAAAAATAGCCCTCTAGCATAGCATGCATTTATAACGAGAGTCATAATCTGAGGATCAGTCTCTCAAAATGAGAATGAGGATCAAAAAGAATTACAGGAGGAATGTCTGTAAAAAGACATCTATACATCCCTGTGCATATAAAAAAGCCAAACCAACACAATTAAAATACAAGCTTATTTAAATACATCTCTATACCCAGTCCTCAAACAGGCATACAAATATACACATAAAAATACAATACAACCAAAATTATGCTATTTAGATTTTTTAAAGTAATTATAGGACTGAACCCTTGCAGCAGCCAGAGAAATTATCATAGGTTGTAGCCACTGCCACCACAAGAATTGGTTTCAATTCAGCCTTTAATGAGATCAGCAATTTCTATTCATTTTCATGGGTACCTACTCTTGTAATGAAAAGGATTAATTTGAAGTTCCTAGAAATGCATCACCTAGCTCCTGTTGGAGGATAGCTAGTCTATGGTCCATAAATATAATTTCTTCAAGTGCTAGGTTGACTATTTCATTAAAACAGATGATGTTTTAGTATTTCATGTGCAAAGCCATCCCAGGGTTGTGTAAAGCAGGATTTTAATATAGAACATATTTGAAGAGAAAAAGATGTAATTGGAGGTAATCATTACTTACTCAGAGATGCACTGGACAGTGTGGATAAATGCTTCTTTTTTTGGATGGGGCAAGAGCAAAATATTCTGAGTCCCACATTGAAGTAGGAAATGCAAAGGAAGAAAATACATTTTTTTGTTATGGGTGTTCTTTAAAGCAAGACATATTAATTCATTCAATGTTTTTCTATGTAAAATACCCCTAATGTACAAAGTGCAGGATTAGAGGTCTGGGGAGGTGCTATGTACACATTGTAGATTAGCCTCCATTCTGCTCTCATGAGCTCACCCCTGATTAGTAAACCTTTCCATAGCTCCTGCAGTTCACATGGGCAGTGTTGACAATGGCAACCAAGTGCTTTATGAAAATATGAAGGGTACTGTAAAGTTGACAGCAGGTCTCCAGAGCACAGATACATCCAACTCTTTACAAACTAGCTGTAATTGAAACTCCCTATAGAATGTAAATGGCACATATATAATGATAAATAAAGTACTTTAACCTAATTTGACCAAATCATGAAGAGAAAGGACAAAAAGAAAACATGAAAACAGAGACAACTGCTCTCTCAATATCGTTCACTAGTTAGGAGTGTTATAGACTTGGGTTTTTCTAGATTTCTATTTTATAGATAAAAAGAATTGATTAATATCTTGAGAGATGACCATTAGATTATTTTTTACATACCAAGAGTTATTTATAAAAGAGTGACAATCTCTCTAATTTTTGAAAGTGGAAATCATGCAGAGAATGAGTAAGTGTATATTTCTTTGAAAATTATGTCCATAATCTGTTTTGAATCTTAACAAAGTCCTCATCATTTTACAAGTGAATAATAACATATAACGATTCTTGCCCTTGCCGCAGAAATTCCATCTTGGACCAGTATCTTCTATGACATCTATAAACCAATGACAAGCGATCTGCAATAATGATATAAAAGACAGCAATCAGCCATAATATACTAAACCTTTTGAGGGTTGTAGCCCCACCCCCCTTGTGGCAGACAGGTAGACAGGGGGTTCATAAATCATACATGAGTTATTCTGGTGTACCAAACAAAGGCAGCGTGATTAGTTTCTTAAATATTTGTAAATCACCTGCCACATAGATATATACTGCCCACAAAAGACAAAAACAAGAGTAAACTTAGGAATTTAAAATGAAGGAGTACCATCATCCCTTGTGAGACTCTGCAGGTAGGACTGCCAAATTTGAGTATCTGTAGCTGCTTTAGTGAATTTTTTTTTTTGGACAAATATCACTCAGTAAAGAAAGAATAATAATTGCCTTATTTGCTTCCATAATATTTATGAACAAACTCTTACTACTACTTTACTCTCATATTTTCATCTGGTTGTTGAGAGAATATGATGTTAATCAAAGCCAAATGAAAGAATGTCAGATTATCAATATTTTCTTTAATAGCTAAGGTGCTTGTGGATTGATTTATAAAAAAATATATTTCCTCTACATGTTACAAATTCCAGTCATTTTAATTTATTAATAAAACCTAGAACCCCTACACAGATGTAGCTCATGGCAGTTCAGTGTCCAAGTGGGTTCCATAGTAATGGGAACAGGGACTGCCTCTGACATGAACTGATTGGCCTGCTCTTTGATCACCTCCCCCTCAGGGTGGTATAGCTTTACCAGGCCACAGAGGAAGACAATGCAGCCACTCCTGATGAGACCTGATAGACTAGGATCAGAAGGAAGGGGAGGAGGACCTCCCTTATTATTGGCCTGGGGGAGGAGCATAGGAAGAGAAGAGGGAGAAAAGGTGGGGCGGGGAGGGGAGGAGGGAGGGAGCTAAAGGTGGGATACAAAGTGAATAAACTGTAATTAATAAAAATAACAATATTATTAAAAAGGAAAAAAAACTAGTAAAAACACACTTCATGCTCAAGATGATCCTGAATAAGCAATGGACGAGTGAGCGGAGGACAGGAGTGAGGAGAGGCAAGAACCACAATCAGCTTATCTGTGCGGGAAGAGCCGAGATTACACTGGGGCCAAGTTTGGCAGCAAGATGAGCACTTGGCTGTCCAGCATATGCAGAAGACCTATGAAGGCAGAGCTGACTGTTCCTGAGGTTGGGCTAATCAAGACTCCTTCTAAAACCATTATTTGTGGCTCACTCCTCTGAGTTCTCAAATCACCATCACATATCTTTTAAGTATTTTTGCATAATAAAGTGTATCGTCTCAAAAAAACACCAATGAAGACTTAGAATGTTTATAGACTCAAAAAGCTGAGAAATCCATCTAATCCAATTTCAACATCTGGAAATCAAATATTAAGAGAACAGGTAAATAAAAATTTCAAGATATGTTCTAAATTTTAAAAATATGACTTTAGCCATGATATACTGTGCCTTAAGTAAAACAACATTTTTGAGCAAATCACTGTATATATTCTTGCATGAAAAAACAGCATCCCATTCTGCCCTCAAATTCCTATTGAAAGGGAATAAGATTCCTTCTACTTCTTCAGTCCCTATACAAGCTAAGAACCAATTGATAAGAGCTGTTTGGGGTGGGGGAGGGCATAAAAGTTTTTACTTAATTTCCATATGCATGGGAAATTTCATAAGAGAATGCAGCTCAAGGACATTAGCCAAACATGATGCTGCATTAGAATAGTAAACCCAGGGGTGCTGTTAAGAGATACAGAGCATGACAGTGGGAAGAAGCTGCTGGAGATAAGGAGTACTTCAGAGTTCATTTATTAAGATCCGGTGCAACCAAATTACCACTCACCTGCAGCAATTTTGTTTTCCAGCCTTCATACCCCTTCCACAATAACAGAGCGTGCAAGATATAGAAAAAAGTGAGTGGCTCTTTCTAAATCTGACACAAGAGGCATTAGTTTGAAGTAATCAATATGCTAATTTTTCAAAAAAAAAAGTTTTGCAACAGGATCTCACTTTGTAGCCCTTCTGGCCTGAAATTTGCTATGTGGACCAGGCTGGCCTTAAACTCACAGATATCTGCCTGCCTCTGTCTCCTGAATTCTGGAATTAAAGTTATACACCACCACTCCAGGCCCAAGTTTGTATATTTTGAAATGGTATACCCATAATTTATTTGCTTTATATCTATTTGCTTTCAGTTGTTGGGGACAGCATGTATAGTGGTAAGAGCTGGTTGGACATTAGATCAAAATGCCAAATATAGTATTCTACCTTTCAGGACTATAAACTCAGGCTACTACTTTATCACTCTAATACTTAGTTTCCATCCATAAAATGGGATGAATAATTCATAGGGTAGCTATAAAGATTAAGTGAAGCAATATATGTGAAGTGGCTAGTACATTGCAAGCACTCAATAAATATTAAATGTCAGTATATTTTATTTCTGCAGGTCCAAAATAATTCAGTGAATGAATCAGTAAAAATTAAAGTCCTCCGTAGTTTTAAATATGAAGCAAGTGTTAGTCACAGTTTGAAAAATGTAGAACAAAAAAGACTAAAAGAAATTTAAGATAAAAATACTGTTGTTCACTACCACTGAACGTGAAAAACTTCAACTTCTTAATGGCTGATAGCATAGTAGACTCAGAGTTCATAATGTTTGTTGTGGAACTCATTTTGTAAAGAGGCTTCTTATTTTTGGCTGCCACGATCCAAGTTACATACATCTCACTTCACAATTAGAAATTATGTGCAGTGAAGTCAGACACTGAATGGCACAGCTGCATCTCCGCCCACAATTGTGCATTCTCTTATAAAAATGGTGATCAAAATGTTTAGAAGGTACTACAGATGTGGATGGGATAGAGGAAGGTGCGTATAGATTATCTATTCACACCCAGCACTGTTAAATAGAAGTGATAAGTACTTGTGTTCTTATCACTTAGAGCAGTGTGGAGACTTTATATTGAAAATAATCTACATATTTTATGAATAAGTGGGAAACTCAGCCTTCAAACAAAAGGAAGAATGAAGAAAAACACATTACTCATCCTGATTTAATCATCACATACTATATGCATGTCTTGAAATAGTGCAATATACTTCATTAATATCTATAATATTATATATTGATCAAAAGTTTTCAACTATTTAAGAAGATGAAAAGTTACAACTTTCATATGATCATTACACACTAACTAAATCTATCAATGTATTGCATTGTGTTCTGTAAATTTGAAAAATTAAAGCAATTCATAAGTGAAGAAAAGGGATTGCAATATCATTTCCTACTTCACATGTTCATGGAAGGAAAAGTGAATCAAACTGAAAGTCAGTGTATCGCCTAAATTTTTGCTGTCCTTAACAACATATTGTTCTCACATTCTTTGATTCAGCAAAAGTATCTTGAGCATTTATAATATGCAAATTCAATGCTAATTGCTAATCACAAAGTTAACAAGAGAGCTTATACTGATGCACACATTCACAAACAAATGCATGGACTTACCATCAATTGAAAAACAAATATTAAACAAAATGAATAAAGTCAAGTAGATGTTGATGGATAGATATGATGAAGAAGAATATTTTGGATTAAAAAATAATGAAATATCAAAGGAATAAGGACATGCTATCTGGTATGGCTTCTTTCTTTGTCTTAGAAAATCCCACCTTTTAAAAGGCCTTACAGAAATTATATACTGAATATCCACCCCCTTAATGATTCCTCCCATATTATGTGTATTAAGAAGTTAGGATCCTCTTTAGATCAGGAAAATGTCTCAGCAAAATTAACACCCTAGAGCCTCATGTACAATTTGGCATCAACAGTCACTAAAGTAGCTTGTTTCTAGACTATAGGAAGTAAGGGCAAGAAAGCTTTTCTTCCACCATGTCATGGAACAGAATCTTTTCAAAGTGATGGATGAGCATTTTCATGAGGAAAAGTATTTATTTGCAGCCACTTCAACTGTAATTTTATATTGAAGTAATTTAATGCAAATATTAGCTAATTTTGTCTTCCATATCACTTTACAACTTGCAAGTTTTAAATTAATTTTAATTATTTCAAAATATTTAAAATTTACACCAACTATTACAAACAAAAGGAAGAAGTCACTTGAATTAACTAGCTAACTAACCAACTAACTAATTAATATATGTGTTGGGAGGGTGATGCACATGCCATACACATGTGTGGAAACCTGAGGACAGTTTTGAGGAATGACTTCTCTCTCACCATTGTTGCATGTTGTGCTGGTGTGAATGAGGCAGGTCTTCTGTAGATTCAAACATTTGCTTGTTTTGTCCCCAGTTGTAGTAGTGTTCGGGGAAGTTTAGGGGGCTTCTGCCTTGCTGAGAAAGTACATAACGGGGGGATTGGCTTTGAGAGGTTAAAACCTCAAGCCACTTTTAGTTTGGTCTCTCCTGTCTGGGGTTATCATTGAGGTTTAATCTCTCAGCTCTCTCCTTCTGCCATGCATATAGCTGGCAGCCCTAGCTCCCTGTCATGATGGACTCTTATTCCTTTGGAAGTTTAAGCCAAAATAAATTCTTTCTTCCATGAGTCCCTTGGTCTTGGTATTTTTTTTTTTATTTACCACAGCAATAGAAAAGTGACAAATGTACACAGATTACTTAATGTAAGCAGGTTTGAACAACAAACACCCTTACCTGTGAGCTACCCCAGCACCCGGAATTCATTCTTAATATAGAGTTGATATAGTCCACAAGCCATTTTGGCATCAGAAGTCTGTATCTGTGAGAAAAACTCATTTATCTAACATATAATAGGAGATTTGACTAACAGGTTTTTAGCGTGTAGGTAGCAAGATATTTTCATTTTGGGTCTTGTGGATAATTGAAGTGGATAGAAGTAAAAAGTGAAGAAATGGGAACTAGAGATATGATTCCATTGGCAAGAGTACTTGTTTCTCTTTCAGAGGAACAAATTCTGTTCCCAGAACCCACATGGCAACTAACACTCTAACTCTAATTCCAGGGTCTGATGTCCTTTCTTGGACTCTGTGGACTTAAGGTAAACATGGTTTACATACACAAATAGAGGCAAAAGAAATTTATCCACATAAAATAAAAATTGAATTAATATTTTAAGTGAAAAATGAAGATAGATAAGTTTATAGAAACCATGTGATCAAGTGTTTAGATTCATACTCTTGAGGATGAGGAGCAATTACAAATTATAATGTCTGGATGGCTTAGCTAGCTGAGGATAAAGAGTATAGACTTTCATTGATGATAGGTGTGCCTATCATCAAGGAAACATTTCTCATAGCAACACTGGGGTGAATGTATTTTGCTGTAGAATTAAGTTAATGATCCAAACTGTCCTTTTGCAAAGCCATGCAGAATTCAGCATTTTATTCTTTTCTCATTTGGTGTAGTGATTTACTCAACCATCTATTACTTCATTCACTCAAGAAAACAACTGATTGCTCATCCCGTCAGCAAGTTAGACACTGGTCATACAATAGGAAGTCAGATATGTTCCTTGATCTCAAGAAAACCTAAACATTCTCCAGATATCTCCAACTTCATCAACAAAAATTAATAGGGTGATTTTTAAAATCATAGTGGTTACTGTGCCAACACAGCCTAAATGTTTCACCAGATTACTATCCTCTGCTCACTGTATGATATAGCATACCTGATGTTCACAAATATATCACATCACTTTTTCAGAAAACTCCTGACTTTACATCTCTAAGAAAAATGTTGAATAATTCTCAGTCGCAGATTTTACTTTAACAGCAAGTCATTACAGTATACATGTAAACAGACTTTTTAAAGTGAGTTTTCATTGTAACCAACATTGTATATTGACCAACTTCCTAGCTATTCCTCTGTCAAGGCCTCAAAATCTTGTTTTTTTTAATTTATTTATTTTTATCTCAATCACAGGTTAGGTACTTTGAATCCCAGGCGTAGCCCCCTCCCTCATTCCCTCCTACTCTCCCACTCCCTCCCTCATCTCCCTCCTCCCCGCCC
>CM053753.1:83951292-83983982 GCA_028658305.1 Pachyuromys duprasi | reverse complement strand
GAGGCTGCCTTACTAGGCCACAGAGGAAGACAATGCAGCCACTCCTGATGAGACCTGATAGACTAGGATCAGAAGGAAGGAAAAGACTTCCCCTATCAGTGGACTTGGGGAGGGGCATGTGTGGAGAAGGCAGAGGAAGGGAGGCATTGGGAGGGGAGAGGGGAGGGAACTACAGGGGGGATTCAAAAACAGGGGGGATTCAAAGTGAATAAAGTGTAATTAATAAAAAAAATTTTAAATGGTACAGTTCTAGAATCATTTTGTCACTTCTTTGCTAAACTGACAAAAATTTTTGAGGATTTCAGTGTGAGATGTTTTATATGAATGTATGAGTAACCCATTCTCAAAAGAAAAGGAATTACTTGTCCTTGTTATGGCAACAATTTGAATATATGATAGGCAATTAAAATATAAATTCTGTTCTCAAAGATGAAGCAATGCACCATCCCATTCAACATGCATACAGGTACATGTGTGTGTGTAAATACACACTCACAGCCAAAGTGGTACGACATGATATTGTAGTCACAAAGATCCCTTGGAAGCCTATCAGCTTCCCAGTAAGTAGAGAACATCTCTATGATCAGCTTCCTGCTCCGAGTACAGAAGTGTAGCTTGAGTTTCAGGGAGGGTCCCTCCTGGAGCAACACTCCCATTCAGCTTTGCTCACCCACAGATCTTAGTACTGTTAACATAAAAGGTTTACTAAATTTAGTGGGCTGTGAATAGGGCTTAATGAACAAACAGTCTCGAGTAGCCTTGGTTCACGTAGTCCGAAGCACTGATGACCGCGGAGATTGAGCTATCTCTTCAACCTTATTGTTGTCTCTAAGTCGATTTCAAGATATGAGGTCTGCGGAATGAAGAGAAGGAACTTCGCTGCTGCCGGCACCACATTTGTCAGTGACCTGCTGTGGATATATTATCCACAGATGCACTGCCTTTCACAGGAGGAACACACTTCAAAAGACAAACGCTAAAATTACATTGTAATATTTAGACACTCTTTTCTTGGAGGTCAGTGTAAGGACAGCAAGTAATTACACCATAACACAGGGCTCTTAATTACAGAGGTGCATATTATCTCTACTCAATGGGGTCATTTTTATATTACAGCAATTTCTCATCTCTAAGAAACACTCTCCCCAGCATCAGAATTCTGAAACCTGAAATCGCATGTAAATGTGTCCATTTAAGAAGGTGATGCCATCCGTTAAATATGGCTCTTAACTCTAAGAAACGATGTAAACATGAGGTTCATTTTAAAGGGAAAAAAAAGCAGATTGACTTTTGCTTTGGTATGTATGGCTGAGAAATAGTAAGAATGACAATAACAATAAAAAATAACAGTAAACCTTTTGGGCATTTTCCATTGCTGTTAACATGGAGCACACTTTCTCCTGTGGTTGAGAATGCCCACCACACTCTCCTGAAAAATAAACATAGTCACAATGGCAGCAATCTAACATTGTGTCTGTTTTGCTGCCACACCCATCGCCCTGGGACTGAGTAAGCTCTTATGATCCCTAACCTTCAACCCATCTGATTGGCAAGTTTTTGTTACATGTAGCTGCTATGGTGATCCAGAAACATACATTCCAAAGCTTGTGATCCTCTGTTTTAGCATCGGAGAGCAGACAAGGGTGAAACAATCATGAAAACACAACTATATTCTGGAAAAGTACTTTGACTGCATGGACAGATGAAGAAGAAGTCATGACAGAGGTGTCTATTACAACTCCTTATTAAGATAGTGAAATGATGAGTCTGTGTGGTCCCATGAACACACAAGTACATGTGTGCGTGCACATGTACATATGGGTGCACACTATGAAACGGGGCCTCAACACTGAGTTTTAGATTAATGCCTTTTTCTTTACTCACCAAGAGAATTTTCTCTCCCTAGCCCCACGATTGTTTAATGTGAACATCTGCAGTACTCACCAGGAATATAAATAACCCTGTCAGTCTTGATGGTCAAAAAATTGTTAATCATTAAAAGCACCATGGTACATTTACCAGTCTCTAATGTATTGTTTTTCTGTCTCTCATACACTGTGGAGAAATTTGTAAACCAGCCTGCCTAAAAGATCTCTGACAGCCAAAACAACTGTCCACATCAAACTAGGAGTAACCTTGCCTGCACTTAGAATGAAATGCTCAGAACTGCAAGGTGTATGTACATTCAGTAACAAGTGGACTGTCCCCTTTACCTTACCCTCCATGTTATTGAATAAACAAAAACAGTCTGTCCTTTGTAGAAAATCAGTCTGAAGGTACTTTCCAGAATATACTCCCATGAACCTCTAGATGGCGAACTTTAGCAAATTTTAAAGCTGACCTGAAATCTCAGTTTCTTTCAGAAGCTGTGTAATCCACTAGTGAAATGATTTCCGGTTTAATAAGCTACTCAATTGTATCTGTGTGCTTATGGAACAATGCATGAAAAAAATGAATTGTTATATTTTTTCTAAAATTTAATCTTTTTCTTTGTGTTTGCCTAATGGTGACAAGATGGTGCCCCACCCCACCCCATGTTCTCCATCTGCGCCTCTTTGGTATGCTAGATGGCCTGGAAAAGTTCTACATGAAAGGTGATTGCGGCTGACTTCTTTAAATCAGCCATTTCCTTTAATTATAAGGATTAGTTGCAGCTTTTGTTAAAGGATTTTAGTGATCCTTAAGGATAATCACACACACACACACAAACACACAAAAGTTTGTGAGACATTCAATGTAGTAGGGGTGTGCACACGTGCATATGCATGCAAATGTGATCGGAACCTTTTTAGATGCCTTGTACAAATCAATATCCAACATAAAAAACTTCCAAAGAACATGTAGATCTAAAAAGAACATTTTTTTCTTCACCTGAGATTCAGCTAAAACATCTGAGTCCTGCATCCTAAATGAATATCTTCAGCAATAGGTGACCTTGCAACCCCTGAAAGGCAACCCAGGACTTCAGCCATAGTCTATACTGCTTTGAGAGTCACTTGGACCACTTTGAACAACCACTAGAAAGGAGGTTCCTTGTGCCTGGTGCATTTTATTAGTCTATGGTTCTTACAGGAAACATTGTCATTCCTAGTGGCTTAACGTCCTCTAAGGTGTGAGTGTGTGTTGTAAAATTTCAGATAAATATGGAACAATATGATTTCTTAAAGTTTTATCAAACAACCTTTGTAATATTTGTCTCTTCTCTTCCTTCTCCATCGATATTGACCTTTCTCTCCTCTCCTCAGTTGGAGCCCATTCCATCGTTTTCCATTTTGCACTTCATGACACTTGAATCCTGCTATTTCCCTCTCAAATCAAACCCATGCCACGGCTTCTACTACCTGTGGTCCCTCTCTACTTTCCTCATTTCTGTGATTACTCCATGCTAAATACTCACATCTGAGTATTTGAAGTTAGGCACTCCAGATGAGGGAGAATATGTGCCATTTGTCTTTTGGGGTTTGTACTCCATGATACCAGAAAATACTATGCAGACTCCCAAGAAAGGGAAATAATTAAACAATCACGCCCAGCTACATCTAAGCCAACAATGACTAGTGTGGCAAGATTGCCTATCCGTAAAATACAATAAGTGACACTCATATCTGGGGAATAATCAATAACTGTCAATTGGACCTAAGGCCCACTCACCAAGAGGGAAATCATGCCTGGCAACAAAAAAATCCTAGCCAGCTTCCAGGGATTCCTGAAGTCATGGAGATTGATAACGAACCTACTAGCACCACTTGGCTAGATCAGCACAACTCCTTACTAACCTTCTAAATCTTACCCTTATACTATCAGATAAGTTTTTCAATGATGCCTCTTCACAGAAGCCTCTCTCAGTTTGGAACACTCAGACCTGATTGGGATGTCTTCATCAAACCCTTGCCCTCAGAGCTTGGAGCTCTGCAGAATAGGAGGTGGAATGATTAGAGGAACCAGAGAGGATGCTTGCTTTCTAAAGAGATAAAAGGAAGAAGGGGCAGCCACGTAGTTATGTGAGTGGAAGGTGGAAAAGATCTGAAGGCACTTGGGAAAGGGAAACTGTTATCAGAATAATAGTGTATGAAAAAAAATCAGTGAAAAAAGAAGCTCTCTTTAGAGTGAGTGAAGACCCTTAGAGAAAACCACAACTGGACACAATGCAGAGGTCAACAGTTGGTGGGTAGCCTAGCCCCAGAAGATACACTGACCCGACAGGTCCTACAGCTATGGCTCAGGAACATTTCAAGAAAAGGGTCAGAAAGACGGTAAGAGCTGGAAAACCAGGAAATCTGTGGTGAAAGAGACATCCCTGGGAAATGGCTCCATAAGCAACATAAAACAACGATATTATCAGTGAACATATGGGAAATTATTATTTAAACCTACCCCTAAATAAAGAACTGTAGGCAGCTAATGGCTATCAGGAGAGGAATTAGCTTCTGCCAAGGATGAGCCCCTTTATCTGTTGTCCAAAGTAGTCAGCTTTGATGTGATATACACACAGACAGCAAAAAAGGACTCGGCAGATTGTAATTACGTATTTGTGCATATATTATTATAAACATGTAATAATAGTTGAAATATATGTATTCTATATATGTTGTAATAATAATCAAAGAAAAATAGGTTAGTCGTGTGAGAGGTAGGAAGATATGGGAAGGGCTGAAGAGAGGGTTCTTGGAAGAGACTAGAGGGATATGAACTTATTTTAGTTAAAAAAAACATGGTCATAAATAAAAAATTAGATTATTGTTTAAATTTTATTTATTAGTAAATTGTAAGATGTATACTCTGTGTGCCACAGAGTTCCTGTAGCAGTCAGAGGACAGCTTTCAGGAGTCGCTTCTTTTCTTCTATCTTTGTATGGGTTTTAGAGACTGAACTCAGATAATAAGGCATGTGTGGAAAATGCTTTTATCCACTGAACCATCCTGCCAGCCTGCGTATGTGTTTTAAGATTCTTACATGTCATTGGATGGTGATAGCATGTGCCTTCAATTGCAGCAGTCAGGAGGCAGATATGTGTGAATCTGAGGCTAGCCTGGTCTATGCAGTGAGTTACAGGACAGCTCGGGCTACACAAAGAAAACTTGTCTCAAAAGACAAAATGAACAAACAAACCACAAAAGATTCTTACATGTCTTAATTCCATATCCATAACTATCCCTTAAGTTTAAAAAAAATTACTTTTTTTTAGTATTATACAATGAGTATTGAACTTGAAAAGTTCACTTTTTGTACATATTAACAATAACATTAAAATAAGAAATGCAGTTATAGATAACATAAGATACTAAATTTCCAATGAATACTTGAAGAATAACCTAAAGCTAGCTGGATTTGTGATCTATTACTTTGTGTATCAAATAGAGGAGAATCCTATTTTTCTCTCCCCCCCCCCAATATATTATAGTTATGAGAATGATATATATGAGATGGGTGCTGATTGTAGTTGGGCATCTGACACAATTTACACACGTCCCCAACAAATGTTGCAACAAAGTTCTTTTCAAATTACTTCTGATCTCTAGCCTGAGTCTCTGTGGTGTTTATTCTTAGTTGCCAGTTTGACTGAGCCTGTTATCAAGCAGATGTGCCTTGGGAAGAATCTGTAAAGGTATTTACAGGAAATATTGGCTGAGAACCCTGTATCCACGGTTGGTGGCAACTTCACCTGGGGTACAGATATACAGGTTTAGGGAAAGGCTTATGCTTTTGCCTGCTTTCCCTCCTCCTGCTGAGTCACTGTCCCTGTCACTGCCACATCAGTTTTTTATACTGTAAGGACTGAGAAAGTTTAGGAGTAAATAGGGGAGGGAAGGAAAGGTTAGATGGGAGAAAGGAGGAGATAAGATCTCAGCAGTGAATTCCCAGAGAATGGTATCTGTTTCTCCCAGCTTTGTTTTCTTTGTTGTTGTTGTTGTTTTTTTTTTTTAACCTGAGCATTCTTTCCTTTCCATTTGTAAGCTACTCTCAGAGCAATTTATTAAGTTGCTAGCTTACTTAAGTTTATTTAAAGAGAATCTTACCTAATGTTCCATGGTTTTATCATTATATCTTGGAGTTAAAATAAGCAAAAAACAAAAAATAAGATAATATATTTTAGAGTTAAAAATAAGTTGTTTTAATTATTATTATTCAAATATTACTTAAGGTTATACATCTTTAATACATGACAAAATATTATATTTATAAATATAATACATATGTTGATATATATAATCTTCTTACAAATTCCAAGCACTTTAATTTCTACTTAGAATAATGAAATGGCTAGTTTAACTCAACTGACTTCAATACAAAGAACTGTAACCATAACATAAAGGCAACTCAACATGATAAGATTTTCTTTCAATTACAATTATAAGTATAAACAATTTACTTTGGGAAGTATATGGGTATACATTCTCCAAAAAATATACTGAAATGGAGATTATTTTTGTAGCTCTTAAATGATATTTTGATTAAATTGTGCGTACTAAAGTGAAATGAGGTAGAAAGGTGAAGCTGTGCCTGGAGCTCAGCTCTCCTCACTTAGCTGTTGACCTTTCAGTCAATGCACAACTCACTGTCAGAATCTTTCCAAGCAGTAAGCTTCCCTTTGTCAACACAAAAACCTGAAGTTCCTTTATGAATGCTTTTTAAAAGAATAATAATATTTATTTATTATAATTTATTCACTTTATATCCCAGCTGTGGCCCCCTCCCTTATCTCCTCCCCGTCCCACCCACCTCCCCATCCCATGTCCCTCCCCTAGTCTGCTGATAGGGGAGGTCCTCTTCCCCTACTGTCTGATGCTAGCCTATCAGTCTCATCAGGACTGTCTGGATCCTCTTTTTCTGTGACCTAGTTGGGCCACCTCACTAGGGGGAAGTGATCAAAGAACCAGCCATTGAGTTCATGTCAGAGACTGCCCCTGCTTCCCTTACGAGGGAGCCCATGTGGACACTGAGCTGCCTATGGGCTACATCTGAACAGGGGGTCTAGGTCCTCTCTATGCATGGTCCTTGGGTGATTCATCAGTTTCTGCAGGCCCCCCAAAGCCCAGAGTTTTGGGCTCTGTAGCTCTCCTGCCCCCTCCAGGGCTTTCCAATTTTCCCCTTCTCCTGTAACATTCTCTGCACTCTGCCCAAAGTTGGGCTATGAGTCTCAGCATCTTCTTTGATATCCTGCTGGCTGTTGTCTTTCAGAGGCTCCCTGTTTAAGGCTCCTATATAAATGCTTTGTGATGGATACTGAACTTCTCTTAATTCTGTGTCATCAAAAATGCAGATAGTTTCCACTAGGGGCTCCTAAAAGCCTGCAGCATGGAAAACCTGCATGAGAGTCCAGACTATTCATTAGAGTTCCTAGCTGGGAAAGAGTGAGGGATCTTGAGGAATAGAGCAATCCACTTAACAGGTAAGTCTAGGCACACCTGAAGTATGACCTGCCCTTCTCCTTTACATTTACAATAACTATTCCCCATTTTCCTTCAAAACAGATTGAACATGGTTTTACTAAAATCCAAAGAAGCCTTGATAAATATCAGGCCAATCCTTCTGACTCTTCTTTTTCAGTTAGCCTCTTATTCTTCATGGCACCAAACAACAGAATCATAATTAGAGGTAAAGTATTTGTATTTTTTAACCATTCTAGATATATTAAGGAAACTTACCATGGTGCTGTGTGTATGGGGGAGGGGGATACATTTGCAAATGCAGACAGTATTTCCACCAGGTCATGTACCCAGGTGTTTTTGTTAAGAAATATGCTGTTGGCCCAAAGTGATTGATAGAGCTTTAGAAAGTTTTAGAATCTTAAAGAAAGTGGGTCAAAAATTTAAGACGTGAAATATCAAAGAGAGTCATCTTTAAAACATAAGATTACTGCCTAATGTCCTTTCAATGGAAAATGCAGACGTCTTCCCCATTGAAGCAGAGAAGTCCAGAATAATTAATGTGACTTAAATGAAGTATACATTAATAGCACTAAGGGCACCAACTTTTCTATTTTTCTCTGTTTTCTATTGTTCTTTCATAAGCTGTTTTCTGGGTGACAAAATATTCATAATGTAAACATTTGCGGAAAAGTGCCACTAAATCATTATATGAAAGCACTTAGCTAAAAGCTGGAATGACATAGGTTGAGAGAGTAAAAACTGAGAAGAAAATGAAAAAGACATTTCACAAATCTTACCTGAAATTCTTGGGCTGCCATTTGAAAGAAATCAACTTGGAAACATTACGTGATTGCCCCCAATTCCAGCTTCCTCATCCAAGAGACTATGCTGACATAACCATAGTGTGTGGATGTTGTCCGACTGCCTTTTCTGAAAGCCATCTGACATGAACACGGGAGCAGCATCTAGCCACACCTGTGGCAGCTGCAGGGACAGAATGCTTGAACTCTGTAGCAAGCCCTTTTCTAGGATTTGTAAACCAGCAAGAACACAGATGCTCTGCAGAAGCCAAAGCTGATATATGACAGGAAAGAAGTTTCTCTTGATGATAACCCATGATGAACAATGGCAAGGAAGAAACTAATAAATACAATTCAAAGTGGGCACATTGTTATGACTTGTTGAGTCATTGAGTGTTCAGCTGTTCCCTGAATTGTTTGAAAACTCACCTTCCCACTAGAATTACCCATAACATTCCTTTTTTAACCTCACTTTTGAATCAATTACTCATTAGCAATAATATTATTAATCAGATTCTCTAATCTCTGACAATTGTTAGCAATAAGTTGAATGTAGTCAAATTTTGCAAACTTTGTCACTATCCAATCAAGTATGCTATGATTCCAAACAGAAGTCAGCTTAGTTTGGTCATTATTATTATCTGCAACTAACTTCAGCTCATTGTAGAACACAATGTAAAGGAAAGAATTCACATGTTCTAAGTTGTTTTACATGTCAGTGTCCAGTCAAAGATTTCATGAAACTTAAAGCAGGGAGATTTCAGTTCAGTATTAAAAAGGAAGTTTAACATTGAACATGACCTAGTTTGTGATTATATCACTTTCAGCTCTATTTTTCTCCTGTTTCCAGCCCTTCTCCATTTTTAAAGATAAAAATCAGTTTGCAGTAATTAATTCACAAATAAAAATATCACACAGCTAGATTAAAGTACCACTCTTGTGTAATCTCTAACTCTGTACATGTCAATGAACTACTAAAGGGTTCTTCTGCATTTCTACAGTAAGCCAAGTTTGTGGGTAGGAAATTCACACATACTGGGCAAACTACACTTCAATTGCCCTTCCACAGTATATCTATTAAACAAATATAATAGAAATATTTTCAAATAGCTTTTTTAAAGTGAAAGAATGGAAAAACAATTAGCCCTATATATTCTTTCATGATTTATGGGTTATTTTTCCTGCATTCTGCCCTTTCTTCTCAACATACTATTACCTTTTTATGGTCTCCTTTCTAGATATTATATTATACTCACATTTATATCTACCTACACGTACTAGTAGAGATATGTGTTTGTCACCCTAGACCCAACTAGATATCAAAACAAAACTACCTTCTTCCTTCACGTAATTGATTTTTTATCTTCAGTATTCATTTGCTTCTTAATAAACATTTACTATACTTTTGTTTGCCCTCAGTCTTATACTGCTGTCACATTTGCAGTATAGGATACAACTAATTTTAAAAATGAGATCTAAAGAGGTGGCTCTAGGGTAAAAATGCTTGCTGAACAAACTTGCCAACCTGAGTTCTACAACCCACATAAAGGCAGAAGGAGACAGCTGATCCTGCAGTGTTGTCTTTGAATTCTTAAGCAGACTAGGATGTGCACCTTGCCTAATGCATGATAGACAGATAGATAGATAGAAAGACAGACAGATAATTTAAAATAGTACCAAGAATAAACTCTAAGAAAATGTTTCTACTATGGTTTATTAATAAAGTGATGAGATGTAATGGAGATTTATGAATTAGATTACTCTATTAATTGTAGTTTTATTTTAACTGAATCTTCTATCAATAGATTCCTTTTACACAAATACTGCCATTTTGGGTAGACTTGGAAAGTCAAGAGGGTACATTACAGGACAGACCAGACAGTTCACCTTATGATAATGCACTAATGAGAAGAATGGAAAGAAAGGAATGGTTTCCAAAAGAATGTCTGAGAACCATAATTTGCGTAACATTTCCAGAGAACAAGTCTGATAATGAACAGAGTCATTTCTTAGCCTAGAAGCCTGTGCAACTTCATCAAGATAAAGCATAACCTTTCCTGGTGAGAAGTCAAGTGATAAAATAAAATATCAAAAGTATTTTGATATTTTGATAAAAGAGGCCTTTGCAAGTAGTCTTCTTGGATTACTCATATGAAAGCTACACAAAGGAAGCTTTAGCGTTGGGGTCATTCCAACTAAAAACCTAGCAAAATCTCAATCTGGAATGAATGTGAGTTACGATCATGGCTTAGAATAACTTGGGACAATTACAAAACAGCAGAGCACAGTGAAACATCAGTGCATCATTGAAGAAAACAGAACCAAGCAACCTCCAGAGCAATAAGTATATAAAAAGCCAAAATCACTGTTGTTCTCTGATGCTTTATCCTTAGTATAGATGCCTACATGGTTCAGCAAATCTGAAAGAGAAAAGGTTTAGAGGGGAACGGACTGTCAGGGTGATTCTTTTAGGTACAGAAACATTTGAAACGGATCACCTTCTTATTGCTGTCTCAGAAGACTCTGCCCAGTGAGAACTAAACATGTAGAAACAAAAATAATGGATCAAAAGTAGCCAGCTTGAATGTTGTACGAACCCACAAGCTAAATGTGAATGTGGATCCTCATTTCAAGGTCTTAGGAATTTTTACAATGCTTTTGATTATCATTCTGATGTATTCTGAAAATTCAGCCAGTAACCTTAACCATTAGAGTTTAGTTTAGCCTTCTCCTCTAGGATATCATAGGGGCCAAGGGCACAGATGGTGTGGTCCAGAAAAACACTAGAGGATGTGACTATTGAATTCTAGTGTCCTCCAGACGTAACATTTCAATTATTCACCAATGTGTATGGTTTTCTGGTAAAACAGCTTTATTCCAGAAAGAATAGACAACATAAATCTCTCCTGGCCTTTCAGGGAGGAGACTAGTAGCTAATAATAGGGGTTGAAGTGGCACTCAGAGTCTATATGTTTGTAAAGGAGTTGTACCATTTCTACCTAAAATAAGTGGCTTGTAATGTGAGCCTTTGTGGTTATGAAGAGGCCCCTCTCTAATTGTAATATAACACAGTAGGCAAATAAGCAAGATGCGTTTTAAAGAATCCAAACAGCTCATGGTCTCTTCCTGCTGGGTACACTTCTAACAACTTGGCATTAGCACACACCTTTCTCTGAATGGAAGAGAACAAAGAGAAAGAACAAACGAGATATAAAATAGAAAACAAAAATGCCCTAGGGTTGTTCTGAACTCCAGCAGCTCAGCCTGGTGAAGGATGCTTCATCAGCACAGTAGGAAGTTTGCAGGCACACAGGTCTATGCCCTAGTCTGTGCCTCTGAAGTCTATCACTAATCAGACCAAACAAAGAATTTTAAGGAGCAGATGAATTAAAAAAAAAAAAAAAGTAGCACATTCTGTGGGAAGAATATTACGTCACCTCACCTGTTCTGGAATCGGTATGCTGGCACCATGTAACTGTCTGGAGATTTCTCTCCAGGCAAAACAAGACTGGAATTATTTATGTTTTCATCGTGTCACATTACACGAAGCTACAATGCATAATAATTGGGAAAAAAAGAAGCCTCAGGTGACACAGATGGTAGCACCAATTGTTTAAGAGGAAAAAAAATCCTGATCACAAGCTTTGCATTAAAACTCCTGACAAATGAAATCATCATAGGGAGAAAATAGAACTGTGATTGAATAACAATTCTGGGGTCGCGTCACCTTCCTCCCGTATCCAGATTCATCTCTGCCATTAAAGTATTTTCAGAGTAAAATAAGGACACTGTTTCTTGTTTCATGGGATAGAGATTAAACACTGTAAGAGCAGCAGGGAGAATTCCCTGAATATTTATGGAGGATCTAATTTAGAAAATGAAGGAACACATATTTGCTGCCTCTAAGTAACCTTCTCTACCCACCATACAGGACCCGTCTCTGTGTTCCATCTCTGTGCTGTGTGGAAATGGTGGCAGCAAGATAATAGAGGATCAGAAGAAAAAGGGTGGCTAGTTTAAATATGTTTTTTCCATTTTACCAAAGCCTTCATGGAGGTGTCAGCTTATATAAAAATAGCAGATACATAGAGCATTTAAACAACCTTTTCTGAAATGTTTATGGCTGTGATCTCATGTTGAGGGTGTCATTTGTATAACCTTAATATTTAAGATGTCTCTGCTGCTCTTTACTTCCTTGCCCTTTATATTGAACAATGACACAGTTGACAAGGAGAGCATCAAATACAGCTGCCAAGTGTGATGCATAACCCAGAGGCTTTTCAAACGCAGGGTCCCTGTGACGCTCACCCTGCTGCTCATAGCTGCAGACATCCTGGGCAGTATCAGTTTCTGGGTTTGTCAATGTCCTTGCACACCTAAAGCAGCCTCTTTTATTTTTTTCTCTATTTCTTGGCTTGTAGAGAGCTAAGCCAAAGATTTCTCTTTGTGAGTCTTTTGAGTTTTTGTTGCCTGCAGTTCTCAGTCTGCCCCCTTTCTCATTCTATCCTAAGCTGCTTGGGCATCTTCCTGTCTACTCTCTGTGCGTGACTTGCCTTAAGAGGCTCACTTACAGTTGCAAGCTTCCCATGCTGGTTGGCAGGCTGAGCAGTAGGATTTCATTTTCAGTGAATGTTATGGTTCTTGATGTCCCTTTTGATATAAATAGAGAGCTCTGAAATTTCCAGCTCCAAAAAGGGAGCATTCCATGCAAAGCCTTATGAGCAATGGGTGAACGCTCAAAGGAGATTAATGAACTAATCCTGCTAAGGAACTCTTCCCCAAGTGGACCCAGATTGAAAAGTTGGCATCTATGACCTGCTCTACGGCTTTATTTGTCACTACTTTGAAGGGTGGCATTGGGAAAGGGGAGCATACTTAATCACTTTTCAAGTATTTAAAAACTATTTTATCTCAAGAAGAAAGATTCGGTGAATAAGCACATTTGTTCCAAAGGCCTGATGACTGAGTCTGATCCCTGAATCCCACAATGGAAGGAGAGAACCAACTCCCAAGGATTGTTCTCTGTCCTTCATAGGCATGCCGTAGCGCAGACACCTGCACACATCACACACACAGAAACTTACAAAAACACAAAGCAGGGTCTCTTTTCTCCGCTATTATTATTATTATTAACAATTACTTTTCAGAAAGCTTACAATCCCTTAAAATACATTTTATATAGACAATACTTACTCCTGCATCTTCAAGAATCACCCTTAGTAATATGAGTGACTATTGCAGTGGGCAATATTGCAGTTCTGCTCCAAAATTAATAATTCAGTCCTGCTGACGGAATCCCAGTATATGCAGAATGTCTTTCTGAAAGTTGTAAAGATCTCTATAATCTTTTGAGCTAGAACGGTATCCCCAGAGGCCAAATTTATATTCTAATAGCATATACGTTATTTCTCAGCTCCCCGAGGCACCCTCAGGAAAAGATTATCCTTAAGACTAATCTATAATCTATTTATACCTTAACAATATTTGTAATAAAAATGTCTCTAACTCACCTCAGTTGTCACACACAGGGCCATATCCTCAAATACCTAGAGGTCATAACTAATTCTGCTTATACCCATTAATTCTGACCCACTAATTACTTAAATCATAGCAATGCAAAGTTTTGAGAGTTGTGTCTGAGAAGTCTCACTTTTGAGGTTCAAGAGGATTGCTAAGACATACAGTCTGTAGGGACAAGACTGGCATTAAAAGAGTTCTTAATGCCATAGGCCATAGGCAGACATTATGCTGGGAAATCTCTGAAGTGAATTCAGGTCCCCAAATCATAGATAAAAAGACAGCATTGTGAAGGCCCTGATGAGAGTGAAGGCCCACAAAGCATAGTGGAGATAGAACCTTATAAATCTGATTTTTAATTAATCTATTTTTATTTACTCCCTCCTCCCCTATTCCTCAGAAAAGGGGAGGTCCCTTTCTCACCCATTCCAACTCATCAGTTACATCAGGACTGAGTATGTCTTCTTCCCCTGTGGCCTAGGTAGTGCCACTAGGAGGAAGTGATCAAAAACTGGCAAGTGATTCTTTACCCAATGCAGTCCCCACTTCCCTTGCTAGAAGACTGCTATGAAGCCTAAGCTGCCCACGTGCTACATCTTTGTAGGGAGCCTAGGTAAAGCTTGTACATCGTCTTAGATTGATGCTTCAGTCTCAGCAAGCCCCTCTGGGCCATGGTTAGTTGGCCCTATTGGTCTTCTTGTGAAGCTCTAATAAATATTTAAAGAAGGACAGCTTCAGGTAGTCATTGTATCCAGAATCCTCAGCAGAGCTCAGAGTTTAGAGAGTACTACAGGGTAAAATGTATAGATCTGAAAATATGGAGGGAAGAAGGCACATTGTTAGTGCATCAACCACTGAGAACTAGAATGTGTAGCTACCAGAATTAGTGGTTAGTCACTGTTTAATACCCCCTACTTGGAGCATCGAAAAGGCCATATTACATTCTGCTGGAGTCTGAGCACCCTGGGTTAGGAATTTATGGGCAGACTTTCAGTAGGAGGCTTTTCATTTCCTTATAGTGCCTGTACTTTTAAGAGAGTGACTTGAGCTGGCTGTTTGATCTGGATTCTAACAGTGTTCAGACTATTCATATTGTTCCTGCAGTCTTCTCCTACCAATACATTATTGCTTACAGGAAGTGCTACTATTCTAAACACTTATTCAATGCTTCTCTGTAATAAACTGAAAGGGGTGAATGAACATAAGCAAAAGACAGAATTTACAAAAATGCTGCTGATCTCAGGTTAGTCCAAAGTCCTGCAACACTTGACAGTCTGTCAGGTTGATCTGCCTTGGAGAAACGTTTAGTGGAAAGCTTTGAAAGGAGCTGATTGGACTAGAAGGATTTCAACCTTAAAATTTTAGAGGTAAGATATTGCCTTTGTAATGAGTGAACTTTACCTTTTCATCTCATATTTTTTTATATTTCATTGGGATATATAATAGGACTACCCCAGAAAATAGCTGTCACCACCACTCTGTTAGTTATCTAAATGTACCATCCAGTTGAAGATTCTGCCCAGTTCTGATTTCAAAAGAACCATGTTAGATAAAAAAGACAAACTATAAATCTAAGATAAACATAATGCTAAACAAAGTGTAACAAGAAAGTTCATTAAACTATGATTTGTTGTACATAGATCAACCAACTTTACTTTAGCCCTTATCCTGTTCCAGGCACAGCTCCAAGTGTGTTACAAGTATTCACACATTCAGTATTCAAAATCTAATACAGGATACAATCTATTGCTCAAGCTCATAATACTAATACATGGCAAGCATTAGGTTAAAACCAAATAGTTTTTCTTTAGATAATGTTCCCTTAGCATTGTTCTATATCATAGATGGTCAACACTAATATGTGCTTTGCTTGTCAACGTGCTTATAAGATTCTGGATGATCATTGATATATTCCATATGCACCATGATAATAATGTCACATCCAAAACTTCATGCCATGAAGAAATGAACATAGTGGGTATGATTCACCTGACCTGTATGAGACTGAGATAGATTTGGCTGTGCTCATTCATTCTTCTTCAGAGGGATTTTGTTTCCTAAGTCTCACCATTACTCCCTGTTGTGTTTTGGTTTTCATTTTGGTTTGGTTTGGTTTGGTTTGGTTTGGTTTGGTTTGGTTTGGTTTGGAACCAACATTTCACTAGCCAGTGAAAATACATCATTAGATATAGTCTGAGAATCAGGGTTCAAAGTCCCCTTTAAGGTATATGGTGCCAAATATGAATTAAGAGAAAAATAAATAATCAGTTCTACTATAAGAGAAGTGGGCTACATTCAAAACCAAATTCTATTGTGTTGTACTCAGTCAGTCATTCACCCATTATGTAAGCATTCTTATGTTTTATAGTACAGACCTTATGTTTGAGACAGGTAAATCTAAAATTCAATTACTGCTTCAAAATGTCGTAATCATGATCTACCATTTGTGCTGACTAGTTTCATCTGTTAACTTGACATCCCTAGAATCACCTGAGAACAGAGTCTTAATAAAGAATTACCTAGATCAGACTGGCAAATGGCTGCCTGGGTGAGTTTGAGGGCAGCAGCATTCCCTTTGTAATATGTTTGTGGATATTAAAAGAGAAACCATCTGACAGAATCAAGCAACACCTACAAGTATATTTCTCTCTCTCTCTGCTCTCAATCTGATGTGATTAGTTGCTTCATTCTCATATTCACTTGTAAATTATGGTAAGCTGTAAGTCAACAAACCCTTTCTACCTTAATTTACTTTTTTTCAACATAGTTTAATCATATCAATAGAAATGAAATTAGAATGGCATGTTATTCTGAAAAATATAAAAACAATCAGTAAAACTCCATAGGTGTTTTTTTTTCCTAATTTTTGGCTTATTTGTTTATTTGGTTGGTTGGCCAGTTTGCTGATTAGTTTCTTAGTTTGTTGATTGATAGATTTTTGTTGTCCTTTTAATTTATGTGTATATATGTTTATCTGTTTGTGTGGATACCACATTGTGTATGGGGGCCTGCAAAGATCAGAATATGGGATGATATCTTCTGGGGCTAGTTACATACAGTTGTAAACCACCTTATATGAGTGTTAGAAAATGAATGTAGGTCCTCAATAAGATCATTTAGAACTCTTAATCTTTGAGTATATCTCTAGCATAAGTTTTAACTTCATGCTAGTGAAAAGAGAAAGAGCAGAGATGACACCCCTGAGATAATGAGGTAGACATGTGAGGGATGAAGAGAAGGAGGAAGAAAGAGAGGAGAGAGACAGGGGAGGGAAAGGTGGATTGCTTCAACTTGGAAATACATATTGCCTGAAAGATTTTGATTTAGCATTTTCTAATATTATGCGGAGTATCTCATTATTACATAGAGGAAGGTTTTTTTTAACTGTATCTTCATTTTGAAATTATTAAGACTCTTTTCCTCCATGGCATCAGACCAGTACTTTCCTGTAGTGGTATCAGGAAGTTGATGATTGGTACACATTTACTAAAGAAGCTAGATATTGTTGCATGCTTACATACTACAGAATACATCTCATGAAATAAGAAATATAATTTCACACCAACTACAAATATTTGTGTCAGCAATATTGGCACCTCGGGTCCAAGTAATCAAACTATTGGCCATGCAGTAATCACAACTGAAGTCTGTTTTATTGATTTACTGTGAAATATTACCGTGGAAGGGATCATAAAACAGAAGCAGACCAACTAGGGAATCAGAATTCTTGAACAGTGGCAGGTAGATTAATTGAATGCCTCACGGAAACAGAAAAGAATACCATGTGTCTCCATCTCAGAATGGAATCAGGAGCACTGGGATCCAAACCAAGACATAAACTTGTGAGTAGGACATAGGTGACTTAATAGCCAATGACTAGGCTATGTTCAGAGACTTCATGATCATTATCTCTGAAGAAATGCATGGTCCATTTTTGTACTTTGCATGGATGACTGATGCTCACTATGACACCTTTTTCGAATAAGATGTTAATACGTCAACCAGAAGCCACTTGATCTTCATAAGCTGTTGATCAGCGATCAGTAGTCTAATTTTGACTTCATCATTTATCTTTCAGAGACAAGGGTTTCTGCTTTTGCCAGGATTCACAGTGAGCACCTCATTTAGCCCTTTTATACATCAAAGCCAGAGCTCCAGAATGGTGAAGCCAACAGGAATGTGTGTGTGTATATACATAATCAAATTTAAAAAAATAAAATACTATTTTTTAATGATATGGATTCTCTGGTGAGCTTTGACCTCGAATAAAAGTATCCACGTTTTATTACATGTTATTAAATAAATATATTTATGAAAACATACTTTTTATTTACTGGGAACTTTAACTGCAAGTAATTTATCTTCCTAATTATATAGCAAAGAGCAACAGATACCTCCAGGTAATCTTTGAAGCAGTGGAAGAAACAATTTGATTGTTCTCTGATTTCTCATTCATCTTTCTTGTATACTTTATTACTATGAGGAAAATAGTTAAGTGAGACAGGATGTTTGTCTTAATGTTGAGAAAACTCTTGACTTCTAAATAATACCTTGAATATATTATGTATCTTTTCCTGACAACAAATGATGGAAAAAATAAAGAAAACAGTACTCAGATTATATCTGGTATTAAATATATGTGGCTTCAACTATCCTGAAATAAGATCAGCAACTAAAATAAAATATAGCAGACAACTATGATATTCAAATTATCCACAAAGTTAGAAAAGGGGTTTTATCATTGTAAAAATGTTCTTATTTTTAATTGTTTTGGTTTGAGAATTTTATGTTTCACATCTGAGAGATTGATACTATGTTTATTAGTATGTTTGGTTTGCACTTAATAGAAAACACAACTCAAACAAGCTTGGCTAATCAAGATAATTACAGTTTTTGTGATCGAGGTAGTTAACTAGAGCTCAAAAAATTATATCTCAACCCCTTTTCCATATTTATCTCATTCAATGATAGATTCTCGCTTCATGGTTCACACAGTGGATCCCAAGAAATTCTACATTCACAATCTTATCCAACATAGAAAAACACTTCTACTACCACCTACAAATAGATAACTGAGATACATTCTGACTGAACTAGTTAACTGGCTAGTTAATCTGTTACTGAACTGCAATACCCAGTAGATTACATGCTATCTTTTGTATCTTGCAATTGTGTCAGATTTATATAACACATAATAGACACAGATACACGAAGGAGTGTTCATTAAAACAGGATAATGTGCAAATAGAAGTGAAGTAAATTTAGAAGTCAAGGAAATTTACATTCTGAGTTGATATCAGGTGTATACTCCAAACGTGTGTCACAAATAAACACACTTTCATAGTTAACTTACAAGGTACCAATAACATACAAAAAAAGAAATGATATCTAAAGAAATGATACCTAAACAATTGTTTTGGGAAAATTGGATATCCATATAAGAAGATTGAAATTAGTCATTTACTTCACTTTATACATGAAAATCATTCCAAAATTCATTGAAAACATCAGTGACCACTTGGGTAAGATGGAAGGGGAGGAGGAGCTATCCTATCTGTAGACTTAGAGAGAGGTAGGGAGGCAATGAGGGAGGGAGGGTGGGATTGGGAGAGAATGAGGGAAGGGGCTACAGCTGGGATACAAAGTAAACAAACTGTAATTAATATAAAAATAAAAATTATTTGAAAAATCAGTGAATAACCCCAAGGTGTAAATGTTCTTTTTATTTCCTCAGATGAGGAGATGAGATGAGAGAGCCGTACCCAAGCTGTGTGAATACAAGGCTTAGGCAGAGCCGAGAACATTTGAATCTAAATATCTCTAGGTTTAGGCCTAGAAGCTTCTAGCTTCCAATCTAATCTACAAGCCCAGACCTTGAAGTCTTCAGCTTCCAGCCTCTGTATGCTAACCTAGACCTAGAATGTTTTCAGCCTCTGAGACTTAGTTCTGAATAAACTCACCCTTTCTAGTTCTTCCTGAACTCTGCCTGACTGAGTCACCTCAGCGGTTCTGGCTCAAACTCCTTTCTAAACTAACTGATTCAAACTGGTTTCTCTTTGAGTCTCACTTATTGCTGTGCTTGGAAAAGCTGACTCTGAGCTCAACAAACTGAACGGCACAAACCACTGAATTCACCCGAACTGTACCACACTGTTCTCTTTTCCCCTGCACTGCTCGTAAGTAGCCTCTCTTTCCTGTCTGTTCTCATGAGAGTTGGGTATATCCTATCTCTGACTCATTCTGTCAATTCTTTCTCTGATTCACCACTTTTTCTATTCCTCAACTAGATGTCATAGTTTTGAAATAAAGGTGTGTTCTAAAGGTTTGTCTGTATTCCAGCCAGTGATATTTAAGGTGAGTACTAATGGAGTGTCTGTGTATTAGCCGGATCACCCAGACCTAGGTTTTTAATGATGTGATCCCTTCCCAGGGTAGCCATGTTGCTGGATTAAAATTTCTCTGCACCAAACTGTCAAACTAATAGAGGAAGATATTAAGGAAATCTATACGACACTGGTCTTAGCAGTGACTTTTTTATAAGGTACCAAAAACATAGAATCAAAAACAAAAAATAGATGAATGAGATTATCACATTTAATCAAAAAGCTATGCAACACAGAAAACAATAAAGAAAGAAATCTTTGAAAATGATGATGTTAATAAATAGTTAATATCCAATATATTCAATATGTGCCAGCAACTCAATAGCATAAAATAATAATAAAATAATAAAGAAAAATATCTGAGTTTAATATTTAGGACCTGGATAGACATTTCTCAAAAGAAGATATACAAATAGCCAATACATATATAAAAAGATGCTTATTATGACTAATTATTAGGGAAATTCAAATTAAGTTCACAATGAGCGATCACTTCACCCATTAGAATGACTATTAGCCAAATGAGCAAAGATCAAAAGCACTGGTAAGGATGTAGAGAAAGGGAAGCTTTGAGCACTGCTAGTGGGAATGCAAATTAGTGTGGCCATTATAGAAAACAATATAGAAGTTTGTCTAAGTAAAAACAGAAATACCGTATGATCCAGTAAAGCTGTTCCTGGGCATACCTCCAAAAATTAAATGAATTATTTTGGCCATGTGATCTGAGACACTCCTTTGTCCTTTGAAACATTATTTGTAATAACCATTATAAGGAATCAGAGTAAATGGTAAATATTCATCAGTGGGATAAAAGTATAAGGAACATATCTCTCTTTCTCTTTGTCTCTATCTCTCTGTTTCTCAGTCTCAGTCTCTGTCTCTCTGTCTCTGTCTGTCTGTCTGTCTGTCTGTCTGTCTGTCTGTCTGTCTGTCTGTCTCTCTCTCTCTCTCTCTCTCTCTCTCTCTCTCTCTCACACACACACACACACACACACACACACATAGGCAAACATGCATGCACATGACACAAGTGTGCCCAGGAAAACTATTCCAACTAAACTGAAATCAGTCTGTCATGTATAATCCAAGAGAACATTACATAAGGAGAAATAATGGAAAATAAATAAAAACATATTCTGCTAGTCTTACTGATATGTAAAATATATAAAAGTTAAGTTACAGAACAGAAAACAGAATGGGTAACGTGAGCTGAGAGTGAGAGTGTAGATGTTTGGTAGGTAATGATTAAAACATATTTTTATTAAATATGAGAATAAGTTCAAACATCTACTTCATGGTATGGTCACAATAGGTAAGGCAACATTTTGAAAATTTCAAAGAGTAGATTTTAAGCATTCTCACCATCAAAATGATAATTACCGTATTGAGCTATCAAATACTGCATACATATTTCAAAATACTGTATTGAACTTAGCAAATGTATACAATTCTTTATCAATATTATGTAACTCCTATTCGCAGTTATATATTTGGTGAATATGTGTAGGATACACAAAGAAAATTATTTCTTTGAATTTCTTCAGTATAAAAACATTACCTACTTGGAGATAACAATAACAATAAAATGATAACAATAAAAATATTAAAAAGAAAAAAAAACACTGCCTAGCCAGGAATGATGGTGAATGCCTGTAATCCTAGAACTTGAGGAGGCAGAGGTCAGTGGATGTCTGTGAGTTCAATAGCAGCTTGGCCTACAAAATAAGTCCAGGATAGGCAAAGCTATACAGAGAAACCTTACTTAGAAGAAAAAAGAACTGCCAAATATAGTCAGGTGATATCTATTGTATATATCACCAAATTAGATTCTATAAGCACTTCCTGTTGCTTTTAGGAAGCCCTGTGCTATCCTTACTATTCCAAAAAAGCAGTGCAAGTAGCTAAATTCATCTTTGTCTTTTATGCCCTAACGAGTCTAAACCCACTGTCTAATTTTACTTAACATATTCTGTCAACACTCTTCTCTGTCAAAGTAAAATAACAAATATTAGCATCCCAGAAGAAATCTGACTCCTCACTAATAAGAACCAAGTGGTTGACCCAACTGCAAGAACTGAGCTTGTTCTCCAGTTTGAAGAGCAGAATTAAAACTAGAAAGTATTTTTGCACTTCTTTCATGAGATTCCCTGCACTCTGCCTAAGGGTTGGCCATAAGTCTCAGCATCTGCTTTGATAGTCTGCAGGGCAGAGCCTTTCCAAGGCCCTCTGTGGCAGGCTCCTGACTTGTTCCCTGTTTTCTCTTTCTTCTGATGCCCATCCTCTTTGCCTTTCTGGATGGGGATTGAACATTTTAGCAAGAGTACTCCCTCTTGATTAGTTTCTTTAGGTGTACAGATTTTAGTAGGTTTATCCTATATTATATGTCTATATGAGTGAATATATACCGTGTTTGTCTTTCTGCTTCTGGGATAGCATCATGTCAAACAAAATAAGAAACTAAGAAAGACAAATACTATGTTTTTTTCTCATAAGCGGAATCTAGAGTCATATATTTAGGTTTCATATACATGTATGTATATATATATATATATATATATATATGACATGATCATTTATCTTTCTGTACTGTTTCAAACAATGTATACATTAGCAAACATTATCTTTCCATATGACAAGAAAATATCTGCAAAATAGCAATAAATTATTCCAAATTTACAATTCTGCAAAAAAAAAAACCTAGAAAGTAAATACCACAGGTAAATATCTATATCATTCTATATTGTAGTTAGTATTCTGTTGTTTGTTGTCTGATCCACATCTTATTTCATTTTGAACTGGCATTAATTAAAGATTTACACATTGATTTTTTTCTTAAGGAGCTACTGTTTATCCTATAACAGTGACTGTAGTGATGTCTAAATATCCCTCTTCAGGACCTTTCAAATGACCTTGACATGTTTCCATTTGTTTACATTTTTGAGAAGGAATTTATTCCATTCCAGGTGGCACATAAAACTTACAGACTTTTGAAGTATTTCCTTTGTATTTTTTCAATGTCACCTATAAATTAGATAAAGTAACATAAGTCTTTTCTTTATCTCCTTTTCAAGATAGATTGTCATTTTCCAAATATTAGCAGCTCTGAGCTAGAAAAAATTAAAATATCCCCCACATAGCATGTAGACTTCGACAAGCAAAACCACCGAATTGTTCTGCACAATAAATATGTTCTACATTGACAGTAACTTTTTCTCTAGCCAAGGCTGACACTGTAATGACTTAAAATACAGAAGCTCAGCAATAAAATGTATGTTTATAAGCGACAGCCTTAGGAAAACATTGGTGGGATGAGAGTTTAAAGTTTTACACAACCTTTTGAATATTTTAGTGAATTATTAGGCATTTTAATCTAACAAGAAATCTAGAATCTATGTCAATCAGCTAATAAAGATGGGCTGACTTTATTTTAATTATTTTACCTTTAATTATTTTACTTAATTTACCTTCAAGAACTACTCTTCTAATTGTTATCAGCTTGTACATAATGAAAGTGAAAAATACGATGTGAGTAATAGTTACCTGTTTGAAGTAGTGCTGTACTCCATTGCTTAATCACAATTTAAAACTTCTCTGAGAATATTTATTGGAAGTAGAGCTGACTTCAGAAGAGTTGCTGGTATTACAGAACACTCAGTTTTGTAGAGAGGTTGAATACATAAGTTGAAGGACAAGGCCATAAATGGGTAAGAATGGTACAAAGTACACTTTTACAATTATTCTTATTGGTGTCCTTTCTATGAAAGCTGCCTTTAATCTTATAAACTCACAGTGTAACTCCTTGTGTTGTGTCTAGATGTTTTGCTTTTGTTTACTGGTGCATTGGTACAGTCCATTGTTCCCTCATGGGACTGAGGCATTCTTGGAAGCATTGTAGTCAGTGACTTTAACCATACCCTAATTTACTATTTACCGAAGCCAATGGGCCTCTGATTCTAATGTATCCTAGAGCCACCGGGAGAACTTCAAGCCTAGATAGCAGTGCTTCAAGTTTGTAAGTCAGTAGGTCTGTGGAGTCCCGGTGGGGTCTACAGTATGCTTAGTGGATCTGCTGTGTTCCCAGTATTCTGCCTTTGTACTCATGAGATGTCAAAGCTCTGTTTTCGGAGAACCATTGCCATGAGCTCACCTTTCATGCTGGAAACAGTGGAGATCTCCAAAGTAAATGAAACTATCATATGCAGACAAGCTGAACTGGGCCAGCTCAGCTTCAGCTTTCCTGTTGAATTTCACTGAAACATTTGTTTTCACCATATAGAACTTCAACAATTCCCTCTATCCAATGCTATATCTATTCCCTCTATATAGTTATTGATTCTGTGGGTGCTACAAGAAACTATTGATCCCTAAATCTATGTACATAACATATTAATACTTACCTTCCATTAATCTCTTGAATGCCATTCAAACGTGTGCCTACTCATTTTTATTATTCCCAGACCAGAGGAATAAAATTTCTGCCTTTTGCCTGATGAATGCTACATGAAGGAAAGTTGCAAAGAATCATAATATCCAGCTCCCAACAAGCACTTCATATTTATCAACAGTATAAAAAAGCTTATCCAACTGGTTTTCTCTCATGGTCTCTGCACTGAAATAGTCCATTTTTTTTTCCTAGCCCCTGCTCCATGTCCTGACGTATTCAGGGAAAATAGTCAGTTTGTTCCAGTTTGTTGGCTGGTTGAACAGGTGACAAAGCCATCCCCCACATCTTGCTTTTCCTTTTCATTTAAATCTCGGTGATTCCAAGTCCTGTTGATTCTGTCTAGAAAATAGCTCATCTTTCCAAATATCTCTTTCATACAAAGCCATAAGAGCATTCATAAGCACTAGAGAATGCCACCTTTTTTTTAAATTTCAACTTCTTGACTAAACCGTTTATAAAACTTCAGAATCTTTAGGTGAGGCACCCTGATGCCCACCATAGAGAATTAGTGATGCTGTTACATGATTAGGCAGGAGCAGATGCACAAGTGATGATCTCTTCACTCTCCAAAGCCAAGTGAGTGAGATATGTAGATTCAAATACTTAAATATCATAGGTGGGTAGGTGTGTAGGTAGCTCTACTGCAGAAATGTTGGGATCACAGTAAGACTGTGTGTGAATATTTTTAAAAATGCAGCCAAATTCCCAGAAATATCTTTTGTTTGTTTGTTTGTTTTGGTTCTATTTTCACTAAGTTAATTATTTACTTTACATCCTGATCACAGCTCCCCATCCCTCTTCTCCTTCAAGTTCCTCTCTCCTCTCCTACCCCCTTTACTCCCTCTCTTTCTCCTCACAGAAGGGAGGCCTTGCATATATATCAACCCTCCCAAAATATGTAAGTGCAGAGAGTGGTCATTCATATACTGCACAGCAAATGGGACACTTACAAAACACAAGGCCTAAACCTAGACAAAAAGGTTTATACTTCCATTGATGTTACCAAGAAATAAGCAAGCAAAGGGTATATATTAATGTGCTCCCAAATCAACCAGAGACATGGTTAGGAGGATAATAGAGACTGAAGCTCAATCTTTTGATGTGTGCCCTAAATATGTAACCATAGATAGAAAGAAAACTTTTCTTGAGCTGAAAATGGCTTTTATATATTTAATTACAAAGTTATTTTACTTAATGTATGACACTACTCTGCTTTTCATTTTACTTTCACTTTCCAATAAAATATTATGACCTGTCATTATAACTTAAGAGGATTATAGGTGATTTCTAAAAATATAGCATAGGTTATCATAAAGAAGCTTGGGTCAAAAACAATGTGATTATGCATTAATATTTTTGGAACTAAGTATTTAACTGCTCGTTTCTCTTTAGTCCAAAGATGACAGTAGATTGATCTGTGTCACTTTCCAATGTCACAAAGTCACAGAAATTGTCTTCAAGTTCTAATTTATTAAACTAGTGGTCTTTGTGTTCATTATAAAATGAATTTACAGATTTTCAAATATGTAAAAAATGTTAACAAGAGGTAAGCGAACATCAAGCTGTGGTGCTTTCTGAATAAATGTGTAACTAAGAATGAAATAACTCCATTTGACCCTGGGGTCCACAATCCCCAGGTGTTTGCATTATGATTTTCTACTATCAAATAAATGGAAGCATTTACTACTGTATGCCTACCGTGTTTACACCTATGTTGAGGACTCAAACTTGAACAAGATAGAATTCCTCCCATCTTATCAAAACTGGCTGCTTAATGTAAGAGGAAGCATTAAGTTATAAAACATTCATTATGTAGTTGGTGATGCATTCTTTAGGCACGTTTCAGTTGTGGGGGAGCTTACACAAGAGAAATTTGGAAGGGTGTCTTCACAAAGAGGTATCTACAAGATAATACTCTTCCTTATATTTACCCAGTTCTCCCTCTATTCTATTTTTAGCTTTCAAAACGACTGTAGAACTAATGTGAAAAAAACCAGATGGGGACCTACCCTTATAGCTCAAGGTCTCTTTGGTCCTCTGTCTCAAGAAAGTACATGTCATTTAATGGTGTATCAGAATGATTCATAAGCTCCCTGGATGTTAAATCAACTCTATTTCAGGCCACACCAAGAAAGAAAGGGCAACAAATTGTAGTTGCAGGTTATCCCACATCATTATTACATTGCAATGTAACTTACTGATTTCACGGAATGAAAATCAATAGAGTCGGTACAAATGCTTCTTTTATATCTCCTATGTTCACAATGGTCCTAAAATTCCATGTAATTTAAGCAGAATGATATGGCCTCAGAGTTTTATACATAATACTCAATATACAAAAAGTTATTCATAAAATAATTTCCACGTTTATTATTTTGTTAGTAGATAAAGTTAAAATGATGAGGGCAATCTTGGAATACCTTTGAGATTATGATTCTTTCCATCTGGAAGGGAGATTAAAAGAACAAAAGCTGATTTCCAAATATTCACATACACTGAGAGTCTGATTGGATTTTTCTATAATTATCCAGATGTTGAACATATGTAGAATAAACTTTAAAAATAGAATTAGTGACTGACACTGAATGAGTTGGAGGTTAGGTCATCAGGGGCAAAAGAAACACTTTTGTAGAGGCATTTATGTGTTTAATGGGACTGACTCTCATTATCAGTCACAACCTTCGCCATCCTGTACTGGCTCTCTGCCACTGGCCCTTCTAAGTTTCTTTTCTTATTAACTTTTCAGAAATTCTCTCACACAAAAGAGTCTGATCATGCTCAGTTTGAGCCCTCCCAGGAGAACTGTCATTTTAAGCCTTTAATTAAACAGAACATTCTTTTACTTTAGGACTTTGCAAAATGTATTCAATAGAAAATGGAAGGAAGCTTTCTAAGGAAGTCATTTCCCCAGTATACATCCATCAATCTAGTCCTGTGACTATCTACTCCAAATATTCCCCTAAACATAACTGGGCCCTTACTTTGCAAAAAAACATTAAGCAAAGGTAATTCTAATCTTAATTTGTAACATTGTAAGTGCCATAACTGCCATTTCATTCCATGAAGATTTGCATATTATCATCTTTGAAAAAAGGAAAGGGAGAAAAAGAGAGAGAATAAATGTGTGTTATATGTGAGTAAGCCAAGGTCATTTTATTGACATCTACAAAATGAAATAATTATATAAACAACAAAGTATGTGTTAGGACTTCTTCAGGCTTATGTAGAAAGTAGTTGTTTCTAGCTATTGGGCTTTGGAGAAATGGTTGGCTCCTAAAAGCTATTACTTACCCAATGGAATAACCCCTTGGCAGCTTCATTAGAGAATGACATTATTTTGGGGAAGTGGCAAGAAGTAGGAGGTAGATTATGATCCAGGGAAACAGACCACTGGGAGCATGCTCTGGAAATGTCTCCTTGTCTTTTTTTTTTTTTTTTTTATCCCTCCTGCCTCCATAAGGGAGATGCTTTTCTTAGCAATATGTTCGTCATGATGACACTCTGCATCATCAAGGGCTCAGAACTCACTGGGGTGAAGCAAAACTGGCACTCCAAATAAATCCTTTTTTATTTTTTAAGGAAGTTTATTTTAGGTATTGTGCCATCGAAATGAGGAACTAACACTGTGTATGAAAGGTTAAGATGTGGGTTGTTGAAACAGTATTTTTACAAAATTTCATGGGTACTTACAATTTTTACAGCAAGTCTTTCTGATAGAATGTCTGAGTCAGGAAATGTTCCACCTGTCTGAGAGAGAACGGAAAATCCAGCTCTCCCTATGAATATTTGCCCAGTGGTTCAGTACTTCTAGCTGTTGTTGAGAATGTTAATTTCCTCTGAGGCCTTCAGTAAGAACCACTTGGTGTTTTAAATGAACAACACTGATCTACAGGGCTAGTAAGCTACTTGACTGACAGCTAACAAATCTATCTCTTTTTCACTTGTTGCCTTGAGCAGGAAGCTGTCAATTAGGCAGTCTCTTCTTTGACAAAAAGTTGGAATATTTATCATCATGGCAGCCTGGATGCTCTGAGCATTCCTTGATTCTTCCCAGGAAACTCCATGTCAAATATAAAAAACGCTATAATCATGACTATCACTAAAGCCACAACTTCTGCTTTAGTAAGCTACATGCAAGGCATGACTCTTATGACAACTTGCACTGTGTATGTGATCCACCTTGCAGCAATTCTCAATCAGTACCAATTCCTTTGAGGCTCAATAAAAGGTTTGTGCTTAATGTGTATATGTGGCTTGTCATTATATAATGGGGAGAAAATCACAAACAAGTGTGTGGTTGGTAGAACAGGAAGTATACAATAATGGTATCCTCTCTACTGGCTGTGTAAGCAAGTAGTTTGTTTTTTGGTTTTTGTTTGTTTGTTTGGTTAGTTAGTCAAGGAGACTTTATTTTTCCCTTCGATGAACATAAACCCCTGCCCCCAAAATGTCTTCTCTGAATGATCGTTTAATGCCCATGAATGGCCTTTTCCATGGGCAGAGAAGATTAAGCTCATAATGCTAAGAGCAGACAAAACCTTTGCTTTGCTCCAGTAAGCATTGGACATCAGAAAACAGAGGGTAGCTGGAGAAAGACTCTGCAAGTCATATAAGCCTCTGGTCCACAGAGCTGCTTGTGTGCTTGGCTCAAAGATCTGAAGAGTTCCAGAAAACAGCTGAGAGAAAGCCTAACGAGCTTAAGAAAGAATTAAAAATTGCTGAGGAATGTGCTGGGGGCAGTAGAAAGCTAAGGCTACAAAATGTAAGAGGCTATAAACAGATGGGCAGAACGGAGGAGATTCAGAGATCTACCAAAGGTAAAAGATGAAAGGTATGGACATTCAAAGCCTGTAACTATAATACTAGTTGTCAAGTCCCAGGTCTTTCGTATTCAAATCCTAGAGCAATAAAAGGCTAACTGGAGCAGCTAGGGTGGTAAGTCTCTGCTGAAAACATAAGCCTTTAGTTCTCAGTGCCTAGACTCCATGCTGCGGGGCATCTAAAACTGAATTAAGACCAAGTGCTGCACAGCTGGTTCCTGAAAACCTTACTGGGATAACAATAGGGTGAAGAAAGCACACACATACAGACACAAGAACAGAAATGCTGTGATGATCTCATGGGCTCCGCTCTCTCTGATGGAGCATGGCCCACTATAGTACAATAACTCAGAAGCTCAGCCTGGTCATCACACAACAGAAGGGGCAGATGTAGCTACTATAGGATTCCTTAGCGGGTGCAGTCTTAGGCTCTGTTATCCAGGAGGAGGAAGCTGCTACTGCTAGTTTTTTGCATACACTATCAACACCTGCACAGGGACCAGATTTGTCTGTTCCCATGGGTTTGAGTCACTAGGGTGCTTGTCAATGGTTGGCATTCAATCAGGGCTTCCTCTTCTCTGCACAAATTGATGCTCAGTTCACAAGAATCAGAGCCCAAGGCAAATACCACGGAAGTTTCTTCTTGTATGTTTAAGGAGCAAAAGGACCCTTTATCCCAGTGACATGGCTGTATCAACTCATATTCATGTTTTTTGTTCTTTAAAATAGGTATGTTTGCAAGTTTGCTGTGGAGATTACAAAAACACCATTTAATATTGTTAATATTACAACTGTAATAATTACATTGGTCAATATATGATTACACTTTTCTTTGAAGAGAAAATCTGGTAATCATGATATGTAAGTGGGCCATTAATTCCATTAATTCTTAATACAAGAAGTATTAAGAAACAAGTTAACACCTGATTTTTTAATTAAATTCTTTATTAATTACACTTTATTCACCTTATATAGTTCCCTCCCTCCTCCCATCCCAATCCCTCTATTCCTCCCCTTTCTGCACCAGTTTCCCTCCCCAAAACCACTGATAGGGGAGGTCTTCTTTTCCTTCCTTCTGATCCTAGTCTATTAGGTCTCATCAGGAGTGGCTGCATTGTCTTCCTCTGTGGCCTGGTAAGGCTGTTCCCCCATCAGAGGGAGGTGATCAAAAAGGAGGCCAATCAGTTCAAGTCAGAGACAGTCTCTGTTCCCATTACTATGGAACCCACCTGGACACTGAACTGCATGGGCTACATCTGTGCAGGAGTCCTAGGTTATCTCCATGCATGGTACTTGATTGGACTATCAGTCTCAGGAAAGACCCCTGTGCTCAGATTATTTCGTTCTGTTGCTCTCCTTGTGGAGTTTCTGTCTCCTCCATATCTTTTTATTCCCCACACCTTTCATAAGATTCCCTGCACTCTGCCCAAGGGTTGACCATAAGTCTCAGCATCTGCTTTGATAGTCTGCAGGGCAGAGCCTTTCCAAGGCCTTCTGTGGCAGGCTCCTGACTTGTTCCCTGTTTTCTCTTTCTTCTGATGTCCATCCTCTTTGACCTTCTGGACAGGAATTGAGCATTTTAGCAAGAGTCCTCCCTCTTGATTAGTTTCTTTAGATGTACAGATTTTAGTAGGTTTTCCTATATTATATGTCTATATGAGTGAATATATATCATGTGTCTTTCTGCATCTTGGATAGCTCACTCAGGATGATCCTTTCCAGTTCCCACCATTTACCTGCAAATTTCATGATATCCTTTTTTTTAATCGCTGAATAATATTCCATTGTGTAGATATATCACAATTTCTGTATCCATTCCTCAGTTGAGGGACATCTAGGTTGTTTCCAGCTTCTGGCTGTTACAAATAAAGCTGCTACAAACATGGTTGAGCAAATGAAATGTCCTTATTGTGAACTTGAGCCTCTTTTGGATATATGCCCAGGAGTGGTATAGCTGGATCTTGAGGAAGCACTATTCCTAGTTGTCTGAGGAAGCACCAGATTGATTTCCAGAGTGGTTGTTCAAGTTTACATTCCCACCAGCAGTGGAGGAGGGTTCCCCTTTCTCCACAACCTCTCCAGCATGTGTTGTCACTTGAGTTTTAGATCTTGGCCATTCTGATAGGTGTAAGGTGAAATCTCAGGGTTGTTTTGATTTGCATTTCCCTGATGAGTAAGGATGTTGAGCATTTCTTTAAGTGTTTCTCTGCCATTCGATATTCCTCTATTGAGAATTCTCTGTTTAGCTCTGTACCCCAGTTTTTAATTGGATTACTTGATGTGTTGCTGTTTAATTTTTTGACTTCTTTATATATAATGGATATTAGTCTTTTGTTAGATATAGGGTTGGTGAAGATCCTTTCCCAATCGTAGGCAGTCATTTTGTTCTGATGACAGTGTCTTTTACAGAAACTTTTCAGGTTCATGAGGTCCCATTTATTGATTGTTGCTCTTAGGGCCTGTGTTGTTGGTGTTCTGTTGAGGAAGTTGTCTCATTTACCAATGAGTTCAAGGCTCTTCTCCACTTTTTCTTCTAAGCGGTTTAGTGTGCCTGGTTTTATATTGAAGTATTTGATCCACTTGGACTTTAGTTTTGTGCAGGGTGATAAGTATAGATCTATTTGCATTTATCTACATGTAGACATCCAGTTAGACCAGCACCGTTTGTTGAAGATGCTGTCTTTTTTTCTATTGAGTGGTTTTGGCATCTTTGTCAAAAATCAGGTGTCCATAAGTGTGTGGATTTATTTCAGGGTCTTCTATTCAATTCCATTGATCCACCAGTCTGTTTCTATGCCAGTGCCATACAGTTTTTAGTGTTGTTGCTCTATTGTACAGCTTGAGATCAGGGATGGAGATACCTCCAGATCTTTTACTGTAGAGTATTGTTTTAGCAATTCTGGGTTTCTTGTTCCATATGAAGTTGAGTTTTTCTTTCAAGGTCTGTAAATAATTGTGTTGGTAATTTGATGGGAATTGCATTGAATCTGTAGATTGCTTTTGGTAAGATGGCTATTTTTACTATATTAGTCCTGCCAAGCCATGAGCATTGGAGATCTTTCCATCTTCTGATATTTTCTTCTAATTCTTTCTCTAGACACTGGAAACTTTTTTCATACAAGTCTTTGACTTGCTTGGTTAGGTTCACACCAAGGTATTTTATGACCTTTATGGATATTGTGAAGAGTGTTGTTTCACTAATTTCTTTCTCAGTCCTTTTGTCTTTTGTGTACAGGAAGGCTACTGATTTTTTTTTGAGTTAATTTTGTATCCAGCCACTTTGCTGAAGGTGTTAATCAGCTGTAAGAGTTCCCTGGTAGAATTTTTGGGGTCACTCAGGTATACTGTCATATCAT
>CM053753.1:83898271-83951192 GCA_028658305.1 Pachyuromys duprasi | reverse complement strand
ATTTAAGTTTCTCTCCATTTAGTTTGATGTTGGCTATAGGCTTGCTGTATATTGCCTTTACTATGTTTAGGTATGTGCCTTGTATCCCTGATCTCTCCAAGACTTTAAACATGAATGGATGTTGGATTTTGTCAAATGCTTTTTCAGCATCTAAGGAGATGATCATGTGGTTTTTCTCCTTCAGTTTGTTTATGTGGTGGATCACATTGATGGATTTCTGTATATTGAACCACCCCTGCATGCCTGGGATGAAGCCTACTTGGTCATAGTGGATGATATCTTTGATGTGTTGTTGTATTCGGTTTGCAAGTATTTTGTTGAGTATTTTTGCATTGATGTTCATAAGGGAGATTGGCCTAAAATTCTTTTTCTTTTTTGGGTCTTTGTGAGGTTTAGGAACCAAGGTGATTGTGGCTTCATAGAATGAGTTTGGTAATGTTCCTTCTGTTTCTATTTTGTGGAATAGTTTGAAGAGTATCAGTGTTAGCTCTTCTTTGAAAGTCTGGTAGAAATCTGTGCTGAAACCATCTGGCCCTGGGCTTTTTTTGCATGGGAGACTTTTGGTGATGGCTTCTATTTCCTTAGGGGATATAGGACTATTTAATTGATTTACCTGGTCTTGAGTCAGCTTTGGCAAGTGGAATCGATCCAGAAAATATTCCATTTCATTTAGATTTTCTAATTTTGTAGCATATAGGCTTTTCAAGTAAGACTTAATGGTTATTTGGATTTCTTCAGTGTCTGCTGTTATGTCCCCCTTTTCATTTCTGATTTTGTTGATTTGGATAGTGTCTCTCTGCCTTTTACTTAGTTTGGCTAAGGATTTGTTTGTCTATCTTGTTGATTTTCTCAAAGAACCAGCTCTTGGTTTCATTGATTCTTTGAATTATTTTATTTGTTTCTAATTGATTGATTTCAGTCCTGAGTTTGATTATTTCCATCCATCTACTCCTCTTTGGTGTGTCTGCTTCTTTTTTTTCTAGGGCTTTTAGGTGAGCCATTAAGTTGCTTGAATGAGATGTTTTGAGTTTCTTCTAAAAGGCACTTAGAGCTATGAACTTTCCTCTTAACACTGCTTTCATTGTGTCTCTTAAGTTTGGGTATGTTGTGTCTTCATTTTCATTGAATTCTAGGAAGACTTTAATTTCTTTTTTCTCTCTTCCCTGACTGAGCTGTCATTTAGTAGCAAGTTTGTTCAGTTTCCACATGTGTGTAGGCTTTTTGTTATTTCTGTTGTTGAGATCCAGTTTTAATCTATGGTGATCAGATAGGATACAAGGGATTATTTCAATCTTCTTGTATCTGTTGAGACTTGTTTTGTGACCAAGTATATGGTCTATTTTGGAGAAGGTTCCATGAGGTGCTGAGAAGAAGGTAAATTCTTTTGTGTTTGGGTGCAATGTTCTGTAGATGTCTGTAGGTCTGTTTGATTCATGACCTCTGTTAGAGTTATTGTATCTTTGTTTAATTTCTGTTTTGTGGACTTGTCATTTGTTGAGAGTGGTATGTTGAAGTCTCCCACTATTAATGTGTGGGGATCTGTGTATGGTTTAAGTTTTATGAATGTTTCTTTTACAAATGTCAGTGCCCTTGATTGGGGGCATAGATGTTCAGGATTGTGATATCTTCCTGGTGGAATTTTCCCTTGATGAACATGAAGTTTCCTTCTCCATCCCTTTTGATTAATTTTGGTTGAAAGTCTATTTTATTAGATATTAGTATGGCTACTCCTGCTTGCTTCTTGGGATTTGCTTGTAGATCCGTCTTCCAGCCCTTTATTCTCAGGCAATGTCTATCTTTGTGACTTAGGTGTGTTTCTTGTATGCAGCAGATTGTTGGGTCTTGTTTATGTATCCATTCTGTTGTTTGTGTCTTTTTATTGCAAAATTGAGTCCATTGATTGGAAGCCTGGACATGTGCTGAAACTGTAACTTTTCTCAAGAACTTTTCCGGTGGGGTGGGGTGTCGGCTGAGTGCTGTGAGGTCAAACCTGCTGTTCCCCTCTCTGTGGGTCACCCAACAGAGAGACTCAGTCTCTGGAGCTCTGGTGCCCACAGTTCTATTAGGGGCAGTTACTCAGGTGAGCAGGCAGGACCCTGTGTCCCTGGCTTTGGGCTGGCGCCTGGGCGTCCACCGGACCTGGATCTTTTTTCAGGGATTGTCTGGGTGACCTAAGGTTGGTCCTGATTGTTTCCTGCACCATGGGATTTTCTCTCCACTGAAAATCCCAGTCTTTCGTGTTGTGGGGCCCATAGTTCAGTCCGGGACAGTGATCAGAGCACACTGGCATGTGGCTCTGGGCTGGCGACCAAGCGCCTGGTGGAACTGGGACCTCTTTCGAGATTTAACTGGGAGAGTTGCAGGTGATTGAATCCCACTCCGTGGGGTATCGTCTCACCTGGGAAATACAGGTCGCTGGTGTTTTAGGATGGAGAGTTCTGTCTGCTGGTCACAGTGCAGATCCTGCTGTGCTGCTGGTCAGAAAGAGTGTCCTCCAGGCGTCAACATCTTGGAACTCCCAACACCTGACTTTTAAAAACTAGTTAGAAGAATCTGGGGGATGCCTTTTGTCAGGACCATTTCTAAAAACCTGAACATACACACACAAAACAAACAAAAATTAAAAAAACAAAAAACCTGGAAAAGTATCTCTAAATACTGTCTTCCAAAATCTACATGGAAATCATTATGAGGCCATTTTTAAGTGGGAAAAACATCACTTCACACAGTGACTAAAAATAAATAAATAAATAAATAAATAAATAAATAAATAAATAAGTCCTGCTCAAGAATTCTCACCCCCAGTTTCATAGAACACATCTAAATAAGTCAGTAGTGTTGGTGGGTTGCTAGGAAATACTGAAGTTTAAAGTGCATAAGTGATAGCTCAAAAAACGTGGATCCATCTAGAAAGCAAATTATAAAATTTAAGTGGACAATCTGAGCTGTAAGTGTACATTTTAAGACATTGCAAAATGCTATAACTGTACAGAATAACACACTCATAAACTTATACTAACCAGGTGACCTGCACTGCTTATAACAGAGCCAGGAAGATGTTAATATTCAATAATATTACTTGCTAACTCTTGATCTAGTTGCATCTTTAAAATCCTTTAGTTTAAGCAAACAAACAGGACGCTTCCAATATAGTACTGTGAGTACCACGACTATTCCAAGAATGTTAAGTTATAAATTAACTAAAATCAATTATCCTTGATAATTTTGCTAAGTATTCCTATTCCTACTCTTCCTTGGGAATTTGCTTTCCCCAAAATATTAAAGTAAAATGAGGTTCTCTTTAAGTGTGTGAGTGGAAAAGTATGAATAGTTTTCTAATTGTCCATTTTAGGATTTTTAACATATTCAAAATGTGTGATGAGGATTTTTAAAGGTCTAGTTTGGATAAAAATAATTAGAATTTGGGGTGCTGGGAATGATTACTCAGTCAATAAATCACTTGACTTGCAAACCCCAAGAGCTGAGTTCCATTTCCAGAGACCACACTAAGATAAATACCAAAAGTGGTGGCACTTACTTGCAAGGCCAGCTCCAGGGAAGTAAAGTAGGTGTGTTCCTGGGACTCACTGGCCAGCTTCAGGGAAGTCAAGTTAGGTGGATCCCTGGGACTCGCTGGCCAGCCAGTCAAGCCTATATGATGACTTCCAGGTCAATCAGAGCATTTGTCTTTAAAAAATAATAATAAGGAGATAGCTACAGAAGGAGACTAAAGTCTGTCATTTGGCTTCCATGTGCACATCCACATGCATGAGCTCTGAGTGTCAAGGCAGGAATTATTTTCACAAATATTGAGTTTCATTTAAAGGCAATGACAGTTACTTTGTTTTCTCTTTACTCAAAATAGTTATTTACTTTTTCATAAATTAAAACAAAGTAAGAGTAATAAGCTTTGAAATTTAAATCAATAATAATGAATGAATTTTATAGTGTGTCTATAGCTTTACCATTACCTCAAGAGTACATGATTATGTTTGTTGAAGACTTAGAAATAATACGTTCAATCATTCAGGATTGGCAAAAAGAAAAAAAGAAATCTGCGCTTTCATGCTTTGTTGCTGTTATTTCATCGCTTATTTTGAAAATGCTGTGATGAAAACCTTTGGAAATCCAGACTTCTGGGCTTCTTGCACAGACTCTATGGAACTAGAGAATAATTGCATCTGAGTTTAAATCTTTACTTTTGTAGTTCATCAGCGTCATCTGTCACGTATGTGTCACTGAAATGAGAAAAGCTTTAGAAGTCAGGAAAAAATTAAAAACAAATTAATGTGGGAAGATGATATAAATCAAGTGGCAAAGCCAAGAGTGAATTATCAAAGGATCTCTCATCAGGAGGGACCACATTTTCCTTTCTCTCAGAAGGACCCCATTATGTGTGTTTGTTTGTGCTATTATCGGTCAAGTGGCATGTTAAAAAAATAAAAAGAATTTGTTAGGATTCAGAATATGTTTTACTCTGATAGGAAAAAATAGTGGCCCCTCAAATTTAATTTGGAAAGACATCAACCCTGAAAGTCTATGCAGACCCTGGCTAGTAATGAGTGCTATGAAAAACAAATATTATTATAACATGAGATATGAATAAATATTCCCACATAGAAAAAATACAACTATGCCATATTTACTCTATCTTCAATCCTCAGAATTTATTTCACTAAATATGGTAGTTAGATGTTTTTGTGCAAGACACATGCTGTGTTTATGGAGAATGGAATCAAAGAATTAAAACAAGTTTTGCTTGTATTTCCTATGCATGCTTTCCTGGGGGAAACCACATGGACATAGCAATGGGTTTTAAAAGACTTATCTACCAAGAAATTTGAGGAAAAGTCAAAGGTAGATAGAAATTTAAACACAAAAAATTACTTATCTGGCTACTGTCCAGCTACCATACCTAGTTTTCAGTAGAGAAATATAAACAGAGCCATGCTGTAGTCTTCCAGGAAAAGAGTGATTGGGTGTAAGTATGGTGTGTGTGTAATACAGGAATGCAAAAGAGAATTCGGTGCATAATAAATGCCTATATGTTTAATTTATTGTAAGTTACCTCCAAGTGGTATACACATAAAGTACTAAAGCCTTAGAGTAAATGTCCCAGTCTTGAGCTCTGTCAGCATTTCAAAACTTAGGCACAGGAGCTGAAAACCAGAGTTTGGGAAAGTGGGATAAAGAGTTAGCTGCTGGAAGATATCACAGGAAGAGCTCAAGCTATTTTTGGCAAGTTCTTTAAAGAAAGTTTTATACTGGCTCAGGTTGAGGATGAGTCATAAGTTGGAAAACTGGATAAAAGAGAAATTGGTTAATTGGCAGTTTTTTTCTGACTAATCAATAGGGGGGTTGATATAAAGAATAGAAGTTTCTATTTCTTTAATGTAAAGAAGTTTGGAGTGGCTGTACCTCATGGGTAAACAAAAGGAATCAAATGGGAAAAGTTGGTTATTTGCAAGAAACTACTTCCTGAACACAAAGGATGGGAAAACTTGTTTAATTTTTTCACCATGATTACAGGGCAAAAGGTAAGATTCAAAATCATCAGTCATGATCACTTCCTTCATCTGCTCTTGACCATTTGCATCTCTCCTGCAAAGATGCCAGGGGAGACACATTACTGTAGAAAGTGGAAGAAAGAGAGGGATTGGAAGGAAGGATGACACTGGAAAGTCTTCAAAGAAGGTCTGCTTACAACAACAGAATATGAGCTGAGACTGAGCGTTTTAAATTATCTCACTTTGGGCTTGATGATGCATTTCAGTGGGTAAACACATTCTGCTCAAGCATGAGGAGCTGAATCTGAATCCCTAACAGCCACATAAAAACCCAGGTGCAATGGCTTATGGCTGTTACTCCAGAGCTGAGTCAGGAGAAAGGCCAACCTCTAGAAATTGCTGACTAGATTACCTGAAAGGGAAAGTTATGAGTTTAATGAGATACTGTCTCACAAAAAATAAGGTGTCATGTGACAGAGGAAGCCAGACTACAGACATTGACCTCTAGCTTCTCATGCTGCCTGGAGGAAAACACCAGCATATACCTCTCTCTCTGTCTCTGTCTCTGTCTCTCTCTCTGTCTGTCTCTCTCTGAGATAGGGTTTCTCTGTGAAGCCTTGGCTGGGATTGCTTTTATTTTAACTAATTAAGTTTTATTAATTACAATGTATTAATTTTATATCTCTCCCTCTTCCCCTATCAATCCTACCCTCCCTCTTTTCATCCCATGTTTCTCCCCCAGTCCACTGATAGGGGAGGTCCTCCTCCCCTTCCCTCTGACCATATCCTATCTGGTTTCATCAGGACTGGCTACACTGTCTTCCTCTGTGGCCTGGTAAGGCTGCTCCCCACTCAGGGGGAGGTGATCAAAGAGCAAACCACTGAGTTCATGTCAGAGACAGTTCCTGTTCCCCATACTAGGGTACCCACTTGGATTGAGCTGCCATGGGCCACATCTGTGCAGGGGTTCTAGGTTATCTCCATGCATGGTCCTTGGTTGGGGTATCAGTCTCAGAAAAGACCCCTGGACCCAGAATTTTTGGTTCTGTTGCTTTCCCTGTGGAGCTCCTGTCTCTTCCAGTTCTTTCTATCTCCAGCTTCTTTCCTAAGATTCCCTGCACCCTACCCAAAGTTTGGTTGAGTCTCAGCCTCTACTTTGATACCCTGCTGGGTGGAGTCTTTCAGAGGCACTCTGTGATAGGCTCCTGTCTTGTTCCCTGTTTTCTCCCTCTTCCGATATCCTATCTGAATGAGGATTGATTATCTTGCATAGGGCTCTCCCAGAAGGCCATTTTTAACCATAAAATACCACACACATGATATACTTTTATAATTAACTTAATGGTAGTCATGTGATTAACAACTATGGCCCAAGCAACTTATTGATTGTTTGAGTCGCAGAAATTCCTTTAAAAACAAAATGTGAAAGATAACTCAGAAATACTGTGGCAAGATGAATATGTAGATGTTGCACGAAACACTTAAAATTTTCTTGTCATATTTTTTCAAATCCAAAAATAATAGATTTGTATAGGATAATATGATTTCTTGTAGGTTGGATGCTTTTTTATTTTTCTCCTACATTCAATGGACTCAACTCTCCAATAAAAAGACACAGACTAACAAAATGGTTGCGAAAACAGGATGGGGTTGCTTTGTAGGCCTGGCTGGCCTTAAATTCAGAGATCCACCTGCCTCTGCCTTCTTGAGTATTGGGATTATAGGCATGTGCAACCTCGCCCAGTTTCTCCATCCATTTAAATGATAAAAACAACTAAAAGGGAAATGTAGAGCCACAACATTCCCTCAGCTGAGCAGAGTTTTATTCCTAGAATCAGATTGGTTTCTAAAACTGTGAATATGAGAGACACATGAGGCAGCCTGTCAGCAATGATCTGGTCGGAAAAAAAACAAACAGCAAAACAACAACAACAGAAAAAAAAAAAAAAAACAAGCTGTTACGTGTATGCGTGAAGCCTTTTTACAGCAGGTGTTCACTGAGTTTGCCTGGCCTGAATCAGAACAGAAAGACACATCTGATAACGCAGTGAATATGCACACACCAATGATTTTATTATGTCTCAGCTGCCTAGGATGAGGAGGCATGTTAAATTAAGTGGGTGGTGATTTTTTCCTCCTGGGAAATGCTCCATAAATTTAAACTGTATAAACCTTTGGATTCCTTGTGGCTCATTGTCTTAATCAAGAGCACCACTTAACTATATGATGGCTGGGTAGATGGCTCAGAAAGAGCTTGCTGCCCAAACACAAGGACAGGAGTTTTGATCCCTGACACTACCTAAATGATGGGAATGGTGGGATGATTCTGTAACCCCAAGTTGAACTGGTGAGCAACAGGCTCAGTAAGAAACCCTGACTTTAAAATCAGATGAAGAACAACAGAGAAAGACAGCTGCCCTTAGAACTCTGGTGTCCACAACATGCAAACTTTGGGCAAACATCCACATCTGCACCCATACAAACATGCGTGTATATGCAATACACATACACACACACATGCATGCACAGCAAAAAAGCACTATATTGATAATTTGAAAGTTTATTCTGTGAATTAATAATCCAATAAGAGCTCAAGAAAATAGCTATTCAAAACAGAACAGCACCTATTATTCCTGTAATAGAACACCACTATCAAATATGGAAAAAATACACCATAAATTACATAATTAATTTTGTATGGCTGAGAAGAAAATGGTTCTGGTCCTAAGTAATACAACGCTGATAACTCTCATTCAATTTCACTGTTTAGGAAGAGTTAGACCTTTTATCACCACTGTGATAAATTAGGAGTGGAATGGAGTTTGTGTCTTCCGTAATTTTGCAGTAATAGTGTCATTTCTGACATACTTTGTCTCTGTCATCAAGGTAATATGATTTGTTTCTTAATTACATTTCTGGGCAAAGGTAAAAATAACAAAGAACTGCAGCAGTGAATTCATCATCTTCCAATGTTACAGTGAGCCTTGGTTAATGGTAAAAGGGTAGCGAGAAAAGAGGCTCTGAAAACCAGATTACTTTTGCCTTTTTTCTTCCTTGTACTCTTGCTGGGTGTTATTATTCTGCATTCCATAAATTAAATGTAATTACATTTTAGTTTCATATCTAATTCTTAGAATGTTGAAGTGATTATTGTAGTTTACCAAGAAGCCCACAGAGGTGCATGCAAAGTGGAATGAGCAAAATACACCCTGACTTCTATATGCTATCATCAAGAATCCATTTCAACACAGTTTTAGGGAAGGGACAGTTATGCCTAAATTGCTCTGCCAGCTAATGGAGACCACCACAGGGACACCAAAAACCTCACACATGATGAATTTTAGGACTTTTCCATTATCTTTTATTCAGCAATATTCACAATGTCCATTCTAACATTTGGTGAATGATTCTGAGTAAGAAGCATCTTTTTCTCCCTTCTCACGTACATCACTCTTGAAGATCCAGTAAGTTCAGTCCTCCTTCAAGTCTCCTCTAAAAGCAATCAGCTCTTCATATCACCTGCAGCATAAACCGAGAAAACATTCCTCCTCCTCCTTCTCCTTCTCCACCTGCTCCTCCTCCTCCTCCTCCTCACTTCCAACCTGGAGAGTCAGCTGAGTACAATCTGGTAGAGCAGGCTGACCTCAGCTGACACTCTCCAAACATTTATATAGCACTGTGCTAAATGTGAATAAAAATAAAAATAAATAAAAATAGAGCCCGAGGCCTCCCAGCACTGACAATGTATTAATCCACTTGGGAAGACTCTCATAAGTTTATTCACACTGAACTGTTATTAGTTGACAAGTGTTAGCTCCATAAGGTCTTATTACGACAGGTTCCTTAGCAACCCAGTTCCTCCTCCGAAGCTCAGCGTGTAGCTGAGGGAGAGGCTGATTCCTGGGGTATTGCTATGCAGAAGGAGCTCTGGAACAAATCTGTCAGAGAATTATAAAGTTACCCATCTGAAACTCTGGAGAATCACCTGCCATCCTATTTCATCATGGGCCTTTTAGAGAATGTGCTCCCAGAAATGTCCCTTAACAGATTTTTTTCTGTCAACTGAGGGGGCAAGTGTGCATGTCTGACCTTGGAGCCTGAAGCTTCAGGAGATTCCTTTTCTCATTAAGGGTTTTATTCCCTTTAAAAGCACCATAATGTGCTTTGAAAAACTGCTTTCCTTTAAGAGATTGTTTCCCAGCCTGATGTACTTTGCAGAGTAATGGCTGCAGAATTTAAGTTCAATGGACAGTGATCCTAAAGGCCACTATTGCAAGTGTGCAGAAGAGGGAACTTTAGACTGGAAATCAAGTGCCCTCCTGAGTGAGCTTTACCTTTTGGTGAGTGCCCAGATGAGAGGTATCCTAAAGAAAAGCCACAGGAAGACAGTTTACATAGGCTATTGAGAGGAAATAACTGTACCTGTGTGCATTTATAAGATTTCCAAATTATAGTATGTCAATATATAGGAATATGAAAATATATAATTTATATATTTAATCAGTGATTTTAGGAACAAAACACTGAGAAATTAACACTGACACTTTTATACAACAGAAATACTTTTTAAAAATTTGGCCGAACATCACCAATAAATAAAAATAAAATCTAGATTTTATTTTACCCTCAAAATATTATGACCTACTCAATATTTAGGCAAGGTTTTTGATTTTTTGGTGATTTTTAAAAATAAATTTGGGTATAAGGTATATGAAACCAAATTGCAGTTCCAGTTAAGTTTTTATTTATGAGCCTAGAGCTTAGATAAACTTCCCATCAGGTGTAAACACCATTTTGTCCTCATTTGTTCTTGTCTGAGGAAAAGTAATGGCTGTTCATGTTAATACAGGGAAAACAAGTAAGAGTGAGGCACTCATCTCCATGGCTTACATAGGTTAAGCCAAATGCTCTATTTGGATGTGCATACTACCCATATCACCTCAAGAACAAAAATAACAAGTATGTCAAGCACAGAGACTGGAAGTAATGAAGGCACTGAGGGAGGTGGGGGCATCTCTGGGATTTTCCAGAGACCTGGGATAGAGGAAGTCCCAGGAAGTCTATGGGGGTCCTCCTAGCTGAAACTCCTAGCAGCAGGGGGATATGGAGCCTAAAGAGCCACCTCCTGTAGCCAAGCAGGACTTCCAGTGGAAGGAGAAGGACACCAATCCTCACAAAACTTTAAACCCAATTTTTGTCCTACCTACAAGATATTCAAGGGAAAAGATGGAGCAAAGATTGAGGAAATGGCCAACCAAAGACTGGCCCTACTTGAGACCCATCTCATGGGAGAAAACCAATCATTGATACTATTGATGATACTCTGTTATGCTTGTAGACAGGTGCCTCACATAATTCCTCTCAGAGGGTTCACCGAACAACTGATGGAAACAGATGCAGAGACCCACAGCCAACAATTAGACAAAGGCCAGGGGGTCCTATGGAAGAGTTGGGAGAATGATTGGAGAGCCTGAGGGGTCAAGGACTCTCCAAGAAGACCTAAAGAATCAACTGACCTGGCTCAGGTGGGCTCACAGAGACTGAACCACCAACCAAAGAGCATGCATGGAGAGGTCCTAGGCCCCTACACATATGTAGAAGATGCACAGCTTGGTCCTCATGTAGATCCCTCAACAACTAGAGTGGAGCGATCTTTGACTGTGATGCCTAGCTCTGGATCCAATTCCAATAACCAGGCTGTCATGTCTGGCTTGCCTAGTTATGCTGTGACTTAATATGCCAGGGCAGTTTGGTACCCATGGAGTAACTCCCCCTTCTCTGAGGAAAGGGAAGAATGAGGAGAGGAGTGGAGGGGGAATTGGGAGAAGAGGAGGCTATAATCAGGATGTAAAGTGAATAAATAAATAAGATCAAAAATGAGAAAATAGCAATGTATCAAAGCAGATATTAAGACTCACAATCAAGCCTTTGACAGAGGGTGGGAAGTAATAATAAAAATAGGGGAAGTTAGTGAGACTTGGGGAGAACAAGAGCTCCACAAAGACCAAACTGAGCAGGGCACAGGGGTCTTATACAAGACAGTTTCTCCAACCAAGGACCGTGTATGGATATGGCCTAGAACCCCCGCTCAGATGTAGCCCATGGTAGCTCGGTGTCCAACTGAAGACCCTAGTAAGGGGAACAGGGACTGTTTCAGTCATGAACTCGATGGCTGGCTCTTTGACCCTCCCCAATGGTGGACTTGGAGGGGGTGGGGAGGAGATGAGGGAGGGATGGGGAGAGTGGGAGGGAATGAGGGAGGGGGCTACACCTGGGATGCAAAGTACCTAACCTGTGATTGATACAAAAATAAATAAATTACATTAATAATAAAAAAGAAAAATCCACACACCAGATAGGAATTAGATGGTCTCTGAAGTCCTTTCCAAATGAAAAGCAAAGAGCCTCAAGGATGAAAGCAGAAAGGACAAAAAGAGGCTGGTGGACATATGGAGAAGAGTGAGCATGTGTGCAAATAAATAAATGAAATAATAAATAAAATCTGAATCTGAAAAAAAAAGCAAAACCACACCTTGATATATATGTACCAGTCTAATATGTTGGCTAAGAACTATAGGTATAGGAAAGAATACTGGCTGGAAAAAGTAACAAGCAAGGATTCCTTGTCTGTTTTAGGGAATACATAGCGTGTGACACAAGAAACACTGAAAATATAGGTAATATTATACAACTCAGGATCATTATGCAAACTGAAAAAGTTGTAATTAGGAATATATATGTTTATATATACATGCAAATAAGATTTTTTAATTTATTTTTATTAATTACAGTTTATTCACTTTGTATCCCCCTGTAGCTCCCTATATCCTCTCCCAAACCCACCCTACCTCCCTCTTCCCCACTTGTGCCCCTCCCCCATCCCACTGATAATGGAGGTCCTCCTCCCCTTCCCTTTGATGCTAGTCTATCAGGTAGCATCAGGACTGGCTGTATTGTCTTCCTCTGGGGCCTGGTAAGGCTGCTCCCCCATCAGGGAGAGGTGATCAAAGAGCAGGTCAATCAGTTCATGTCAGAGACAGTCCCTGTCCCCATTACTATGGAACCCACTTGGACATTGAACTTCTATGGGCTACCTCTGTGCAGGGGTTCCAGACTCTCTCCATGAGTGGTCTTTGGCTGGAGTATCAGTCTCAATAACAACATTTTTAAAAGAGACCACAAATGTAAAGGAAAACAGCTATAATGCTGTGACCCTTTAATACAGATCCTCATGTTGTGGTAACCTCCAGACAGAAAATTATTTTGTTTCTCCTTTATAACTGTAATTTTGCTACCATTATGAATAGTAATACAAATATCTGATGAGCAGGATTCCAAAGGTTAAGAAGTACTTACTTACAGGGAGGAGATGGAAGGGAGAAATGATGCTATTATATTATAGCCTCCAAAAAATAAAAGAAGTAATGAAATATATTAAGTACCTAAAAAAGAAACACCGTCAATCAAGGAGGTGTCGTTGGAATCTTTGTTTCAGATGCACCATGGTAGGGGCTGTGGCATATAAATAAAGCAAGCTGGCATTCTTGTGAATCTGCTTTCTCAGTCTTTCATCTTGGAGATGCCTTTACATTGAGAGACACATCCAGTTTGCTGCTGGGGTCCCCTCCATTTTAGTTAATTCTGACTGGCAAATAGATTTGGAGTTAAAGAGTTGTTGTTGTTTCTTTCCAACATAATATCTTTATTGATTATTTAGGATGTCACATCATGCATTCAAAAATATGCACTTCCCAGTCCTCCCAGGTCCACTCCCACTTGTGTGTCCTGCCCCTCACCACCCCCCCCCCCAAAAACCCAAAAAGGACAAGAATAGGGAAAAAAGGCAATTTGTGTTGTCCATGGGATCACTGGAATATAGTCAAACTCATGGTGATCAGCCCCTTAAAGAGCGCTGAGTCCTGCCTCATCCACACCCACACCAGAAGCCCCCAATTTTGGAGAGCAACACTTCAGTGTCCTTATCAAAATTCTTAGAGTATTATTAGTGTGAAATGGTCATCATTCTCTGCACATAATGTCAGAACATGTGGATGTCCTTGCAGACGCTATTGTCAGAAAACACAAGGAAAAGAAAGAAATGGTGAGGGGAAAAAAAGAGAGGGAGAAAAAATGGAGTGGAAAGAGAAGAGGGGAGAGAGGAAACCTGTTTGATGCTCACTATCCTCTAGACTTGATAATATATTCAAAATATGCAATTTAATAATATTAAAAATATTCAGTTCAATAAATAAATATTTTTTAAAAAACAAATCATCTTTAGGTGTATAGATTTAGTATGTTTATCCTATCTTATGGGTCTAGTACCCACTTATAAGTGGACCTGGGTTAAAATGATCAATCCTCTCTTAGAAAGACAAATGGGATAGACAGTGGAAGTAGGAGAAAACAAGAAACAGGACAGGAGCCTGCCACAGAGGGCCTCTGAAAGACTCAACCTAGCAATGTATCAAAGAAGATGCTGAGACTCATAACCAAACCTTCGGCAGAATGCAGGTAATCATATGAAAAAAGGGGGAATACATGCCAGGGAGTAACAGCCTGGCTAGATCCCAGGGGAGGGCATTGTAGCCAGCTCTGAGGAGACAAGATGAACTGGGGTAGGATGGAAGGGGAGGAGATCCTCCCCTGTAGGTGGACTTGGAGTGGGTGGGGAGGAAATGAGGGAGGGATGGGGAGAGTGGGAGGGAAAGAGAGAGGGGGCTACACTGGGGATGCAAAGTACCAACCTCTGATTGACATAAAAATAAATAAATAAATTTTAAAAAAAAGAAAGAAAATTTAAGAAACCAAAAAAAAAAAAAAAAAGAAAGAAAGAAAAGAAAGAAGGGGGAGTTAATATGACCTGGAGAGGACAGAAGCACCATAAGGACCAGGGGTCCTTCTATTAGACTGTTTCTCCAACCAAGAACCATGTGTGGATATAACCTAGAACCCCTGCTCGGATGTAGCCCATGGTAGCTCAGTATTCAAGTGAGTTCCCTCATAAAGGGAACTCAATGGCTGGCTCTTTGACCTCCGCCCCCCTCTCGAGGGAGGAGCAGACTTGCTAGGCCACAGAGGAGGACATAGCAGCCAGTCCTGAAGATATCTGATAAGTTGGGTCAGATGGAAGGGGAGGAGGACCTCCCCTATCAGTGGACTTGGAAAGGGGCAGGGAGAAGACAAGGGAAGGAGGGTAGGATTGGGAGGGAATGAAAAAGGAGACTACAGCTGGCATACAAAGTAAATAACCTGTGATTAATATAAAAAGATAAAAATTGTAAAAAACATATCAGTTAAATGTACTTTTTAAATCACTACATAAATGAAGCTTACTTAATAGAGCTCAGAATGCCAATATTTTGCTCTAACAATTCTATCAAAGAAACCACATCTCAAACTAGCAAAACTCAGTGCAGAAGTGATGATTGCAGAAAAATCAATTCATATCATGATCATTTGTGGCTTAGAAACATTATTGAGAAGCCAAAACATATACAGTGTTTCATACCCTACTGTACTTGCCAAAATTTTTGACACTGTAAATATGATATGGCTTCAGTGTTTACAAATCAACTCTGTGAATCCATTTTATAGCAATGAACTCTTAGATTATGCTGCAAGAAGACAAAGAGGGAGACTAGAACAAGATTTCTAAGGAAAGGAATCAGCATGATAGAACTGTTATATAATTTAACTCTTTGGTATCTCCAGCCTGTATTGATGCTTTGCTCTCATCTACAAGTCTACGTGGTTTCCTTTCCTACTCCTCCTCCTTCTTCTTTTTCTTCTTCTTCTGGTTTTTGTTTGTTTGTTTGTTTTGTTTTTTGAGACAAGGTTTCTGTGTAGCCTTGGCTGTCCTGGGCTCACTTTGTAGATCAGGCTGGCCTCAAAAGAAGAAATTTGTCTGTCTCTGCCACCCTGAGTGCTTTCCTTTACTTCTAACCATTGCAAGTACACTTTCTTTTCAAAACAATTCTAGTAAATTTGAACCAACCTATCTTGCTCTAAAGAATGAGAAAAAGACTACATCTATTCAAAACATCCATTCAAAACATTTACAGTAAGTGATTCAAGGCAGGCATTCCACCTTATCTGAAGCAGGAAAATGACCCTTCCACAAGACCCTTTCAGAAATCCCTGGAAAGGGAGGCTCGATTTGTAAGTTATTAACCACCACGTAAGGGACTCTGTCTGATGATGAATTTGACTCAAGGAAATCTGAGGTTTTACAACCCATTATAATAATAACAAAATAATAATAAAAATAATAACAAAATAATAGAGCTCGAAATAATAAAATTTACGAGCTCGAAAAATATTGAAGGGTATTTCAGGAAATAATTCAATGGGATTCTTACATAGATCTCTAAAAGACTCCACCCAGCAGGGGATCAAGCAGATACAGTGACTCACAGCCAAACTTTGAACAGAGCGCAGGGAATAGAAGTTCCTGGAGAGGACAAGAACCCCAAAAGGACACCAACAAACCCAAAACAGCTGGGTCAGGGGGTACCACAAATATTAATACATCAACCAAAGACCATGCACAGAGAGGACATAGGCCCCCTGCCTAGATGTAGTCCATAGACAGCTCAGTTTCCATGAGGGTTCCCAAGTAAAGAGAAAGGAGAGAGTCTCTGACATGAACTCGGTAGCCTGCTCCTTGATCACTTCTTTCTGGTGGGGAGACCCAGCCAGCCCACAGAAGAAGAGAATCCAAGCAGTCCTTATTGGACCTGATAGGCTAGGGTCAGACAGCAGGGGAGGACTTCCCCTATCAGTGGGCTAGGGTAGGGCTGGGAGGAGACGTGGGAGGGGGCTACAACTGGGATACAAAATGAATAAATTGTTAATTTTTTTAAATTAAAAATGGAAAAAGGGTATTCCTCATCATTTACTTTAACCCTAATCTCTAACATTGTTTGTAGGTAAAAGATAAACTATGTTGGTGGGGCTGGGAGAAAGGGGTCCTATAAAACAGTCCAAGCCCTGTTCCTGTTAGTGCGACCTAACAGGCTAGTGCAAAATCCCTGGAGCCAGTGTCAAGATAAGGACTTAATCTTAAAATGAAGTTGTCTTAATCTTGAGGCAGCAGCATGTCCTAAGAGAAAGACAGTCAGGATATCAACCATAACTACACTTTCACAGGAGTTAACAAGTTTTTAATCAAAAGGGTTTTAAGAATGCATGGGATTTGGAGAAGAAACACATTTTAAACTCAATCAATTTGGATGGCTGGATGATGTGGGTAGGATAGATAAAAGAACAGAACCACAGACCTGTGAGCTGTGTTTCCCATGGATAAATCTCTCTTCCTGTTGAGACTGTCTTCTATTACATTCTTTTCATGCTCATTGTCTAGGGACCTTACACTGTCTCCAAATTAAAAGCTCCCTACAGCCTCAATTATATTCACCCTCCCTATTCTGCCTTCCTTGAGAGGGTTATAGAAGGGAAACAAAATATAAGTTGTGTGATTAAGATGTTCTAAGATGAAAGGTGTACTAGCTGGTTTTGTGTGTCAAGATGACACAAGCAAGAGTCATCAAAGAGGAAGGAGCCTCAGGTGAGGAAATGCCTACCTGGAGATGGAACTGTAAGGCATCTTCTCAATTAGGGAATAATGGGGGAGGGACCAGCCTATTGTAAGCAGTGTCATCCCTAGGCTGGTGGTCCTATGTTTTATAAGAAAGTAGTCAGAGAAAGCCATGTGGAACAAGCCAAGCACTCCTCCATGGCCTCTGCATTAGCTCCTGCCTCCAGGTTCCAGCCTTGCCTGAATTCCTGTCTGACTTCCTCCTGTGAAGGACTATGATCTGGAAGTGTAAGCCAAATAAACCCTTTCCTCCCCAACTAGTTTTTTGATCATAGTGTTTCCTCAAAGCAATAGAAACAATAGGACAAGAAGCAATGTGGATTTACTCTACACTATGTAATGTTCTCATTTTTCTCCCCTGGGGTACACAAATGCTATTGTGTTTTCTCAGATAAGTTGGTAGGAGAGGAAGTCTATAAAACCACTGTCATGTAGTAATAAAATAAAAACGTTGTTTATTTGTTTGGGTAGCAGCTAACTTAAAGAAAGCTCATGCTAATTTTTATAGTAGATGGAAAGGATCTGGACCTTGACAAAGTATAGATACATAAGAATGTAAATCTTTAAACATACTGAACAGTGCATCTATGATCTTTGTGTTTCCATATATATTTCCTCAGTGAAAAATAAAAATCAATGCCCATAATAAAGTTTTTGAAGTATAGAGAAAAAAAATCAAGCAAATAACTCTAAAATCCTGGGCTGGTGAATATGCCTCAGTGGATAATATGTACACAGGACTCTGAGAACTGGAGTTCAAATTCCCCCAGATCCACGTAAGCGCCTGGTCATCCAGGTATCAATCACACTTAAAATTCCAGTACTTGGAAAGCAGAGACAAATCCTTGGAAGAAGTTGTTTAGCCGGATCAATAACATCCATGAACTCTGATTTCAACTGACAGACCCTGTCTCAATGAATACGGTGGAGAGCAACCTAGGAAGACTCCCAGTGTCAGCCTTGGCCCTCTAACATACAGCTGTGCAAACATTTGCATCCTCACACATGGAAACACACACACATATGTGAAAACAACAACAATAAAATCACAGGTCTCTGCCTGTCACCAGTTATACACAATTACAAAAATCAGGTAGTCTTAAGTTTAGTAAGAGTTAAAAAGTAAATTCCCTATGGTAAAAAGCAAAATGAAATGAATGGAAGCTCACTTCAATCCTCATGTCCATTTCTACTATATATTTTCTCTGTAAAACATCTTGAGATATTTGTGTTCACTACTATTCGAAATCTATCTTCATTTTTTGTTTACTTGAGACAGAGTCTGTCTAAATTAATCAAGCTGACCTTAAACTCACAGTATAATACAGGATAGCCTTCAGCTGTGCCTTCTGGCCTCATCCTCCTAATTACTGAAAGGAGTTAACCTAGAGTGTTCTGAACATAATTCCTGAAAGTTATCACAATATTTTTCTTCTACTGAAAGTGAATTGAAAGGGGTATATGAAGATCATATCCCAGATTGGGTTTATATGGAGAAGAGATTAAATCACATTTCCCCATTTTTTTAGCCCCATTAAATTTGGACAATAAGAATATGCATAGTACCTAGTACTTGCTCATAATGGTAATCAATAAACTTTCCAGTTTTCTATTTTGAAATCTTGCCTTAGTTTCAATTTGCAATGTATTTTTAGTGTAATAAGGACTTAAAAATTTTGAAGTCTGGATACAAAGCGAATAAAATAATAAAATGTAATTAATATAAAAAAATAAAAATTTAATTAAAAAAATTTTTAAGTCTGTATACATGTGCTAAATGCTTGCATATATATTGGTCTATTTGCATGTATTTTATCAGTTTTGTTTGTGTAGTTAAAACATAGCCCATTTTAAGGACACTGAATCCTAGCCTTTTTATTTAACCTCTGGGTGTTTGTGCTTGGATAACTAAATGAAACAAAGTGACTCTTAACAAAACATATCTAAGTTTAATACTAATCCTCACCATGAAGGCACAAGAATGGATGACTTATTATTAGGTATAAATAAACAAATGTAGGCATACTTTTTAATCTTTTTTTTTTTTTGAGGTTTACCTTCCAACCTCCTCACCTTAGGTAGAAAAGAAAGGTTAGTGGGGAGAAGGGCCATAGCTATACTGAAGGTTATTGGTACAGTACCAGTCTCAGTCATTAGGAAATCTAGTAGTACAGCAAATCAGCAAACACAGCAAGTGCAGCAGGACAAACGTGCAACAACATGGGGAGTAGCAGCCTTCCTCTTTCTCTGAGATCTCCTGCTCTCTCCTGACCTCTCATTTTTATACCCTCTCTGAGTCCTCAGAATTCCACCAACTGCAACTAGCGAAGACCACGCCCTCTTTGAACCACATGAGGCCATTATGAGCTGTGCATAAACTAAAAGCAGCCACATATCCCACACTTGGGATTAAAACAAAAACATATTTGCATAACATAACTGAGTTTTTAAAGAAGCCAAAACTTCCTCTACAAACAAGGGTAGCAGTGTGAATAAGGGCTTTACATATTCAATATAAGTCATATAACAGATAGTAAGCAATTCATAGGTTTATTATAAAAGTTTTTAAAATAATTTATTAAATAGTTTCTATCAGATAACTGCTTAATAACCATTGTTTATTACTTTCAGAAAAATGCATTATTTCCTATTTTAAAAGTAAAATGATAATTAAAGATTAGAAGACCTAAATTTTAGTCTGGCTCCTAAAACCAGTTTAACTTTGGGTCACTTAACAAATTGTTCTACTTCTGCAGGCCAGAGATATTTTTTTTTAACTACAAAATTAAAAGTCTGAAATAAGCTGTCTCACTAAAACCTTCTTTCACGATAACTTCCATTATTTTATTTTCTTAAAATAAAGTAACCAATTCTCTAAGCTAGGAAAATGTGTAAGACTTTTAAAAAATAGCTGAGAAGATAATTTAGAGGCACAGACTAAGGTTAAGAAATAAATGTTGTCTTAGACACCGAGGCAACAAACATGTGAAGAACAAGTTGAAAAGAGTCAGGAACCATTAATATTCCATTTGTAATACCACCCAGTGCTCATTAAGTGACTAGGCTCAAGGCTGGAATACAAAGGGATTTTTGCAGATTTGTATGGGTTGCATCTCAAATGAAATTTTGCATTATACTTTCTGCGAAAGGCTATAGCTCCTGCAAGTTATTTGGTCCACTACAGCCCTTTCTTGATGTAGCTTTAGTTCCTGCAATTTAGACTGCTGAGGGAAGTACACTGAACACTACATTGTGCCTCTTCCTGGTGCTGTTCAAATCCAAACATATCTCTCGCCAGCCAACTTGCAGCAGCTGGAAAACCTCCTTGGAAATCCTGCCAGCTTCTGTTTCTAGGCTGATTTCTAACCCATTTCCTACCTTTGTGATTTCCCACTCCTTACTTCAGTTCCTGTCATTCCCACTAACAAATAAGAGTCTCTGAGTCATTTAACAGGGCTGTGTGGAGCCATATTATTCAAGAGATGAACATATATCTAGATTAAGACTGTGTTTTCTCACTGACATAGAAAAACTTAGCATCTCACCTCAGATTTTACATTTCTCAAGTGGTTGAAAAGGACCAGGCATTTTAACAGAGTCAGTACCATGGCATTCAGATCTAAGAACCACAGGAATGACATTATTTCAGATACAGGATGTCACCAAAACAGTACTTCACAAGTGACCACACAGAACATTTAAATGGAATTTTAAAGTGTTCAAGGAAACAGTAGGAAACATTAAGACACAAACTATGTTTACTCCTGAATTACACAGCCACCATCAAGCTTCTGATAAGTACTAGCTTAAGAATCTCATTTTGAAGAAGGAAACATTAATATTCCTAAATATAAACCAAAAGTTCAAATAACACAAGCTTATTTCATATGTCACAATGTTATCTGTTTAAAGCTCTGCTTGCCTAGAGATATACAATAAGTACAAAGCTAAATAGAAATGGAAATTATTTTGTGAGCTTTCCTCCAACTTAAAAAAAAAAGTGAAAAAGATACCTTGGCACTTATTTTCAAGACAGAGATTCTTGGAATTCTTTATTCTTTTATCAGCTATGATGCCCAGGGGGAAATCTGTACAACAGACATTGTACATCTTTAATAATGAAGCAAACTACTGTAGCTCAGGTCTTTGGAGCAGCTAAGAAACCCAATTGTATGTGGGAAATGCCTGAAGAGTTTGTTTCACAGAGCTATAAATCTAGCAACATCTATGGGATAGGTTCATTGCAGTTGAAGGTAGCAAGGCAAAAGTGATGGAAACATTTTCTAGGTAATCCATAAGACTGACTGGTTTTGAGGCAGCTTTCTCATGAAACAAATTCCTTCCTTCTACACTTGAAAGCTCTAGAATTCTTCCTTGGCATTTTTTGTGTACGGACTCAAATGCTAGAGAACTTCTCATAAACATCAGTTTCATCTTTCTTGAAAAAAAAGAGAAAAATATTGAAATGACTCTTAGAAACTTTCTCTGAGTTGAAAAGTCTCCTTTATGGCCCAGTTTATCAATAATCTCCATTTTAGACAGAAAACTATGAAGCTTGACTTAGCAAATTAGATCTTGAAGATTTTGCTTCTAATGGCACTTTGCAACACCAGGCAGCACTTTATATGCCTTAGCCAGCAAAGAACAGTGACTAAAGGCTGCTATTAAGCAAGCAGACACATTAAAGATAACAATAAAAATAATTGTATTGAAAGCATCAAATAAACATTGCAGGCATAATTTCCATATGGTCCCATTTTTGGAGTCTCAAATTGATGTTTATGCACTATCCTTTGACACTTAAAATAATCTCAGTCCTAGAATGCAAAGTCTAGGTACTATAGATTTAAAGAGTTTACAATGGCTCACTGACTGATCTTTCAAAACATTTGTCAGCTGAATAATGTGTAATTTCGGTGAAAGAAAAGTAGGTTTCTTCAGATGTTTTCTTTCAAGGAATTTTAGTTCAGAACATGGTTCCTCTGGCAAGAGATCACATCCAGAGATTGTCTAGGACTGTGTGATCCAGCTGGAACACAAACATCCCTTTCATCCCAGGAGACAGGCAAGCAGGTCTCTGAGTTCAATGCCAGCCTGATATAGGGCAAGTTTCAAGTAAAGAAATGCTTAGGTCCATGTGTGGTGGTATATAATTTTCATCCCAGCACTAGGAGACAGAGAAATACAGATCTCTGAGTTCTACTCAGTTCTGTTCAGGCAATTCAGTTGAGTCAATGAGTTGAGAGGCAGTTCAGTGGACTTGAGTTTGTGATAGTTCAGGTCATGGATATCATAGGGAGCTTTATAAGAAGAGTTTACACAGACAGGCTGAAGAGAGAACAAGCTAGACACAGGTGAAGACAGAATGAGAAGGAGCCAGATGATAAGAACAGATTTCTAGATTTAGTTTGAGGACAAGCAGAGCAATTCAGTCAGTAGTAGCTGAGTTGAACTAGCCAGCCAGAGTTCAGAAAGAACTAGAAATGGTGAACTTATTCAGCAGTAAGTGTCAGAGGCTTAAAGCATTATAGGCCTATATTAGATTGTTTGGAGGCTAGAAGCTTCCAGGACTAGGCCTAGATTATCAGATGGAGGCAGGAAGCCTCAGAGATGACAATTACATCATGTAAATAAGTTACTTTAACAGTTTTCATTCAACATAATAGGGTCCTTTGTAGTGTTAGACCAGTAGCACACCAGTTCTGTCCTCACCTAGGACAACTTAGGAAAGTCAGTGAAAGAGGACACTAACACAGGACCTTAGCTAATGAGCTTTCTAATTAATTTTGTTGATGTTGGGTTCAAACACAGGGCCTTTTGTGTGCTGGGCAAGTGCATTCTCTCTGCCCTACGAACCCAGCTGTTGTCATTCCTAGTTTTAATACCCGTGATAGATCTAAGACATACATTTAACTTGGAACATGCTTATTTGAGCAAAAATCAATTGAAATTCATATAGATATTGCTCAGAACAATCAGTTTTTATTTTTAGTACATTTAATTGGTAAAGATATTTCATGTAATGAACAATTAGTGGGGGATTCACTGTCTTAAGTATTTGAGCAGTTCAAACAAACTGACTCTATGTCCTTATTCCAGAAACTCAAATGAACATATATCCTAACTAAAGGCACTCACCTGCTTTTTTTAGATGCCGCATGCATGTTTGACTTTGTAATCTAGAACAATTTAGAAGCAGAAAATTAGAAGGGAGCATGACTGTATTGGCAGGCCATCAAAGAGCAGCAAGAAATGACAGTTGACAGCCTGATAGAAAAGGGTAAGAAGAACCATAAAATAGACAAAGTAATTGTAGGAAGTAAACAACACATTGGTCCAAGACTTTGCATAGCTGCTTGAGGCAGGTGTCTTCTCAAATAATTACTTTAACAAACACAGTACAACTGATAGGAACAATGATATGACCCCATGCTCTCCAAAAAGCACTAAATTATAGAACTTGTTCACATCAGGACAGAGCATACAAAGCACTTCAGATAAATATTCCCAGAAAAATAAGTCATTTTTTTAGAGCATTAGCAATTCAGGTAGCTCATTCCATAGAATATCTTATCCTCAGTCATGCTACAACACTGCAAGCCAGCTGCACTCTCAACAAGATATGAAACATCACTGCTAGCTGCTGATGGATGACTAGGTTATCAAAACGCAAAACAGATCATCTATTTGGAAACCTGAAAGTAGCAGACTTCCACAAACTGCTTGTAGTCACACTGTTTAATATCTACAGTGTATTTCCTGGATATTTGCCACTCCTCTTTGATTGTTCATTTATGTTGTAAGTCTAATTAAAAATCCATGTCTCAGAATAGTTCATAGTACAAATAACAGAAGGAAAAGAGGTCACAAATGAATTAGAAAAGACATGTATTTGTTTAAGTAGTTTGATAAACAAAGGTAGAAAAAGCTTAATTCCTTTATAATTCTTTAATTGTGATCTGTTCCCAGGCTGACTTCCGCTATAATTTTAGCTCTTCCTGATCTAAGAAAGTGGGGGACAGTGGCAGGGAAGTGAGCCTTTATTTCCTTGATTTTTGCCTTAAGACTAACACTTGGCTTTACTAGGTACTGTAATCCTGCTGCTACCAACCGGACTTCCACAGAACACCATTCAGTCCTTGGCTTACGTTTGGGGAATTGCAACCGTCATTGCTAAGTAACACAGGATGGCCTGGAGACAATCAAGCTGACACTAAAGGATGCAGGGGAATGGCTGTGGAAGAATCAACAGATGTAAAAAGAATCAGGTTATGTTAGGAGGGCATGGAGCAAAGGAAATATCAACAGCAACAAATGTTTGTTTGTGTATGAAAATGGACATCCGTACATAAAATGTTTCTTGTTCCTTTAGATTACTATTTACTATAGTCTTTCAGACAAAAAATTCACTGTATTTAATAATTTCAACTTCTTTGATATCCATAGTTGAAATCCAAACAAATAAATGAGAAATATTAGACTATTCAATAAATATTTATTATATCATTTTCCAAGATGGTACTTTGCCCTCCTGTTTCCTAGGAAAGTGTGTTTTTATTTTTATCTTTTTAAATATTTGATAATTATGTATACAGTATTCTGCCTGCATGTATACCTGAACTCTAGAAGAGGGCACCAGATCTCTTTATAGATGGTTATGAGCCACCATGTGGTTGCTGAGGCTTGAACTCGGGAATGCTGGAAGAGCAACCAGTACTCTTAACCTCTGAGGATGTCTCCAGGCTGGAAGTGTATTTTTAAATAATATTTTTATTTATTCTTAAAGAATTTCATACGTATGACTATATTATCCACCCTACAACTTCTCTCAGATTTTCCCTAGCTTCCCTACCCACCAATCATCATTGTTGCTTAAAAAAATGAAACATTGCAGCCAGCCCTGAAGAGACCTGATAAGCTAGGGTCAGATGGAAGGGGAGGAGGTCCTCCCCTATCAGTGGACTTGGAAAGGTGCAGGGAGGAGATGAGGGAGAGATGAGGAGTGTGGGAGGGAATGAGGAAGGGGGCTACGGCTGGGATACAAAGTACATAACCTGTGATTAATATAAAAATAAATAAATATAAAAAATGAAACAAGAAAACAAAAATATCAAAAACCATGGAGTCCAATTTATGGTGTTGGCTACTCCTGAGCATAAGGCTGTCCTGGAGTATGCTTCTTTATTATATGTTTTTTTCCTTCTTCGTTCCTTCTTTCCTTCCTTCCCTCCCTCCTTCCTCCCTTCCTTTATTTTCTTCCATTCTTTCTTCCTTCTTTCCTTCCTTCCTTTATTCTTTCTTTTTTATATCCTGACCACAATTTCCCTGCCCTCTTCTCTCCCTGAGTACCCCCACATCTCCTCTTTGCCCCCCTCCCATTCATTCCTCCTTTATTTCTCTTATATCCACTGTCAATCCATGGGAAAAAAGCCATTTTCTCTCTTGCAAGAGTCATCAGTAATCTTTGTTATGAGTGGGGCTTATTCCCCACTTACCTTCCCCTATTCTGGAAAATTTTCATTTTTGAGTTTGTGCATGCAAGCCACATGTATACTACCATAGTCTCTGAGAATTCATATGTGTATCTGCCTTTTTGAGTCTGGAAAAGTGCATTTTCCTTCAAGCCATCCCCTACCTCTCACTCTTAAAGCATTGTGCCTTCTCTTCTGCATAAGTCCTTGGGCCTTAAGGAGAGAAGTATGATATAAACATCCCACTTAGTGCTGAAAATTCCAGAGTCGCTTATTCTTAGCTAGATGTTCAACTGTGGATTTCTTTGTAAACTAACATCTACTACAAGAAGCTTCTTTTTATAAGGGTTGAACAATGTACTTATCTTTGGTTATAGTAATACCTCATTAGGAAGTATTTAATGTCTATTTTCACTTGGCATAACAATAGTATTTTCCCCCTGGAGCCTCTAAATTACCAAGCATTAGGTTCTTGGGCTCACTGGTAGTACCAGGTAAGAGTTTAATCTCACTGTGGAGAACTTAAATCTAACTTTGAATGCAGCTTGTTACTTCTGTAACAACTGCGCCGCTACAGCCCAAGTGGGCATATTTTTCAGGATGATTGTTATTGTGACTTGCAAAGTTCATAGCTGGGTAAGACTGATGATTACTTTTTTCTTCAAGTAGGATGTGGAACACATTTCATCACAGTTAATGTTGACCAATAGGGGTGAGGGTTCCAATTGATTACTAACTAGATTTTTCATGTCTGGTGTCATAAGTATGTGAGATTTTTACCTATAGAGTCTTACTGTCAAGTTTGGAAGGAAATCCATAGTACTAACAATAGCCATGTGATATTTGGAGGACATATAGGACCCTACTGGCCAAAACCTCAAAAAAAAAAAAAAAGACGTAACCCATTCCTGGTATCAGAGATTTCATTTGGTAGACTGTGTTCTCTAGTTGGGGTGTTGCCCTTGTCATTATATGGTAGCTCTATTTAAACACTTTTTACATAAGCATATGTTTTTGAAAGCTTCTTTAGAAAAGACATGTTCTCTAAATGTTTCTCTACCATTCGATATTCCTCTGTTGAGAATTCTGTTTAGCTCTGTACCTAATTTTTATATTGGATTTCTTGGTTTGTTGGTGTCTACTTTCTTGATTTCTTTATAAATTCTGAATATTAGCCCTCTATCAGATGTAGGGTTGATGAAGATCTTTTCCCAATCTGTAGGCTGTGATTTTGTTCTGATGTCAGTGTCCTTTGCTTTACAGAAGTTTTTTTGGTTTTACAAGGTCCCATTTATTAATTGTACATATTAGCATCTGAGCTATTGATGTTCTGTTCAGGAAATTGTCTCCTGTGCCAATGAGTTTGAGGCTCTTCCCCACTTTTTCTTCCAAAAGATTTAGTGTGTCTGGTTTTATGTTGATATCTTTGATCCACTTGGATTTGAATTTTGTGCAGGTTCTATTTGCATTTTTCTACATGTGGACATCCAGTTAGACCAGAACCATTTGTTGAAGATGCAAACAAATTTTTCCATTGTATGGTTTTGGCATCTTTCTTAGACTGATCAGAATGGCTCAGATCAAAAACTCAAGTTAAAGCACATAATGGAGAACATGTGGAAAGGGGGAAAGCTCCTCCATTGCTGGTGGGAGTGTCAACTTGTACAACCACTTTGAAAATCAGTCAGGCACCTTCTCAAAAAATTGGGAATAGCACTACCTCAAGATTCACTCCTGGGTAGATACCCAAAAGATGTCCCACCATTCAACAAGGACATTTGCTGAACTATGCTCATAGCAGCTTTATTTGTAATAGCCAGAATCTGGAAACAACCTAGATGTCTCTCAACTGATGAATGGATGCAGAAATTGTGGCACAGTTACACAATGGAATAATACTACAACTCAGCTATTTAAAAACAAGGAAATCATGAAATTTGCAGGCAAATAGTGGAAATTAGAAAAGATCATTTTGAGTGAGGTAACCCAGAAACAGAAAGGCGGGTATGGTATACACTCACTTATAAGTGAATATTAGACATATGTAGGATAGCCTACTAAAAGCTACAGACATAAAGAAGCTAAACACTAAGCATCCCTAGGGAGGATGCTTAAATCTCATTCAGAATGGCAAACAGGATAGACACCAGATGCAAGGAAGAGAGGAAACAGGATGAGAGTCTACAATAGAGGGTCCTCTGAAAGGCTCCACCCAACAGGGGATCGAAGCAGACGCTGAGACTCATAGGCAGTCTTTGGGCAGAGTACAGGGAGTCTTATGGAAGAAGGGGGTGGAGGGAAGGACATGGAGGGAACAGGAGCCCACAGGGAGAGACCTGATGCACCAACCAAGGACCATGCATTGAGAGGACCTAAACCCCTGCTCAGATGTAGCCTATTGGCAGCTCAGTCTCCAAGTGGGTTTCCAAGTAAGGGTAGCAGGGGCTGCTTCTGTCATGAACTCGATTGCCTGCTCTTTGATTGCTTGGCCCTGGCGATGTAGGCTTGACAGGCCACAGAGGAAGAGGATCCAGGCAGTACTGATGAGACTTAATTAGCTATGGGCAGATGGCAGAGGAGAACACCACCTTTCAGTGGTCTAGGGGAAGTGGATGGGAGAAAGAGGAGGGAGGCTGAGAGTGAAAGGAGTTGAGGGAGGGGGCTTGGGATATATAATGAATAAATTGTGAAAAAATTAAAAATTTTTTAAAAAAAGTTTAAAGTATAAAAAAGAAAGAAATGGCTTCGTGTATGGCTTTTTTAAAAGGACATCAGTGTCAGATAGCCCTCCCCATATTTTCTCCTCTAAACTGTCTTACATCCCTCTTCACTTTTAATACCCTTGTTCAAATTTTTCCTTTATTCTGTTCATATTTTACATAATATTCTATTTTCCAGAAAAAAGTGTTTTTATTGAAAGTAGCCTTATTTGCTTTTCTTCTTTGTTTGCTGTTTCACATAAATTTACTTTTCTGAGAGCAAGAAGTGGTTTAATGATAAGATGTGACCCCAGTGCTGTCGTTCATAGTTCCCTACATTCCTCCCTGAATAATGATTGGTCCAGGGTGTAGGCACCTGGCCAAACACAGAACTGGCTTCTTTACAAAGAGTTTTATGAAGAATTTTGGGAAACCATGGTGGGTGGTTGAGAGCTGGCTTAACTTCGATTTTATAAGATACTGTTTGAGTCGATGGTTTCAGCTTGTGGAGAAAGAAAGATTCAAAAAATAAAGCCAGAACACACAAAAGGAACAGAAAGAGTCACACACACACACTCAGCATTTTAACACCTGATTTTTTTTTAAAAGATTTATTTATTATGTATACAGTGTTTTGCCTGCATGTATGCCTGCTCGCCAGAGGAGGGCACCAGATCCCATTATAGATGGTTATGAGCCACCATGTGATTGAGAATTGAACTCAGGACCTTGGGAATAACAGCCAGTGCTCTTAACCTCTGAGCCATCTCTCCAGCTCCTAACACCTGATTCTGATTCTAGTTTGTTTATTTTTTTTCTGGCAACATTCTAGCCCTACACACCATTTAGTTGGGTATGCAATCCTCCCCACCCCCCACTCCCCCCCCCCCAAAAAAAGTCTGTGTAGCTATTTCCACAGATATGAGCTAAGTATTGCCAACTTGCTTTTTCAAAATGATGTACTAATTTATACTACTGACATATTTCATCATAAATCAGCAAGTGCTTCTTTGTTGAAAACTATATGATGGATAACTCCAAAATGCGTACAGAAACACAGAAAAGTACTGCTTGTAACAGAATCTCATCTTGTGGAAGATATATAGTCTCTGGGGTCAGACACACATGAATTTTAAAAAAAGGTCCTTCTTGCTAACTAGTCATTTCAATTTTGGACAGATGCCTGAAAATCAATCACATCCATTTTACAATAGGCATATTAATACCTAGCCAGTGTCTTGTTAAAAACCAGCATTTAATTAACATCCTTCCAGGTAAAAGTATCTGATTTATTTACAATTTGAACACAAATTGGGATAGCTATGAAATTCACATTCTTCATTTGTCCTTTAAAAAGATCTCAGTTTCTACATATATGATTTAAAAAATCTCTTTAACTTCTAACTTTCTGATAATAGGTCCACCATTATAAACACCATTATATTTTAATCCATTTAAAATAAAAACTTACTTTGACATTTGAAATATTAGTAGCTCTTAATTTTAAAATTCAAACAGACAATACATAAATAGCACCTTAAATATGATAAATATTAAGTTTGATAAAATTCTATTGAATCTAACTTTAGTGATATCACTAATCCATGTACAAAATAACAGAACCACATGGGAATTTAGTATTTCAAGAAAGCTAATCTAGTCTTTATATTCCCTCTGCTTCCTTTGGTCACACTTTGTGGCAATAAATGTCTGTTTAGGATAATTTAAGAGTACTGTTAGAAAAATAAGAAAAAATGCTGTCAAATTGCTTTGTAAGTTTTCCAATTATATATGTATTGTAATTATACAACCGGGCCAATTTTGTGCATTAATGAATTTTTATAGTGTAATCATGAATCTGTATGACTTATCAGAATTCCTGTATTGATATATGTCTTTGTAGGTTTCTTCATGTAATTTGCAAGCTATGTAGGAAATATTCATTAGTGTATATTCTTATGGTTTGAATTATTTTTAAGGGCTTAATGAATCATTTCAGCAAGTTCACTTTAATTCAAAGTGAATACTTGATTGCTTTCCTTAAAACTTAAATTTATATGTATGCTCACATCAGGAAAGTGTCTTAATTATTTAAAGCTTTCCTTAACATATGCAGATATAAAACAATAGATTTTGAAGGTGAAAACGTTTTATACATCAGAAGAGACTAGAATAAAGGGATAGGAGTAGACTGACTGCTGTTTTTCATTTTCTTGCTCGCGTTCATCATCTAAAGGTTGCTTTTCAGGTCAAGGAAGCTCACATACTAATCCTTTTTGATGAGAGAATTAGGGAATTTGTGGAGATTTAGCCTTTTGTAAGTAAAACAATATTGCAATACTCAGAATGCCTGTAACACATGTAAATATGATGCTACATTCAATTTTGGGTGTCTTCATTATCAAATAAATAACCCACAAATTAAAAATGTATCCACACAATTTAACAGTTACCTTCAGTCTTCCCACTTATATAATATTTTGTAATGTAGGAGAGCAAACTCCTACATTCTAAATCCCTAAGTAATTTTTCCATAGTATTCAACCTGAAAATGCTACAAACACTTATTCTGGGAGTTAAAAGGATCACATTCTGCATAAATCTAGAACTATATTAGGAAGGAAGAAGTAAATGTTATATAGGACATTGAAAGGAAACACAACTGTGTCATATGACACTTTTCCTAGGAAAACGCAAACAAACGTCTATTTACTCCAGAGTGGAAACCGATGACAAACGTAAATAATAGTCCCACTAAAGTCCAATGTGGAGAACTAGTGACCTATTTGGATTACTTATGGAAATATGGATGAGATGTTACTTATGAAAGATGTATGACACAAAAACCTCTCCATCGTGGAGAGGTTTCATACCTGGTACTGTAATCCTGGTCAAAAGTCCATGTCTGAAAAGACCACAAACATTAGGGGGAACCTACTGCTGTTGATCTGCTAAATAGTGATACTATTAAACGACAACCCAAAAATTTTTGACCATGCTCATAAATCTGTGTTTTCTCAATTTTGGTCAGAGAAGCTTAATGCAGGGACTTATGACCCGTCGCACTCCTGAGTACTTGGCTGTGGATGAGATTTCCATCTCAGCCTACCCCATCCAGGACTCTGGGTTCATGGTGAAAGAGGGTGCAGCAAGAATGGGAGCTCTGGCAGATGTGAAGGGAAGCTGTGAAATGCTGAATTCTGGATATGAAAGATCTGCTGGACATAGGAACTCACAATAGTTCTGGTTAGCCGTCCAAGTGTGCACAAGATTAAGTCAGTCAAAAATGGGGAGAGGACCTCAAGCTCCCCTCTAGCTGAGGAGCTATGGGAGGTCAATGACTGCTGATGGAAAGCATCAATTTTCCTTTAGGGACAAGGTCACCTAGGATGCCCATGGTTTTGTGAACTGCCTCACACTCATCTATACTCAGGAAGCACTAATTGGATTTGGGGTTATTAAAAAACAACAGAAATGAATGAGATAAAGTTGGGAGGAAAACGTGCTGAGAAGCACTGAGAGGTTGGAGGGAGGTGGCGGTTGGTGAATATGATCATGAATATGAATATGATGTCAAAGAGCTTATAAAACATATTTTCAAACATATTAAAAATAAAAATAATTTAAATGGAGAAATTAGATCTCTTTTCACCCAAACCTTATTCTTTACTGTAAAGAAACACACTAATGTCTCTGGAAGTACAACCCTAGCCGTGAGGAAGCTTACTGTTTTTGCAGACAGGGGGTAGAGACATTTAGTGTTCAGAATAAAATGAGGTTCCCAGGTGTGCTTTGCGCCACGCTTTTGACACCACAGTTTTGTATACTGTGTGTCAAATACGTGGAGGGAGGCAGTGAATTATAGCACACTTTGAAAGGTAGAGCTCTGCGTTGCTGGTATGTTACAGAAGTCACTTCTAAGTGTTTTTGGTGAAGAGAAAAGATTCTAGTAGTCACATAGAAGTTATTGATATCAAATCAAATTTAAGTGTGAGAAAGCAGTGATGGGTTTGAGAATTTCAGAAAAGGATTGTTACCTTTTTTATTCTGAAGTTCATGTGTAGAGGAGCACACTTATGGTATCACTGCTTCGTGGAATTTTCCCCCTTTTATTGGAAATAGATTTTTTCCTACTTTCCCCTCTCTCTATTCCTCCCAGTTTCTCCCCACCTCCCCTTCCACCCAGATGAACCCCTTTCTATTTTTCATTTCAAAAAACACTTCAAAAAGGGAATAATATATAATACAATTATATGAAAAACTAACACATTGGAACAGGACGAAACTAACAAACATAAGGAAAAGATCCCAAGAAAGGGCACAAAAAACACATACAAATAGGTTCACAGAACCACTCATTTACATGCTCAAAAATCCCCTTAGAACACTAAATTGAAACCCATTCTACATATGGAGAAAACCTGTATGAAAAAAAAGAGGTAACATAAAAGAAAAAATAAAACAGAATTTTAAAAAAGGAAAGCCCTGACATGACGTTCTGAAGCAAGAAACTTCCAAAGATCCTGTTGAGCTCTTTATCAATTTTTTCTGTCTACTGCTATGTGTGCTGCCTACCTTTAATAACAGTTTGTTTCCCCAGTGAGAATCACATAGAGAAAACTAAATTTTCATTTGCAAGTGGTTATCAGTTAGTGACTGCTGCTGGGTAAGGGATGGTTGCATGTGTATGGTTTTCCTTTCACTTCTTGGACCCCATTTGGGGCAGATATAGGCAGGTGCTGGGCATGCAGCATCAGTTTCTGTGAGTTCATATGTGCCTTGATCTTCCTGATTAGAGGGCCTTGTTTTCTTAGTGTTCTCTATCTCCTTTTTCACTTACAACTCCTTCTGCCTCATCTTCCACAAGGTTCCCTTATCCCTGAAGGGAGGGATTTTATGACAAATCCCATTTAGGTCTGGGTGCCCCAAGATCTCTCACGCTCTCTGCATGATGTCTGGCTGAGGATCTCTATATTTGTTCACATATGCTGCAGGAGAAATCTTCTTTAATGATAGTTGTGGAAGTCCCTGAACTGTGATTATAGCAGAGTGTCTTTAGGAGTCATTTATTGTACTTTCCTTCCTTCCTTCCTTCCTTCCTTCCTTCCTTCCTTCCTTCCTTCCTCCCTCCCTCCCCCCCCCTCTCTCTTTCTTTCACTTTTCTTTCTTTCCTCTTAGAATAGTAGTATGTGCTTTTACCCTAGATCTCTGATTTAGCTAGTCCCAGACTCCTACTCAACCAGGCAGGGTTATATATACATTGCATCTCATGGAGTATGCCTTAAGTCAAATCCAGTGTTAGTTAGTTACTCCCATAAGCTTTGTGTTCCCATTGTTCTAGTATATCTTAAAGGCAGGGCAAGCATGCAGATCAAAGCGTGTGGCTGCCTTATTGTTCACACTTCTCTTTTGGTAGCATGCAGAATACCTTCAAGAACCAAAGACTCTAGCTTATATGAGTAAAGTCTCTATGTAGGCATCAGCTCTACTTCTCCATGTTCCATGGATGGTAGAGGTGTTGTCTGCATTATTGAGGCCTGGTTATCAGTTTGTAGACAGCAACTTATAATCATGGCAATAGCTTGGGTTGTTTGTTGGATCCCATGGTACCCCTATGAATCACATGTAACCCAATACTGGCACTGCAAGCTTCAGTTGTTGTCAACTTGAGGTTCTATCTCTCCTGTTATTTGGTGATTTCATTTAGATCACCTTCACATATGTACATATTTTAGGAGGATTCATTAGCTATTTACACTGTTCTAAATGGCTCACAATTTAGCTATCTCTCCCTTTATCCTCTCCTTTATCCTCCTCTTCCTCTACTTCCCCACTTGACACACCATTCCAGTTCCCATCAATCTACTCATAGCTATCAACTGTTTCCCTTTTCTAGGAAGATATACCTGCTTCTGCCCCTTAGTCCCTTACTAAATATATTCTGGTTCTGTTGCCATCCTTGCAGAGCCTCTGTCCCCTCCACATCTTTCTATCTCCCCTTCTTTCATAAGATTCCTTGCACTCTGCCTAAAGTTTATCTATGAGTCTCAGCATCTGCTGGGTAGAGTCTTTCAGAGTCCTCTGTGGTAGGCTTCTGTCCTGTTCCATGTTTTCTTCTTCTGATGTCTATCCTGTTTGTCAGTCTGGGCCCATGGGTCCTTTCTGAGACTGATACTCCAAACAAGGACCATGCATGGAGAGACCCTAGAACCCCTGCACAGATATAGCCCATGGCTGCCCAGCCTCCAAATGGGCTCCCTAGTAAAGGGAACAGGGACTGTCTCTGACATGAACTCAGTGGCTCACTCTTTGATTACCTCTCCCTGATGCGGGAGCAGCCTTACCAGGCCACAGAGGAAGACAATGCAGCTAGCCCTGATGAGATCTGATAGGATAGGGCCAGATGGAAGGGGAAGAGGACCTCCTCTTTCAGTAGACTAGGGGAGGGGCATGGGAAAAGAAGAGGGAGGTAGGGCAGGATTAGGAGGGAATGATGGAGGGGACTACAGCTGGGATACAAAGTGAATAAAGTTTAATATATAAAAATAATAAAAAATCTTAGAAAACAAAAAATATATTTTGAATCTAATAAGAGACTAGAAAACTAGAAATTGTAAAAGGATGTGGAATTCAGAGGAAGTAGGAATTTTACACAAGGACAGCAAAGTAAATATAGGGAAACTTTAATATCTGACCTCATAATGAAAATGAGTCAGATCCTATTTTGTGTTCTCCGTGGGCACATGTAAAATATAATAGGTGCACAAAATGTCAGATGAGGCCATTTCCTACTGTGTGATGGCCTCCTATGTATTGGCTTGACATTGATACAATACCTTGTGGATAAATTCATTGAACATTCAAGGTGACAGGGCTAAGAAAACACACAGAACATTTATTATTCACTAAAGATATTTAGCCATTAATGAAGTTTGTATGTTATTGACTGTTTTCACCTCTGTTATCTCCAAGCTATACTCTAAGGTTCAATTGTGCATTCCTTCAATGACTTTTATACTCTATGCTCACCTTTAGCTTCTTTTCCTCTGCTATAGTTCAGTTGAAAATCTGTAGCTATTTTCTCCAGTTCTCATCCCTCTCTTGTTTCAATCCATTGAAACATCAATATAATCAATCTTTGCAGAAGAATTATGTCATTATCAAATTCCATTGCTCAGGAACATACTCAAAATTGATTTTCCAGTTCTGGCAACTCCTTCAAAAAATACTGTTTTATCTTCACAGTGCCCTGAGGTGGATTGAATGAGGAATGTCCTCCTAAGCTCATGTATTTGAATATAGTTGGTGGTGCTATTTGGGAAGTCAGTGAACCTATAAGATATGGAGCCTTGCTGGAGGAAAACATGTTACTTGGGACACACTCTAGCTTTGTCCTAATTCTGGGTTTCTCTTTCTGGCTGCTTTTTGCTTGCAGATGAAATGTGATCACCAAGCTTCCCATTCCTTGTTTTCCCCACCCACCATGACACATTTTCTTCTTCTGGAAGATAAGGTAAAATGAACTCATTCTCACTAAGTTGCTTTTGGTCCTGATTGCCTCTCACAGCAATCAAAGAGTAACTAACACACATTATCATCACATTCTACAGCACATGGTAGTCTCCAGGATGTGTAACTCCCTTTGTCTTTTGCCAGCTTGTGTTCATATTTACATTGGTGTGTTTCCTGACGCTACTTCATCTTCTTTAATTGATCATAAATTTTATATCCATGAATGTAAATTCTGCTCTGTGTTTGAGACAAATTATAGCCATGTCTCAACAAATGGAAATATTCCAATGTGTTGTGATGCTGCCTTATCACTTTTAAATCTGTAATCTTTTTCCTGATCCATTTTTAAAATTTGGTTATCTGAGCATATATTCCAGCCACTAAAATATAACCCATTTCTTAAGGAATTGATTATCTATTTATCAAGGAGGTTTTTTATCATATGCTGACCATTCCCTATGATATTCTTTACATTGCTCTATCACTTCAGTATTAGTCATTCATTTTTTGTCTTCTGCAACTCTGTTATTTGCTACAGTAAGCTCATAATAAAAGCATCACTAACACAATTAAGGCCAAAGGATAAATGGACAATTATTACAGGTGGACATTAGCACTGAGACACTAAGTTTTGACTATTTAATTCACATATCTTCATTAAAAGACACCTCAGTGACCTCAGCCTTAAACCTCAAGAAAGTAAATTTAATTTGTGTTTTTATAAGGGGCCCAGAAATTAGTCTATTCAACTTTGTGGAAGAAGGCAATATTCCTTACCATCCATCTGAAGGTCAATCATGAGGACATACTATTGCTCAATAAAAGAAATAAAAAATGAATAATTTTTAAAGTGATGCATAACACACCATTTCGTTGCAGTTAATTCTATTTTCCACCTCTTTACTAGAAGACACTCCAAACATAAGACATTCTAATTCTTTTCATACCCTGGAAAACACTTTTATGAAAAATTAAGTGTGAAAGTGACTTAGGTTTGAAAGTAATGCAATTATTCCTATGTTTCCAACTGTGTTGTAGAAAATCAGGATAAATTGTGGAAGCAACAATGTATTTTAGGATGCATGACAGTACCACTACCATGCTGACTGTTGGTATGTTTTACTTCCATTGGCTTCAGTAGGTGAAAGTCATTGGAGGAAACAATCTTTTCCTTCACCTGCAAAAGGAAATAGCCAAATCTGTTCAGCCCTCTGATTTCAAGGCATTACATAACAAAACTACACTTTAATCTCAGTATTTTGGAGGCATTGAGCTTTACTGGGAGGGCATTTTAAAAAACAAGAAGGCAAAATATCAAGAGGTAAATGATATCTGTAGGGAAAAGTCTAATGGAAATATTAATTTTTAGCCAAATTAATTGAGACTGTTCTATGAATAATTGTGATATAAAGTAATATATATCACATTATATCCCATAGCTTGCCTTCTGTTTTACTGTGAGGGGCCGCACTCACATTCGCCATTACAAGATGGTGCTGATATCCTGTGTCCCAAACCGATAAACAAGAAAGCTGCGCATGTGCGAAGGAAATTTCCACTCATTGTGCTCTGCCTCTCCCGTGGCCTCATCCCGCCTGATGAGTAACAGCCAATCAGAGGCTGACACATCCTAAGCAGAGGATAGTTTTCTATATAAGGGCTGGGTTTCTGCCACTCAGGGTCTCCGTCTCTACTTGTTGTAAGCTTATGCTCTCCCTCTCAAGATGCATTAAAGCTTTACTGCAGAAGGATCCTGTGTGTGCCCCGTCGTTCTTGCTGGTGAGACGGTAACGGGAGTCACATTTTACATAGTAGAATGTAGAATAATATGTAAAACAGAAAGTAAGCCATAGGATATAATGCATTAGGATGCAAATTTGTATAACCATATAGCAGGGAATAATATAATGTTATGATATATATATATATATATATATATAATGTAAATATAGCTTTTAATAGTGAAACAGTTTTAAGTAAAGATGTTTCTGAAACATGGCACATGTTATAAAATTAGAGGAAGGGGGATCTAGAAACAAGACTTAAGTTGTGTTTCACAGTTGCATTAAACCCAGCTACACAAATATACTAGCTGTTTCCCTTAACAATCCTTAAAGTGGCCTGTGAGCCACAGATTTTTAGCATAGCAGCAGGTCTCAACATCTGAGGTGGAGGTTAGAGAGATGGGTCAGCAAATAAGAATGCTTAGAACATGGCTTAGTCATAGAGGGATTACCTAGCATGTTTCAGTCCTAGGGTCAACCACCAACACACACACACTGAATATTTCCATTTAGTGGTTCCAGAAGAATAGCCAACCAGGCAGAAATGATGTATGTATAGTCATGCGAAACTAACAAAATAAGAGGTCAATTCCCAGTTTATGATTTAGTAAGAACCATTTTGATCAAGTTCAAGTCATCATGTGATGGTAAACGTCTGCAATTTGTTTTAGGTCCTCCATCCAAGTCCTCACTGTTTTCTGGCCTGTTTCAGGCAGAGGCAAACTATATTACCCAGGCAGAGATTTTTTTTCTATTTGATAGAAAAGACAGAAAAAATATATTATACTGACTGAAAAATTCAGAAATAAGGCCATACTGCATGTGTGTATGTGTGCTTCATACACACACACACAAAGTAGAAGATCCTACAGCCTGACATAATTCTTTGAAAAAAGATATAAATGCATGCAAAACTGAAGAGGCACCCTACAGTTGTATGAATTTAATTACATATTTGAAATGAAAGATAAAGTATTTGACACTGATGATCGTTCATTGAACACATATACAGGAAAATTATTTCTTTTTGTACAAAGAATTGCTGTTACTTGTCAGTAAATTTATTTTCTATCACTCTGTCCTTAGTTCTTATTTATTTTCAATTCACTGAACTTCATTTAACTATCCTGGCTCAGACAACCTTTTTAACAATGTCTTTTCTACCAACAAAAGGTCACCTTCTTGATTTATGTCTGATGTAGCACTATTATCTCCCTAGGAATATCCCTTTTCTTCATTTTAATTCTTGGGTAGCTAAGTAGTATGGTTTCTTTTTTTTTTTTTTTGTAACTTTGTAAAATTTACCTTATCTATGAGTCAAAATGATATGCTCTAATCTATTAGATGAGGCAAAGCAGCCACTACACAATGCTTTCCAACATGTTCCGTCAGCTCCTGTAGACACCACTGTAAGCTGCTCTTAGGCTTTCATGAGAGCTTTGACCTTCCCTATTCTTTCCTATTTCATGATGCAGAGAGAAGGCTTCTGTCTCATCACCTCCACCTCCCTCTCCTCTGCTCCAGTGTCTGAGTCTCCCGCTCGCCAGCTTCCTTGTCTGTGCCTTAAAATTGTTAGCATCCTCACTATTTATCTCCAGTTTTTCCATTTATTTATTCATTCATTTATTTAATCACTTTACAGCTTGATCCCAACCCTCTCTTTCTTCTCTTCACAGTTCCACCCTCAGGTCCCTCTTTTCCCCCTTTTTCTCTCAGGGAACAGGAGGCACCCAAAGCAGTTTAATTTTCACTTTTAAAGGTATTGATTTCTGTTTATTTTCTCAGCCCTGTTTCACCCATTGTAGAATTTTAATTGGTCATCAATGTTATTCCCCCCATACCAGCTCCAATATGAGTTTTGGTTTTCACATTTTAGTAGGTAACGTAAGTTCTAAACAACAACCTATTTCATATTTCAGTTACCATGATATATTAGCTAAGTAATATGCACAAACACAAAATTAGCCACTATCTATTTAGTTGACAACTCATTATACAAACGACAAATAGGCATCACGATCAGCACTACCATAACTTTCTTTGAGGATTATTGGTGACTGGTTATGGTGACGGTCTTTCAGTTTATACACCAAAAATAGGGTATGTAATAATTGTTTTGACTTGTCCCCTATATGACCTTTTACAAAAGTGAATAACTAGAAAAGGGATGTGGTCAAGAACCATGAAAGTGTAGTAATGACAAATTCCATGGATAATGCTGGAATGGCATTTCAAATCCAATGCAAATGATATTGAAGAAAACAAGACTAACCATGGAAAACATTGCTTTGCCCTACATTTGAGAGGCTTGCACCAGTTTTCTCCATGAGAGCTAATTGACACATGAAGAAAGCAATTAGTGACTAAATGGATGTGGAATATCCTAGAGAGGAAATGATGCCAGTACATAATTCCATGATAAAGAAAATTTTCAGAGATATCACAAGGCACTAAAATTTTATGATATCAAATGTTGAAATGTGTTTCCAAAAAGTAGTACATTTCATGAAGACATAGAAAAGATGTTCTCTTGGCTGAGTAAGGCAAACACTGTTCAAATTACTCCTGGCATATTTTATACAAAGAGATAAACAAGCTGTCAGTCCTTCTAATGTTTTAAATCAATGCGCTACATAGCAAATAAGTATTAGTGCTGCTATTTTTCATTTCTCACATGATTATGCCTGACAATAAGTTTTAGTACTTTAAGAAGTATCTTAAAGGTTGTAAAAAGATTCTCATTTTTTCTTGATTATTAAAACCACTGTGCATGGTTTTCATCTCACACAGGCATCTCCATGCTTCTTCATTATGCTGCCAAGTGAAGAGTGGGTGGTTGCAATATCAATTCCCTCTCAGCAATCTTTGCACATATCTCGTGCACTACACTGGGTGTTCTTTCTCAGCAACTTCCTTACTCTGCTTAGAGAAAGGGCATCAGCAGATGGCAGAGAGGGAATTTTGCCAGTGGCTTTCAGACATTCTCCTGAGAATTACCCACTTCAGTGCTGCAGGCAGCTGTGATAATCAAGAGGTGCTTCCAGCAGTGTCTGGGCGCCCTCCTGAGAACCGCGGACTTTCCTCTTATGGAGATCTGAGTTCATGAGCTAGAGCTTTTGCTAATTCTGACATTTCTGGAACCTCTCAAAGCCACAAATAATCTTTTGACCTTTGCTTCATCAGCTCTTTAAGATCTGTCTCTACGCCTTATAAACTACCCTCTGTTTGGAATATTTCCTGTGATGTCTTTTTCCTGGTTGCCCCTCGCTTAGGATATTTGGGGCCCGAAATACTTCATGGATAAAGAAGCACTTAGGTATAAAACTTTGTATTGTACATATCACCTCACTGGATCGGAAGACAGAAGAGGTCTCAGTGGAAAATAAAATTTTCATAGTTCCTAAGACAATATGACTAACATTTATTTACATTATTACTTATAGTTACTATTCATGTAACTGCAAATCTTAAATGAATAACAAAGAGGTGATTGGGGGAATTGTGGGGAAAGATGCTACATTGGGATTAACAAATGAATTTTCTCCACTTAAAGAGTGATCAGAAGGCTACAATGTCTATACTTGGATTGATATAATCAATTATCTTTTATAGCCTTTGGGCAGATATACCTGAAACTCAGGGCCAAACTTGTATATACACATTGCAACTTAAATTAACAGCTTTAATTGATTTCTTCAGTAAGAAGTTACAGAGTATTTGGCATGTATCTATTCAAGATATATATGAAAAGAAAGCCCTCTAAGCATTTAAGGGAAAAAGATGTAAGAGAAGATATTTAATTATGCTATTGACCAAAGCAGCTGTGGACCCTTTAGGGGTGACCAATTTGTATCCTGACCTATGTAGTTTTGTTAAAACTCTTGGGGCGTCTGGCCACCAGAATCTCCAGAATTACATGGCATAGCTAGTTGTTAAGACTCTGAAGTGGTTCCCCTTTGAAGAACTCTTAAATGTAAGAACTCTTAAATGTTAGAAGCACCACTCAGATGTGCACCGTTTGATAATAGATGATGCTGGCCCAGATTTTTTTTTACTTGGGTGTCAAGCCTTAATTTGAGATGGGATCATGGTAAGAGTGATCCTGAATCACAAGTTGCCAAAATTATGCAGAGAAAAATTAGCTTTACAGTGTTGGGTCAAGGAAATGCTAGTGGATTAATAAATAGGTGAGAATGTGGTTTAAATACTGAAATGTTTAGAAGGAGGATATTATAGTGTTATGTACCTGTACCCAGGTAGAAGTCCAAACAGTTGACTCCAATATCCTTCTTATCATGTAGTTCTTATGAGGATTCCCTAAGTCATGTACTGACAAAATATTTCAATTGTGATTTTTAAGGACAGTTCAAGGCTCTTCCCCACTTTTTTTTCCTAAGAGGATAGTGTGTCTGGTTTTATGTTGAGGTCTTTGATCCACTTGGACTTTAGATTTGTGCAGAGTGATAAATGTGGTTCTATTTTTATTTTGCTACATGTAGACATCCAGTTAGACCAGCACCATTTGTTAAAGATGCTGTCTTTTTTTCCATTTTATGGTTTTGGCTTCTTTTTCAAAAATCAAGTATCCATATGTGTGTGGGCTTATTTCTGGGTCTTCTATTTTATTCCAATGATCCAGCATTCTGTTTCTATGCCATTACCATGCAGTTTTTATTACTATTGCTCTGTAGTACAGTTTGAGATCAGGAATGGAGATGCCTCCAGATGATCTGTTGTTGTACAGGATCGTTTTGGCAGTTCAGGATTTGTTAAAAGAAAAAGTGGGGAAGGGCCTTGACCTCATTGGCACAGGAGACAACTGCCTGAACAGAAAGAACGCCAACAGCACAGGCTCTAAGATCAACAATCAATAAATGGGACCTCATGAAACTTAAAAGCTTCTGTAAAGCAAAGGACACTGTCCACAGAAAAAAAGGACAGCCTACAGATAGGATCTTCACCACCCAATATCTGAAAGAGGGCTAATATACGGAATATATAAAGAACTCAAGAAGTTAAAAAGCAATTAAACAAGTAATCCAATTTAAAAAATGGGGTACAGAGCTGAATAGAGAATTCTCAATAGAGGAACATTGAATGGCAGAGAAATAGTTAAAGAAATGTTCAACATCCTTAGTCATCATGGAAACAGAAATCAAAACGACCCTGAGGTTTCACCTTACACCCATCAGAATGGCCAAGATAAAAAAACACATGTGCCAATACATGCTAGAGAGGATGTGGAGAAAGAGGAAACCCACTCCATTGCTGGTGGGAATGTAAACTTGTACAAATACTTTGGAAATCAATCTGGCCCTTTCTCAGAAAATTAGGAATAGTGGTACCTGAAGATCCAGCTATACCACTTCTAGGCATATATCCAAAATATGCTCAAGTTCATAACATGGACATTTGCTCATTCATGTTTTTATTACCTTTATTCATAATAGCCAGAACCTGGAACAACACCGATGTCCCTCATCTGAGGAATGGATACAGAAATTGTGGTACATTTATACAATGGAATACTACTCAGCAATTAAAAACAAGGAAATTATGAAATTATGGTGGCATCTAGAAAAGATCATCCTGAGTGATTTATCCCAGAAGCAGAAAGACACACAATAGTATATATTAACTTATATGTGATATTAGACACCTCATATAGGATAAACATAGTAAAATCTGTACACCTAAAAAAGCTAAGCAAGAAGGATGACCCTGAGTAAGATGATCAGTCCTCACTCAGAAAGGCAAGTGGGATGGACTTTGGAAGAGGGAGAAAACAGGGAATAGCACAGCAACCTACCACTGAGGGCCTCTGAAAGTCTCTACCCAATAGAGTATCAAAGCAGATGCTGAGACTCATAACAAAACTTTGGGCAGAATGCAGGGAATCTCATGAATGAAGGGGGAGACAGAAAGACCTGGAAGGGACAGTAACTCCACAAGGAGAGCAACAGAACCAAGAAATCTGGGCCCAGGAGATTTTCTGAGATTGATATTCCAACCAAAGACCATATATGGAGATAAACTAGAACCCTTGCTCAGATGTAGCCCATGGCAGCTCAGTATCCAAGTGGGTACCCTAGTAAGGGGAACAGGGACTGTCTCTGACATGAACTCAGTGGCTGGCTCTTTGATCACTTCCCCCTGATGGGGGAGCAGCCTTGCCAGGTCACAGAGGAAGACAATGCAGCCAGTCCTGATGAGACATGATAAGCTAGGATCAGATGGGAGGAGAGGAGGACCTCCCCTGTCAGTGGACTTGGAGAGGGGCATGGGAGCAGATGAGGGAGAGAGGGTAGGATTGGGAGGGAATGAGGGAGGAGGCTACAGCTGTGATACAAAGTGAGTAAACTAATTAATATAAAAAAATAAAAAAAACTATAAAAAGGACAGTTCAGTATATTTTCTCTTGCACTGCAACTCATTTTAGTTTCAATTATAGATCTTTTTAAAATAAATTCATATTTAAGTATATTGCATTTGTAATCTGTAAGAAAGAGAATCCAGTATTCTTTCTTTAAGTCCATTTAGCTACTGTTTATAATCACATCCTATCCTTATCTCTTTCTTTGTAGACCTGGAGCTTCATCTTTTTTACAGTACTGGTTCATGCTGGATGAATCAGTGTGTATTAGGGAGCATTCAATATAATTTTCTATTTCTACTATGCTAATGTGCTTGCTTTCAATCTGATGCCCTTCACTTTTAACTAGAGTCTTACATAGCCAGGCCTTCTATTTATCAATTGAAATTTATAGTGGTATGTGAATAATCTAGGTTGGACTGGCTGTCCACAATAAAAACCTCTACATATATTAGTAAGTGTATGAGCACTGGATCTTTCTGACATAAGTACAGAACAGAGACAGTTTATAGATATGGGACTGGGCTAACATTGTCAGAAGTTGAATAGCCCATTTTCCCTTCTGGTCTTTATTAATAAAATCATCTCAAGATAGGTAGGGATTGTTTTATCCATGTTCAAAAAGCTAATGAGGAAGCAATGGGCTGATGTTAGTAAATGCCTCACCTCCCTCCCTGTAAGGGTCATTCTAGAAGTAGCAACTAACTTCTTTCTTTGTGCAGAATTTAGTCATTGAACTATAAACATGTTTTGGTGCGCGAACAATGGTTCTGTTCTTCCATAAAGGACAGAAGAATGAATATTAGATATATATTTGTAGATTTTGCCATGGACACAAATTTGCTTGCTCCATGTCGACTGAGGTCAGGTCATTCCTTTATTCCTTTATTCTTCCGTTTCCAATACTAGCAACAGAATCTTAATACATGAGCAAAGAATGGATGAATGACTAAATACAGTGTTCTCTTTTATAAGTGACATGTATCAGGCTATTGGAGTATTGAGATGGGTCCTAGCATTCGACAAGAACTGGTGCTGTCAGAAGCTCTACGACTGGACAGATGAGACAAGACTTATTTTAATTGGAAACAAAAGGGGAAAAAAGCAGATTATTCCTAACTTCGTTTCTATGGTTACCTGCCAATAAATATGTGTTCTTGTTCTCTTTAATGCTATAAATGTATAAATGAGTGGGAATTTGATAAATCTCAGATAAGCACTTGATTTTGCCATGCATAGAAAATTCATCATTGTTTCCAACATACTTAATGTTTTACACATTATAATGAGATCCAACATCCTACTTTTATAATGGTGTGCAAAACAAAACAAAACAAAAAACTTCATGATTCTTGCAAACCCTTGCTATAAACTAATGAAATATCAAGGGATGCTCCTGAAGTCCTCATTAGCTCTAAGTGGTTCCTCAGCAGCTAGTCACAAAACAGAGAGTACCTAGCTGCAAACCATACTATTATAGCCAAAGCCATATATAAACAAGTATTCATTATCTGTATCTATCTAGCTGGACATATATCCATCTTGCATTTAATATCTTATTCCAAAAATATTTTAGGCTTTACAAATATAGTGTACTAATTCATATTGAATTAAAATTTAAATGTATAGACAATACCAGCAAGGCAAGAGAAGATTAGTCAAATCAGAGACAAGAATAAAAAGATCATTCTAGGTTCTATGTTACTAAAAGAAAATCCACCACAACATCTCACTTTCTTTTTAGAAATACATGGTTAGTTTGATTTTAAATTTTTATATTATGCAGGGAAAAATCACTCTTTGTAGAGATGCAATTAAATACCTATCATAATAATTCTCTGCTCAGAAAAATAAGATTCCTCACATCATGAGAATACTGCAAAATAGAAATGTTTCCTACAAGATAAGGTGATATAAAGGACATAATGAAATCATAGGTACACACACACACACACAACCCATACGCACAAAAACTTGAAAAGGAATTGCACATCTCGTAAACATAGGATGAGATCAGTGTACCTTCACGTTCATGTATCCAAATCTTTTAGTCAAATAAAATATTTGTCAAGGAGTTATTAATGTTTTCAGTGGATCAGGATTAAGCTAAACAATATTTTAGAAGCTTGGCAAACACCATGTTAAATCATGTTATTATTGGCATTAACAACGTCTTTAACTTGTTTCTTGAGTCAGTAAAGGAAATAGTATATGAGATCTTCCAAACTATTTGGGATGGCAGTGTGGTGTTTGTTCATTACACCTTTATTACTTTTTGTTACTTGCCTAATGCAGGAAGACCCACCTCTCCCACTATGAAAGTCATGATAATGTGATGGAGTTTGGGCTTGTCGGTTAGCACACAAGGGAGAGTTTAAAGTACAGAAACCAATGCCAATCCTAAACTTTGTCTGTAAGTTATTTTTATTCTTCCTTCATGTGCTTAGATCTGTACATTCTAGATAGCACAGCAGGCTTCTATATAAAGAAGGGTTCTGGCTCCAGAAAGCAATGTGAATCAAATACATTTTTTATTGTTGTTCTATCATTAAGCTTTTAGATCTTACAATTTAGTCTCCACTGCTTCCTGAGTTAATTTTTAGAGAATACCTACAAACACTTTGTCACTTCAAACAACTGCTAGTAGGCCAGGCTCTCACACTCCCAAACCATTTTGTTTTAGGGCTGTTTTGTTTCCCTGGGAAAATAGATGTAATTTGTTTTACATGTATTCCCTAGGTACAGAAGTGGGCATTCGGGTATTTTCATTTCCTTTTCCCATTTCAAAACTATAATCCTCTATCTGGACTGTGCACCTTCACTCACTATCCACTAGTTTCTATCTGATGTCTGCCTTTTCTTTTGGAATCCCATGTAGGATGGGTACCAATGTAGCTTTAGTATCCATCTCCCTTTTCTTTTCCCTCTCTTTCTCTTCCCTCTCCTTCTCATGTGCCATTTTCTTGCCTAATCTGGTGTCTCGTTCAATTTTCTGTGGTGATTACTCTCTGGTAATCACAAGTTACCTGGACCTTAATATTCAGTTTTTGAAACATATGAAACTATGTATGACAAAGGAATTTTGAAGACACAGTGGTTACCATTTACAAAGAGTAAACTTTAAAGAATACCTCTAATAATACTGTGGGAATTCATCTAATCAATTTAATACTTTAAGTACGAGGACGACTTTCTGAATAGAAGAAATTCTGCTTGACAGTTGCATCAATGCTTGCCTAAGCTTTCAGTATAATGACCTGCCCTATGAATTTGGCAGGTACATGTACACTTACATAAATACATACATGCTTAATCTTAAAATAGATTACACATTTCACTATCATCCCTCTAAAAATCTGTTGCATTAGAGAACCATGATAGATATAACTTTTATTTTTACTTTTTTTTTTTGCCAAATTAGGCTAGTGAGATAGGGCACGGGGACTGGAGTTTTGCCCCTCTCAAAAGCCTTATCACTTGCCAAAAGGACATCCTAGCAACATAATTTACCACGATGATGGCATGTGTGTTCAGGAAGCAAGGCTAGTTTTTTTATACTGGAAATTCACCCACAGAGAGCATCACTCTGCTGGTCGGAAATTACATCCTATAATCACACTAGCACTGGTGGGGGAAGAGGGTAACACGCTACTTTGTTCTTCTCTTTTTCCTTCTCCTCCTTTCCCCCTTTCTCATTCCCTCTGCCTTTAAAAAAAAGAGAAAGAAAAAAACTTTTCTTATTGAATTCCAAGTTTGTGTTGATCATCCTACCCGGGAAGTAGGCTTTGCCCTGGCATGTGTGGTCAACTTACCAGGGGGTTAAATCATTGAGAAAGCTGACTCTCCCTCTCGCCTAGGAGCTATCCAAGACCAATAATACCTCAGCTAGTGGTGGGATTATGCGCCCATCTTCCATGCCTCTTCCTTGAATTTTGTCTGGCTGGAACTTGATCATATCTTGTACCTGCTCTCATAATTGCTGCAATCTCCTATATGTAACTGCCCAGTTGTGTCTGGAAATGTTGTTTCTGGATGATTTGACCACTTCTTTCTCTTACAATTTTTCTGCTCTCTCTTCTATGAAGATCCCTGAGCCCTGGGAAGAGGAGTTGATATGTGTTTGCCATTTAGGGCTGAAAGTGCTTCTTCCTTGTAAGGAATATTTCAAACCTCATTCATGTGCTTGAGAGGCACATGAATACAGGATGCATTTTCTTCTGACTATATGTGCTTAGTTAATAGCACTAGAAAGAAGTGCTGTATATTTATTTGAAATTTCATGAAAAAAAAAAAACTACCATCATTTCTTTCATTGTTCACATTTTCCCAGGTGTGGTCATTAGGTTGCCATCTGTACTCATTACAATTAATTTAGCCTTTTGTTTTCAGCTCCTCTGGAAGCAGAAGACTCACCTTGTACACTGTCAATCCAGCTCTTCAAGGACTGCTGGATCCTCCTGTTACCATATAAATCATGTGATGTCAGAGTCAGCAAACTAGGTTCTAGCTCTTCTAACATTTTCACTTGTGAATATATACAATATATACTACATATATATATATACATTAAACAAACAAACATCAAAACAAAACAAAAACAATATGGAAACTGAATGCCAGGTAGGAATGAGGACATTACATGTGCCTGCAAATTTCATGATTTCCTTGTTTTTATAAGTGAGGTATCCCAGAAACAGAAAGACACACATGGTATATACTTACTTATAGGTAGATACTAGACCAATAATATAGGGTAAATGTACTAAAATATGTGCACCTAAAGAAGCTAAACAAGGAGGAGGACCCTGGGTAAGATGATCAATCCTCACTCAGAAAGACAAATGGGATGGACATTGGAAGAAGGAGAAAACAAGAAACAGGACAGGAGCCCACCACAGAGGGCTTCTGAAAGACTCTGCCCAGAAGTTTATCAAAGCAGATGCTGAGACTCATAACCAAACTTTGGGTAGAGTGCAGGGAATCATATGAAATGAGGGGGAGTTAATAAGACCTGGAGAGGACAGGAGCTCCACAGGGAAGGCAACTGAACCAAAATATCTGGGCACAGGGGTCTTTTCTGAGACTGATACTCCAACCAATGACCATTCATCGATATAACCTAGAACCCCTGCTCAGATGTAGCCCATGGCAGATCAGTATCCAAGTGGGTACCCTAGTAAAGGGAACAGGGACTGTCTCTGACATGAACTCAGTGGCTGGCTCTTTGACTGCCTCCCCTGGATGGGGGAGCAGCCTTGCCAGGCCACAGAGGAGACAGTCCTGGTGAGACCTGATAAGCTAGGGTCAGATGGAAGGGGAGTAGGATATCCCTTATCGGTAGCCTTGGAGAGGGGCATAGGAGGAGATGACAGAGGGAGAGTAGGATTGGAGGGAATGAGGGAGGGGCTACAAAGTGAATAAAATGTAATTAATGCAAAAAATAAAAATTTAATAAAGAAAGAAAAAAGGTGGTAAGGTACATGGAAGAGATTGGAAGGAAGAGAGAGAAGGGGAAAATGATATAAAATATATACATATATATATATATGAATAATTCATGTGCTTCCACTAAGCTCCTAAAGAAAACTGCTAGTGTAAGTTAACATATTTTGTATTTAGTGGATTTTTATGTTGAGAAACAATTCACATTTACAATGACATGCTCTTGGACTACTTGACTGAGTCTTAGAGTGTGTGAGTCATAGTCCTCATGGTCTGTGGATTATGACAGGTCTTACATGTTATTCTGTAAGACAGCTGCATCTGGGAATGAAGAATCAAGGACCTGGGCTCCCAATTGCCTCCTTTCTCCCAACCAGTGCTATGCCTGTGGCCATGCTGTTGGCCTGACATTTAAATGACAAAATAAATTGTACATGAAATAAACACTGAACAAGATATATACTGTCTCTCTCTCTCTCTCCCTAAATGAGGCAGTGATTAAAACAAAAATGTCAAGCAGCAATTAAATATGAAGCATGATACTAAAAGTAGATTAAAACAAAATTGACTGAGCAATAAAGGAATTATTAAGATGAGGGAACTGAGGAAGACAATGCAGCCAGTCCTGATGAGACCTGATAGGCTAGTGTCAGAGGGAAGGGGAGGAGGACCTCTCCTATTAGTGGACTAGGGAAGGGGCATAGAGGGAGAAGAGGGAAGGAGGGTGGGATTGGGAGGAGAAGAGGGAGGGGGCCACAGCTGGGATACAAAGTGAATAAACTGTAATAAGTGATAATAATAAAAAAGAAAAATGAAGGAACTAAGTAACTAATAAAAAAGAACTAAAGTCTAACAATATTTATCTATAGAGAAAAATCTAGCAAACTTCTGTAGGTGCATCAACTATTTTCAATAATCATAACAATTTACTGTTCCTCGTTTTTCCTTTGAATCATTTATTCAAGCTCCTTAGATATTACATCATCCATTTATATAAGTATGCAAATCTTAAACCATATATTAGCATAACCATAATGTGGTTATCATATCATTGATACTATTTCATATAACATCAAAAAAACAAACACTAATTTCATTGTAGAACCTTCTTAATATTAATATTTACTTTAATATTGAAAAACATCTTATTCATAGGATATTGTTTTAAATTTAGGTCTATATATGCTGTGTGGGAATGTCTCTTACATAGCTTTTAATAGACATCTCATTCATTTTCCTGTCACTTACTTGCTGAAAACTTAGATCAAGTCATTATAGATTTTGTGTTATCCAATCATGTGTCCTTCTTCTCATAGGAAAATTTAATCTATTCCTAACATCCTTATATGTCTTTACCATTAAAATAATCTATAAGTCTTTCAGCTGAACTTTGGGAGAGGAAATACACCACCATTTATCTAGCTTTCTCCAACTTGCCTCACATCAAAAGAGGCAATATTTCTGTCCTATTAGTTATGCTCAGAACAGGTGGTGAGTGTTAAATTCTTCTCCTGAAAGGTTCTCCTCCTCCATTTGAAAATGAACAAATTTGAAATGAATGAAAACATTTACTTCCAAAGTTTACACCATATAAAATGCAAAGGTAATAGAAAAGCTGTTTAAATGAGCAAGATTAAGAGTTTAAGTATAGGAATAAGGGCAAAATAGAAGCCACATGTGCATGTTATAAATGATGAATGTGAATTAGAAGCATAAACAGTAGCTGTCAGGTCTCCTCATGGCAGAGATAATAATAGTAGCAGTGATAGCTGAGGAAACCATGACAAAGATACCCTAGAATTAGGCAAGAAAGCAAAGGATAAGAGGGGAGAGATGGGGAGGCAATTTAAACACATGTACAGAAAACCCAGATCATGTGTGATTTTATTACAAGGATGGAGTTAAGGTGGTCTCCACCCAGGGCCCTTGAAACCTCTCAAGGTAGTGTGGGGGTTGCTGTTCTCCAGTCTGGGCTCAGAGGCAGTGAAAGAACAATAATACTGAACCAATGGGATAGACATTGAATGGACGATAAAACAAGCAACAGGATAGGAGCATACCAAAGAGGGCCTCTGAAAGAATCAAGATAGCAATGTATCAAAGCAGATATTAAGAATCACAACCAAGCCTTCAGTAGAGGGCGGGAAGTAATAATAAAAATAGGAAAAGTTACTAAGAATTGTGGAGAACAAGAGCTCCACAAAGACCAAACTGGGCAGGGCACAGGGGTCTTCTATGGGACAGTTTCTCCAACCAAGGACCATGTATGGATATGTCCTAGAACCCCCGCTCAAAAGTGGCCCGTAGTAGTTCCGTATCCAACTGAAGACCCTAGTAAGGGAAACAGGGACTGTTTCAGTCATGAACTTGATGGCTGACTCTTTGAACCTCCCCCATACATGCCAGGGAGTAACAGCCTGCCTGGATCCCAGGGGAGGACATTGTAGCCAGCCCTGATGAGACAAGATGAACTGGGGTCAGATGGAAGGGGAGGAGATCCTCCCCTGTAGGTGGACTTGGAGTGGGCGGGGAGGAGATGAGGGAGGGATGGGGAGAGTGGGAGGGAAAGAGGGAGGAGGCTATGCCAGGGGATGCAAAGTACCTAACCTCTGATTGATATAAATTTTTTTTAAAAAAGAACAATAATACAAAGGAGAAGGTAAGCTTGTAACTTCTGGTATCAGTCTCTCTAATGTAATGAAAATGATGTGGAAGACTAAAGAGCTAAAATGAGCACAAGCCTTGGGTGAGAGGGCAATAATCATTTTTCAATACTTGCAGCATGCTCAGGTTGAAAATAAACATCAAGCATCTGGTTATAGGGAGCAAATAAGAAAGAATAAATTATGCCTGTAAAAATCCATATCTGTTTTAAAATAAAGATTCTCCTGTTTTTTGTTTTTGTATCAAAATGATGCCCACTGATGTTCCAAAGACAGGGGAAGGTATGTAAATCTGTGAACATATGTAGGAACCCCAGCTCGGATTGTCACCTTTAGCCAAAAATTAATAGTATGGCTTGGAGTACATATGTAATAAAATTGCATGCACTATTTTTCACATGCACATTATTGAAATAGATAGAATATGATATGAAAAGGAAGTAATAATTATTTCACTTCCCATTCTCATTGTAAAAGAAAAAAAAACATTTTGAGGGGAAATTCTCTAGGGTATAAACCATTTGAAACATATCCTACATGTTTGGAAACTTTATTATTATTATTACAATTTATTCACTTTGTATCCAGTTGTAGTCCCTTCCCTCATCCCCTCCCACTAACAGCTCCCTCCCTCATCTCGCTGCATGGTTCTTGGTTGGAGTATCGGTCTTTGAAAACAAGGAACAGGACAGGAGGCCCTCTGAAAGACTCTACCCAGCTGGGTATCAAAGCAGATGCTGAGACTCATAGACAAACTTTGGGCAGAGTGCAGGGAATCTTATGAAAGAAGGGGAGGTTCACAGAAGTGCAGGGGACAGGAGCTCCACAAGGAGACCAACAGAACCAAAATTTGGAAACTTTTAAAATCCAA
>CM053753.1:83832918-83897771 GCA_028658305.1 Pachyuromys duprasi | reverse complement strand
AGGCCCTCTGAAAGACTCTACCCAGCTGGGTATCAAAGCAGATGCTGAGACTCATAGACAAACTTTGGGCAGAGTGCAGGGAATCTTATGAAAGAAGGGGAGGTTCACAGAAGTGCAGGGGACAGGAGCTCCACAAGGAGACCAACAGAACCAAAATTTGGAAACTTTTAAAATCCAAAGAAAATGACTCAATGACAATCGATAGTTCTAATTAAACCAAGCATATAATGTGGAATATAGGTATTATATGATTTGTTAGTTCAAGGCAAATGCTTGAGCCAATGAGCTTGTATATTTTCAGCTTATTTCCTGATTCTATAATTAGCCTGTGTATATTAAAATATACATACATATAATATGAACACACGTGTTGGTGAATTTATAGTTTTACACATTCATAGTTTTGTACTCCTTCGTTGTGTTAGATAAATCTGCATATAATTTGAACCTTTATCAATTGATTTGCATTGTTTTATGTCAAAGTAATTTGGCATGCTAGCTCTTGTTGAGTGTTTGTAATTCTTACTGTAAATACAACATAACTGACAGGATTGGAGAGCAAAACTTGATGTTTCTCCATGCCTGTAGGAAGTTACTATTGAGTTAGTAAATATGCATTTAGGGATGAATGTTTCTGAAGGTAGTATGACCTTCCAGTCTAAAACATGACTGAGCTTTCTGAGTGTGGGCTCTTTTAAAACATTCTTAAGATGCATTTCTCTTTTGAGGAGTTTATTTCAGGCTGTGAGCAGAAAGGGAAAAGGGAAAGGTCAGAGTCTCAACAACTGGATGCCGTAATCCCACTGGAGGAGGTGAGCTATTTCCCTTAATATTCAGTTTATACTGTCTATTGATTTCCATAAGCAGGCTGGACTGTAATGCTTGGCTATACATATCTCGCGGCTCTTGATTCGATTCTTTCTCTATTTAAACCTAAATCTCAGGTCAGTACTCCAAAGATAGACTTGGGGTCACTGGAGACCTCCATCCATTCTGCAAAGTATGTCCAAATTGATTACGTTTCTTCTCTCTGCTTATCAACAGCATTTGCCATTTCTTCAGTTGGTATGTCAGAATGAATCACTGATACTAGCCTGTCAGGGCTACCAGACCAGAACATTTGTTCTAAATCTCCAGGCCTACAAGTAGTCCATTAAATGCAGTTAATGGTTATGACTTGAATTCAGATATTTTGATGATTGTGTCACACTGTTATAGTAAAACACAGTGCGTGCTGCTCTGTCTGGGAAGCTGCTCATGTGGCTAGCCTTCCCCCTAGTCTATCAGAAATGGCAAGAAACATGTATTATAAACAAGCTTCAAGAATGACATACTCTTTAACAAGAGCATGTGTGTCAGAAAGTGCCTTTTTCATATACATAAACATTGTTTATATTGAGCAGTTTGTGTCAAGTTAAGTCCAATGTAAAGTTTTAAATTATAGAGGAAAAAAGAGCCCTTAAGGCTACCATATCTTAATTCCTATACTACCAATTAAGAAATTTTGCCCTAAAGTATATATGTTTCTCTGCAATTCTCTACAAGTCATCATTAATAAGATAATAGAGCAGGAAAATTAGTAGGGAGTTCATTTGATTTTTTTTTCCTCCCTAAAGGCTGGCTTTAGTAAGAAAATTTATCTACATTTCAATTCCAATGCACAGTGAATGATAAATGAACTCTACTGAATAAAGGACATGACATTGGCTGTGCCTTAGATTTCTATTTTCTTTCATCAGAATATTCTGCCTCACAAAGTTCATAGCTCAGTGCCTGTCCCCTTATAAGGAATAGATAAATGAACTCCAGCTGTCTAAAGAACTCAAGTTCAGGGCATGACTCAAAGTAGGCAAAAAGGAATGATGTGTGAGGCAGAAGGCCAGCCATGAGGCTGCTTTGCTGTTTTGCTTTCTATCCAGTTTATCTGTCCTGGTTCACTCGACACAGAAAGAGCAATTGCGAAGCTATTTTACCTTGCTTTGATGGCCAGATTCAATGGCTGCAGGACCAGAAGCGGTGAAAAGATATCTGCCCCGAAGCTGAGAGCTGAAGGAGAGAAAAACACATTACCTTCCAGAGCTTCCTCCCTGATCTGTCTGCACTGGCTTCTGTATTGTTTGACGAATAGGCTTCGTATTCAGACATCCTCCTGTCTGATCCGCATAGCAATGGCTATAACCCTGATGGGTGACACATGTTGAATTGATATTGCTAAGGAAGTGCTTGAATCAGGGGGACCGAGAGGCTTGCACTCTTTTACAGTTGCCATGAAAAACAGTTAATTTGTTGTCACTGGTTACTTCCTGAGAACCCGAGGAAGGTGGTGGCTAAATCTCTCATTTTATGTTAGAGATAAACAGGTAGGCTAAGGGCAGTGTGAGAGACATCGAACTTATAGATAAGGAAATATGATAGGTATTGACCCTAAGAGTGAAAGCGGTACAGAGTAAGAAATACGGTAAGAAAAATATTTACAATGTCATTTTTGGCTATTAAAACCATGGCCATTCCTGAGCAGGATAATATCAAACTAAAACATTAAGCATTACTTACATCAGGAATAAATTTCGTTTTGGATAGTGAAGCTATTGCTAGGAGTCATTTGCTAACATGAGGACAAAGTGCAAATAAATATGAGGTCATGTCTATTTTCTAGGACATAAAAAGCTAAAAGGGCAAAACTATGCATTCTGGAAGTTAACGAAGACAGGTTAATATAATGTTTATGTTAATAATGAGCACACCATAGAAAAAAAGCATTTCCAGGCATGAAGTGTGAAATTCTATACCTATCTGTTGTGAATTTTGGACACGTTGATCCGATAAAAAGAAAGATAGTAATGCCAGTGACCCAACGAAAAAAGATCTACAGTAAAATATACTACACTACTGCCCAGTCTTCTAAAACAAGCTCTACCAAGAAAGGCAAAAGGAAATTATATTCAGCTTGAATGCTTAATATTTTGTCTAGTTTTTTTATGTTTAATAATCTCATCCAGCCATATATATTCAAAACTGTTCTTGGTATGTCAGGGCAGTGGACAATGGAGCAATAATGTAGACTGATAATTTCTAATGTCACACTGTGTGCTGTAATGGATAAGGAACCGTAATTATTAATTACTCTGGTCATTCAAACTTTTCCACAAGAATGTGGTGAAAGAAGGTGGGTTTTAACAGTAATAATTTATTGTATCACAAACAAACAATACCCTCTGCAAACAATATGACTCAGTTGTTAATGTGCCTGCTTTGCAAGAGGACCTGATTTATGGGCATGGTGGCCTGTGCTTTGCGAAGATAGATGCACATAAATCCCTGGGGTTCACTGGCCAGTAAGTCTAGCCTACTTGGTGATAGATCTTGTATCAATAAACGGTGGCATTGGAGGAAATAGACCCAAGGTTATAGTCTAGCCCTCACATACACACACATGAATGTGCATCCACACTGGAACATGTGTGCATACATACACAAAAGCACAGACACAATTCCTGACCGAAAAAAAGTCACCTTTCTTTATAAGCAACCAAGACAATGGTAATGGATTTTATAGTAGTACAGCGACGTCTTAGTTGCACATCATGCTATTATCATCAACAAGTACAGAACGCAAACTATGGCAATGCAGACGCTAACACATCTGTATAAGGGGAGGAGAGCCAGATGGCTTCAGGCAAGTTTCCCTGTGTGAAACACTATCACCTGGCCTTGCTGAGTCTTAGAAAATCAGGCTATTATCCTACTGCGTGTGGAAGTGAAGACAAATGATATGTTTCAAACCTAGATCTCTAAGGCTTTACTCAAAGTTACCTACTCAATAATGATGGCTCATACACAGGGTTAGCTGTAAAAGCAAGTCTGTTACTTATTCATTACTAATTTTTTAAAAAAAAATCCTAAAGTATAATACCACTGCTTTGTGTGAATTCCATCCCCCATTTCCAAGCACTTCTTACTAATTATGAATAACCCAAGCTAAAACAAAGAACAAGAACTAGTATTGATAAAAATGAAAAAGACAACTCATTTCTCATGAATGCATAATAATTTTGTTATGTGTAAATTTTACACCAATCATTTGAGACTCAAAAACCAGGTTTTTGCAGTGTGCCACTGGACTGAGGTAGTCAATGCAGCTGCTAAAGGTGCTGAGTTAAAGTGGAAGAGTAACTCTGCAAAATGATTTTCTCTTATTGGTGTAAGTGTGGTGATTATGTGCACTTGTGTAGACAGTATATCTATTATCATGTATATAGAAGCCAGAAGACACTTGTAGGAGTCTTCCTCTATCATCCTTCACCGTATCTTTTGAGACAGGGTCTCTCATTTAACTATTTTGCCAAGGATAGCTAGCCAGCAAGCTCCTGGGATTTGCCTGTGATCTTTCCTCAAAGCCGGGTTTATAGGCATACACAGTCACTCCTAGCTTTAATGTAAGTGCTAGCTATTTGAACTTACATCCTCTTTTGTTAAATATTTTATTTTTACTTCTAATTATGTGTATGTACCTACGTGTGGGCATATACATGTGAGTTTGATTATTCCTGGAGGCCAGAAAATAATACTGGAAATGCTGTAGCTGGAGTCACAGGCACTTGTGAGCTACCCAGTGTGGGTGCTGGGAACTACGCTCTACTGGGACAGTTTATGTTCCTAACCATTGAACCATCTCCCCAATCTCTGAACGCAGGCCTTCCTGCTTTCATGGTGCTCTAGGCCACTGAGCCATCTCTCTAGGACCGTGATTAACATGATTTTAAGTTACACAATGCTTCCCGTGAAAAGAAAATTTACTAGTTGCCTGGTCCATCATATACATATGGATCTACATGGAGAATGGATCAGAGTTGAGATAAAGCACACTAATATTAATTGCAAATAAATCATTCTTTATAATAGCACAATAAAATGCACATTAGCCAATGCAATTTGGCAAATTTTTATTGATTGAAATGAAAGACATTTTTCTGAAATACTACAATTACCATTTCAAGTCTCCAGAAGACCGAAATATCAGCATCTCCTGAAACAGTGTATCGACAGATTACAAGACAAAACAATGCAAAAACGAGGCACAGATACGAATTTTATATTTTCTTTCATATGATTCTTATTTTTATATTTCTGCAACATATTTAATACATTATTTCTAAACACAATTTGAAAAAAAACAATAGAGAAGCAAACTCAGTAACTCATAATTCAGACCTATAGGTACTAGAACAAATAAGGCCACCAATTATTCATCTCACAAACATTACTACAGCAATAATAATCGTACCTGATGAATAATTCAGATTTGAAATTAAAGAATCAAACAGTTTGCCAGTAAAGTAACATTTAAAAATTATTATACGTTACACTTCATTTGCAAATCTTAATTTCTTGGCTTTGAAATAAACATTGCTAATATTTTAAGCACATACTTCCCTTCTACTTCATAAGCAACTTTATATATTTGCATGTTCCAACACTGAATTTCCGCCTGATGTTTTGGCTAGACAGCCGTGTTTTTGCAAAGCTTACACATCATCAACACTCTGACGAATCAACCAATGCATCTGCGTGAGATGGGCTGAGGTGAGGTCTCCTCAGTTTGGCAGATCCACATTCTGAAGGATGAGTGCCACTCGGCTGGGAATGTACACCTGTCAACGCAAGCACACCGCTGTAAGTGAAAGAAATGTTGGACATGCTGTCGTAACGTCAAAGTGATGCAGACAACACGCAGTCTCGCGTATGAGGAAGGTTACAGTGATTCTTCTGATTCCACCAGCAATCTGAAGGCTCAAGATTTTGTTTTCAACAGTTTTGGCACCAATCTGAAGCTATTCCAAGGATAACCACTAGAGGGCTCCAAACTATTTACAAAAGATGCATTTCCTCACAGGAATGAGGTAAATGGCTCCCTTAAGCCTCATTCCACTATTAGGTGCTACACAAGGGCTGCATGCAGTTCACAGGGTTGTAGTGATTCGATGAATAAATGCAACAATTGGGTACTCAAAAGAACATTGCTCTTCACTAAGACACTATATAATCTTACCATTTTTAAAATAAAGTCAAAGAACAAAAACTGGAATGTAACATAGGTTTATCAGGCCTTGTTTCAAATTACCTAATGGTGATGATGATGATAAACAGAAAAATAAACAAAATAAAGGACCTTTCTCTGGGGTAGGACACACCGTTTCCATGCTCCTCTCCTACCCACAGGCTGCTCTTATGAGCTCTAGCACAGCCTCCCTCTTAGGCTCCTCTGAATCCGTTCTAGAATTGAATCTTAGCCTTTACACTCTTTGCTTCTCTGTTCCTAAAGTTCTCAGGATTTTACATCCCCTAACCCTGCGGCCAGATTTTTTCAGAACAATCCCTGACGTGGAATGTTTTCCACTCCACTTAAATCACAGTGGCCATTTGGCTCCTGACTGTCACACAATTTGTGGATTTTTTGTTTCAGTTCTTTTTTCTTTGTTTTTTTTTTTTTCTTTTTCTCCTTTTCCAGATATCTAATCTTCCTTCCTGACCAGGAGCTTTAGGGATGCAGGGGTTAAGTATCTCTTGATTTCTCACAGATACTGAAGTATGTTAAGAAAGCTGGGTCCTGATGCATTAAATGACTGCATTAAAAAAATTGGTAACTATTTAGAGGAGCAATGCTAAGCTGCTATGCTCACACTTCCAAAAAGCCCTCTAATGTAGCTACTCATAAAACAATCTTCGTAACATTTATAACTAATAAACTCTGTGACCTGATTTATTTTCTATATAACACACTTAAGTTACAGGGATGTAAATAATAAATAGTATTATAGATTACTGATGTCATTGTGAGACCTTTTTCTACCTCTTTGGTAATATTTTACCATATTCAATTATTTTATCTCTATCATGAACACTTGACAGAATTTTAAAAATGCTTCTTACAGTTTACAACCAAAACCCAAACCATAAAACATGGCTTTATGAAGAAAAACTAAAATAATGTCAAATACATTTTAACTTTGCAAATGGCCTCACTATTTTTGTCTAAGAGATTGGACAGTAAAAAGTTCCGGCTATGCTTCCAAAGAAGTCAGACAGATCAATGAAGCTAGCTAGCTTTAAACATTAAAACAAAGTCTGTTTTAAAAGGTGTCATTTAAATAAAATTATGCTATGAAAGCAATGGCTAGAGGCCAGTTTTTCTAATCTCCCTTAAATGTAACAGTGATTTTGAAAATAATATTCATCTGATAAAAATTTCACAAATACCAATAGTCACTGTTTAGTCAGGTGTCACAATCTGATTTTGAAAAAGATAAATATCACATTTCTGTGTAATTACAGGTAGAGAACCAAGTATTCCAATGCCAAAATATTTTGACCTGTAATTTACATTATATTAATGGCTATTAACTTTTAAACCATATTACAATATAACTGCTACTGCAATTCATTTTATCTCTTCATTTCATATTTCATTCATTCATTTCATTTCAATTTCTTTTTTTTTTTTTTTTTTTTTGGCTAAGACACAGATATGTAAGGTAAGATGTAGGAAGTTGTTTCAACAAAGGGAAGCTAGACATATCCACAAATAAGGGAGGACTATTCCATGAACCCAGAAATCTCCAAACCAAGGGGTGGCAAACTTCTACAATGAAGGCACAGACAAAAGAAACAACCTAGATGTCCCTCAACAGAGAAATGGATACAGAAAGTGTGGTACATTTACACAATGGAATATTAATCAGCTATTAAAAACAAGGAAATCATGAAATTTGAAGGCAAGTGGTAGAAACTAGAAAAGATCATCTTGAGTGAGTTAACCCAAAAGCAAAAGACATACATGGTATATACTCACTCATAAGTGGATATTAACTATATAATATAGGATAAACATATAAAATCTATACTCTTTAAGAAGCTAAACAACAAGGAAGACCCTAGGGAAGATGCTCAATCCTCATTCAGAAGAACAAACGCAATAAACATCGGAAGCAGGTGAAAATAGCGAACAGGACAGGATCCTTCCACAGAGGGCCTCTGAAGGACTCTACTGATCGAGGCATCAAAGCCAGATGCTGAGACTCATAGCCAAACTTTGGGCTGAGTGCAGGAAATCTAATGAAAGAAGGGGAAGATAGAAAGGCCTGGAGAAAACAGGAGCTCCAAAAGGAGACCAACAGAGCCAAAAATACTGAGCCCTGTGGGTCCTTGCAAAGACTGATACTCCAAGGACCATGCATGGAGAGGACATAAAACCCAGGCTCAGGTGTAGCCCACAGACTCAGTCTCCAGGTAGGGTCCCTAGTAGAGGTGCAGGATCTTTCTCTGGCATGAGCTTAGAGGCTCTCTGATTACCTCCCTGTGGGGGTTGCAGCTTTGCCAGCCCACAGAGGAAGACAATATAACCAGTCCTGATGAGACCTGATAGACTAGGGTCAAATAGAAGGAGAGAAGGACCTCCCCTATCAGTGGACTGAGGGGTGAGGAACACAGAAGAAGAGGGAGGGAGGATAGGATTGGGAGGGGCCGAAGGAGGGGCTACAGCTGGGATACAACTTGAATAAATTGTAATAAATGATGATGATGATAATAATAAAAATAAAAGAAACCTGCCAAAGCAAAAGAGAAGAAAACAAAAGGGACCAACAGTGTGATAAGTTCATTTCCTCCCTAAGCACCCATGATACAAATTTAGATAGTAGTCTGTCCCTCCAAAGGGCAAACATCTAAGCGATTGTGGTCCATACGTTATAATCATAGTTACTGAGTCTAACTGGTAGGTAAGATAGGTGATTCTGCCACAAGTCATCTTATATCAAAGAGCAATTTAAATTTTGACCTAGCACCAGAAACCAGACATTTCACATTCCTCTCCATTAAAGTCATCCTGAGAGGACAGAAGCCTACCATGGAGGGCCTCTGAAAGGCTCTACCCAGCATTGTATAAAAGAAGATAATGAGACTTATAAACAAACTTTGGGTAGTGTGCAGGGAATCTTAGAAAAGAAGAGGGAGATAGTAAGACCTGGAGAGGACAGGAGCTCCACAAGGAAAGCAACAGAACCAAAATATCTGGGCACAGGGGTCTTTCCTGAGACTGATATTCCAACCAAGGACCAATCATGGATATAACCTAGAACCCCTGCTCAGATGTAGCCCACGGCAGCTGAGAACCTAAGTGGGTACCCTAGTAAAGGGAACAGGGACTGTCTCTGACATGAAATCAGTGGCTAGCTCTTTGACTGCCTCTCCTGGATGGGGGAGCAGCCTTGCCAGGCAACAGAGAAGGACAATGCAGCCAGTTCTGATGAGATCAGATAAGCTAGGGTCAGATGAAAGGGGTGGAGGACCTTCCCTACTGGTAGACTTGGAGAGGGGCCTGGGAGGAGAAAAGGGAGGGAGAGAAGGATTGGGAGGGAATGGAGGAGGGGGCTACAGCTGGGATACAAAGTGAATAAACTGTAATTAATATAAAAATAAAATTTTAATTTAAAAAATCATCCTGAGAAGATATTGTCACGTAACAGTGGCATCAGGAACCTGGAAATTCAAGTCTCCTGAAGAAGTTGCAATGAGACATATTAATCAGGCTGGGTTCGAATAAAAATCAGGTCTTCTCAGTGTGCAGCACAGTGATGTATCAGAAGAGATCCACTCAGTCTCTTATTTGGATTCTTTTATTTGGATTGTAGCAATTATGGTAGCTACTGTTTGATTCTTACCTTCATAGTGATATATTAATGGAATATAAATAACAACTATCATTTATAAGAAGGCTTCTTTTTGGTATTTTTAGCTAGTTCAAATTTTTCCACTTTAGCATTACATGATTGAAAATATTATGGGAACTCTTACTAAATGATGCTGCCCACTGTTGGGTAACAAACTTCATGGCCCCAACTCCAGTCACACAATAGTAGCTGCTCAAAACCCTTCAGTTGGCAACCATGTAGCATCTTTAACGGCAATCTTCTATCACTACAGTTCTGGTGGAGTGTTACCTCAATGCTGTAAGCAGCATTAAAAAACCTCCACAACCAAAGTGGCTTTTATCCACTCTGTGAAATTTTGAATTTTAGTCTCTGTGGTTTCTTTGTATGTAAACCAATTTTCTTAGTGGTTAGAGAATGACTGCCAATTATGCTACAGGCTGAAGATAATCAGTGTTAATCCTTATGATGTGATCCTTAGAAATGCTAACAATCTTGGGCCCCTAAACCTTAATGCATAAGTGTAGTCTGTATTTCCTTTTGCACTATTAAATTCCAAAATGGCCTGATTTGCATGGCAAGAGGGGAGACACAGACAGAATCAGATTTATACATAAATGTTTAAGTATGTTTAAATACAACTTCCATCTTGGTACACACATACAAAAAAGATACAGCACCTATGTTTTAGGATGTATGTACTGTAAAACATGTTTTATTAGATTTTCAGCCTTACACATACTACAGTGAGGGCCACAAAAAGCAACACACGAGACAATGTAATATACATCCTTGAACTTCATTGTCTAGCCATAGTCAGAATAACTTGGTCCAAAGCAAGCAGCATTCCAATCACTTACTGAGTGTCAAATGCTTGCAAATCTGCCTACCATTTTAGCTAGTTCAAAAAGTCTTCATGGCTACAGTGACTGCTAGTGTGGCTCAAAACTACATGAGACCTCCAAACTCCACAATCTGCAGAGCTATGCTACCCACAATTCAAGTCTTCTGTTCTCTGAGGCCAATGGTATCATTTGCTTTCTAACAAGGATATTCTTTCAAGGGAGTATCAGTTACGCATTGCTATATAACAAATTGAGAACTACATGTTTAAATAAAATACCATGACTATAGGTCACATGACTACAAGTAAGACTGACTTCTTCACTTTATCAGCGTGTCTAGGCCAGGTTAACAGGCCTCGGCTGAGCTCATATATGTATATGCAGCCAAGTGTCAGGGCAGCTGAGAGCTGGCTGGACAAAGGCATTCCACTCTCATATGTAGCAGTTGGCTCACTCTTGACTGAGAGGGGAGGGGTGCCTAGGCTAAGTGTTTCTCATCAGTCAGGGGGCAAGCTGGGACTTGATCATGTGGCAGAAGCAAGAGTCCAAGGAACAAGCATGGTCTCTTTAAGCCTAGACCTAACAGTAATACAGCTCTTTGCATCATATCCTATTCAGAGCATAGGATGGGAGTCTGTTCACCCAACATGTGCCAATTAACACACAGGTTAATGAACCAGCTCCTATGTCAGAAGCTAGAGTACAGAGACATGATTATGTTAGAATGGGGAATCCCAATTCATCAACGCAGCTGGCTAGAGGAGTGCAGCCCTACTACTTCAGCAGCTAGGAGGTGCCTGGACTTTCCCAAGGCCTTTCAGTGGTGGTATGAATCTGGTTACCCCTGCTCTCCTGGTTTCCAGGGAGGCGTCGCGGACAGAGCCCAGGCAGGACCCGCTGATGCTGCAGGATGCAGGTGTATTTTAAGATTCCTCTGAGCTCTGTTTGTTGCTTGCTGTCTTTGAAAGCAGATTTGACACCTACTCAGCAGATCCCCTGGATTACTGAGCTTGCACATTAAGCTTCAGCAAATGCTGCGAACCAGTTATGATGAGCAGAAATTTTACGGAATGAGGGAAAGTTATAGTTAGTTTCCCTTTCATTACTCGGGGACTGCAGGGCACAGAGGTGATCTCATTGGTGATTGTATGAGCCACAGTGCACGGAGGGTCACTTTCAAGTACTTGATTGGATTCCGGCACTCACAAATCAGTTTACCAAGGAGTTTGACTTTAATGAGGTATTCTGTAACAGATGCTTTTGTTTACGTAATTTCCTGTCCCCCTGCCCTTTACCCTCATTGCTTAACAGGATAACTGGCAAGATGTAACTTGTTTCCTTGGACTCCTTCCAGTGATCATTTTATCTGGAACCTGAACTTATAGACCAGCACTTTGTAAAGCACCCGTGATCTCTGAGAACCAGCCACTGCTGTGAGGAACGCAGGCTCCCATCACCTTCCTGACTATGGTGGATCATAACTGTTTTGTGCATAGTCCTGAGGACTTTCTTCTTCCCTCTGTGCTTGTGGTATAACACCGAGACCAAGGAGAAAGGGACAGTCTCCATTCAATCTTCTAATTCAGAGGCTGTTTCATGTCTGTGAGGTCACCTCAGTTAGTGCTTGAAAAGTAACCTGGTTGCCGCCACCCCTGGCAAATGTTGACCAGTTTTCAATTATGTCATAAAATTTTTGTCTTGGGGTTGGAGGCACGGCTCAGAGGTTAACAGCATCAGCTGTTCTTCCAAAGGTCCTGAGTTCAATTCCCAGCAACCACATGGTGGCTTTTAACCATCTATAATGAAATCTGGTGCCCTCTTCTGGCAGGCAGAATATTGTATAAACAAATAAATAAATCTTGATTTTTTTTTTTTTTTCTCCTGAAAAAGTGACTGGATGCCAAAGGATTGTTTATCTACGCCTAGGACTGTGAGTGCTTGTTAATGAAAATAATTTTTTCCAACTTGGGAGAAAGTTTTTGTAACCAAGCATTCTAAAGGCACTTACTGTCTTGATATGTTCTGGGTATTAAAATGGCCAAGCATGGTGGTGCGTACCTTTAATCCGAGCACACAGGAAGGCAGAAGCAGGAGGAACTCTGTGATTGTGAGGCCAGCCACCTCTATAAAGTGAGTTGAGGACAGCCAAGGCTACAGAGAGAAATCCTGTCTCAAAAGACAAAAAAAAAAAAAAAAAAAGATAATCAAATGACACCTAGGGTACAGTGTTTAAATGCATGACCCTAGGACTTAAAGCCAAGGATGAGGACATTTTACAGTTTTGGAAAGCTTAGCTTTTTCATGGGATTCTGCTTCCTAAGAACCTCTTGCCTCAGAGAGGACAGCATTGTATGTCCTCATTTACAGATGAGGACAGTACATAGACAAATTAAATTACTCAAGTTCTTAAAGCTAGCAGGTTGCAGATAGGGCGCTGGAATCCAGGTCTCTCCTATGATATTTTATCATCAATTCACTGTAGCAACAGAGGTTCTCCATAGCAAAATTCTGTTGAGATACAGAAACCTTTCATAAATCTATTATCAAAAGAATTCTAGTGGATGAAGTTAGTTTTACTGCGACGGGCTGCCGCTTCTCAGGTTCCTCCTTGTGAGCTAAATCACCTCCCTGAACGCCTCAGGAGTCTTATTCCACATCTTTTAGGTAATTTCCTCACTCACTCACGGAACTATTTTTATCAGTCTTATTGCACATGTCAAAACTGAACGCCCTGACAGGTTATAGCTGTAGTTCTTCAAAAGTGGAATCTGATTCTACCTGTGAGCCTTCTCTTTTAACCATACGTACACCCTCCCTCTATACCCACCAGAGCCATTAACGCACTCACAAGAACAATAGCTGAGTATGCCTGGCCAACGCATTTACATCACAACTGAACTGTCATTGCATTTATTTTATGGCTGATCCACTCCGCCTGGAATACAGTACTTCAATGAGGGACTTCTGCAACTTCAAGCGGTAGGGTATAGCATAAAAATGGAACCCAGGGATACCATGCAGTTTTTAATGCTTAACTTTTGAACTTTTTGAAAAGTGAGTAATTTATAAAAAATCTGCGCCTGCTTGCTATGACGTATCCATCCGTTTGTTAAATATTTCTTGATGTCATGAATGTAACAGAATACCTCTCATTATGAAAGAGAAGAATGGAAATTTGAGGGAGATATACAGAGAGAGGGGAAACAGAAAGGCAGCATACGATCAGCCAGGAAAAGCAAAAGGAAAGAAAATATGATTTATATGTAACCTGAGCCTACCATGTGGCCATAAATTAAATGAATAACTCTCAGTCTAAAATGTTGCTAAACTCTACATCGCGTAAGAACGGAGACTGAATATTTGAAGACAACATCCTCTCATCTGTTCCAATACTGCAGCCTCACAAAGCTTACATACAAAGGGCTCTTCTCAGTTCCAAGAAAAATCAAGGGAATTTACAGTTACAAAGTAGCCAGTCATCAATTCACTTGATGACAGAAAGGATATAAATCATTTACTTCTTCAAGATGTTTTAAATTAAACTACATTAAATAGACAATAATGTAGAAATCCATTTAATGAAATATACTGCAGAGAAAGCAGTAATTATTTTTTATAAAGAATAGATCTGGTTGTAATTGGAAACAAACAAAGCAAACCTGTCCCCTCAAGCCCAGAGAAATGTCTTCAAATTCTATCAATATTTTTCCAATTTTACCGAAACACCTTTCAGTGTTATTATTCCTAAGACCCAGTGTCTCTTACCACACTTTTATGCTTTCCTTACCTTTTAGCTCCACCTCCTGTTAATATTTAAAGAATTGTTTCTTTGAACAAAACCATAACTACAAAAATGAAGAAGTAAGTTAGTATACAAAAAAAAATCATCTAAAGAATCATACTTACCAAGAGAGAATACGGGCGCCCATTATGTTCAAAAGCTTCCGCAAAGTAGTCAGTATTGTGGTCCAGTCTCTGGTGTCCTCCATACTCCGCAACATCTGAATCTAGCACAATTTTGAATGTACAACCCTTAAGGAATTCACAACACTATAGGAGTGGAGGGAGACATTATAAATACACTCTAAATGTTAAACCATGATTTGTGCTGTGAAATTCTTCCTTCTCAACACGGCAGAGGTTCTCCTGTGTGAGAGAGCTTCTAGATCTAACGTCACACTCAACACGTGCTGGGACTTTCATACATTTTATCCAGAGACATCATGAAACCTGTGGGAGCCCCTACCTATGAGAATCCCCTCGGCTTTGGAAGCAACCCATCCTTGGTGAGACATTCTGCTCCTCACTGAACAGAAACAGGACTCACTGGGAACAGTTCTACCTAGAAAATCTACAAGGGATACACTTAATATATACTGTGATATACCACTGTGAGAATCACTTTGATAGTTACATCTGTCTTTAAAATGCTTGAATGCATTATAAAATGTATAGACACATGCATACATGCACGTATTGGACTCCTGCTTGATCCTCATTTGGAAGAAAATTTTTTAAGTAATTTATTTATTTTTATATTAATCACAGGTGATGTACTCTATAACCCAGCCGTAGCCCCCTCCCTCATTCCCTCCCACCCTCCCTATCTCTCCCTCATCTCCTTTCCTCATCTTTGAATTCATGGAGCTCTTTAGAATCTGAATAGCGCAGGGACAGACAAACAGTGACATGAACAAAGTACGGCCGGAAGATTTCCAGGTGCAGCCTTACCCCACCTTCCTGGTGTCGAGACAGCGCATGGCTATTAATATAGTACAGAAAGGTACACGCACCGCCATTGCCACAGGTGCACTCGTGCAGCAATGACCTAGCAGACAATTCCTCTACTCCATTACTAAAGATTAAAGAGGCTCTCCAGCAGGTTAGCCCAGTGTCCTCTCAGACTCACGTGACTATTTCACAGTGAGTTATCAGCATGACTAGACTTAAGGAAGATAACCAAAGGCTGTTTGATTAACTGAAAAGTCTAGAAATAGCACATTAAAGTATACAAGTAAATACCTCTCAGTACTTAGAGATTTTTTTCTCCCCTAGCCTTATGCTGAATAAAGATAAAACTAAGGCATTTTAGTTTTCTTTCCCTGGCACATAAATCTTCAGAACCAAGAACATTTTTATGTTTTTCATACAGTAAAATGATCCTAAGAAACGTGGATAAGCAATGATCAATGGCCTATCATTTTCATCCTTTGGAAACCTTGGTCTGGGTCAGAGATGCAGATGGACACACCACAGGAAATTTGCTGGAAGCCTCTGTCAGTCTGCTCAAATTCACACTGATGCTCAGAATTGGGGTGCTAGTGTGCTCAAAAGAGGTAAAGGTGGGGGGATTCAAATGACGTGTTCTGGGCTAGAAATTACAAGTGCATTCTAAACTCAATGTGGCTGAAATGTCTTAAGCCTCCCAATAAATTTTATGGTAAAATATAGTTGGTAAACATCAATGTAGACACAGTAAATAAGTGAGGCACCAAGAAATGACCAAAATAAAGTTTAGTTCTGATCTTCACTCTAGTTTACCAAACACATGGATTGGTGTCTAAAAGGTCACAATTTGGAGAATCATGCCCCAGAATACATTTTTCCTGACTACAGAATTAAATGATCAACAAATTATTAGTTAAAAACATGAATTTTGATGAAGGCAATAAACAGCAAGCATGTCCTCAACATCAATAGCTCTCAACTTGTGGATTAGGATCTACCAAAAGGTAGGTGTATTATAAGGGTCTCCCTGTGTGGACAGATGTATTATTTTTAAGTATCAGAGGATCCATATGCATTAGTCATTGTCTAAACACAGAATTGTTTTGGGGGGGTTATTATAATGCTAATTCATTGAAAAATTCAACATGCATCCTTGTCTATATATTTTCATAATCAATGATACAGAAAGAACAATAGCCATACAACAGCATATTTCTTTTTGACAACGAAAGGGACCATCACATTAGAAATAGGTGTAATCTTCTCTACATGTATGTAATTTGTAGTCACAGAGGAAAAGTTTCTTAAAAAGACACAGAAGTTTCAAATATCATTTGGACTTTTCCTGTTCTCAAATTTTTAAGGAAAAACTTCTCTGCGCCCACTTTGCTAACAACCCAGATCAATGTCTTTATCACCTGGGGAACACAGTAGATTCCTTAAGGAAATACAGTAGTAAAATTCAGAAGTTTTTATAAAGTGAAATATTAAAGATAAAGGTTGGGAAGTCATTTTATTGTCTATTTTCTATGGCATGTTATTCAAACATCAGGAAGCTTTGCCTTTACAGGGCTTTGCTTAAAATTTGGCCAGAGACCTTAGGAGAAGCTTACTGGAGCAGCTGCCATCATTTGCTTATCTTAAATATTCTCTTATTCAAGTATTCTCCTAATCTCTCTCAAAATCTCTTTCAAAATTATAAGGAATCTATTTTGAAAAATGCAACTCAGATAATTTTAACTTTTTTAAAACTACCTTCTTAACATGATTTCAAATTTAAAGCTAATTTGTCAGGACATATCCACAGGCTGCTACTGTCCACCCCACACCCAGAAGAACTGCCCTCTTCTAAGGTGTTCTCAATAAACCATTTAAACTGATATTCAGGACAATCCCACTCACTAGCAGGTGTTAAGCTGCAAATAGTAAGATTTTACATTAGAAAAAACAGGGAATAAATTTTTACCCTCTCATTCACTTGCTGCTTATATAAAATGTGTAAGACAGCATGAAAGATACAGCAATCACCAAGATAGACTTACTTTATACATAATTCACATCCTGTAGTGGGAGCCTAATCATGCATATGCATGTCTGTGAGCAGAGAAAAAAGACATGCAAGGACACACACACACACACACACACACACACACACAAAATGAAAGAGGGAGAGAGTCAGCCAGTCAAAGAGAAAAGGGAGAATTGATAGTCTGTATAGAAAAGAGAATTAAGGCTGGACTAAGACGTTAACATGTAATTTGTGGACTCAGTCTGGTACTGATGAAAACTTATAGCTAAACATGGTTTGACTATCAAGAAATTCAACCTAAGATAAAGTATAAAGATGTTAAAGCCAGGTAAAAGAGCAAATCTGGGAAACCAGTTAGGTTAACAATGCCCAAGGCTCTGACAGACATAAGCAGTCAAGAACTTAGAGGTACACAAAATACAACTAAAAAATGAGGAGGCTGGTGCAAAATTTGTGAAAAGAAAAGTGGAAGGGGAGCATAGTGCTGACTGCAACAAACAGCTAGTTAAGTGGTAGGCCTGGGGGCTAAGCCGACTCAAAGACCGGACTGATCACCCCCTTCCCTGGAGCTGGTTATACAATTTATGGGTGATTCAAGTAAAATGCTAGTGAATGCTATCTCTCGCTCAATTCTATGGTTAAGCTTCCACGCACAAACAAGCAAGAGTAAATACCACTTGATGATTTAAGAAAGGTCATAAGTGGTTGCCATCTAAGTCAGTACACTTAAGCTTAAAAGACAGGTACTTCCAACATTGTTTTCAGAAGTTTACTGTGTTAGTTTTAAATTCATTCTCATTCACTTGATCATTCACTTGTGAACAACAAAAAATGCTGAACCAATTTTTTCCTTGTTTAATTTTAGAAAATGTAATAAGAACAGTAATAGAATTTTAAAGAGGGATTTTTCTTTTCTATTAAAAAAAAGAAAAATGAAATAGGTTCCTACCAATTTGGATAGTATTTTAAAATATTATGACTTCTTATTTTAAATTCAAGAGCTTCCTGAGTATTTGATATATCTATCAACAGGTTGAAGTAGATAAGAAGTTTTAAGCATTATTTTATAATCTATGTCCTTAAATTTAAACCAAGGAAGAGCCTATTCTGAAGGAGGCCTCCACTAATAAGATTAAAGAACAGTGAAGGCATGAAGACTCTCAAATTGAATGGCTCTTCAAATACTTCAAAAGCTGCTGTGTTTGCTCAGACACTTGATAAAGTATCTGTTCAAAGTGTGAGCATTTTGATGTAAGAAGTGCCATCATTTATATCATTCAGTGCCGAACTTACTTCACTCCCACTGAGAAAGCTGAAGGAATTTATTGTAAGGTACAACCCTTGATACTTCTGATGAGTGACAGAGAGGGGAGGATCCTCCAATGACCAGATGACCATAAAGATGGCAGAGCCAGTCAGTTACCATACATCAACTGTAAGAAATCCATCGATTTAAGACAAGAATTTTATATATCTTTACTAAAAAGAAATGAATCATTGCTGTGCTATTCCTTGTAAAACATATCCCAAATGAAGACATGATAAAATGTGAGAAAAATTTAATAGAACATTAATTCGAAATCTATCATCTTCCTCTCTAATTCTTTAATCCATACACTCATTTGATGTTAATTATAATAACTCAAGGGAGTTGAATTATGTGAGGAATCAGAGTCTATACCCAAGAGTGAAAAACAGTGTAAAAGACTCTCAGATCCACTCTACTCGATGTAACCATGAGAAGTGAAATGTCTGCTTGGTAGAGTGTGAACAGGTGGTGGGAAGTAAGGAAGGTTTCAGGATTTCAATAGACTAACGATGAGTACCCATTATGCTCAAACATATGCTCTCCTTTTACGTTTTACAACTGAACTTTATTGTTGACATTCACAACCCATAAAATCTAAGGTAATAGCTATATAACATGGGGACAGGACTCCACAAGGAGAGCAACAGACCCCAAAAATCTGGGCCCAGGGGTCTTTCTGAGACTGATACTCCAACCAAGCTAGATAACATCTGAACCAGGTCTGTCCGCTCATTGTTTAATGAGTTCCATTACATTTTGCACAAAATCACTAGAAACTACAACTTTACTTGATGTGTTTGGTCTCTTTCATAATGCAGAGACAGTAAAGGTTTGTGATGTGTTATTGGTATGTGTCATGCATGTGTCTGTCTATGTGCGGTGGTGATGCATGTGAATACAGACCTGAGTTAAGCATTTCTATTCTTATTTCTTTTTTCAAAATTAATTCTATAATCTAGAACCCCTGCTTGGATATAGCCCATGGTAGCTCAGTATCCAACTGGGTACCCTAGTAAGGGGAATAGGGACTATATCTGTCATGAACTCAATGGCTGACACCCCATAAGAGGACATTGCAGCCAGCCCTGAAGAGACCTGATAAGCTAGGGTCAGATGGAAGGGGAGGAGGTCCTCCCCTAACAGTAGACTTGGAGGGGGGCAGGGAGGAGATGAGGGAGGGATGGGGAGAGTGGAAGGGAGTGAGGGAGGGGGCTATGGCTGAGATACAAAAATAAATAAATTTAAAAAATTAATACTTGCAATAGATTGTTGATATTTTAATTTCTTTTGAAACCATTAATGACAATGTGACATGTATAATCACATTTCTTTTCATAAAGTAAGAATTTAGTATTTTCTCTCTCAGACCTCAATGAAAAATTCTCCAATAGCATAAATTTCTAAAATGAATTTAGAATAGGAATATGAAAAATAAATGGAAAACTTATGTCTCTGTATACTCAATATTTTAAAACTTTTCTTTGGAGGAATACTTTCTTAGTCTTATTGGCTCAAACTACTTGTGGAGCTCTAGAAAGAGGCCACATCTCCATGCAAGAGTGACATAGGCATTCATGTCTGAGAACAATGTCTTCATCAGAAGTCTAAATGACAACCACCGAGTTAATTATGTGGCAAACAGAAGTGTATTCCCATTTTAAGCTAGGGTGTGCTTCTTTCATCAACAAAAGCTTTCTGGTTTTAGACTACAAAATAAACTACAATCCTTGTAAGATTGATGCCTTATTTATACGTTTCTGGATACTGTGTGGCATGCATATCAATAAAGCAAGCTCAAAGGATGTCTTGCTCAAATGTCATTATCTACCATGTTAATTAATGGATAAATATGCTTTGTGAAAGACATTTTCATGCAAATTTTTGGTTTATTCTTGAGTATGCTTAAAAACACACATCAGTAAATAGCAGATTGAATAACAATACAAAATACTGAGGACTACACAATACTGTATACAAATAGAAAAAAATGTTCTAAATACTTTAGGGAATATTTCTAGCTAACCTATTTAGCAATGTTTCCTTATTGTGGAAGATTATGTAGCTCAAACTAAACAAAGTCACCACCTTTCAATAGCTCGAGAAAGGAAAAAATGCTATCACAACAAAAGTTCCCATAGTTCTGGCCTATGTTCTCTCTAGAAATATGCTGTCCATAGCATCATCATCTACATATTTATAAGTTCAGCTAGCTAAGGAAGCAAGGCAAATTATTTAGAAACAAAAAAGAAAAATTCCAGGTTATTTTTGCGTATAAATCAGAAACCTTATTATCAAAATCAGCATGTACCATGCATATACTCACACATACACATACACTCCTGAAAACACTAAAACCATGTCATGCTTTTGAAATAAAAACTAACTTTGATTTTGACTATAAGGAAATACTTTACCAAGGTCGGGAAAGTGGCTCAGTGAGAAAGCTTTACCGGCAAGCTTTCTAGGCAAGACCTGAGATCTGCTCTCATGTGATATAGCAGGGTAGGTTGGAGCTCATGGGGAGCCTCCTCTGAGAAGATCCACCAGGGACTCCCTAGATGGGTACCTAGCTGAAAAGGAAAGCTCCAGGTTTAATGAGAGACACTTAGAAAAATAATGAGATTGAGAGGTGGGCTGATGAAATCCCTGCATTAACCTCCGGCCTCTGGATGCACTTGCTCCAGCGAGTCAATCAGCACACGTGAACAGGCCTTCTGCCTATGTACTTTCCCCCAAGCACACCTATTCTAAGCGTACACCCTAAAAGCCACCAACCACGTTGGATGCATAGATATCTAACTACAAAAAAATGAAAGTTTCTGAAGACCAGACAATTAGTGACAGTAAGATACATTACTACAGCCATTTCAGACAGCCAACATCAGGAGGTAGCACTCATAAACACTCTGTGGACTTTCTATCCAACAACCTGCTCTGAAATCACCTGTGTCCACTCCTTTCTGTATCTCTGAGCTTCACTTAACTTCCATGGACCTCAGTTTCTCCTTCACAAATTAGGTAAGGAATCAGAAATTTCTGCAGAGAATAACTGAAGCAATCTACCCAAGTGCTTAGCCAGGCTCTAGCACAGGGAAACTGCTAAACTTCCTCTTTGTGATGGCTCAAGCTACTACAGGCAGACATTGCACACTGCTCTCTCAGAGGCTGTGAAGACAAGCCTACTCCACTTCACCTTATGTTTCTCACCAGTGTAGCCCACTCTGTCTTCACAATATTGCTATTCTCTTCAAGCACCTTCACTCTGTCTAGAACCTCAGGCTTTTCTTGCTGTATGAAAACTTCCACACTATAGTTTTAGCAACCAACATGCACAGCATTTTGAAAATCATATATTTAAAACTTTAAAATTTTTAAAACAGAAAATTCTCTCTAACTTTCCGAAAACAGTGAATCTTTTTGGAAAAGCCTATTCCAACCACTCATATCTAAATCTAAACATAACCCTATACTTTCTTGCTCTGATTTTTTAAGCTACTATAAGCTTTAAAAAATACTATGTATCTATTGTCTTTCTCATCATTTGACACATTTTCTGTACAACATTTCTGTCTTTATTTATTCTCTTGTTATTGAGGAACTAGGTTATTATTTGTGAGCACATGCTTTCATTATCTTCTTTCAATTCCTCCTTGGATTCACATTTCCAATCAATGCTTGTTTGGCTTAAATGTTTAAAAAAACTGTAGAGGAACTTTAATCCAGCAGCATGGCTACCCTGGCTGGAATACAGACATGCCTTTAATCTCAGGAGACAGAGGAAGTAGACTCTGAGTGCCAGACCATGCTGTTATAGAGCAAGTTTCAGGTAAAGAAAAGCTTAGGTCCAGGTGTGTGGTACACGCCTTTAATCCCAACACTTAGGAGACAGAGGAATGGACATAGCTCAGTGATGTTCAGGCAGTCTGGTTGAGTCAGTAATTGAAAAGCAGTACAGTGAACTAGGCTTAAGATAGCAGACAGAGGCAGTAGGCCTCTGAGATGACAATTAAATCAAGTGAACAAATCATCTTTATAGAATTTCCTTCTGCTTTTGTCATAAAACACCAACCTGGCTTTTCTTCTCTCATGGTACTGAATTAAAATTTTATATTTGTATGAAGAAGCATTCTTTAAAAATTTTGCTTCATTATCTTTAATGCTTCAATGTTTAAAAGTATTTTATAACCTTTAAAATAGATTTGTAACAGATATCCTTTTGAGATAACACATAATAGTTAAACAGGTACATGTTAAGGGGAAGCAATTAATTCTCATAAAATAACTGATTTATATGAGTCGTGGATATAAGACATGTTACATAATTCTTAGTTGATGGGGACAAATGATCATAAGTTTATTAAAGACATGACAAGTTTAAAGATCTTCATCAGCTTGATTGGTTAGCTTTCTCATTAATATTTCAATGTAAGCACTAATATCAAATAGACTAAATCAAAAAGACTGAAGAATATCAAAAAGACTAAAGAAAATCACATTTTTTTGAGTAAATGGGGCCAGAATGTACACTTTGTTGCTATATTTCTATCATTCTATTTTAAAGTGTGTAAACTTTAAAATACTTAAAAATGTTAAAATTCATCACTGTACCTATGGTACTATAACTATCATGTTTTATTATGTGAAGTAACATAGAAATACATTAATCTTTCATTTTTACCTTACAAGGATATAGCTATTTAGATCTTACTTAATGCTAGGGGAAACTGATTGAGCCAGGGCTGAGCTAGTTTAACATAAACGCAAATGTATATTTTTAAATGTATATTTTAAAAGTAAGAGAGTTTATCCACCTATGAATAAATTAACACACATTTGTGAGTTTTATAATTTCCTTGGGTATTTTGCATTTGATATAATAATGTAACATTTAATACAACCATCATCTTATTAGACAAATGAAGTAAAAAAATAAATATCTGGAGATAGGAGTAAAGCTGTTATGTTACTTCTGAAAAATAAATGTTTTGTCATTCATAATAAAAATCCGTATTTTAGCTCTGATTGTCAAATAATGATTTACAGAAATTTAAATCAGTCAAATTTCTGGCATATTTTGAATCAAGTTTTCTACACATTTTAAATTATTTTCATATTTATTTAATAAACATGAGCCCCATTTAGACTACTTGATTATGATGAGAGTTCAACCAGAGCAGTATTCTTTAGATAGTTTAACTGGGACAGCAAGCAGGCACAAATCACTGTGAAAAATTCTCTATAGACAAAACTATATATCTCATAAAGCAAAGTATTTATTATTTAGTTCTCTTAAATTATACACAATAGACCTACTAAGTGAGGCTCTGGATACGTGAAAAACAGTAACGTGAAGGCAACATGGATACCATAACTTCTACAACTCAAGGAAGAAAATGAACAAATGCTTATAAAAAAGGCTGCTGATACCAGAATTATTGCCTTTTTCCTCTTCATAAGGAAACCCTGCTGTGTTTAACAGGAACACTGAACCTCAAGCCCCTTTGCCCTTTCACAATATAAATGAACAGGTTGGTACTTTGAAGTCTATATATGAAGCTGAAATAACCTTAGCTTTAAAAACTGAGTATATTAATTATGTTTTAAAAGATATTACATTATTTTAAAATATGTTTAAACTTGTTAGCGTATTCCAAAATATCTTTCTTTTTCTATTTCTTTAAACAGCACAGTTTTCTTAAAATTTTCAAGAATACATTTCTTTTTTAAAATTTTTATTAATTACACTTTATTCACTTTGTATCCCCCCATAAACCTCTCTCTCCTCCCCTCCCAACCCCACCTTCATCCCTCTTCTCCACACATGCCCCTCCCCAAGTCTACTGATAGAGGAGGTCTTCCTTTCCTTCCTTCCGATTCTAGTCTATCATTTCTAATGTACAGGTACAACTGACTGGTTTTTGAATTTTGATAATATACTTTTATAAGATTAGTTTGTTAATTTTAATATTTTTATTTTTCTGTGAAGAGACTATAGAGTTTTCCATATACAATATCATGACATTTGCACATGTAATTTTATTCCTTACAGTAATGCTGTGATGTAATATGCTTCACAATATATTTAGGCATAAAGACACTCACTCTAGATGACAATTGTTTTTCTTCCCTAATAGAAAATTCTTTTACTGTATTGCATATGTGTAGAGGACAGTGGATGTCCTTACATTGTACTGTTCTTACAGGAAAAATTTTAATTACTTTCTCCACAGATTTTTCTATGTTTTTGTCTTGTGGTTATCATGACATTTGGAGAAAGCATAATCCTATAATTGAACTGTAACCACAGAAGCCAAAAGTCTGTACATAGTAAATTATACCATACTCAGGAAATAAAGTGATCACATCAGATAGATAGCCTATGCCTATGAACACTACTAAATGTCCATACTACCCAAAGCAATAAATATCTGCAATGTAATCCCTATCAATAGTCCTCTTCATAAAATATTAAATAATAATCTCAACATGTATATGAAGTCACAGAATACCTAGAATACATAAGAACACAATTGAAGCCATCATATTCTCAGGTTTCAAAGTTAAACATAAAACCACTGTGACGGCTATAACATGTTAATGGCATAAAAACAAAAATAATCCAAAGACACAGACCAGGAAGCCTGGGAACAAACTCATATATTCTACCACTCATTAACAATGGTGCCAAGATTACCCAGTAAAGAAAAATCCATCTGGTCAACAATTTTTGGTTGAAAATTGGATACCGCTTTGAAAGAGCATGAAACAACTGCTCAATATCACTATTGGGGAAGCAGTAACCAAAAGTAACACATTACCACATATATGTTAGAATCACACATACCAAAAATAGTCCAATGAGAATCATTGGCAAGGATTTGAAGCAAAGTGGTGTGACCATAAGTTTTTACAGCTATTGTGGAAAATATAATGAAGACCCATAACCATGAATGTACAATCCCCCTCTTAGGTATATACAACAACGACAAAAAGGTCAGACGTTTGAAGGATATATAGATGCCAACAACACAGGCAGAACCATCCACAACAGCTAAGAAAATGAAACAACTTCAATGTCCAAAATAGAATGGCTAAAAGATGTAGTGTTTACCTGTAATGTGATACTTGACAAAAGGGAACCGTTTGCAGTAATATATATCCAGGATATATTATACTAAGGGGAATGAGCCAGCCATAGCAAAGTAAAGACTATATGATAGCTCTTACATAAAGAATCTAAGAAGTTGAATCCTGAAGAGAGATGAACAATGACTGCTATGGACTACAGGGCAAGTATGACATAGGAAAACTGGAAGGCTTTTTGTCAATTGACTCTGGAGACCTAATGCACGGCATGATGACTCTAGGTAATAATAAATAGAGTTGATAGTACAGCTAACTGCAGGTCCTCATTATAGGCACCCCCACCACACATGCAAAAGCACATGCAGGGGTAACTATGCAAGGTGGAGACTATGTAGGTTGACTGAAGTAACTATTTACACTAAGTCTGTGTATTAAAATAGCATATTGTATACTTTAAAATATACACAATATTAATTGATCAGTTATGCTCCAATAAAGCTGGAAAAATTTTCCATTCATATTGAGCTGTTATTCTGAATGTTGCAAACTAGGGTAGCATAAGACAACCCCCCAAAAGAATTTAATCAGAGGAATCATTAACTCTTGCAAAGAGGAAAAGAGAACACAAGTAAAAATATCCTCGTAATTAGTGAGATATGCTTTATGTACAGTAACAGTATTTCTGTAGGGCAAGAAGAAAGATGATTTTTTAATCCAAATATAAAACTGTGCTGAAATAGAGAAACTTGATTAAATTTCATGTATTCACTTACTGGGACTTTGACCTTTTGAAAGTTATAAATCTTTCTGATCCTCATATGTAGATTAAGGATAAGAACACTGGGCCTGACCAGCCTTACTGACATAATGTGAGGATTGGATGGCCCAATGTAAATGAAAGTCTATGAAGTACTATGGAAATTTAACTTGTGACACTAATTTAAAATAAGCACAGAGACTTCTTCCTCAAAGTAGTTCTATTTAATTTGAATAGTCTGCAAAGGTCATGTTTGAGTTCTATGTCATCTAAAAGTCAGAGTTCATGCTTCCCAGTATTCCTAACATTCATCCATCATCACCCACCTGTACAGATCCTGGTTAGGAGAACAGAGGCAAAAGCAGGCCGGTCAATGGGGAATCCCATCACAGTGTGAACTGTTGAATCTAAGAGGATCTATGATTGCTTCAGGGCAAGGATGGCAAAGAAGAAAATTAATGATGAGAACTGGCTTCGGTAGAATGGGTTATTTCACAAAGGAATTGAGGAAGAAAAGAAAAGCAGACTAAAAGTTGCAACCATATAGGGAAAGGCATGTGACCAGAAGCAAAACTGGGAAAATAGAATAGGAATAAGGAAGAATCTTAGCAAAGACCAGACAAGGTTTAGTTATAGTATTGAAAGGGGACTTAAAAGAATTCTTATGTGTTAATGAATTGGGGAATCAGACATAACAAATAAAAAAGAGTTCAGGCTATAGTGAGGAAGACTACCTGCCGATTCTAAATATTCTAATAAATAAAATAAAGTACAATACAATATTTACAATATCACAACACTACTCACAGGACTTCCACACACAACTTCCAATCATCACACCAAGACAATGAGCAGGTGCTTCAGTGATAAAACACTGGAAAGTCTTAATGCAAATCTATGGCAGAAATGGAACATGACCCCTCCACTAGTAATATTCTAGATGCTATTGTAGCACAGAGAACAAAATTATGAATTGACAGTTGACAGATCACACCTCTGCAGGCTGTAACAGTTACCTGGGCCCTGAGGAGACAAAAGCGTCCATTTTCTGCTGGCCTCTGCTGCTGGGCATGCAGCTCGTGCTGAAGCTTAGCTTGTTTCCTCTGTGAGACTTCCGTTTAGATGCTGGCGAAAAGCTCCCCCCTCAATTACTGACCACATAACATAAGATAAACATGTATTGTCTTTAAAGATTATAATATTTCTAAATTCATTTTCATACAGAAAAGTATGAGATGAGGCAGGAATTTAGACTGGCCTACTGTGTATGGCATTCCAAAGTCAGGAGATACTCAATGTACTAGAAACCCATGAGTTAAAATACAAGTGCTCTTGGCTCTTTCACAACACTGCAAGAACTATTCAGAGTGAAGCAGCCTCCCCCAACCCCTTATAACCACACCAAACAATAATTTAAAAAGTCAGGTTTACACATTAAGTCGTGTTTATTCATTATTGCCTACAGTCATATGAATATACTCTAGGCCCATCTAAAAATGTTATATTAGTTAATGACAGGGACTGCTGAGAAGTGCTTAACAAGGAAATATAATCAATCAGACCCCTAAGAAATATTTAAAGGTAATATTATTTAGAGACTGAATAAGAGAATGTAGCCAGCTCATGTGTGTACACGTGTGTATGTATTCTTTAAAATTAAATATGACAAAGATAATAAGTACAAAATTGACATTTGTTTATGTTCCCCTGTTATCATAAAAAAGCATGATAAAGAAATACACAGAAACACAACAAAAGAAGAAATATGTGTGCATGTGTTCCAAGTCACTGCCATACATTTCAGGAAGAATCCTTGCCCATGTGTTCTGTGTTTTACCAAAATATTTATATCCTATAAAACCAAAAGAGCAAATCTAGACTCTATTTCTTTTGTTATTATTATTTAATTTTAATTTTAATTTTTTATTAATTACAGTTTATTCACTTTGTATCCCATCTGTAGATCCTACCTCATTTCCTCCCAATACTACCCTCCTTCCCTCATCTCCTCCCATGCTCTTCTCCAAGTCCACTTATACGGGAGGTCCTCCTCCCTTTCCATCTAACCCTAGCCTACCAGGTCTCATCAGGACTGGATCCATTGTCCTCCTCTGTGGCCTAGCAAGGCTGCTCCCCCCCTCAGGAGGAGGTGATCAAAGAGCCAGCCACTGAGTTTATGTCAGAGGCAGTCCCTGTTCACCTTACTAGGGTGCCTACTTGGATACTGAGCTGCCATGGGCTACATCTGAGCATGGGTTCTAGGTTTATCTCCATGCATGGTCCTTGGTTGGAATATCAGTCTCAGAAAAGATCCCTGGGCCCAGATTTCTTGGTTCTGTTGCTCTCCTTGTGGCACTCCTGTGACTTTCAGCTCTTTCTATCTCTTCCTTCTTTTACTCTATTTCTTTAGTTTAGAAAGTATCCTTTATATGTACTGTATCATCTTGACACAAAGTAGCATGCACTTAATCCTAAATTAATTCCTTTGCCTTTATTTGTTTCCTAAATTCCTAATTCTATAGAACAGTATTATATAACAACACTTCAAAGGTTTCTCTAAACCAAGCCATACAGCTCTGCCTTCAGCAATTACACTCCAGAGAGTGATGCAAATGACCTTATTTGCTCATTAGAAAACCTGTATACTGGTTGCAAATGTCACGTTCTGAATTTACATTTTAAAAGGCACATCTTGCAGCAGTTTAATAAAAAATATTCTTAAGATCTCAGGTCAAATCCAACCATTTACTCATCTGTTCCTTAGCTTTAACTATTTTTGGCCTGCACTCACATGCTCCTCAGGAGCCTCAATTGTGATGGCTCCTTTTAGCACCTGACCTTGGCACAGTTGAAAGGTCATTTGGAAAGGGGACAATATGACAAGATCATGACTACCTCCACCCCAGTAGCATGCTGACAGATGACTTCAAAGCCAGTGTCTGTTCTGTAGCTTATGCTTTCAGCGCAATACTCATTTGTACAGACCAAGCTGTATGTTTTAAAATAACCTTTGAGGCTGTACGTTTGCACTATCATATAGCTCTATGTTGTATCTACATCCCACTCTAGAATACAGAAAACAACAATAGAAGAAGACCTGAATACCTATGCTTTACTTAAAAAACAAACAAACAAACAAACAAAGTTTTTCCTTTCTGTAGGCATTGAAGAAGACATGGAAGACTTCCTGGGAAGGAAACGTGTCACATGATCCTAAAGTCGGAAAGGCAATGGCTGCAAAAGCATGCAAATGGACATGATCCTATTTTTTTTTTAGCTATTTTCCAATGCAATTCATTTTCTCCAGAATTATAACAAAACAATTTTTAACATTATAGAAACAAATAATCATTAATCTCACCATTAATATCATGTCAGAACACATGTGAAAACACAGAAATAAAGAAATATGCACCATGAAGGGCATGGGTTGCATAAAAAAATGCATTGCTTGATTTTACAAGCCACATGCTACAGTGAAAGCCTCATAGGCATGCCTACAGGTCTGTTACATGAGGCTAATACAATTCTCCTCGTACAGTGCACAGGGATATAAGATTAAATACTTAAAAAATATCAAAAGGCCTTTAGAAGATGTACCACAGCATACAGCTTTCTCCACATTACTTAAAAAGTGGCACTACTATTTGTATTATGGATTAGAGAGAACAGGTTCTTCCTTCAGGGCTCACAAGTTTTAATTTTGATTCAATACTCACTTGATGATATTCTAGGTGAAGAAATGAAACAACGATACATAAAATACAAAGGGTATTGATTTTTCCTCTTTGCGGATGAACAATGTGGAAATATAACATATTGGCAAAATATAGTCTCCCTTTCTAAGCATGAAATGTAAAACGTGCACATTTACCACCTGCATAGATGTCTCAGCTATGCCTCACCACATTGCTACCCACTATACTGGAGAACCCTGGGTTTTGTTATACTGACGATTAACAGCAAAAATGACACCTGACATGCCTGGATAGGAAAGGACTTTTGCTGTTGTTTTTGTTATTCAACTAGATGTAGGTACTAAGTCTTTTGAAGAAATAATGTTTACCCTTTGACAGTCACCATGAAGACCATATTCAAAACCTTCTTGATATAAATAAATCTTATTTCTCAATTTTCCAAATTTTAATAATATTTTGAAAGAAAGGTAAAAGCATACTTGAAGTTGTTTTTCCTCAGTTACCTGGCATTATCTCCCAAATAGCACACTTGGTAAGTCCCTGGGAAGGTAGCCACCAGAAATTCTTCAAAGATCTGAGTCAGGTTGATGCCTTGCTATATGATATGCTAGATACACGGGTTCAAGTACTGGCATGGTTTGAGAATTCAAACATCATTTCTGTAACATAGTTGTACTTCATAATGACAGAAGAAATTCAAATGACTTTTCCAGAAACTTTAAGTTTTCCTGGTATCAAATTTAGCTTCTTAGGAATTTAAAATCTGAAAATTTTCTTTACTTGATGAATATATACAGTCCTGACACTAAAGAAGCTTCACAGCAACTATCTGCATTCAATTTACATGTAGTAAAACCAATTATCATAGAACATTTTGGTAAAGTCAGAAATACAATAATAGGATCTTAATTTATTCATACTTTCTATATCTAAAAAGCATGCTGTAATAGTTTAAAGGTGAAAGAGTAAGTAAAAATGATGAAAGGCCAAAAGCAAATGAGACTTTCAAAATGTTATGGATTATAAAAAGAACTTTAAGCTTCAAACAATAAGAAGTTGCATGAAGAAATCTCTCTTTTGCCTAAGGAACATGGCGCAGTCTTAACAGATTCACAGTGGAAAACCATCTACTGAAGAACTCCTTTACCATCTCTCTCAAAAGGTTAGAATGCAAAAACCTAATATCCATTGTATGTTTTCATGCTCATTGTTACATTTGAATTTTAAGTTAAAATAATTTACTGAATAAAGATTAAGAGTCCAGATCTCATAATAGAGCATCTAAAGTAAAGCTTAAGACTTCCATTGAATGAGAGTATAATCGGAGCAGGATGTGTGATGTGGTTTTTGCTGGTAGAGATAATAATGACACTATTACTCATAAATCAGCATGGTAACACAGTACATGTGCACCTGACCTCACCCTTGCTTGTCCACATTTAGAAACTGTGCTGCTAGATCCGGCAGCTTCTCTTTGGATGGAAGAATTTACTTCATATAAAATAAAGAAGGAAGGAAAGGTTGGAAGAGGGAAGAAAGAAACAAAAGATGGCAGGAACTTTAGGCATTATTCCAATAGAGAAAGTCTGGAGAGAGTTGGTGTTTTTAATAATTAAAAACTTGCATTTTAATCTTATGAAACATATCCTTAGAATGAGAAACTGTTTTATTAGCAGTCAGTTTATCAGTGAGAGTAGGACTAAACTGGGCAGACAGAACACAACTTGTTAAAACCAAGATGACAGTATGATTTTAGTCTTGAGTTAGAGCTATGGTGTTTCTGTGGTTAATCATGAGTGGTAGTGCAAGTATATTCTGGAAGTGCTTTCCTGCTCCTTTGTTTACCTGGCAGGGGAAATACCATGATCACAAAATTTCTCTAAATTTGTAGGTCTTAATTTTTTTTTTTTTAGAATTCAAACAGACATTAAAATGCAAATGTCTTTAGTATAATCAATAACATATATATATATATATATATATATATATATTAGTTCTTGTTTATTTGTTGAAAGACATGAATTAGGCAGGCAATAGAAACAAACAAGCATCCATGAGTTACAAATCTATGTGATACAGGAAAGAGGCCCAGGTGTTATGAAGAGATCAATGGGGACACAAGTATAATCAAGTAGAATGAAAAGGGCACTGGAAGGCTGGGTAAATAGGAGAATGTGGACATGAAACCCTTACCTTTTGGATATCCATATGGAAAGTTATTACTGTAAAGGACTCCTGTAATATACATATATATGAAAGAAATATACATGGAGTCTCCCTATAATGGGGAAGACAATGCCCCAACTAGAAATCTTAAGCCACCAAGTAAATTATCCAATGATAGGGATGAGTTAGATTATGTTGAGCCATTGGTCAAAGGAGTCCCATTGGCCCTGCTAAAAGTAAGCAAAGCTATTGGCTATTCTGATGGTAAGACCCTATTGATGAAGACACACTTCCCAATCCACTAAATATAGAGAAATGGAGTTGGTGCCCAACTAGAAGCTTCACCCCTACTGATTAGTGTTCATGTTGCTGGAGAATACTTTGCGTCCTACTGGAGGAGAGAAGTGATCATCAATATCACCCAGCTACAAACCTCATAACTTACCACAGCATTCTGTCTGCAAAACACACTGGTGCAACTGTGGCACAAATGCTATGAAGGAAGCAAGTCCTTTTTGATTGGGTTAAAGCTCACTTCATGAGATGAAACCCTTACCTGACACTTTTTAAAGAAGCTGATAACCTGAGCCTAGACAGATAACTGGCCTAAGGGAAAACCCAGTACTATTTTTCTGCTGAAGGAACAAGTGAAAAGATGACTCCTAATGAGATATTGCTAAACCAATAGACTAGAGAGTCATTCAAGCATGGTCAGATAAGCTTAATTGCAGTAGATGGAAATTAACACAGAAGCACAATGAACAGTATGCAGCGACTCAGAGACTTTGAAGCACTGAGCCCGAAATGCTCACTGGGCACTAAATAACATGTCTTTATCAAAATCCTATCAAAACATGTCTCTCAAAGCACAGGGAGCTATGCAGAAGAGGAAGTAGAAAGATCATAAGTGCCAGAGATGGTAGATAACTCTGAGGAAAAAGTATCTTCTCGTCAAACAGGACTGATAAACAGAAACTCTCAAAGACTGTAAGAGAACACACAAGTCCTGTACAAGTTCAAAAGGACCACCAACTGAGAAGGAGAGCAGGCAGAAGGCCCCATCCCTAGCTAAAGAGGTATTTGCAAAACCTGCTGGGCAGGGGGAAAACTAGTTCTTTCCAATGCAGTGTCATTGGTTGTAACCACCACACTCCAGGACAGGCCTCATTCCCAGGAGACTTGGCTAATAAAAAAGAGACTTGATGTTATTCTATGGGTTAATTGTTTTTGCTTGATTTTTTTTTGTATTTTTATTTTATTAGTTTCTTGTATATAGTTTATCTATTTTTGTTATTTCTTGAAAGAGAAGGAAAGAGAAAGAGAGGAAATTTAAACTTAGGTGGGTAAAGAGAAAGGTTGGAGAATCTGGGATGAATTGAAAGAAGGGGAGAAATACGATCAAAATATATGCAAAAATCATGTAAAAATAAATCAAAAATAAAAACTAATAAAATGAAACCCTATAGTTCCCCTTACAAACAGTTACTGAGTCCATTCACTTCAGAAAGAGCTTAATGTGCCATTTGTCAATCTGTTTCTATCACTTTAGGTCATGCCATGGTTATGCTTTAGGTAGTCTGCAAAATCCCGCAGTTAATATGCAATCTGTCTTCTCATGCAATTTATTTACAGACATGGAGGTGAAAACTTACTCTACTACATACATTCTTTTCAAGTAAATTTCTAGTTCAAAAACCTTCATAAAAATCTCAAGAGAAAACCTAAACCCAATTAATATAACTTTAAAAATCTTCTATTACATGATTCCAATTTATGCTGCTAGCTTTATCACAGTAGTTTTATTATTCTTTAATTAATCTTTTGATCTGCCCATTATCTAAGGATAGTCTATGCTTCCAAACACTGGAATGGCCTTCCTTATTTTACTCTACTATATGCATGCTAAATCCAAGGTATAGGCTTATCATTCTTACCCTCCATTTTTTCCTTTCCTTGTCTTGTTTTCACATGGAACACTTCTGCTTTTCTACCATATATTGTAGTATGTCTTATATAATACTTTGGTTTTATATCTCTCTGCTGAAGTAAGGGTTGGGTAGAATAGCAAAGATATCAGAAAGGACTGAAATAGATGCCAAGATATCTGTGTATATAAATAAGGGAACATGAGAAATATTCCTTATACAAATTCTCTTGTCCATCTCTCACCTGCTTGCTTCCTTGCCAATTCTGATCTAAAAAGAGCTATGCCCTAAATTTTAAAAGAGACTGAGAAAATAGAAGGACTATTGAGTTATATATTCTTGCTTAATAGACAGAGAAGTAGGGTAAAGAGATGATTATCAGAAGAAACAATACAGTGTTTTATATAGAAAAATGAATTGCGGACTAATTGCTTATTAGAACAGAAAACTTTCAACAATTTCCAGAATTATAATTTTCAGGGTTTAAGCAAAGATCACAAATAATTCAGGACAACTAAGATAGGCAAAGTTAGCTACCTCAAGACCCTTAATTTCAGATGAGCAAACTGAGTTCAAGATTCATGTTAGTCTTTTTTTCAATGTGCTTATCCTATGCAATACTGAGTTTTAATAGTTGTATCCACTGGCAGAGAAAAGGATATTTCCCTGGAAGTGCTGTCCCAACTCGGTAGTCAGTATAGCTCTTGCTTGGGTGGAAGTTGAAAATAAAAAGAAGTCCTGCTCTTTCAAAGGTGATGATTTTATTTCCTTCGTGTTTTTCACTCACGTGGGCCTGCAGGGATAACACATGTTTAAATCACTCTGAGACGCTTCTTTAAGAAAACTATTTCCTAGAGTTTTGGCTTGTCATTCCTAATATGCATTGTTCATTATTGTGCCAAAATGAAATCGCTGTGATCTATATTTTTTACATGTAATAATTTTACCAAACAATATTAAAAAAACCTCAAAAATATAAAAACCCAACTGTCCATGTTCCACCCCGAGAGCACAAATAGAGGATTAATGTTGTGGATAGGAATGGAGAAAAAACTGTGGCATATGCAGTACATAGTATTTGTGTGTTTTAGACCTCAGTATAAATGCATTTTCCATAAGACTTTGTTTTAGTACCCATTAATGAGGTAAAGGAAATAAAATTATTTTAAAGTTACTATAACATTATATCCAGTTTTGAAATTATAGTTTTACTAAATATCAGAAAACTGATTTTTTTCAGATAACTCTGACTTTACATAACTCTGCAGAGACTCAATGGCAGCCTAAAGCTCACTGCAATGTGCTAGGGAGATTTCTTAATAATGTGAAAGGACTACACATGAACTATTCGCACACTCCGTGAGCCCTGTCAACGGCCTTTAAAGTCTTTGTGTCTCCTGCTCCGCTCTCACCCCACTCTAGCGCTGTAGATTTATTGCCGTGTTGATCAGCAGCATCTCCCTCGGTAATTTACAGTGAGAACTAGAGCTCCAGACGCCACAGTGTGCCTTTTGGTATTGCCCTTTGTTCCAAGTGAAAAGAAGCATCATTTTGCTCTTTTTTTATGGAAATGGCATATCTAATAAACATGATTAGGGCATGCATATCATGTAGCCAGTGTTACGGAATATACAAATACCTTTGTTCAGCCACTAAACATCAAACAATAGACGCCAAAGTAAAAACACATCAACAGTAATTTCAAACAGTATCAATAGAAAGTAAATGGAATATAACTAACACATACTATATGCTAATTTTTGCAAGGCGGATAAAAAAAAAAGCCTGTATAAGATTTGCACCTGTTAATTACATTTTCTCAAACTTATTGAAAACTGAGACTTTAATTCCAGAGGAGAGTTCAGACTTATGCAAAATACAAAGCAGCACGCAGGTATAATGGCATCTATTGAAATGACAAGTTAGAGACCAGTAAAAAGGGGGAAACAGGAATAAAAAAATCTAGGTGTTGTCAATGTAGTTTCTTTATGACAGCATAATTATTTACACAAAGGAAAACCAGTCAAAACAATTAAGATGTTTTTACAGCAATTTCCAAAATTGGTTTCATGCAGAGCATCTGCCATTTATTTTTAACCAGTTGAAATGAAAATTACTAAATTTAAACAACAACAACAACCAGCTAACCAGGAAACTAAGCAGGACCAGCTGAATGCTTAGGATTTTCATTATCTAAGGGAGAGAATCCTGTGACATGTTTTGACAACCTACAGTACATTACAGGGCACTACACACTGAATAATGAAGCTGCTCAGAAGGTCTGCATGCAGATTTCATGTGATTGTCATTCTAAGCATGACCAGCCCTGGTGACTAAAACATCACATTCAGAGCAAAGAGCTTACCTGTGGAGCTGAAAGCCAACCACATCTTTCTTCCAATCTATTCATATCTCTGTCAAAGTTATTTAGGAACTTATAACGAAGAAGGTCATCATCAGTTAAATTAAACTGCCTTCTAGCATAATGGTAACTCTCATTATTTCCTTTCCTTGGGAAGTCCAACCATTCAGGATGTCCAAATTCATTCCCTGTATTAAAACAAACATTTTTTTTTCAAATGTGAAAATCAGGTAGAGACATTAGCATTCCTTATTAAGAGAACTCTGTAATTAGCTTTTTTCAAACCTCTTTAGAAATCAATGTAAATCGTAGTTTCCTAGATCCGCATTACTTAAATAATGTAGGTATCTACTTTACCAATAGAACGTACCAAGTCTGGAGAGGAAGCTCAGAGGTAAGGGTGCTTGCTGTGCACCATGAGTATGTGAGTTCAAATCTCTACTACCCCCACAAAAGGCCAGGCATGGCTACATGTGTCAAGACACTGGCATCATCAAGAAAGGCAGATAATTGATGTGCATTGGCTAGCCTGTGTAGCCAAATTCCAGTGCTGCTGGGTGAGTGACATGCTAACTCAAGGCAGAAAGGTAGAAAGCAAACAGGAAGGCACCTGATCTTCTCCTGCCTCCATTTGTATGCACACAGCCACATACATGTATACACTTACATGCATCATACACATATAAACCATACCACCACCACAAAAACCCCAAAGACCAAAAATCAAGGTGTACCACATTTAGACTCTGAAGCCCCACTGTCCAGCTTCAGCTGGTTAAAATATGAAGACTTTCCAAGTACACCACAGTCAGCACACACGCAAATTTTCTTTTCTCAGATTTCCTGGTTACTTTAGACATGCATTTAAAATTTGGTCTGCTTGTAAGTGTCTACAAATGAGATACTTGGATGAGATTAATTTAAAAATATATATTTATATATTTGTTATAATGATGAGAAACAGAAACTAATGCAATCAAAGTGATTTACCATGGAATGGCTTTAAATAGTAAACTTTGTTAGGAAACTGTGCAGTTTGCATTTAACATATAAGGTCTAGAATCATAAAAAAATAACTCCGCAGAAGTAAGCTACCTGCAAGAACTTCACTAAATTCTACTATTCTGCTCTAAATGGAATATTTCATAGAATGTGCTCATAGGACAGCAGAGGAAGGGCAGGTTTCTGTCCCCGTGAGCCTATAATGACTTTAAGATGCTCACTAAGCAATCATCCTAAGTGAGGTATCCCAAAAGCAGAAAGAAACATATGGTATATACTCACTTATATAGTCCTATAGGATAAGAAGGTCATGCTGAAATCTATACACCTAGGGAAGATAGACAAGAAGGAGGACCCAGGTTGGTAGGATCAACGCTCATTTAGATGAACAAATGGGATGGACATTGAATGGAGGATAAAACAAGCAACAGAACAGGAGCATACCAAAGAGGGCCTCTGAAAGAATCAATAGAGCAATATAGCAAAGCAATATATTAAGACTCACAACCAAGCCTTCGTCAGAGGGCAGGAAATAATAATAAAAATAGGGGAAGTTAATAAGACTTGTGGAGAACAAGAGCTCCACAAAGACCAAACTGAGCAGGGCACAGGGGTCTTATATGAGACAGTTGATCCAACCAAGGACCATGTATGGATATGTCCTAGAACCCAAGCTCAGAAATGGCCCATGGTAGCTTGGTGTCCAACTGAAGACCCCAGTAAGGGGAACAGGGAATGTTTCAGTCATGAACTGGATGGCTGGCTCTTTGACTTCCCCCCTACCCCATACATGCCAGGGAGTAATAGCCTGGCTAGATCCCAGGGGAGGACATTGCAGCCAGCCCTGAGGAAACAAGATGAACTGGGGTCGGATGGAAGGGGAGGAGATCCTCCCCTATAGATGGCCTTGGAGTGGGTGGGGAAGAGATGAGGGAGGGATGGGGAGAGTGGGAGGGAGAGAAGGAGGGGGCTACGCCGGGGATGCAAAGTACCTAACCTCTGATTGATATAAAAATAAAAAATTATTTAAAAAAAATGCTCACTAAGGGAAGGGAACACTTAGAATCCTTTGCTTCAGGAAGAATGAGTATCAGTGGCATGCTCAGACACAGTGGATATCTGTACTACCTCTCCCACCCAGGCTCTCCTATTTCCCAGAAGAGGGGACAGAATAATTGAAACAGCCAGCGGTCAGCAAGGAGTGGAGAAAATCACTACAATGTGGACATGACTGGAATACTGCGCTCAAAGTCAAAACTTGTGCAAGATTAAGCCACCATGGAGGGGTTGGGGATCTCATGAGCCTTCACCCTACAAAGGAGCTGTGGAAAGGTAATAGGTTTTCGGTGAGGGAGAACCAGTTATCCATTAAGGGTGTGGCCTAAAGCTCCAGTGAATGGTTCCATATCCATGAGTACATGAGGGGCCCAAATTGAACTCATTGGGTTATTTAAATTAAAATCCTGGACAAATATTTGGTATCATAATAAAAATTAGGGTGTTTTGTAACCATTGTAACTCTTATTTTTATCAAATATAAATTTACTTCTTTGAAATACAAATTAATAAGTAAACTTTTAGATACAGAACATGAAATAAAATTTCTAAGATAGAAAAATAAAGTTCCTCTTTATGAGGCCATGATAAGATAAAACTGTTGTCAAGTAATCACATATTGATCTCCATTAGAATCACTTGGATCACTGGTTCTCAACCTTCCTAAAGCTGCAACTATTTAGTACAGTTCCTCGCATTTTGCTGACCCCAACCGTAGAATTATTTTTGTTGCTACTTCATAACTGTAATTTTGCTACTGTCATGAATCATAACGTACATATCTGACAAGCAGGATATCTGATCTGTGACCCCTGTGAAGGTGCCATTCACCCACAAAGGGTCAAATCCCACTTAGATTTTTCTGAAAACCCTCCCCTGGAGAGGCTTCATTTTGAACTTAAATAACCAGAAACAACAACACAAAAAGTTTTAAAAAACAAAACAAAAAAACTGTGTCTGTGACTGAGACAAAACATTCTCCTGAGTGGGTTTTGATGTGATCACAGCTGTAGATCGCTGACCTGAAGCAAACTGACATTAACATAGACAAACCCAACATCAAATTTCTTCCTTTTCATCTCTTTTTTTTTTTTTTGAGTCAAAGCCATAAACACAAGCGCAAAATAAATGGAAGTAAATCACGGAAAGACTGTCAAAGTGACCTTGGAGGAGCAGCAAAGCATTCTCAGGATGAACCGCAAAACCTGAGAAGTGCCTGTTAGTAGCTCCCAGCTCACAACCCTAATGAAGAAAAATACTATCATTACAAAAAGTTTAAAAAAATGCTTTCCTTGGTCGTGGTCTACAAATTATTGAGGAAATACGGCACTGCTCAAGACAGTACAGTGAAATACAGACACTGAAATGAGCTTATAACTAAAGGCTGCTGTTCATTAAAAATGATCAGAAACCTAAATGTATTCTTGTGATGGCCAAGAAGGTGAAGAATTTATTTTAGTGTAGACCACTCTATGGGCTGTGAACAACACAGTCTTAATAAGCATTTGAAATTAATCAAATGGAAAATACTGTTCTAAATCACAAATTGAAGTTATGTATGCAAACCACATGTATGTAGGCACTCCTTGATTAATTCCATAGGTACTCAGAGACTCCATGGTATCCTAAGGAATAATACGTCTTATTCCTATATACATTTTTCTTAGGTCGAAATGTTTTCTTCATACTTACTAGGCATTTTAGCCTTCAACGTGTTTGACAAAAAATGAGCTTCTATTTGAATCTTAGGAATTAGGAATATGAATCACAAGAAAAGAATTTGCAGCCAAAAAAAAAAAAGCCAAAATAAGGGAGAAGCATTTTTAAAACTGCTGGCTGTTTTATTCAACAGATAAGAGGCTTAGGAAAGTCACATTTGAAATTACTATGGGACCCAGAGGCAATGACTGTGATACTTGAGAACAATACTTTTGAGTCCAAACAGGCATTACGAGTAACCAGGCACTCACCATCAAAGCATCTTTCAGCTCATTAAGTTATGATTATGATCAGTAGTGTAACATACAGGATGTTACCAAAGTTGAAAAGATGGAAAGAGAACAATTTTGAGCTCTCACTTGGGACAACTTGTAAGAAAATTCACAGAGCATGTCATGATTCACTGAGTTCAGTGGAGTAACAGACTTGACGTGCTTTCCGAAAAAAGAAGGCTCCCTTATATGCCTAAACACTTTAAAACAAAATTGGAAAGTACGTGACTAATGCTGCTACAGTTAATGATTCTCGAAAATTCCACAAAGTTATTTTTCTTCCTTTCCATTTCCTCCATACACATTCCCATTCATGTCTAGTTAATTGTGAAAAACCTCTAAGCACAAAATTCCTATTGGGATTCCTTTCCCTGTAATTAATTTTTTTTTGTTTGATGTAAAGGTCCAGGCTATAAATTGACAAGAAGCCAGCTGGTAGAGTGATGAAATTCAAGACAATATAACTAATGAAAAGCCCCAGCTCTGTTAGCTGAACATTTTGATTAGCAGGCTTGTATATTTTTTTCTCTAAACTGCAATGCATACTAATTTTACCTAGGAATTATTTAAAGTCTACTATGGCCTCAGTGCTCTATATACAATTCTTTGTTGTTCCTCAGTTTATGTATATATGAAAATAATGCACAGTCCCAAAGAGAAGGAAAATCGTTTTACTTCTTCTTTGCGTAACTGTACTAAAAACTGTGTTTTGAAGAAGTCTTTTGTTTTAAACTACTTTACACTTCAGGCCTATAATGAGTATGGTTTTAGCAAAGGGAAGAACACAGGATAAAATAATTTTCCACAATGGACTCTGATAGATTATTTTCTTGAAGAATGGACATATAATCACTACCTTCCTTCTTTGATGCATATGGTTGTATGTGCTGCCTACATCTGATGGTTTCTTTTACCTCCACACTGCTCGTGTGCACAGCTGAATAGATGATTATATATTTAGTACTGCTTATTTGCATATGTAGCATGAACCAGTCTCACCTCTTTCTTCTAAGCCCTGTAAGCTAATGGGGGAGAAAAGACAAAGGGGCTGGTCTAAAAGATGCAAGGAATCAGTGACAGCTGTGATAACTAAACAGTGAGAAAAGCCAACAGAATAGCAGATCTCCCTGCCTCAGCAGATGTAAACACTGGATTGGCAATATTGGAGGCAGGAAGAGTAAAGGAAGAGTGCTTCAGATTTACATCATACACAAGCAGAGGAAGACAGTCTTCAGAGTTTATCTTCAAATTACCTTTGCCAAAAAGAGGCCCGCGTCTCTGTGTATGAGGCCTAGAGAAACATAAGATAAATGATATCTGCAGTGTGTTTAAAATGGCTTGGGAAGGATACATCTGTAGGTGGCAGAAGAGGATATAATAAGATAGAAGTTGAGAAACTTGTTGTGGAATAGGAATTGGAAGGCCAGAGAGACAGAAGGAAAGCCAGTGAAAGTGGGAAACCCACCAGAAAGATGTCAGCCCACAAGGATTAGAGTAGGCAGACAAGTTCAGTTCAGTCCCATGTATGTATGAGAATAATTTAGTAACAACAGAAGAAAGACTCCAATCAATGGAAAGGGCATTGATATATCTGAGAAGACATGCAAATTACTGAAGAGAGTATCAAGAAAAAAGCCCACGCTAAATTTTCTGTTTATTCTCAGATATTTAAATTCTCTAATAGGGAGAATTTAAATAAAGGGGCATAAATAGCAGCCATATATTCATGACTACATGCTCTCTATTTATATTAGAATGAAGAGAGACTAGTGCCCTATTAAGTATCTTCAAAAATTTTATAGTAAATATGAAACTACAACGCTGTGCATAACAGGTGATAAATTCTCCTTCTTTATCCTCTTAAGAGGGATGCTGTGCCTCTTGCACCATCTAATGAGGGAGAGTGATTAATTTCCCTGTGTATGATGGTAGAACAGGTGTCAAGGGCCAGTGATGCAGTGCTGAATGCTAGTTATATGGTTGCAAGGCAGTTCCATTCTGCTCCTCTGCCCCAGCTCTCGCTGTCTTCACCCTGATCAACTGTGCATAAGAAGCCTGGAAGGGGCTGTAAAATGAGCTGTGGATATTTGTAGACCATTTTAATTCAAACTACTTTTGGATTTGGGCAAAACCAGCAGGTAGGCACATGGCAATAGACAAAGTAAATGTTCATGTTAGGTGGCTGGGTATGAAGCTTGTCAAAATGAAATGAACAACAAACATAAAAAACAAAAACAAACAAACAAAAATACCTCTATACCACTAGTGCACATAGTACAAAATCAGATTAATTTTATATTATGTATAGATGCAGTACAATGAATACAGACATGCTTACAAATAGTTTTTGAAATGCTAAACTACAGCACAATTAACAGTGAAGCATTATTATACAACTTCTAATGCTTTTATTTGCCAAATGGAAAACAATTCCAATATATGAAATACATGATAATTAAAAATATTAAATAAGAGCAGTTAAAGTTTCTTGAGTGCCTCGTACATAAATATGTGCTACAAAAGCAGTTACTTTAAATATAACAAAATATTCAATACAAAAATCATTTCCATGTACAAATATTTCAGAAAAGTAATTAATGTGACTTTCTAAAGCCATTCAAGCATAAAGCATGTTGGCTAACATTCAGATTTGATGTCTGTGTTCTGCCCATTGTATTCAGCCCTAGTACTTGTTTCAAACAATGTAAATATAAAGCTTCTATGAATGTGCGAGTGTTAGGAAAGATGGGGGACAAGAGCTGTAAATAAAGCATATTTATTACTTACCTGTGCTTCCTTTGTACTTTGCATGCTATACTATTGTTGCTGTTAATAGTTTATGTTACAGCTGGTCAGTCTCTAAAAACCCTTATATTTCTTTGGTTTGATAGCGTCAGGGACTGTACCTAACACTTGTGCACACAAGCACATATATATGTATGTGTGTGCATGGGTGAGTACACATATATGTGTGTGTACATAGGTATGTGTGTATATGTATATACACACACACACATACACACACACACACACACACACACACACACACACAAGTACCCTCAACTCAAGTCCAGTATGTCTTTATCAATTCTGCACAAGGCCTCCGCACTTCCCTTTGGCTTACACTGAACCTTTATTTTTTGTTTACTTGTTTTGGTTTTTGTTTTTTCCTTTACTAAAGCAATTGTTTAAATACCATAATGCTACTTTTTCCTATTAGACTGGGGAAGACCCTACATATTTAAATCTATCATTTCTACTACTTAATATAATAGCAAACATAGAATGTATTCCCATTAATTTATTATTATTAAGTTTATGATACATTTCTTTTAAGTGCATTATGTTTGTTTCCTTTACAAGACTACTCCTAGCAGTTGTAAATTGTAATTTAATGTACTCGGTTTGAGGCAAAGGCACTCACATAAAGTAAATGTCTAACACAGTTCCTTTATTATTAAAAATTTGCATTTTATATTAAAATATTAAGAAAGATACCAGAATCAATGGAAAGAAGAAGTATAAACAAAAGCATATCTGTGTATGAGGAAGAGGAAAGTATAAATTAGAGGACAGTGAGCAAATCACTACAATCTGTTTCTCCTTGGCCTGTATTCTACTTCATAATGCTGTGTCTACTAAAGAGTGGGCTTTGAATGCTCTTGATGATATGTAAACTCATATCTAGGTTCCATTTTCTGGACATTTTAAAACTCGAAGTAAATAGAAATATAATATGTATAACATAATATTTTATAATATAATATGTAATAAATACAATAAAACCAAAGATTAAACAACAAACACAGTCAATGAAAATGAACTGGGTATTTTTTTTTATGCAAACAGAGTGTTTTAAGAACCACTTATGTAGTTTAGTATAAAGATTGGCAGTAATTGGAAAGGAATTCTCTGATATATTTTAAGCATATTTTATTTGTCACGAAATATAAGACTACTGGGAAACAGTAAGCCATGCAAAGATGGGATGGGAATGACAGGGAACTGCGAAACTCTTCCTGAATTTCAGTAAGTGAAAAGTATCCAAGGAAAGCAGTCCCTAATGGCTATCTTGGTAGAAGGAGGTTTGAGCATCTTGCATTTGAATAGGGCATCTATTGAAAGTTTCCACTTATTCTTAGGTAACATGGAATGGTAGGAAAAATGAAATGATAAAACAAATACAAAATTAGCTGACAGAATGATTTACACACACTCTCCCACACACTCAGAGATGGGGGGGGGGACTGTGAGTTTTGTAGTTATTACTGTTTCAGGTTTAGACTCAAGTATTATTAATGGAGTTATATTGTGCCTATAGGCATGATGTGCTACCACTGATTCATCCTCATCTCTCTCTCTGATCACATCAGCATATATAGTAACGGAGATTAACTAACTCTCTAGCTAGACAATCTTGTAATGCTAAGCAATGCGATACCCAAGGAAGTGATAAGAAACACAGTAGGTGGAGAAGGCTGGATAAAAATATTTGTTTGAAAATCAGTAACTGTTTTGCTGAATACTAGTAGCACTTGAAGGGAGAAGAGTGCTTCTCTAAGAATCTCGGAATTATTCCTGCTGAGGCTTAGTTAGGAGTCCCTCTCCCATGGCCAGTCATCAGTGGACAGCAATTCTACTACAGTCTTAACTACCTCTAACATATAATACTTATATACCTCATAATATAATCAGTTGACTGGTCTCAGTCTGCTATTTATTGACATTTCCATTGACACATGTTCCTGATTACAGCCTGTTTTAGGCTTTTTTGCATATCAGCTTTTGCTTTACTTTTGGTTTAGCAATGCCAACAAAAATAAGAAGGTTTCAAAACAACAGGGCAGCTGTGGGCAACATTACTCTTCTTCTCCTAATGAAGATCCTTACTTCAGGTCTTGCCCATCACAACATTCTTCTGAGTTTTTTTTTTTTTTAACAGAACACAATTTTATGAATTGGTGGCTATTAAAATGTAAGACTAAAAAATCACATAAACAATCTTAATATTTTGAAGATAAATGCATTGAAATCATCATACATAAGTCTTCTTGAGAGGTAAATACAGCATGAACAGAAACAAATACCACTATTCTCTATTTGGGTTTTCCATAAAATCTTACATAATGTACTCCCACAAAATACAGCATTCTGTTTTTTTTTTTTTAGAATTTTTTAAATTTTTAGTTTTTTAATATTAGTTACAGTTAATTAATTCTGTGTCCCAGCTGTATCCTGCTCCTTCATTCCCTCCAAATCCCATCTTCTCTCCCTTATCTTCTTCCTACCCCTTTCCAAGTCCACTGATAGGAGAGGACCTCCTCCTCCTCCCCTTTCATCTGTCCCTAGCTTATCAGGTATCTTCAGGACTGGCTGCAAAATCCTCCTCTGTGGCCTAGCAGAGCTGCTCCTCCCTAGGGGGCGTGGCAGGGAGGTCAAAGAGCTAGCCATTGAGTTCATGTCAGAAATGGTCCCTGTTCCCCTTACTAGGGTACCCACTTGGATACTGAGCTACATTCTAAATCAGAGAAACAATTTGTTAATGAAAAGCAAACACCAACTGCTATAACTAGAACACTGATTCGCTTTGCCAATATCTAGCCATATCCTTAAATTGTGCTACTTATTATAACTGGAACAACAGATTTCTTTGCTGTCATTTCTTCAACTCCTTGTACTTAGGACCAGTGCCCAGTAAACAAGACAAAGTGTAGGAACTTGATCATGACCCAAGAATCCTGCTTCAGCATCTTTTCCCAGTGCTTTGACTTGCAGTTCCTAATTATACTATCTCAATTTTGTCTACTCTTTAACACCCAGGTTAGATATTATTTTCTGTGACTGTGATAGTTTTCCTTCTCTTAGAGAAACTTAATTTCCTTTTATTCTAATTTGAAAAATTACTTTCTCTACAAAGAGATTTTTTTTTTCCCAGCTTGTTTCATGGCTTCACATCTAAGGTTACCTAATGGTGGATATGTGGAATTGAATCTCCTTACAGAACCAAGTGGTCTGAGCACAGGGGTCCTTCCTGAGACTGATGGTCCAACCAGGTACCATGCATGGAGGTAGCCTAGGACCCCTGCACAGGTGTGGCCCAGGGCAGTTCAGGGTCCAAGTGGGTTCCATAGTAGTGGAAACAGGGACTGTCTCTGACATGAACTGATTGGCCTGTTTTTTGATCACCTCCCCCTGAGAGAGGAGCAGCCTTGCCGGGCCACAGAGGAAGACAATGCAGCCACACCTGATGAGACCTGATGGACTGGGATGGGAGGGAAGGAAAGGAGGACCTCCCCTATCAGTGGTCTTGGGAGGGACACAGGTGCAGAGAGGGGAGGAAGGGAGGGGTTGGGACGGGAAGAGGGAGGGAACTACAGGGGTATATAAGGTGAATAAAGTGTAATTAATAAAGAATTTAATAAAAACCGAGTTTAAAAAAAGAGAACTTCGTTCCTTTTTTTCCCACTGTATACAGAGCTGTATTTGGGTTTGTGATTGGTAACATGTACATTCATGTGGATTTAAGTAATTGAACTGATCATGTAACTGCTATGATACATATCTAAATACATTTTTATTTTCCTGAATATGAAATTGGAATCTTGAAATGAAATATAAAATCATGGATCAAACATGATATTAAATATAACTAACATTTACTTTATGTAAAATGAATGTTAAAATTTAAACAACATGAAGAAATATATTCAGAAATAAATGTAATGGCATGCTTAAAGATTAAAGAAATAGCCAAGAGACTAATTAATTGAACTAAAAAGAAGAAATAACCTCCAGAATTGTAGCACAATACAGTAGCTATTTGAGTCCTTCAGAGATTGAAATATAAATGCATTTATGAAAAAAAGAACATTTCATCAAAGTTTCCTCCAAACTTCTCAAAACTTTACAGAGAAAAGATCATTAAATGTGTCAGGTATTTGGGGGTAAAAAGGAACTTGTAACATTCCAAGTGACAGATGTCAAGATTCATGAATATCTAAATATTCATAATTTGGCAGACATTTTAGGCTATCAGTAAGAATATATACATACATACCTATTTCTGAGATCCATTAAAACAGAACCCTTATGTGAATAATTGGACTGCAGGGTAGGTACAATAAGTGTGGTGTTTTGAATGGGATGTCCCCGATAAGTCTCAGGCATTTGAATACTTGATCTCTTGCTGTGGGGCAAGGTTGAGTGGTATGGCATTCTGGAGAAAGTTTGTCATAAAAGGCAGGCTTGAAGATTTCAAGAGACTCCTGTCATTCCCTGTGTCCTCTCTATTTCCTGCTTGTAGTTCAAGATATGAGATCTCAGCTTCTGTTCCTATTTCCTGCTAGCTCTACACACCCGCCATGCATCCTAACCTTCTGAAATCATGATTCTCACATAAACCCTTCCTTCTGTAATTTGCTTTTTATGTGGTGTTTTATCACATCTGAGATCAGCAAGTAGTATAAGTTTAGGAAGTAGAATGTCCCACATGTAGGAAAGCAGAAGGGGACCTTCAAAAGTTCAAAAGGTGAAGAGAAAACTGGAATGTGACATCGACACCTTTAGCCAATGAAGAAGAACCAGCTGGAGGGAAACATTAGAATATGAACTAGCTCTAAAGACTGAAAAATTGTACATTTTCAAGTGAGATTTTAATATCCTTGATAGTTTCTAAGATTAATTTCTGAGTTCTTCTTTATAATTCTCATAATAATTAAAACAAATGAATATCAGAGTGAAAAGCACTAGCTTACTGCTCAGACTATATCCTTTAACCACATTGAGTGTGAATATATTTGCTGTTTCATTAAATTATGCTATTATAGAAAATGCTTCATGTTATAAGAGATTTGGTGATAGAAATAAAAATAGAGCAGCATTTTCAAGCATGGTACAATAAAAAATTTTTTTCTATGCAACAGTCATAATTATCCCTTTTAAATATTGGCAAAGAAAATGAAAAAAGCAAACTAGAAAAAAAAAGAGTTGAAAGTGGAATGGTAGTCATTGTAAACTTGTTTTTAACTTTCAAAACATTAAAACCTCTATCTTTTAAGTTTTAGCTACTTTAGAAATATTTCTTAATGGAATAAGAACTCTCATTAGTATTTGAGCTCCATATAAATAGCCAAGTTCCTGGACTGGAAATGCTCTCCTCAAAGTTGGAAAGTAGGTCTTCATGAGGTAAGCATGGTGGTAACATTTAATATGGAGTGGGTTTCTCCCATAAGAAGTTTGGCCTTCTTCTTCTCTACTTGGCCAGATATTCTCTTTTGGCCTAGAGTTGACCAATGGATCTACAACCAGAAAGGCTTTATCTAGACATATTTCCTCTGACCTGGTATATTCCCGCTTGCAGTATCATAAGCAAACCATCTCTAGGCTCTATCACTTACTCACACAGGATGATTATTCCAATACTACTGCAGAAACTAAAAGAAAATACCACTATGAGGGTGAAAATGAGAACAAAGTTCTTCATTTAATAGTGCATCTATGTACATGAAATCACTAGACAAGGACAAAAGCTGCACCCCGTCCTAAAATGAGACCTATACAACAAGCTGCAAAACTGAAACAATTATTCTTTTAGTACTCTTTTATACAGAGAATAGAACAAGCAATCTCTGAGAAGAGGACGATTTATAAATACAAACCACACAGTGGTTTTTAAATGTTTATTCATTACACGTTCTTTTCTATTCCCCGATCTCTGTATCTTTCCAGACATTTTTAGCTTATTGCCTCCACTCCATGAAATAGTCCTATAATATATCTATATATTACGTATACTTATATGCTATGCCGGTCTGAAGAGATTACCCATCTCACCCAGAATAAAATACTATCTTCAGAGAGAGTACTGTCACTTCCACTGAGCTTGATTCACTATGACATGATTAGAAAACCATAATGATATTCTTGTTGCTAGATTTAGATGCGCACATTCTGTAGCATTTATAGAAGGGTCACTGTTTATATCTCTTCTGAAAGTATATATAGGGAATACAGCATGAAGCTCTCTGCAGCAGCTTGCTAAAATTCCTGGTCTGAGAATATCTGAACTGTCAGCAACCACAACGGTGACTTCCTATCATTGGAGAAAGAAGCCTAGATTCAACTATTCTTATTTATCTTGTTGGCATTTACTTGGCTTTTTTAAGTAGAAGAGCTCATATATAGGAGGGAAAGAATGGTGGGACACACACACATGGGGTAGAGGAAAAGAGAGGAGAGTGACTCTCATGCCATAGCATCCAGAAGACTCTTTAATTAGCATTTATTTATTAAACATTGTACCTTTAAAACATCAATGAATTGGTTTTTAAGATTATCCAGAGATGAATGTTGATTTTTTTCAGTAGGCAACGGTTAAATTTGTCTACTATATCATAGTTTTTAAAATCTAGTTAGGTGTAAAACAACTTGATCCTTAAACATTAAGTGCATAGCAATTCTACATTATAATAAGGAGAAACAAAATGGTGAAAAATACAAAATGTGAAGTTAATTGCAGTACATTATCCCCTAAATTACAGAAGAAAAGTGATATTTTATTAATACATAAATAATATGTTGGAGTAAATCAAGATATGCTTTGATGACTGGAGAAACGATCATTAAGGCTGAGTCAGATAGTGGGAGTGAGAACTTATAAAAATAATTCAGTGTGGTGATTTCACAATAAATCACCTGTGTATCTTTTTAAATAATATGGAATTTTAACCCATGACTCACATAACTTTTTTTAAATCTTTGAATGAACTAAAAAATATTTTGCCAAAAAGGTATTTTTTAAGGCGTTAACTCTATTTTGTCATCTAATTATTTCACCCTGGTCATGAAAAAAACCTCACTAATTTCCTAAAAATAACTGATTTTCACTACGTTTATAAAGTTTAAAACTTATCACATTGGCGATTTTTTATTTTTTCTTTTATTAATTACAGTTTATTCACTTTGTATCCCCCCTAATTTTATCACGACTGTCCCTGTGTATATGAGTGCAGGAATGAGAGACTCACAGCATTCACGTGCTTGGTACTTGGTTCTCTCTGACCACTGTGGGTTCTTTAAATTGAGTTGAGGTTGTAGGTAAGGCATTTTAATCCACTGAGCTTTTAATAAAGCCAAATGTTCTCTCTCTCTCTTTCTCTCTCTCTCTCTCTTTCTTAACTAAAGTGCCAAATGCTTTATTAAAAGTGATTATAAAATATCTGATAGGTAATGACACACAAAGCTATTCATGGGTTACTTGTCCAAGCCAATATAATTCTCCTATGAAAATCTGAAGTGGACTTATATTTTAAGATTGTAAGTATAAGCTTTTAAGTTAATTATAGAAATATAATCAGCTAAATGCATTCTGAAGGACAGAAAATAAGTGTATTGTACCCATTAAAATAGTGCTGTTCATATTTTAAAAGTTACAATTATTTCACTCTTGCATTTCTTATTTATGGTTCTATGTTACAACTTACTTTTAGCAACATGACTTACATAAAAATGTTTTTACAAAAGACAAACAAGTTGTGATTCTTTCTCTACTACCAAATTCTTTAAAATATGATACATTTTATAACTAAAGTTAAAGACAATATATTGTTTTTATCAACAACCTAACAAAATACCTACTAGAAGCAAGTCAGGGAAGGAAGAATTTATTTTAGTTCCAAATATCACAGTGGTGTTGCTTGTGGTAGAACCAGCTGCTATCTGTGGTACTGGGAGCTAGAGGTAGCTTGTACATTTCCAAGATCAAAAGGAGCTCAGGCCAGGAACCTATAAGACTATCCACAGAAACCCACTTCCTCCACTAAAGCCCTATCTCCTAATGGTCTCCTATAAGCCACTCAAAACAGTATTATCAACTGGGGTCAACTATCAAAACACATGTATTTATGAGGAAATTTCAAAAGCACATAGCCACATTTTGAGACAGCTACAATACAATCTATGTTTTATCTAGGTAGCCACAAAACTTACACTGTAGAGTATAAACAACTAAATAAGTTAAATATCTGGGCTGCTTTCACATTGTGAAATAAAAAACAAACATTCAAAGAATTTCTCTGATGTTCCTTGCACACTCAGAATTCTTGCATGCATAGGCAAGCAGTACTTCAACTCTTCTTTACCTGCTTAGTTCCCAGCAGCTACTATCCCCCTGGGTAGTGCATAGATCTGGCAAAATGCTTGGGGAAATGACATCCTAAAACCAACCGCTCCTTCTGCAGGAAGACTTCCATAGTGGTCTACCATTTCTTCACCAGGGATATCGGCTGTGTTCTTCCTTAGTGTACTGACAGTGCTCTGTGAAGACCTTGCCTGTCTTTGTGACCTGAGAATCAAATCTAGGACTCTACATATATCAAAAGACGGCTCCACCACGGACCTCCACACTCAGCTCTCTGAGGGGATCTTAACAGTGGCATTTGTCAGAAGGACTGTTCCCAGTACTCTACTCTGAATGAATTGCTACAGCCAGAGCTTCATCAACAGCACTGTCCCATTGTAGCATCTCTTTTAGACCTTATTCTAACACCAGATTCTATGGGCTAGCAGAAAAATTTTATACGCTGCAGGTAGATAGTATTGAGTTCAATTTACAGCCCTCATATAAATTTGAAAGTCACTGGACTTTTTTGTTTTCCTATACTTTAATTAGACCAGATTATCAGGGATAGGACAAGATTTTAAATATTATATACAAACCACTTAGTACACAAAAACATAAAATGTTTAGAAAATTGTTAACCTTTTTAGAGTAGTGTGCTAAGGTATTGTTAAGTTGAGGTGGAAATAATCTTTTTTGCCTCAAATTTTATACATAAATACATCCACAAAGAGAAAGCATCTCTCACTGTGTTAGGAATGAAAAAGAAAAATTACTGAATCTCCCAAAAAACCCAGATAATCCTTCTGTAGTCTTCCATGAGAAGTATACTAGTTCACTTTTACCTGCTTTTATTTATTGGAGTGGAGGGTTGGAGAAATGAGGCAATAATATAGTAAAACTACCTAGTATCTTAGACACAGAAAAACTTGCCTTCTAAATTCCTTGTTTCCCATTGGTGAGTTACTCAGAGCATAATATCAGGTCACTCATTACTACATTCTATGAGATGACAGACTTACTACCACCAATGCAGGCAACATGTACTTGGCCACATGTAGAAGCCTGTGGATCATTACAACCTTACTGAGTAACATGAAGAGGGTTGGGCATCCAGCTATCATTTCCTGCTCTTTCATCACTTCCCCTGGTGAGGCAACCAAGTCAGCCCATGGAGGAAGAGGATCCAGGCAATCCTGATGGGACCTGATAGGCTAAGGCCAGACAGTAGGGAAGGAGATTTCCCCTATAAGTAGACTAGGGAAGAGGAATAGGGGAGGAAGAGGGAGGAAGGGTAGAACCAGGAGGAGATGAGGGAGGACAAACAGGAAACAAAGTGAATAAATTATAAAAGGTAATAATAATACTAATAATAATTTAAAAAACTAAAAAAAAAAACCTTTAGATGCCTTAATCAATCCTCTTCAGAGAGAGAGATCTATGTTGTTTCTCTTGAAACTTCTAGAAATCCATAGAAATGCTAAGGCCTTGTGCAAAAGAGATGACCTATGGAGACTCCCCTCACAGAGAGGAGAGAATGAGGACAAGTGAGAGAAGATTTCAAAGTCAAGTGCGTACCACACACTCAGAAACCCACTCAATGGAACTATCTGGAGCTGGAAGAGAGGGCATGCTTCTACCAGTGAGGCGAGGTTCTTAGTGAGGAGACAGAATTTACAACACAGATCTGGGGACTCAGGGGTAGTGAAGATCACACTGTGTGTTAATTTATCTTTATTCTCATCTCTGAGGAGATGATTTTTCACCTGTCCTCAACACACAAACCTTCAGAAGCATAAGATACAATAAAGACCACACAAGTGGCAAAGCCTCTGCATCTAGATGAATCTTTGATAGGACTCTGAAGTTCATGGTTAGGCAGCAAGGCTTCATAGTTATTTTAAAATGTTAATGATTAATAGAAGGTTTATGAAATTTCTACATAAGAATAAAATACATAGTGCCTCTGACATCACAAAGGCCCTGTTCTTAACTGTTTGGGCCCCAGAATGTATCTATTGAGACAAGATTGACCCTTTAAGAGGTAGGGGTTAGTGGGCCTTCCCTAGTACAGCTCTGTAGGCATGCCCTTGCTGGAAATGGGAGACTTTGGCCTCCTCTACACTATTTGTGGCAATGACGTAACTGGTCTTATTTTTATGAAGCTTCCATCATGAAGTTTCTTTCTATGCATCAACCAAAGAAATGGGAACCATAAATAACGAACCAAAAACTTTTCAAACTAGGAAACAAAATATAATTTTGCCATTTGTAAATTGAGTGCCATTGACTTATTAAATGACAGAAAGATGACAAACAAAACCTCCATTTAGCAAACTAAATAATGGAGAGAGGGAGATCAAAGACATGATGGGTATTCTTCTAAAACAGGGTTGCAAGGATAGTGTATCCATTCATGGGCATATATAATACAATTAGCATCTGCATTAGATATACAAATGGTGTACATAAATGTACAGTATGTCTTATAAATCGGGGGGGAGGGGTAGCCAGTATGCATGTGGATGAACGTGTATGAAAGGAGAAGATAAATGTTTTCTCCACTTCGCAACATAAAATAACCACCCTAAGGGAAAACAACACAGACTTAAAATGACAAGTAAACATGCTTTTTTTCTCTAGTACTTATGCTGAGATCCCCAGAATAAGGGATGGGCTATGGTTCTTCATTCTTGGACCTAACCCCATGGCTATCCTGGATCTACCTCGGTTCTTAGACTAGGACATGAGCTGTTACACCTCAAGATTTAAAATGCTGTATGTACAGATCTCTCACTTTGCGGAGGGGAGATAAAGCCAGGCCAGGAGTGGTTCCTGTGCTTGGGACTTTCCTTGCCTGAAATCTAAATGCTGAAAAGATCTTATCCTTTCTCAAGGACAGAGACAAAGATTCAGCACAGTAGGTTTCAGTTCTAAGTCTATAGCACACAAGGAATAATCATCCATTACTTAGCACGTTCTGTACAGAAAAGCAATTTTGTTTCTAACAAATTTTGGCCTGAAAATAAACTGCCGAGCCAATACTAATAGCATCCCAATTCTCCTGCCTGGGTCTGTTAAGGAGGACAGGGAGAGAACCCGTTCCAGAGTCCACAGACCAAGAAACAGAATGTCCTCTCTCAATATCTAGATTACAACATTTCATATTGGCAAAGTGTTTGATGCATGCTACTTTGGGTTTTGGGAATGAGGTAAAGAAATGTAGATAAGACACACTTTTCTAATAGGTTAAGGTAAATTTTCTCTAAATTGGTTCTTTTCATCAGCAAGAAGATGGAAATGAAATGTTATATAGAACGTGCACCTGGCAGATGGAGATTTTCCAGCTCTGAGAAGGAGGACAAGGAAGAAGAAGAAATTCCAGGAGCAGGTGTCTGGTCTCTGGACCAATCTTTACATTTCTTTTTCCCTTGGTCATTACCCCATAAAGGAAAACTTTTTGGTATGATTTGTTAAGTCTAGGATTACAGGGTCATATCCACATGGTCCCTGGACTTCAGTGGCTTCACACTCCACTACTTTAGTCTTAACAGTACAGCAATTGTGGTAGCTTATTAAATGCCCGCTGAAATGAGTTATCAGTGTGCTGTGAATCAAATCTGGCCCATTTCTGTTAGGTCTCTGCTATTTGGAATATGTGCTATTTGTGTCTTTGAGCATTTTAATAGAGCCTAAAGTCATTTGCAACTGCTCACACTGAGAATTTTGCCATTTTTCACAGTTCAGTTTTATAGACTTCTAGGAGTCATGTTACGTTTAGTAATCTTGCCTCAACAAGCTAAGAGAAAATGCCAGAAATTAGCACTCCTACTGTTCAGGAGAGTGTATTTTCTCTTCCTATAACTGCTTCAATTCCAGCACTTAGCAGGAAGACATTTAAATTTTTATTGTATTCCTTTCTATCAGAAAAGAGAAGATTTACAAGATTGACACTAAACAATCACAGATGGAAGATTGGACGTAAGATCACACATTTTATACTGATGTCTAATGCAGCCATCAATAAATGCAGCCTGACACTTAGGACAAAACCCATCTACTTTCCCTGTGGCTTTGGAAGAATGTTACATGCTCATTAAAAAATGTCCCACAGAATTTTCAAATGTCAAAATACAATATAATCATATGGAGAAAATCCTTCAAATTTAGTAATGGAAATTTCATAATACTGCTGAGAGAGAAAATTGCCAGTTTGTAATTGTGCCTCTTTCTCCACAGGTATCACTCATTACAGGAACAAGAATAACATCAAGATAATGAAATTCCTAAACAAGAAACATAGGGACACACATCAGATGACCCACATTATAAACAAAACAGCTCTCTGTCAACATTATTTTATCGTGTAAACAAACCAATTATATAAACTCTGTATACGGGAACATACGAGTGTTTTGTGAACAAATATAAGGGAAATGAAAAGCTTGTAAAATAAATATATATGCCGATGAAGGTGTACTGTACAAAAACTCTCAATAATGCTCAGGAGCAGCCCATGCCATGCTCTCTTGCACGCTAGGGGATGTCAAAACCCTGGCCACTGCCTTGGACATTTACTGGTACTTGAAGTCTTTATGTTCTTGAGTCTGTCCCTGGTTTCTTTCTCCTCCCACAAAGCCTTTCTTTTGGACAGGTCCCTGGCAACTCTAATCTCTGATCAACTGAAGCCTTCTAAGAGGAAAGAAAGAACCGAAGGCTGATTCTCTGTGTTGTCCCAATTAGATATCCAGGGGTGTGCATTACCCATACACTCTGCTCTGCTCGGTCTTGCTATTTCCACTTTTAGAGATTTTTTTTTTAAGCCTTGTATCCTTTCTCAAGCATCTTGCTTTTTTTTCCTCCCTTTCATACTTAGTTGATGATTTCCCTGAGATATCAACATGAATGTCACCTCCATGAAACTCTCCTTATAACCAACAGGACCTGAACCCCTTTTCTTCATTGCTTTAGGGGAAAGTAGCACCTCTATACAAATACTGATATTTGAATGTGCACTCGTGTACACTGTTAATTTTAACTGCCTTTCTCTTCTATGTTAACTTTTCTCTTACTCAAGAAAAATGCCCTCTAAAGAGCACTATCTAAAAATTAAAAAAAAAAAAAAACAACTCCGATATGGAAACCTCCTTGATTCCTGTTTCACTACATCATCTTATTTTACCATTTGCTAGAATTCATTCTGAAGCACCTGACTTCCACTGGTGAACCCATTCCAGTGTACCTCTTTGCTCTTTAACTCTCAGCATCACTTTGGCCTAGTTCAGCTGGGCTTTGAAATCAGTTGTTTTGTCTGTTTCCTTCTTTGAAATCTGGTCTTAGGTGCTCATAAAGTGCAATTCAAATGTCTTCTCTTTCCTATTCCAAAATTACTCTGTTTTTTCTACTGCTGCTTCTTCATGTTTAAACACTGTTGCTCCTTTGCATCCTGCTCTGTGCCTTGACTTATTCTTGGGCTATAGTTCTTTGTTCTTGGACCTAACCCCACGGTTATCCTGGATCTACCTCTTGGTAGCTACATGTTGAGGTTTTCTAAATTACATTTCTTGGCCTTGACATTCTCTGAATTCAACTATTTACCATTTGTGGTTGAATATGGCTTGACAGCTTTGTGTCTAAAATGAGAAGTTCTTACAAGACAAGCTCCCTCCCCAACCATTTTTCCATGTTAGCAAGTAGTACTGCCAGTTACTGGTTGCCTCAGGAAAACCTTGATTACTACCATTTGTCACATTTCCAAACCAGTATCAAGGCTATGATTCATGATTCCTCATGACTCAAGAGTTCTCTTTGCTCACCTGTCTCTGCTGATCTTGTCATTGCTCTTAACTCATTCTACGGCTTTCTCAATACTCTCAGCATTCTCTCTTGCCTCATTCAAGTTATCTAAACCCAAACTGTATATCCATAATTTTCCCACTGGAATTTCATCTTGAATAAAACGCCCACTTCTGTGGTAGGCATTATCTTTCTGCACTATCTTTCTAAATAAAACTTCTAGCCATCTTCCCAATTAAATGCTCTTATATGTTTACTCAACCCCAGCTTAGAAATATACTAATCTCCTTTTATGTCTACAAATCTCCCAAGTGTCCAATCCACCCATCATGATTAGACCTGTCATCTATCTTAAAAAGATTATTCTTTCGTTTGGGCTTCAACTGAGTTGGTCCCTTTTTATTCAACTCTTTCCATGATATCTGCTTCCATGAAGATGATGAAATGGGTAAGTTTCTCTTTCTTTTTAGTATTGCTAAGAAAATCCTTAAATTAAATTTTATAGGGAATCACACCATGCTCACAGTAATCCAGAAAAGGAACCTCACCAGTGGATTTTAAGTTTTCACAAATAAAACAAAACTGGTATTTAGTGAAATTAGCAACGATGTTTTTCTGAAGCTGCCTACATGAAGTATTTATCCTTTCTGGTCTCTGCTTTTCAAGTGAGTTCAGTGACTCCTTGACATTTTTTTATATACTTCCTGTAAACCTCTTTTTTTAAGGCTGGCTTCCTGTATGGCGAATGGCTTTACCCATGCCAGTGATTAATTCCTTTCAGTACCTTTGACCCTCTGGAGAAATTACCACAAATGAGTGAGTCATCGATGTCCCTCTCAATCCTCCAAGCAAACTTCACCTTGAAGTACAGACTATATGTGATCTCCTGATGTTATAAATACCAGAGGACAGCTGTCTAAAGGTGATGAGGTCCTGGCAGATGACAATGACAGTAGGACCAAAAGGTACTAGCTTAGGAGTTCTTAGCACTAGCACAATTCAGGAGAATGGAAACAGGGACAGTGCAGGGGGATGGGGACAGAAGAGGTTTGTGGAACAGTTGGAAAACTATTTTCCATTTATTTCTCAGAGTACATTAAAACTTGAAAACTTTCATTCCAATTATCTTAACTTTAATGTGTATTTTAACAACTTTTTATGCATTTTTTTAACTTACAAGTTTCTCTGTGTGTATGTGTGAGTCTGTGTGTGTGTGTATGTGGGTGTGAGTTTGGGGGGCATATGTGGTAAAGGACATGCTTATAATGATAAGAAGAACTTGGCTAATTCATTTGTTCTTGCATTATTTTGGTTGAAGGGTTAAAGACAGGGAAATGGGCTTATGGCAATCACCTTTACTTGCTGAGTCATCATGCCAGACTACATTTTAATAACTTTGTGATGTACTGGTGTGTGTGTGTGTATGTGTGTGTGACTTTATTCATTTGCACTTTCATGTTTCCTATTATTTATCTGCAATTTAAGTTTGTTGTTCCAAAAATAATTAATACTAGAATTTCTGACAAACGTTGTGTCTCAAGAACTTCACTCAGCATACTTAGCTCATACCTTCAATTACAGCACTTTGGAGGCACAACAAGAATCTCTGTAAGGTCAGCCAAGTATATATACTGAGGTCTAAGACAGCCAGGACCACAAAAGAGCCACCGTCTCAAAAATTTCTAAGTATGTACATATATACATACAAACATACATAATGAATGAAAGAAAGAAATTAGTATAGGATCTAATATAACTTCTGGCTCAGAGGGTTACTTAACATTGCAAATGAATGAAAACACAATTCTGAAAGTTTCTAAATGCTTTCAGTACTGTTCTTTTGTTTTCAGAGAAGCTAACACTATGTTCCCAGGGTAGTCTTCAACTGGATGACAGGATCTAGCCTCTGCAGTTAGATTTAGGGAGAGCCTGCAAAATGCACTTTTGTGCCCACTTAAGACACTAGAAAAGTGAAACTACCACATTTTCTTTATCTATTCTTTGGTTGAGGGTTGGTTTCCAGTTTCTGGCTATTACAAATAAAGCTGTTATGAAGATAGTTGAGCAAGTGTCCTTGTAGTATGGTAGAACATCTTTTGTGTATATACATACCTAGGAGTGGGGGAGCTGGGTCTTGGGAAAGAACTATTCCCAATTTTCTGAAAAAGCATCAGGTTGATTTCCAAAGAGGTTGTACAAGTTTGCATTCCCACCAGCAATGAGGGGTGCTCCCTTTTCTGCACACTCTCGCCAGCATGTGCTATCACTTTGTTGTTGTTGTTGTTTTGTACAGTTTTTGAAATTAAATTTTTATATTAATTACAGCTTACTCATTTTGTATCCCAGCTGTAGCCCCCTCTCCTTTCCCTCATTCCCCCAATCCTATCCTCCCTCGCTCATCTCCTCACATGACCCTCTCTAAGTCCACTAAAAAGGGACTTCCATCTGACCCTAGCTCATCATGTCTTATCATCAGTTGAGTTTTTTATCTTAGCCATTCAGAATTGTGTAAGACGGAATCTCAGAGTCGCTTTGATTTGTATTTGATTTGATTTGTATGGCTGATAACTAAGGACACTGAGCATTTCTATAAGTGCTTCTTGGCTATCAGACTTTCCTCTGTTGAGAATTCTTGGTTTAACTCTGTACCCCCTTTTTCCTGGACTATTTGTTTTGTCGGTGTTTAATTTCTTGAGTTCTTGGACTGCCTTGTGTGGTCTCAGTGGAAGAGGATGTGCTTAGTCCTGATGCTACTGGATGTACCTGAGTGGATAAGTAACGGGGTAATCCTCTTTTCTGAGAAGAAGAAAAGGGAAAGGAGAAGAAATGTGGAAAGATAGAATCAGAAGGAAAGGAAGGAGGAGAGAAGGATGCATTCCAGATATAAAGTGAATGACAGAACTAGAGACGACATTAAACCAGGGGCAAATGAAACATGTCTCCTCAAAGACTGGCAGTAAGCTGACAATTTAAAAAGAATGTAATATCCACAAAAAATCTACATTTTGTTGAAGAAGAAGTTTTCATAAAGTTATGAGACATGTTTATTTAAATCAAGAAAATATTGGGTAATACAACTATCTGTTATTATAAATGCATTTTAAATGAATGTTTTATAAGAAAAACCACTACTGCCTTAATGATAACATTTTAACAGTAAAATTGACACTTAAAATACACAAGAAAAAATTTTAAATTATTTTCAAATTATGATTAAAATTTCTAGCTGGAGTTGCTTCCTCCTACTCTTTTTCTTCTTCTTCCTCATCCTCTACTTTTGATATAGGACCTTATCGTGTAGCCCAGGGTAGGCTTTGAAGTCAAATAAAGCAGCATAAGCTTCCCTCCTCAGGTTACTGATGGTGTGACTACATTATATATAGATTCTTTGCTGCCATGCCTAGCCACATCACAATTTGTCTTCTAGTGTTCCACTGCATCAGAGCACATGGTTAATCATTTATTATTTAAAAATTTTAAAATTACATTTATATGTGTGTGTGTGTGCGTGTGTCATTGAACATGGGGAGGTCAGAGAATAAGTTGATTCTCTCCTTCCACCATGTGGATCTCAGAGATCAAACTTAGGTTGCCAGTTTGGGGAACTAGTGTGTTTACCCACTGAACTATCTGTACAGCCTTGTTTAATTGTGCTCTTTTATACATGTTTGTATGTGGTTATATTTTAGTTCATTGAGTATTTGCTGTTCTTTTTCATAATTCTAGGCAGTCTTTAAGTGCTATCAATGTTATTACACTGAGTATATAAGAAACTATGTAAAGAGTTAATAGTGTAGTATCAATATTTGAATTTTATGCTGGTAATATGACTTCTACACAGAGTTATCACACAATCACAACTCTCTATGAATACTGAGGTGTTAATGGATAAGGTAATATGGCTATAATTCCTCTACCTTGGCGACTTGTTAGGAAAGCATAACATTTGCATGATGGCCAGGCATCAGCAGTATGCTAGGTAATCCACAGCATATCTGTTAAGTCCTCTCTTTCCTGTCCCTGCTAGCAATAAATGGGTTCTCACTGGGGCCTTCCTGTGAGTGAAGTACTAATTTTTAATTTTGTATTTATTTTAAACACAAACATTCTTTTACTATGCTTATAAAAACTAAAAATTCCATGTTAATATAGATTAATATTAACTATTATTGAAAGCCATATCATTCCAGTTACATCATATAGCAAAAATCCATAAAGGTACCCAAAGACTAATAGCAGGGCTTTCTTTTTTATTTATTTTTAATTTTCATTATTATTATTATCATTATTATTTATTCACTTTGTATCCCAGATGTAGTCCCCCTCCCTCATCTCCTCCCAATCCCACCCATCTTCCCTCTCCCCCATCCATGTTTCTCCACTAGTCTACTAATAGAGGAGGTCCTCCTCCCCTAATATCTGACCCTAACCTATCAGGTCTCATCAGGACTGTCTGGATCTAGAAAGGCTACCTAGCCAGGAGGAGTTGATCAAAGAGCAGGTAACCAAGTTCATGTCAGAGAATGCCTCTGCTTCCCTTACAAGGCAACCCCTATGAAAACTGAGCTGCCCATGAGCTACATCTGATCAGTAGGTCTAGGTCTTCTAAATGCATAGTCCTTGGTTGATTCATCAATCTCTGCAGGCCCTGCTGGACCAAGAATTTTTGGCTCTGTTGGTCTCCTTTTGGAGCTCTGTTCCCTCCAGATCTTTCTGTCTCCCCCTTCTTCCATCCCTGCACTCTGCCCAAAATTTGGCTATGGGTCTCATCATCTGTTTTAATACCCTGCTGGGTGAGTCTTTCAGAGGCCCTCTGTGGAAGCCTCTTGTCCTGTTCCCTGTCTTCTCCTGCTTCTGATGCCTATCTTGTTTGCCCTTCTGAATAAGGATTAAGCATCTTTCCTAGGGTCCTCCTTATTCTTTAGCTTCTTTAGAACTATAGATTTTAGTATGCTTATCCTATATTATATGGCTAATATATAATCATAAGTGAGGATATACCATGTGTGTCTTTCTGCTTTTGGGTTACCTCACTCAGAATGATCTTTTCTAGTTCCATCCATTTGCCTGCTAATTTCACGAATTTCTGAGTACAAGAAACCTTATGGAAGACTAGAGAGTTAGAAAAACCTGAAAGGGACAGAAGTGCCACAAGGAGACCAACAGAGCCAAATATCTAGCCCCACCCCCACCCCCCGGGGCAGTCATTGGCATGAACTTGGTTGCTTGATCTTTGATCACTTCCTCCTGTTGGAGTGGCCTTACTAGGCCACAGAGAAAGAGGATCCAGACTGTCCTGATGAGACCTGATGGGCTAGGGTCAGATAGTACGGGAGGAGGACTTCCCCTGTCAGTGGACATACAGGGGGAAAGAGGGAGGGTGGGTAGGACCTGAAGGAGATGAGAGAGGGGGTTACAGCCAGGATACAAGGTGAATAAATGGTAATAAAAAATAATGATAAAGAAACAAATAAGTTTCAAAAAAAACCAAGAAAATAGAAGAGCTTTGTTGAAGCCCATTATCTCCTTTTGGGAAAGTGTGGCTATTTTATAGATTTATTCAATTAATTTTAGATGCAATTATTTATATTTTAGTTTTTTCATATTTTATTTATATATATATGTGGGGGAGGGTTCTTACATGTGCGCTATATGTACACAGTTTCATATGAAGATTAGAAGAGAGCTGACCAGAGTTACAGGCAGTTGTGACCTTTGATATGGGTTTGGGGAACAGAAACAAGGTCCTATGCAAGACGAGAATGTGCCCTTAATGCTGAGCCCTTTCAGCTCTCTGTTATTATTTTTTATTTTTATTTTTTTATGGTAGAATTTTTTTATTAATTTATTTATTTTTATATCAATCACAGGTTAGGTACTTTGCAGCCCAGGCGTAGCCTCCTCCCTCATTCCCTCCCACCCTCCCACTCCCTCCCTCATCTCCCTCCTCCCCGCCCCCTCCAAGTCCACCAACAGGGGAGGACCTCCTCCCCTTCCATCCAAACCCAGCTCATCCTGTCTCCTCAGGGCATGATTTGTTTTCGTTAAAGGAGTATGGGTTGCATACCGTTTCTGTCTCTGGAGAGATAGAAGACATTCTAACCTGCCTCAGAGATTACACAATCACATAGATATGTTACCCAAATGAGCCTGCCAGTCACCTAGACAGGCAAATATTGCTCAGAAGAACTGTCTGTTACAGTGACTTCAAGAGATATGATATACCTGAATACATGCAGAAAGACAGGCAGAAAGCCTTCTCTATTACAAGATATGAATGTGTACTCCCATAGTCCATCTCTGAACTCAGCTGCTTTCAGATCCTTTCTGCTGAGCCTGAGTAGTTTTTGCATTGGAAATGAAAAATGAGTAACATTTTGCTTTTGCTGATACTGGCCAAAATACTAAGCTCTTTTGCCTAAAATCCCAAGCATTCTTGCTATCTTTTGACACTCCTTCTCCATGCAGCTATACATGGACTGGTTGACACTGAGATGCACTGGTGACCTCTGTTGTAGAAGTCATACCCTTTTCTTTTCTTTCTGACCCATCCCTCTCCTCCTGGATCTCCTGTTGAGATCTCTGGCTCATATGCTCTATTGTTCTTGTGTCTCAAACTCCCAATTTCCTGAATTTTCCTTTTCAGTCCACCTGAAATTTATCTAAGACTATGAACTAGAAAGAGTCCCTAGTCTCAATAACAATCTGATATCCTAAAATATAAATGGATTGAATACCTTAAAGCAACCCTTATATTAATCAATAGACCTTTAAAGAATTCTTTTAAAAATACCCCTATATGGAATTACACCACCATTATTAGCATTTAGAATGAAAGCTAATAATATAAAATAGTAAATTTATATAAGTTAAAAGTGGTTACATGTTTGGTAATAGACACATTAAGTCACTTCACACACAGTCCCTAAAACACCACCATGAAGAAAAGACTGTACAAAATAAAGATTACTTTTACCCATTCATTCATACAAACACCTAGAAGACTGGATTCCAGCCAGATCATTTTTACTCTCTAAGGTATTCAGTACATACTTGTGGATAGTGTACAAACTGAGCTAATATTCTCAGGTACACACCATGAGAATGAACAAGGCTGCCACTTCCTAGTTTACTAGATTACACACCATGAAACATGTCCTTTACCTCACAAACCTGGGATAAGAGCAACAGCAGTTGGGACGAGGCATAATTTGGTATGCACCTAAGCTTTGTCCCCAGGTTTATTCTGAACTAAGATTTGACAGAAAAAGAAAACAAACAAA
>CM053753.1:83785766-83832418 GCA_028658305.1 Pachyuromys duprasi | reverse complement strand
TTTTGCATTCAGACTGACAAAAATATTTAATAAAATTCAATTTTAAATCTGAAAACCCAAACCAAAGTATTCGCCATCATTTGTATTAGCTAACAATTCAACCACAGACTCAGTTTCCATACAGCTCACACTTACCCATGAAGTTGAGATACCCTTCCCCACCAAGCCCGTGAGTAATGAGTCGGATCATCTTGTGGAGCTGTATTCCTCGATCGATCACCGGGGTGAAAGGAGCCAGAACACTCATGTTCGTGTACATCTCAGCATCCATCAACCAAAATGCTAGTGTCTTGTCGCCAACCAGTGCCTAGGAAAGCAAGAGCATGGATACCAAGCTAAGTAGTGAGAACTCACAATAGAACAGCACAGTGTTTACAGGACGGTGAACCATATAGGACAGGTGTTTGAACCGTTATTAATTTTCCAGTGGTTACCTCATTTGCTGAGGGGCAGATGGTAAATCAAGCTTTTTAAGACAAAGTTTTAATAAAAAAAAAAAGAAAGATTGGTGTGGTCATAAATAGAAACTTGAAATATTTGTTAAATAAATGATGGTGCTTGAAATTTTCTGGAATTTTCTCAAATAAACACTTCCTATAATGGTAAGAATATTACATGGCCAGAATAATTTTTGTAGTACAATTTCAACTTTTTTGAAACAATGAAAAGGTCTAAAAATATGCATATGCATGTATACAAAATTGTAATGTACATAATTACAATAATCCTTTGTTCACATTATGAAAGAAAAATTCAAGCTTGCTTTATTTCCTACTTAACTTGATTTACTTTATTTACAACTTAATTGGAATTTATTTTATTTGAAAGATAACAACTTTATTTGATTAGGACTAGTGAGTCATTAATGCACTAGGTAGCAGGAAAGAGGACTTCCAACAACATACATTACTCAAGGCTCAAGACAGTTAACTAATGAAAGTAGTCACTATTAACAGAGCAGTAATAGATAGTGAAATGTACCGTACTGGGTAAGCCACAATCTCAGTATGTTATGAATTTCATTTTGTAATTATTTAAATTCATAAACCTATTATACCTCTAAGCTCTTTTAATTAGAATAACTCCTTTAAAATCTATAGCATAGATTTCTAAACAATTTGCCTTTTCTACTTATGTGCTCATGTATACCAGTTTTCTTTTGTAATTTCTGATTCTGTTAAAAAGCATTTTGACAATTTCAGTTTTTCACAGGGGAAAATTATTCTCAATTCAAGCAGCCCTCTAAAATAAATACCACTGGAATAAACTTAAATAATTAATCTTAGTTACTTTATACATACCTATACATACCTTAATACGTACAATAATCTTAGATTACACAGATAAATATCTAAGATATTATACTTACAATAGTATATTAGTAGATAGTCTTAGAGACTTAGTAGTTAAAGAATTTATCTAAAATCTTTTACCATGTGTTGTATGTATTTATGCATATTCATTTGATAAATATGCACTCAGATGACCTTTCTCAAGTTTAAGAATCAGAGCAGATTTGCTTTTGTAATGAATCATTTCTGACCATTTGTATTCTGTAAGTATTTCTCTGTCATTCAATATTCCTCTGTTGAGAATTCTCAGACATGCACAGTTTATACTCACTTATAAGTGGATATTAGCTATATAATATAAGATAAACATATTAAAATGTACAGACCTAAAGAAGATAAACAACAAGGAGGACACAGGAAAGATGTTTAATTCTCATGCAGAAGGGAGGGAACAGGACTGGAACCTACCACAGATGTCCTCTAAAAGACTTCAATCAGCAGGGGATCAAAGCAGATGCAGAGACTCACAGTCATACTTTGGACAGAGCACAGGGAGACTTATGGAAGAAGTGGGGTATAAAAGGACTTGTAGAGAACAGGAGCCTGACAAGGAGAGCGACAAAGCCAAAAAACAAACAAATAAAAACAAAACAAACAACAAAAACAGCTCCGCCCCAGGGGTACTCTAGAGACTGATGCATCAACCAAGGACCTTGCATAGAGAAGACCTAGCCACCCTGCTCAGATATAGCCCATAGGCAGCTCAGTCTCCACGTGGATTCCCTAGTAAGGGGAGAAGAGACAGTCTCTGATGTGAACTTGGTTGCCTGCTCCTTGATCACTTCTCCCTGGTGAGGTGTCCTAGCCAGCCAATAGAGAAAGAGATTCCAAACAGTCCTGATGGGACCTGATAGGCTATTGTCAGAAAGTAGGGGAGGAGGACTTCCCTATCAGTAGACTAGGGGAGAAGAATAGGGGAGGAAAATTGAGGGAGGGTGGGACTGGAAAGAAATAATAATAATAAAACTTAGCTATAAAAAGTGGACCTTTCTGAAACAGTTTTGTAGTTTTGAATAGAAAGCTTAGAGCTGGGTAAGGGATGAAACTCGTCCTGCAGGAGTGACTCTGTGTGGCAAGCTCCAGCCAGTAGAACTGGGTTGACAAATTGATGCTCATTGTCTGGGAATAGCTCAGACTGCAACAGAAGGGCTAGACTACAATGGGACAAGTACAATCTGGGTGATCAGTTAGGCAGGAGACAATTGTGCTTGAAGGAAAGGTATGAAAGAAGAGAAACTATGTAGAAATCTATCACAGTACTACCAATGTACTAGATTAAAACATCTTTTTTGTCATTCTTATGACAAAGGAAATACATTAACACTTGCAATTTCAATAGGAAGAGTGTTATTGCAACTCAGAAGGATAACTTATAGACCTGCAAAGTAACTTTAAAATGTTTTTCAAATACGGCTTTATATATGTATATGCATACACAAATACAAGACCTGTACTTGACGATTACTCTTTGTACTTAGAGATGTAACAAAATACAAAGAATAAGAGGAAGATAAATATTGACAGAGAAGAAAACGACTTTATACATATTTATTTACCTGGTCATGACTCTCTGCATAAGCAACACATTTTTCAAGGTGGCGTCGATTTGTGAGGGTGTATACTATGTTGCCCATATTCCAGTCTTCATCTTTAATTTCTTTAAGTAACTACAAAGAGAGAAAACCAACTTCTAAGTAACACATATTTTTCTTTCTTTAAATGTTAAGCTGAAGGCATACATATTATTCTAAGCAATTTGACATGCAGATATAGTGAGTGCAGTTTTACTTAAACGTACAATGTTATCTTGAGATAATATAAACATTCAAAAGCATTAAAGCAAATGGTAATTGTGCCAGACATTTATCTACTAATATGGTATTAATAAGGCTATAGTACTAGGATTCATTCATGTTTCTGCTGTTCATATTTTACATATATCATTCCAAAGGGTTTAATTGATAACATGTAAATAGAAGGCTAGACCATACATGTTTGTATGCAGGTAATTTCTTTTTTGCATACTTTTTGAATTATACTTTGAGATCTCTGCCACTTTTTATTATCTGTAATAACCAGAACATCAGGATTGGCATCAATTTTGGTTCACTTCACAACAAGTCCTCCTGTAAATTTCACACACTAGAGATACACTTGCTACATTTTTAGACTTGAATAAAAATGCTCTAACAGAAAGAGTATTGTGTTCCATTCATAAACAATAATAATTAAAACAATTATTTCAGAATGGAAATGCTAATTATCATGAAATAATTATTATCTTAATAGACCACACAGATTTTCTTTCCACTTCATTTTCTTTATTATAGCACCTGCCCTTTAACCCTGCTGTGATGCCACTGACCTACTGAAGACCTCAGATGGTCATCTCTTGGGTCAGTAATTGCTCTTTCTTAGATAAATACTTTCTGTACATGACATGGCTGACCCCTTTTCTTCACATGAATTGTTCCCTGCTACAGCATACCACTGGGTACTTGATATTTTATCTCTTCCAAACCCTGTGGATATTATGCAAATTCTTTTTCCCTGCCTAGCCTATTCAAGGGAAAGCTACTTGAGTTTACCTTTTCAATGCAGTTTTTCTAGCACTCAGTATATTTTTTTCTGCGCAGGCTAATTCTCTGTTCAAAGCATCAAGGAAACATGCTTCTAGGCAAAATTACAAGATGGCCCCAGGGTCCCTATTCTCTTATTTATGTATTTTGTATGTCCTTATCTTAAGTGTTTTGTGATCTCAGAACAGGGTAATGTGATGAATGCATTCTGGGATATTAACTGAGTAATGCAGCAAATTTCCAAAACTGTGGCAAATTACCATATGAAAAGAAAACTACTGGAAATTTTTGGTACCAAATAAACATAGCTAAATCTCCAAAGAATTTTGCTAAGAGAAAATGCTAATCCAGGAAATTATAAACTAGATCGTTCTATTCATACAACATTCTATAAAATACAAAGTTGTAGAAGTAGAGACCATAATAGCCATGGCTAGGGTTTAAGTTATGATTGGGGGTCAGAATGAAATGGATGTCTACAAAGACTGCAAGGGATTTTTTTACACCTTACTAGAACAATGTTGGCTTATTCATTATGGCGCTGTAAAAATTTAAAACCTGTAACATTTAAGAACTTATTTGTTACCAGTTGTACATGAATATGTAATTTTTATCAAAAAATGGATAAGTAAAATTTATGTCTATGTCACAAAAAAAAATCACCGTGAATGCTCAAAATGTTTCTGATAGGAGTAGAGGATGAGCTCCAGTAAATGAGTACATCACCTTTACATGACAGCTTCAGTTACTTAAATCCAAGTAGGCAAAATCAAACCAAATATGAATCTTCTAAATATTTGTAGATAGTTCTTGAGGAAATGGTTAAAATATAATGCTATTCTAATCAACTGAATATGAATGAACACAAGTGGAATACTAACATAGAGCTTTGTGTAAGAAAATCATGACTGCAGTCTAGCATTCCTGTTTCATTCATATCGTTTAAGGAGATGATGGGGAAAGCCACATATATTCTGACTAGACTTGTCATTTGGTTTAATATATTCTTCTGTTTTATTGTTATTTGGAGACAATGATTGTCACCTATTCATTTAAAAAATATAAACTATTCTATTTATTTTTGTTTGGTGTCTTGCCTGTAACTTATACCTGTGTATTACATGCATGCACTGTCTGCAGAAGTCAGAAGAGGATATTGGGTCCTCTAAGACTGGAATCCACAAGTCACCAAGTGGGTAAAGGGAATTCTACCAAGGTCCTCTGGAAGAGCAGTCAGAGTAGCTGAGCTTTATCTTCTAATTATGTTTTTAACTATGTAGCTCATAAAAATAAAGGAAAGCCACTGTATCCAAAGATTTTAAAATATTTTAACTCTGTAGATTTATGAACTAAAACCACAAAATTGGTGATGCAGAAACATTTTTAAGTAGCTGCATAAAAGAGAAAATCATATATGCCTTCAAAGAATTTCTGATTTCAAGATGATCACATCTTAGGCATTAAATGATAATCTTTCCATTTGTATGACACACTGCCTACTATTGTACAGAAGGTACTAAAGGTTTAATGGCATAATTTTAAAGATTTAGAGGGGGAAACAAACATCAACATTCTAAGAAGATTACATCCCATGGTGAACTATGATTTTAGGTTGATCTATACTTTTGCTATGTTCTTGAACTTACACTAAGGATGAAGAAGAATTTTAGTAACAGGTTACAAAGTAGGATTGGGCACTTAGGAAGAAACAAATTCTATATGAAAGTCTAGAAATCATAAAGACTTAGGGATGATAACATTATGCCAAAGAAGAAATGTGAATTGACAATCATTGTTTGTGTAACAAACTTAACACATTTTTTTCAATGTATTAAACTAGAACAACCACACAGGCTAACAGACTTTGGAAAATATTTGTGTGTGGAATGACTAATGTTTAAAGAATCATTATTAAAAGAAAATCAGAAGTCAAGTTGGTACAACCTCAGTATCAGAACTGAGCTTCGTAGAACGTGCCTCCAAGAGCAAAAATGACAACAAATGATGATGACAGTAATACTGTTCCTAGATCCTGTGAGCTCCTCGACACTCCTGAACACCTCCATCACTGTTCCTAGATCCTGTGAGCTCCTTGACACTCCTGAACACCTCCATCACTGTGGTCTCTTGGAAATAGTTCATGTGTACTTAAAAGCTCATAAGAAAGTTATGATTACTTATATAGATGTCTTACTCCTTGTATTTATTCAGCCCAAGTTTGCAGTCATTTATTCTCAAAGTGTGTTTATAAAACAAAGGTTTACATAATATCTTTGGTCTTTTACGAAAACTCATATAAATACACAGACACATAAATACACACAGAGTAAGAGACAGAGACAGAAAGACAGACAGAAAAACAGTTAAAGAGACAGAGAGACAGTGAGAGACAAAAACAAACAGTCACAAAATAAGGAGAGGAATAGAGCAAACCCGAATTAACTGAATTACTAAAATTATTAACAATGTATTAAAAAGAAATATGTAGCTACTATCTATAATTCTATCATCCAACTGTTTGAAATTTGGTAAGGATTACTGAATAATGACTGACTGTGATATGTTGAGTGAGAGATAACACTCTGAAGTAAGTATAAGATGCTAGATAATCTTGAATAAGAATAACTGCTTTGATAATATTCAGTGTGCTTTCAGTACAGACTACTGCAGTTTCCCAGGTCTGCATTTATAACCCAAACTTCCATTCAACATTTTACTAGTATTGATTTCTCTTGCCTTTGGAATATTCCTTTAAATTTTTGAGAACCACCTTAAAAAATAGCACAAGAATGATATATTTGCTGGAGAACTAATATTTCACCAATATTTGCAACTAATGATGATTATTAATAAACAAGTTAAACAACAAGTTCATATATGATACACTGGAACACAAAATCTTACTTGGATCCATTTATCTGGAATTGCCATTGCTAATCTGTAATCAAAACCACCTCCTCCCTGGGATGTTGGAGAACAAAGAGCAGGCATCCCAGATACATCCTAAAACAAAGTACATTAGAATGATTAGTTCGTATTATTCAAGTGGGTTCTCTGAAAGCAAAGCCTAGGCCAACAAATTGAAGTTTAAAAACAGAGCCATATATTTCTGAGTATTTTAACAAACATAATTGTAAAAGCAGATACAGTTGCAAATTCCTATCTTAGTTTTCAATAGAAGTTTTGTCTATTGCTTTCACTCTAGTACACCATTCAATGTTCCCCTCTTTTCATTAGTATTACCTTGAGAACAGAAAGCAGCAAAAGTCTTTTCAAAAATACTTTAATCTTAGAGGCTTTTTTCAAAATATTTTACTTACTAAATTGATCAAAAACAAAAATTCACAGAGCATATATTGGCTATGCTTCTCTCTATATATAGCCCTGTGAGTACTAGCTCCTGATGAAATGGAAAACACATGGAAAATATAGAAGAAAGCTGTAAGGTGGTTTCACTTTAGTAGTTACACTGCAAAGGGTCACTGAGATCAGCTACTGGATGTTTTCATTAGCAGATACGGAAACAAGGGCACACAGAGGTGAAAGAATCTAGAGAGATAGAAGCTTATTAATGGTGGAGTCATGGTTCAGGCATCAAGCCTGTTGACAGAGTGTTTTCTCTTGTCATGATACCCTTAGAGTACTGATAAGTAAGTATTAATCAAATAGACAACTGAGCTGAAAAACTAGGGATAGGGATACAGATGAAGCAGAAGATATTTTTGTAATAAAAATAACAACATACAAGCTAAATACTATCATTCTAACACTACACTAGATTTCAAACTAATTGCTTTCAGTTTCTGTGGCCAGTCTTATTTACTCTTAATCATCTCTTCCTTAGACTGTATGTTTTCAAATGGAGTTGCTCCATCTCCAATTCTTCTGTACAGTAAAAAAATCAACAACTTACGAGATGCTTTGATTGTAGTTTTGTCCTGTAATTAAGGTCAATATCTAATAGGAGAAATATGAAATTCTTTATCCAAAGATGCAATTATTTAATCAAATATTCAGCATTTGCTATTCACCTAACTATCCAGTATTCTATTTTCCTACTACTTGTTTGTAAAATTCTTAATGGAAGAATCTACTTTTGCTAGTTAATGTGACCCAAGAATCTCTCTTGCTTGTCAGAAGAAAATGGCAGCCTACATAAAGACTGTAAAAGTATCTTCACCAATCGTATATCTGACAGAGGGCTGATATCCAGAATACATAAAGAACTAAAGAAATTGAAATGCAACAAATCACGCAATCCGGTTAAAAAATGGGGTACATAGCTGAACAGAGAATTCTCTGTAGAGGAATACAGAATGGCAGAGAAACACTTAAGGAAATACTCAACATCCTTAGCCATCAGGGAGATGCAAATCAAAACGACCATAAGATTTCACCTGACACTCATCAAAATGGCTAAAATCAGAAGTTAAAAAGCAACAAATCAAGTAATCCAATTAAAAAATGGGGTATGGAGCTAATAAGAGAACTCTCTGTAGAGGATTGTAGAATAGCAGAAAAACACTTAAAGAAATGCTCAACGTCCTTAGCAATCAGGGAGATACAAACCAAAACGACCCTGAGATTTCACCTTACATACACCAGAATGGCTAAGATCAAAAACTCAAGTGACAACACATGCTAGAGAGGTTGTGGAGAAAGGGGAACCCTCCTCCATTGCTGGTGGGAATGCAAACTTGTTCAACCACTCTGGAAATCAATCTGGTGCTTCTCAGACAATTAGGAATAGTGCTACTTCAAGACCCAGCTATACCACTCCTAGGCATATATCCAAAAGATGTTCAAGTACACAACAAGGGCATTTGCTCAAAAATGTTCATAGCAGCTTTACTCATAATAGGCAGAAGCTGGAAACAATCCAGATGCCCCTCAACTGAAGAATGAATACAGAAATTGTGGTACTTTTACACAATGGAATACTACTCAGCAATTAAAAACAAGGAAATCATGAACTTTGCAGGCATGAAAAGATCATCCTGAGTGAGGTAACCCAGAAGCAGAGAGACGCACACAGTATATACTCACTTTTAAGTGGACACTAGACCTATAAAATAGGATAAACATACTGAAATCTATACACCTAAAGAAGCTAAACAAGAAAGGGGACCCTGGGGTAAGAGGATCAATCCTCATTTAGAAAGACAAATGGGATGGACATTGGAAGTAGGAGAAAATAAGTAACAGGACAGGAGCCTACCACAGAGGGCCTCAGAAAGATTCTACCTGCCAGTGTATCAAAGCAGATTCTGAGACTCAAACCTTGGGCAGAGTGCAGGGAATCATATGAAAGAAGGGGGAGTTAGTAAGATCTGGAGAGGACAGGAGCTCCACAAGGACCAAATATATCTGGGCCCAGGGGTCTTTTTGAGACTGTTTCCCCAAGAACCATGAATGGATATAACCTAGAACCCCTGCCCAGATATAGCCCATCACAGCTCAGTATCCAAGTGAGTTACCTAGTTAGGGGATGAGGGACTGTCTCAGACATGAACTCAATGGCTGGCCCTTTGACCTCCCTCCCACCCCCCGAGGGAGGAGCAGCCTTACTAGGCCCCAGAAGAGGACACTGTAGGTCAGCCCTGAAGAGACCTGATAAGCTATAGTTAGACGGAAGGGGAAGAGGTCCTCCCCTATCAGTGGACTTAAGAGAGATGCAGGAAGGAGATGAGGGAGGGAGGATGTGATTGGGAGGGATTGAGGGAAGGGGCTATAACTGGGATACAAAGTAAATAAATTGTAATTAATATTAAAAAATAATAAAGAGAAAAAAAAAACAAAACAAAAGAATCTAGCTGGCCAGACAGCACTTGGCACAAAAAAAAAAAAAAAGGTCCTCAATAAATATTTCCTGACTGAAGGACATAAAGGTGCTGGAAGGTTCGAGATAAAAGAGGTACCATTACCTAACTTATCTACATGCATAAACAAGGACATAAATATGCTTCCCTACACTTGCATTGAGATGACAATAGTTACCAGCCTGTATATGACAACTGACATTGGCAGTGAAGGAAGGAATTTACACCTTTCCACCACTGCCCCCTAAATCTTTTAAGCTGTGTATACTGTGATTCTTTTGAAATACAGTGATCTAGGCTTGTAACAAGCTTTTTATCATTTGTCATTGTTGAAATCCTTATAAAATGACATTATACTCTGAGATCTGAAATAGCTAAAATGTTGCTGTTCTGATAATCTCATCTGCAAATTCTCCCCACAGAAAAGCTTGGAGAAAGAAATACTTGACTTTTCTGGGCTCAAACCTAATTTATCTCTTTCTCATGGTAGACCAATATAACTAAATCCGTTGGTATAGAAACACTGGTAACTAAAATGCTTAATCATAATATTATATTTCTTCATACTTTTTAAAGCTCACAGTGGAAACAGACTGAATAAAGATCAACAGGAAAAACACTTTAAAACTCTTATTTTGCAAAACAGAAGTGATACATTCACAGATATTGTAGGTATTCAGTTCAATTTGCTGTTAAAAAATGGACTGAAAATCTGTTCAACATCAGGCTCTTTATTAGATGCCGTGGTTACAGAGAAAATACTTTGCAAAGAGTTTTATTGTGAACAAATGATCTGGAATGATTCTTAGCAGCTGGGATTTAATTCAAGATAACGTTGCTTAAAAAAAGTTATATAGTTTTATTATATGTATCTTTTACAAAATAAAGTATAGCCAAGTATAGTGGTGCACACCTGTAATCCCAGAATTTGGTAATGCAGAGGCAGCTTAGTCTCTATCAATTTGAGGCTATCCTGGTCTAGAAACTGAGTCCAGGACAGCCAAGGCTACACAGAAAAACACTGTCTCAAAAAAGCAGATGGATGGATGGGTGGGTGGGTGGATGGATGGATGGATGGATGGATGATATAAAGAGATAGATAAAACTACAGTATAATAAAACATGGATATCAAATAGATAAAAATAAAGCATAAGAAAAACATGGATATCAAATTTGTCACAATCCTTAAGTCAGAGTTCTATAAAGCTATTCCATTAACTCATGAGTTATTCCAAGATTTCTTTTTATAGTGAGATGCTAGTGGTCACTCCTTTAAATACAAAAGAGAAAAGAAAGGTTAAATATAAAGGTAATATATTCCAACTATAAAGATGTCCACTGATATGAAATGTAAGAATGATTAAGTGTCTTAAATTAAAATAAATCTAATTCCTTAAAAAATCTAAAAAGTACTTCTGACTACTGACCAGGAAGATAACTCATATAAAAATTTTTAATTAATAAAATAACTGTATAATAGTGGACATTTTCTTTAAAAGCTTTTTGTTAGAATTGTCATTAGTAATAAACTCATATTTCTTTTATATACATTTATATAAAATTCCAACACTCATTCATTGTACACCATTTCTTTAAAGAAAAAACATGAACATCAATTCTACATTTTGAAGAAACTCCCACTAGACAGAAAAGTCTTGTATTGAAATTGAAGCAGTTTTCAATTTGGGTAGAATAAATTGAAAGCACATCTTGTTTAAAAAAAATCTAAAACCAAGTAATATAAAGTAGGCTAAAGTCTGAAAGTTTCATTGGTAGAAACACTGATAATCAGACAGGAGCTCCCTAGATGATGAAACTATTTTACTTGAAATGAGTGAAAAGATCAATGTAACAATTTTAACTTTCATGTATTAAATAATTGCTTCGTTTTCTTCACCATTCACTTTTGATTTGTACTGTCATTAATTGTTTGTAGTAATTTGTCACATATATTATCTCTGCTTTGGATTGTCACAAATATAATTGATATAATAATTTTTTGATGTTTGACAGATAAATTAAAATACTGTTTATAAGAAGTAAAATGAAATTTAAATTACCCTGCTGTTAAAAGAAATTCAGAACAAAGTTTAACTATTAGCTCTGAGAAGAAGTAGTGAAGTACATACCATGAATTATTACGGGCTGTATTGTAGTTTGGCACTTTTGTATTAATTCTATATTATTTCAGAAATACCTTTTGAAAATATTCCATTTAAAAGGCAAAAGGTCTGACAGAAATAAAACTGTTTTCTATCTATAATCTAACAAAAGAGTTACGTGAACTCTCTGGAGATTACTGGATCTGAGAAATGATAGACAGTAAAACGGCTATTAAAACAATAAATGCTATAAGAGAGGGAAACACACTCCAATAAATAGGATGCCAATAGGACAAATGTATACCTTAATCCTGACTCTTCTTAAACATAGGATTATTATCTTATATTGCCCACAACTATACTTTAGACAAAAAACATTAAAATAATAAAATCATAATAATAATTCCTATGTAGAGAACTCAGAAAACCAGGGGGATTTTAGTATTAAATCTAAATTAGTGAAAGCATTTAAAAAACTTCTTAATTTATCACACTTATCACCAAGAAGGGAATTGCCAATTATGCACATTCCAAATTATATCATTACAGTGCAGCTTTGGGACAGTTAATCATGAACTTTTAGTAATCATGAATAACTAGTGAATGCTTGGCAGCCGGAGAGCAATAGCATAAACAAGAAAGGCAATCGCATCAGAACACGAAATGCTCAGAAAGACATACAGGCAGTGATCCATGCCATCTCTAGTGATTAAACCAGAAAAAAAATAAATAAGTAAATTGACAGATGCACATTAATATTCAATTCTTTTCACCACTGAAGGCCTTGGGGCAGAAAGACCTGTCCACTGATTAGGACATTTTCCTTCCTAACCACTGGCATGTTCTTTCTAACAATGGAATAGTGACAAGTAATTAGTGTAAATTATCCCCTATTAGGAAAACAGTAATTCCAAATAACATGTCATCCTTACAACATAGCTGGACCCCTCATCAGGGCACAATGCCATTTTTGCAATTATTGATGACATGAGTTTAGTTATTCAAATAGTGTATGCTCACAAAGTATTCTGTATTAAAGGGTGCAGATGGCACGGCATCATTATAGACTTACCTCTGCTATTGTTACAGAGTCTGGGTATAGTGTGTGAGCCAAATGATTTGCCAACATGAGATAAACCAAAGCATCTTCATCTACTTGTAGTCCAAAATATTCATTATAGTCACCTGAAAAACCTTGACCTAATGAACAGAAAAAAAATGGAATATGTTATATAAACATGTAAATCTTAATCTATAAAAACATATCTCAAATTGTGAGGGATGTGCTACTGTAAGGAAGCACAAAAAGTTTCCACCTGAAAATGTACTAATTCATTATTCTTGTCAATACTCAAAGATCAGAAAATCCCACCAACCAATTTCGGTTTGAAGAAAACAAAACAAAAAGCACTTTAAAGATGCAATTTAATTCTAACTAAATTTCATAGCAGTGCAATAAGTAATGCAATACTGAAACTGCATGCTAAACATCAAATTTCCAATACATTTCTATCATATCAGAAAAAATAAAAATAATGGGCCCTAAACAATCAGGCATTGATAGAGCAAGGACGCGGGAGGGCCCTACCACCCACTAGTGAACTTTTTGCTATGGGCTGAATCAGGAAGGCATCATTGCCTGTGTACCCATCCCAACAGGCTCAAACAGGCAGCTTCAATCCTCTGGTCACACACATGGCTCTGGTTAAATAAATGGCTTACAGACAAAACCAGGGCATGAATCTGATCATTTGCTTTGTTTCAGGTTTTGTTTTCAACATTCTAAGGGGGGGGGGCATATCCCCAGAATTCTTTTTCTTATGATTTCTGGGGCTCTCCTCTCTGTGAATATGTGGGAATGTATTTTACATAACCCATAAATTCTTGTTCATTTCCTCAATATCTCAGCCCCCTGGATCTCCCAGCCTTCAACAAAGGTAGTTTTAAGCTAGGAAAGAATCTCTCCCTCTCACCATGTTTGCCTTTGTCTCCTCAAAGACAGCTTCTCTGTAAACTGAAGGACAGCTGTAGGTGGAGACTGGCCTGTCTGCTGCATAGTCTTTCCTAGGAGCTGGCAGGTCAAGATTGAGAGGTGGTGGCAGTGAGCTCCAGCCTGAGGCCCTCCTCAGAACACACTTGTCAGATTTATTGTCTACACATTTCATCTTTATCCTCTTGTTGGTAACATGTATCCACAATTTTTGTACTATTTTTATTTTATGAAAAGAATTTTCTTTTCATACACTCTATTTGGATTAGGGTAACCACTCCCCCAACTCCACTGAGTTTCTCCCACCTTTCCCTTCTTTCCCCTCCCATCCAGATCCACACCTTTTTCTGTCTCTCTTTAGAAAACAGGCATCTAAAGAATCGTAAGATAAAACAAAATGAAATAAAGTAGAATAGGAAAAAGCAAGCAAACAACAACAACAAAAAGAGCCAAAGAAGCACAAAACAGTCATATAGACCTACACATGTTCTCACATACAGAAATTCTATAAAAACAAAACCACAAAACCATAAGCCATAATTTACACACAAAGGACCTGTAGGGTTTTTAAAACTTCCCTGAAAAATTAGATTTTTCCAATGGAGTCTCACTGTGGATACAAACCACTTATAAGGCAGTCCCCGTGATCATCAGTAATGACTAAAATATATTGAAAAAAAAAAAGGCTAGGTATGGGTTCACAAAGCTGAAATTCCACCACCACTCTGGAGGGAAGCTGAGGGATGGATTTGCAGTTTGAGATCAGTTTAGTCTAACCAACAAGACACACTGTTCACACACTCACACACACACACACACACACATACACACACACACACACACACACACATATATATATATAACAATTGTCTCTTGGTCACTTATTTGGGAAATTAAGATTCTGAGCCTAATTTTGTGCAACTTTCAAAATGACAGCCTGATCAATACTTCAATTTAATTTAAATCTAGTAAATGATACATGTATTTTCTCAATGTGCAATGTACAAATGTTCTCTTATCATTTTTATATCTGTTTTAATAAAAATGCTGAAAATATGTTTTAATATATCCTAAATGTGCTGCGGTAAATGGTTTTTTTAAATTTATTTTTGTAAACCATGTATTATGGATCTTTTATTCCTAAGAAGACATAAAGAAATGAAACTCTGCACTTTTGTTTTCCCTCCTACTAAATAATATCAGAAATGAGTATGCAAAAGAAACAATGGGCAACTAAAGTGAAGCTGTCAGCAACATCCACAGTAGTTTCTATAGGAGAACAAACCAGGCCACAATTTAGAAATGAAAAATAACATCTACATCAGGCACCTACCCATCCCATGGTGATGATACAGCATAGATGTGACACCATCAAAACGGAAGCCATCAAAGCAGTATTCCTCTAACCACCATCTTAAGTTCGACAGAAGGAATCTTAAAACTTCCCAGCTAAAAGATTAGAAAAAACATATTTGAGTATAATGCAAATAGTGTTTTCTTAGTTGTTACGTATCACTTGTTCGAAGCACAGATGAGAATTACTTACTATCTATCTCAAGAAGAATGATAGTCAAGAAACATATAATGCAAATAATAGAAAATATCTAATTTGAATAACAAGACTTGTTGTAAAATGATAACATGTTAAATTCCCTTTAGTCAAAAAACCATTCAAAATTTGAGCAAGAATAGGAGGAAAAAGTAAGAATTACAAGGCAGGGTGTCTAATTTTGTTCAGTGATGTGCTCTTGGCAAAGATAACGGCTCCTACAGATTTTTATGGACTAGTAATCACAGTAATGTGAGGGGGCATTTTCTCTGTTCAGAATCTGTTTTCTGTATAGATTGGAGAAATGGCTTCAATGACTATTTTTTTAAAATATGTGGCGCAACTTCAAGCGACTATAATTCTAAAGAAGAAATAACTGATAAAAAAAACCCTTAAAAGAATAATAAAAGTACAGTTACTAGACCATTCTTTTATAGAAGTAAAAATGAAAACCTAATTACAAACACACCCACATATTTAAAAAAAATATAGCATAAGGAGCCATACATCTATCAGAACAAAAGAGAAAAGAACTGTGTTACTCAATTAGAAACACCACATGAAGCAAGCCTATTTCGGACAACTGAAGAGAGGGCAACGTCAATGACTATTTTTTTCAGATGTGCAGCCATGGTTGAGTTCTCTATCTTATTACAGCTGTAGTTTTAAGATTTTAATACCTCATTTAGCTTAATGACAAAGCTGCAATAATGTATACAAATCTTTAACACAGCTCAAATTCATGAATTTTTAAACTTTCTTCATATTAAAGAACAATGTGACATAAGCAGAGATTAAATTATCCCAATCAACTCCAAAAGTAGAAATCTAACCCCTGAGGAAAGTGAAAACTGTTGCTAATACCTATTTGAAATATGTTACCTTGAACTTTAAAAACTTAAAGAATGCTTGAAAATTATATGGAAAAAAAAACACAGAAGCATAAGCAATGCTGTAACATGAATGAAAACCTAGAAGTTCATGGAGAGGGGCATGGGTGGAGAAGAGGGGGCAGGGGGGATTGGGAGGGAAATAGGGAGAGCTCTACAAGGAGGGTACAAACTGATTAAAGTGTAATTGATAAATAAAAAAGAATATATATATAAAGAAGGTACAAGTGGGATAAATTTAATAAACTGTAATTAATATATAAAAATTAAAAATATAGGAAAAGTCAAAGAAGAACATTCAACGTTATATTAAAATTTCAAATAGGTTAGTGTTCTGCATGTCAGTAATAGTTTTAATCGTGGTTTCCGAAAGCACACACCTTTTTAAATAGTGCTATTAGTTTTATGTACTTTCATATTTTTACAAGATGTATTGTGATTTTATGTGAAATGTGTGTGTGAGTGTGAGTATATGCGTGTGTGTGTGTACCCACCTATGTTCCTGTCTCCTATACAAAGCTAGAAAATAACCTGAGATTTCTTGAAGCTGACGTGTTTCTAGGGTATCAGGCTTGCTATGTGGGATGCACATGGGGTTTCTTTCTCATGATTGCAGATCAAGTACTATTAAAAACTGAGACATGTCTACAGACTACAGTTTCTATCGCAAAAGAACTAAATATATATATATATATATATATATGTTTATATATATTGGTTAAAGACACCTAATGTTAGAAAGAATATTTATTTAAATGATAAGTATCTTGGCAGGTATATTAAGATATAAAACCATAAACAAGATAATACAAACCATCCTTAGGCATTATACAATACTCACTCTTTATGTGGTATGGGTTAAGGAGTAATTTGTGTGTGTGTGTACGTGTTTTAGGTTTAATGTTTGCAGATACAGTAAGTGGCTTCAAGGTCTTCTTAGTTCTTCTCACTCCACATTCCTTACACCAAATATTTCTACTTATTTACATGACTCGCGTGTACTAAACGGCTTATATTAAGTTCACAAAACAAATATCATGAATTGAATAATTACTAGATAAAACGGATTCATATAGAAAAAGTGCATCCTATGTCTGTGATAATAAAATAAAATGCTATTTTATTTCAGAGACAAACAGAAGAAGAGGGAAGTGATATGAATTCAATCAATGAAAAGAAAACATTTTTCCTGGTCCTGGTTTTAACTACGGGCAGAAGTCATAAAACATCCCACAGATTGATTCCTGTTATTAGAATAACTCACTTAGTCTTCTCTTGATCAAAAAGAACATAAAAGTTTTTAACATAATAGCTACATCTGGGTGTGACAATGTGCATAGACACTTTATTTTTTTCTTTTGAAAAAAAAAAGGAAAACACTGTCTTGTGATATTCTAAAAGTAAACAAACGGCAACTGAGGATCAAATTAGAAACTTCCAAAAGGCAAATTTTATTGTGTATTTTTCTAAAGAACTATTAACCTGAAGCAATGACAAAAAAACTAATAATGATAGTAATAAAAATGCTAGGTGATATAGTCAAAGGAATCCTCTATCTGAAAAGAATAAATCAAATTTGTTGGCTTCAAAGTAATGTCACTGTACGTTAAGAATCATTGATAAAATAAAATTTTGTGTCTCTACAAAGTGACAAGAAAGAATAAAGATGCACAGCATGAATGAATAGAGCAAACTGACATTGAAAGTTTACTTTTCTGACAGACACAGAGAAAATAAGTTCAGGAAAAAAATCTCAGACAGAAAGAAATTTAAATTTAGGAAAAGCAAGCAGAAAACAAAAGTTAAAACACTAAGTCTGTGGAGGGCACTAGGTAGCTATCTCAGTTGGCAAAGTACTTGTGCAACCAGAAGGAACTGGGTTCAACGCCAGAACCCATGTAAAAGACGTGAATACTGTGACACATGATTATAATCCTAGAGGATGGGAAGCAAACATGGAGGATCCCAGATTCTCTCTAAATCAAGATCTGCAGGCCAGTGAGATACCCTGCCTCAGAAACAAAGACAGAAGACATCTGAGGAGGTACACCTGAGGTTTTCTTCTAGATTCCAAATACATGTACATATATATGTGATGTCATCACACTAGTGAACACACACAAATATACACACACAAGAGAGACAGCCAGATGAGTAAGATGGAGAGGCAGAGACAAAGTGCTGTTAAATTCTGTTAAACATGTTCAACTAGATTATTATTTTATTAATACTAGATTCTTAATTATTAATACTAGATTATTAGGAGCAGTTAAGGAAATATAATTAGCTTTATGTGACTAACACTTTGTGACTAGCTGGCCATTGTTGCATAAGGAAAAAGGAGCAACCACAATCAGATATATAAGAAATGTAAACTTATAAAGAATGTCCCATTATGTGGTCCAGCGCTGTGTATATTACCTTACCATGACGCATCTAGACAATGAAGTTGACTATAAACTCAGTGGCCTGGTGAAACTAATTTGAAATATATTGATTATACTTGTGTCAGTAAACCAGGAAATTAGGGAACTTCACAGATAGAGAATCACAGAGAATAATGAGTCTACAGTGCAAGTACACAAACCACATGTATTTGTATGTACAGGACGCAGAATTCAATCTTGAAAATCATTCATATCATGGAATGTTACCATGGTAGGGAGATGAAGATGTAGCTTTCTTTATGTTTGGTTTTAATATGTAAGCATTCAATTTGACACATTTGCTCCTTACATGAATATATTTATTTCAGTTTACTGAGGCCAACTTACAAAAGAACTGACACAGTGATTCTCAAGACTACCTGCAAATTCAGAGATTCACTAAGGAGCTTCAGTAGAAGATTTGGTATGTAGGTACTCTAATGGATAGCGAAGATTTTCATACCATAAACATAAAAGAGAGTCAGCAAGGGGAAAGGTTTGCATGGCATCATCCAAGTCATCAATTCCAAACCTATGCAGGTTGTGGCAAGGAACTCACTACCATAGTACATATCACAGCCTAAATGTCCACAAAAGAAAATCAGATGTTCAACATAATCACATTGTACAAGGAATGTATGAAAAGACTAGAAATAGAAAAAAAAAGTCTTCCTAAAGTCTAAATTTATAGTCACTAGGCCAAGGCTAGTCTTGCCAGGAGGTTATTTTCCAGACAACTACCCTGACTATGTATTATGGAATTTTCTTTCTCTACAAGGTGAGAACCTAACTGTGACTGAGGTAATTATAAAATAATTAGGGTTACTACTCTGGAGTGGATAAGAAAACATAATTTAATGTCATCTATTTCAAACTACTCAGACATCAAGACCTACTAAATGAAGTTAAATATCCAAGTGAAGTTTGATGCCCTTAACTACAGTCTCCAGTATTCATATGGATGGTGAAAACATGAATATCATACATGAATGGACTAGTTTGTGGATTCTAAAATCTGCATTTTCAGTAGATCACTAGAACAAGTTTTAAAGGAGTATGTCATAACTGAAAATATAGATTTCTGAAGGATTGCTCATACTATATGCTTAGAACTTACAGGTTTAGTAATGAGAATTTCTATTTTTTTTCCATTTTCCTGGAATATGAAGAAGGGGAGACATGATGTATTCTGAACTCTTACAAAATGACAAATACTGCTTCAAGCGCTCTCTGACTACATAAATGAACTCAGTCTTCTCAACTGAATGGTTACCTTCAGTCTGGCAAATGGTATGATAAAAAATTCAATTGACTTTTTCTACCTCAAAATGTCATCCAGATGCTCATAACGCAGGTGATATATCCAGTTGACTAGAATCCCATAAAAATAGTAAGCAGGATTTATCAGGTCAGTGCTGTTTTGGAGTGTTCCAACATGTAAGGTCAGGCTTTGATTTTCAGACTCATGTAAGGCATTTAACCTCCCCCTACTAGACCATGGTGGTAACACCTGACATCTAAACCACTGCAAGAGCTATTCTTTACCATCTAAAGAATCTAGTGGGTATCATGAAAATGCTAGAGAAGCAGCCCAATTCAGATATTGTTCACACATACTGAACTATTTGTATGTGAATGATAACTAATAATACCTTCAGTCATTTGACTAACTCACTACTACCTCACTTAAAGAATAAACTTTGCTTTCCATTTTTGTTTTAAATATTTATCTTAAAAATCCAGAAATATACAGAAACATAGCTAATATTCTTGTTAATCATCACCTGCTAAAATGTTTAAATCATAGGTGTCTCATATTTAAACTGAATATATAGATGATGATATATACATTTAAGCATCCCTGGCAATCAAAATGATCAGGATTCTAATTGGTTTAAATGGTTGAAATAGTCAGAATCTAATCAAGTAATGAGATTTATTAAGGATATTTTTGTCATGCACAGATAATTCCAATATTAAGATTTTTTACAAATTATCTGTAAACTCAAAATTGTTGATTATCTCACAGTCTGCCAATAAACTTTGTAATGAAATAAAACACAGCCAAATTTTCTTGGCAAGCAAGTGTAATCAGACATAATGACATTTATTTAATGAAATCACATTTTGTATTCAAATCTATTTGCTTAATGTCCTATTTATTTGTGGTCCAGAATATAGTCTAAAGTTTTCTAAACAAGCAACTTGGGTCAACAAATGTTACTAAATATACTAATGTTATATACTGATTAATATAAGAGATTATTAAACAGTGGGTGAAACACAGAAATACAAATAGAAAAATAGTAGCCTATTCGTGTTCACTGTTTTTCAGGCCATGTGGATAAAAAGAATAAATCATAAAAGAATTTATTTTATTAATATACTATTTTTTATGTTTGTAGAAGCTTTATTCTTTTTTTATTACAATAAATTCACTTTGTATCCCAGCTGTAACCCCCTCCCTTGTCCCCTCCCAAACTCTCCTTCCGTCCCTCCCTCTTATTATACTATTATACTATTAAAGAATAAATCATAAAAGCATGAAGCAAGTGGAGGGGGGGTGGTACACGCCTGTAATCCCAGCACTTAGGGAGGCAAAGGCAGGCAGTTTGCTCCGAACTCTAGGCTAGCCTCTTCTATTCATCTATGAATTGAATCCAGGACTTCCAAGGCTACACAGAGAAAAGCTGTCTCAAAAGGAAACAAAAAAACAAAACAAACAAACAAGCAAAAAGTGTGAAGCAAAAAGCAAAATCCATTATGTCCTGATTTGTAATTTGAATATCAAATCTGAGGCAACTGAGTAGATGGGGAAAAAAAGAAAATTTAATATATATGTATATATATTAATACTATATTTTAATAGTATTTATCCAATATTCCCCCATATAATTTATCTCAGACCCAGTTGCTACTCTCCAAGTCCTCTCAACTTCTTCTTGTCCTCTTTTTTTTTTTCAGAATTGGCTGAGTCTAATTGAGCCACCCATATACTTGTGGGTATAGAATCATCATCGGAGCCTGGCTGATCTACCAAGGGCCAAATCCTTAATGAAAATTGACTGGATCCACCCCCAGAAGCCATCAACTGGCAACAGCTTCTCAGCTAGGGGTGGAAATATCATTTTTTATTCACATGAAAGGTAATGCACCCCCCCAAAAAAAACAGTAACCAAATTATACTAAAAGTGTACTGTGTTAACACTCTTAATATGTCACTTTTGAAAATTAAGCATCTAAAAACATACTACCTTATTACCAGTAAGTGAATATACTGGTATATTTTGCTTATGCTTTATACTATAAAATCAGTAACTAAGAAAAAATGACATGACCATAAAGTATTAATATACGTGTGATACTAAAAATGTATAATATATATTTTGAAGGAGAAGCACCTATACTAAATGATGTCTGAAGATTTCTATCCTGTATTAATCACCTAGAATTTCTTCTGTACATCTTTATATAGTATAGACTACCATAGTGTTTGGTCAGATTATATTGCTGAACCCTGATGATTCATATTAATTATTATAAAAAATAACTTTCTCCTTAATCCTGGAATTAATCGTGTGTACCACCACCATAGGAATGCACATATACTTTAACAAACAAATAAATAAAATAAAATAACATCCTGTTAAATTTATTTCCTAAATGCTTCCATTTAAATATATCCTAAAATTACTCAAAAATTATTCAGCTCTTATTTTTCTCTAATTTAGTATATGTTAGCTGTTCAAGGAAGATTTAGAAAAAGCAAACTTGTAGGGGAGTGCTTCTGTGTGTGCATGTGTGTGCCATGCTCACACATAGGTGTGTGAGCAACTTTGTGTATGCATGCACATGTTGCATGTACCTATGACATACGGTAGAAGTAAAATGGATCTACAAGGGCAGTATAAGTAAAAGTTAGTGCACTAATAAAAAGAGGCAATCTTTTTATCACCAAACTACCCACTCTATTAATGAGTGCCCAGAGTAATTAAGTAATTCATTATTTTTAAATACTTGTTTTTAAACTAACAAAGTTTGTTGCCAAAGGTAATTTTTCAACACTTCTTTGTTTGTAAACTGGACTTTAGTGACTAGGTAGATGGCTTGGTTGGTGAAATGCTTCCAGAGCAAGCAGGAGGTCCTAAGTTCAGATACCTAGCACCTTGTAGACAGCCAGACACAAAGGCAGTTATAACAGGAAAGCTGAAGAGGCAGAGGCAGAGGCAGAGGATCCCTGGGTCTTACTGAATTTAGCAGAATGGCGATCTCCAGGTTCAGTAAGAGAACCTGTCTGCAAAAACTAAGGAAGGGGTATCCTCCAGCCTGTACCATCATGTATACACAAGCGCATATACCTATGAACACTCACACAAGCACACACACTCAACACACAAAGTCACCCACATACATACACAAACATGGACACACACATACACACATAAACACATGCAAACATGCACATGCACACATGCATGCATTCATACAGACACATACTTTTAAATTTTGGAAAAACATTGTCACCATATTTTCCAAAGCAAGCCAATATAAGCTTCTGTGTTTCAGGAAAGACATAGCATTTAATCAGAAACAGCTCAGGTATTGTGTAGACCTCTACAGAGGCCGTGGTGGCTAAACATTGTTCTTAGAATGAATCACTGTAGATTAAGTAGGTACATATGGGCAACATGAAGACATGTGTTTTTCAAGTATGAGTAAAAACCTCAGCTTAGCTATAAAATGAATCTGACTAGCACTCATATAAAATAAGGGACAGTAATTTCATTGTATATGTAGCAAGACAAATATGTTTTATCTAGTAATTAGCTTTTATAGGCTTATATTGAAGGTAAAAGTTGGAGAAATTAACTATTCATATACATTTTCTCTTTTTCATTTCAATTTACTTCTAATAAAAATAACATTTAAGTGAGCTTTTATAATATTTTCAGTTTATAAATTTCTTAGCTTTGGTAATTCCCCACTATCTTATTAAGTTATAATTAGGTATATAATGATTATTTACTTATATTTAAGCAGTTTCATTTCAAAAGATGACAGAGATATATATGGATCAAAACAGCATCCACACCTAAGACATGTGACCTCTCTGCAGATCTCTTATTCTCTCATTGGATTTGTCTGTTTGGAGGCTAGCATCATTTCTTATTTCCTTTCTTGTTTTTTTTTTTTTCTTTTCCATTTTGATTCCATCCAGTGTGAGAATGTGTGTGTGTGTGTGTGTGTGTGTGTGTGAGTGAGTATGGAGTTTTAAAAAATAAAGATATCTGATACTATATAGTCTGATATATTTCATGAGAAAGTTAAGCCTTATTTAACTTTATGAGAATGATCTAAGGGTTCTAATAAACAAAAACATATTACTAAATTAAGAGTAAAGATTGTATTCTTGCAGTTTTTACCAAAGTTCACAAAACAAATAAATTTCAAATCCTCAAAAAATAGTTTTTGAAGGAAAGTATGGGATTATTTTCTCTGAAATTTCATATATCCTAATGACTTTAGACTGAAAGGTAAATTCAAAGTCAATATTTCTCAGTTTCAGAATATGGACTAAATAATTTAAAATTAACAAATGTTCATAGAATTCAGAACAAAATATTATCGTACAATATTCAAATAAAAGAATCATCCTCTATCTTTTTCCTATTGTAACTCTATCCACCCCTGAACATCCAGCATAAAGTTTTCTCATAATTCTGGACATCGTGACACTACAAAGCTACATTTATGTAAGTGAATCCCTGTTTCCTTACCCATGAATGCCCAGTGATGAGAACCAGCATCACTTCTAAATTAATTTAAGCCCAAATTATCTGCCATAAATTAGTAAACTACCTAGAAAATGTTTTAAAACAGCTGCCAAATAAAAGATTTTTAATACATAGCCATAAATAAAAAACAGTTAAAAAAACTACCTAAAATTACTTTAATTAAAATACTTTACAAAGTATTTACAAAGAAAAGAAAATTGCAATCAACAAAACTCCGTGGGTCCTGAAATAAATCAAACATGAACAATTAACATAATAAGGCTACAAGAGCATTTCCGATTAATCAATGGAGAATTTAGAGCACTGACATCATGAAGAAAACTAGGTAAGAACTTAGTTAGAAAATTTGAGTAAGAAATTATCTTCTTTTCTCTAATCCCTCTTCAGGGATCTTTTACACCATGTATGCCAATAGCAAAAGTAAAATCACTAAACTCTTTACTAATCTTATTTTCTTATGAATAAATATGTTTTTTCTCTTAGAAGTTTCAATACACATGGACATTCATGCAAATACACATTGTAATTAAAAAACACAGTAATATGTCTAGGCCACAATTAAAGTTCATGTTGGCCTGCATGTATAGCCTGCATTGGGATAGGAGTGCTTATGATTAAATATTAAACATTTCCCCAAATGTTGCATAAGTCTCTGGTGAGGACAACAAAAGGAGGGAACCATGAAACACCAGTGTCCTTGAGGAATCTTCAGCTTCTTTTTGTTTGTTCCATTTATAAATTTTGCATTTGCACATTGCTGACTAGATTTTCAAAGAGCTCCGCAATGATTAATTTAACAAATCATCCATATTGATCAAATATAATCAAGAACTTTTACATACACATTATCTCTATATCAATGAGTTTCATAGGAAAAACAGTACTTCCAACATCCTGGAATTATATTAATGCAGAAAAGGACAAGTGTCAACAAAATAAATAATACATCTAAAAATATAACTATGAAGCTCAGGTTCTTTATCCCATGAATATGCAAAAATACACAAAAACAATAGTGTGCCTTTTTAAAATTAATTTGTTCTGATTATGTGAAGTTAAAACAGTGATATATAATAAATGCTTACTAAATGATACACTTTGCAATGAATGGGTTTCATGACTAATTATATAATTCCCAAGACAACTCTCAGAAGCACAAATCATGACAAGGGTCAGCAAATTTCTTTTGTACAAGCAATAAATAAACATCCTAGGCAGAGAGGACCACTGGAAGTCTTGCCTTATGATACAATGATTCAGCTTTTTTTGTGTCAATAAAGAAGGTCACAGTCAACACATAAAGCAACAAATATTTACAAAATCAAGCAACAAGCCATACTTAGCACAAGGGGTCATATAATTTGCTCTCCAGGCAATAATAATTGTTCCAATTTATGAATTGTAACAATGGTTTTCAGAAGGCTACAAATCTAGAATGTGATAAAAATCAGACTTTGAACTCTTATCATTCAGAAAAACAATTGACTAAAATATAAATCTAACCTGAAAGACAATTTAAAGAAATTTAATTGTAAAACATGCACAGATGTATTCTGGAATAAAAATGAACTATTTGTAATAAATATATCAATATATTAGAAAAAAGCATGCATTTATAGTACCAGATGTACAGGCCTGACAATAGAAGCTTATCTTCCTCAGTATACTGGGCTGTTTAGTAAAATGTATGAGGGCACTTTAGAAATCAACTTTCTCTAAGGATCTTGTTTCTTAGAGCTCCATGGTATGCTTAGGATATATGAGTGTGTACATTTATATGTTGGTATGTATGTATGTATGTGTGCAGATTTATATAATATATCTTCAGGTATGCCATTAAGTTCCTTGTATGAGATGCCTTGAATTTCTTTCTGAAGACACTTAGCACTGCTTTCTTTGTGTCCTGTAAGTTAGGGTAAATCGTAACTTCATTTTCATTGAATTTTAGGCAGTGTTTAATTTCTTCCTTTCTTTCCTCCCTGACCCAGTTGTCACTGAATAGAGAGTTGTTCAGTTTCTCTACCTGGTCTGCTCTGACCTCAGTGGAGTATGCCTATGATAGTAAACAGAGTAACACATCATTTGTGATAAACTCTAGTTAACAGACTTGGTAATATGATTCATGCTGATCTGGTTTCCACAAAGCACTTTGACATTATCTTTCCCACTAAGAACTAGCCATGGTGGTCCAGTCTCTGTGCTGGAAGCATAACTGAGCTCCTCACTTATAGATATTTACCCAGCTATTGCTTTTATTACTCTAGCCAATGGCAGAGTGCCACCTTAATGTCAATCATATTTCATGCCAACCATATCTATGTATACCTAGTTTTCAACCAATCACATGCTGTCACTTATGATTTATCACTTATGTGATACTACAGTTATTTTCTGTTTATCAACCTCTTCCTTTCTATATAACAATCATGTACTATTCTTTAACCTGTTTTAAAAACTGATTTATTACAGATTTTCTTTTGAGTAATAAATTTATACAAGTCATACAGCCATTGCATTTTGTTCAAGGCTCTTTTATCCCTAGACTCAGGAGAGAATCTGCTACTGAGACAACACAATGAGTGCTTGCAAAATGAAGATGTGACCAAAACTAGAAGGCACAGAACTAGAAATCACACCTACTCTCATTACATTATAAAAAAATCTATGCAACATTGCCTTTACAGATCTATGCATTTTAGCTTGTAGAACTATATGTATGCACACACACACAAACACACACAAAAGATGGAAAATAAAAGTTGCTCACATCTTACACATGACATATTTTAATTGTAGACATATTTTAAATTCCTTCTTATTTTACTCAAAAGGAAAGAAGCCAAGTTTTGTTTTGCTTCCTTTTTTTTTTCATTTCTATTTAGATCATTATGATCTATTATTATCTAAATGTGGTGGAAAGTTATTTGTTGCTGAGGAAGATGGCATTTAAACAATATTCTAATGAATACTAGTATTTTATTCACTTTTTCTTAATTTTCATATTTTACCTTTAATTATTTAAACATAAGCATTTTGATCCTTTGTTTCCTTGATAAATGAAAGCTTGTTCATAGAAGCTTGTTTTTCAAAGTGTATACTCAGCTTAAAAATTCACATCCATCTAATTAATTTTTTATTGGCTGTTCAATCCCCTTAGAACTAAATCTGCTACTTTTTTCAAAGTTAATACTTGCTCCTAAAACTTCAGCAAATTCCACAGTGGTTATTAGAGATCAGGACGTCCCTACACATCAAGCATCCACAGGGTTTTCTGATTCAGTCTTCAACATTCTTGTGTCAAACCTCTATTTCCATGAAGGAAGAACACTGTCTGAACCATAAGGCCTCTGGTACCACAAGCACTGCTATTATTTGGTTAAATCAGGCATTTAAGAAAGTGCTTTATTTAAAGCAGTGAGGTGGCTCACTAGGTCAGGAAACATACAGCCAAGTGTGAAAACTTGAGTTTTAACCCAACCCACTTGGGGGAAAGAAAAAACTTACCCCTACAAGGTGTCCCCTGACCTCCATTTGACAATGATGTTATCTGTGTGGCTCCTAGAGCCACACACATCAATTAAATCAATCATAATGGCATTTTAAAAGAAAATTGCCTATTCAATAGACATTGTCTTTTTCCTTTCAGATAAGATCTCCTAAACTACATTGCCAATACTTTTTTCAAACTTCACTAAAGGTCAGTGGTCAGTTTTGTAATATTTTCTGGTTTTTACTGATACACGGAACTGTCATTGTAAGGATTTCAAACTCCTCTACACCATGAACTCCAAACAACATGAACCCTAAAATAAATTTCAGAGTCACAATATTTTAGCTTGTTAATGTGACTCTGCTCTTTAATTGAAGATGGGACACTGAATGAGGAAAGAAAGAAGAAAGAAACTACCATTTACAGAGGGTCTAGAATATGGCAAGTTCTTTTTCCATGAAGATGTGCTTCATTTGCTCACTACACACTGGTAGGAAGCAGGAGAGCACAAGCTTTGCTTCTACCCTTTTAAGGTCACTAGTTTGGCCAAAATGGCAGCATCTCTAGATCCAAAATGGCAGTGCCTAACCATTAATGAGCTGACGTTGAAAGAAAGGCAGCCACGAAACAGCATATACAATAAACAGAAAAGCAAAGGAAAGGAAAAATCAGTTCGTAGGTGGATGGAAGCAGGTGTGAAGGCAACTTTACCTGTTATTCCTTAGGCATTATTCACTGTGTGTGTGTGTGTGTGTGTGTGTGTGTGTGTGTGTGTGTGTGTGTGTGTGTGTGTGTGTGTGTGTGTTTATATGTAATGCTATGCACCTGTGAACACATGCATGAAGATACCAGTGGTTGGTGTGAGTGTCTGGCCAAACTTTTACTTAGTTGTTTGAAACAGGACTTCTCACTAGACATGAACATGATATAGTTAGGCAGGGTGACAGATCAGTATGTACCCAGACCCACCTCTCTCTGTCAACCTCCAGTAGGGACAATTTTACTTTTTTCCTTCCTGTTGGCCATTATTTTGCTGGTTATCTGCTATTTAGTGAAGTAAATAAAGTTCTGTATGTTTCACAGGAATCTCCTGTACCTTACAGTAATCTTCCTAACCGTACCCTCTCAGAGAGAGTCTTCCTACTAAGAAATGTTTGCTTCTAATTTATAAATTATCTTTACAATGAATCTACTGTTAATATTGTTGGCTGAGTGTGTTAATGTGGAGCTTTGCTCTCAAGGTATAAGTCTGGATTTCCAGATAGCCTCTGAGATTTGTCTAAGATAACAGACTCCCTTTCTCAGCTGGGTTCCCTCTCTGCCTGATCTGAGGAACCTAGAGATCTTCTAAGATGTTTCTCAGAGCCCTGGGGGAGATTACAAACCCAACCCTTTCCTGATAAGAAACCAGTTCAACAAGAACCTAGGGTTTCCTTAAAACACCCACCCTATGCTAAGGAGATGTCTTGGCTTTCAACCAATGACCTTTAACTGTACCTGCAGTTCTTTCCCCACCCATAGGATAATTAAAAGCTGTGTTTCCCTTCTTCTGCTAGGGCTGTGCTAACATGCTTACCCTCAAAAACCCTGCCACTGCCCATGGTTTATAAGTCTCTGTTTTTATAAGGGGGCCAGCATCATCTATTTTACCATGATCAGCTGAGACTAGTCATTTATTCTGAGGAAGGATGGACTTCTCTTCTCCCTGAAGAATTCATCACTGGACCTCAGGGTTTTGGGCATTCACTGTTATGTCACCTCAGAACTCTGATGCCATCTTTCTAGCAATCAGCTGGCTGTTCTGGGGGCAGCCATTTTGTCTGCTCCAACAAAACTGAGCTACTGCCTCTGCCTCTCTCTGTTTAGGAGTATCTAAAAGCCTCTGTTACCAGCTATTCACAAAGCAGCCACACACTAGCGGAGGCTGGGCCTTCATTCCCTTTTCCACCAGCAAAAGGGGCATCTCCACTTCCTACCAACCTGGTAGCGGAAATGTGTCCAGGCACAGCTCTGTTAAACCTACATTGAAAAAAAAAAATAAACCATCTGGATAGATTAGTAGAACTAGTATAGGCTGTGAACATACACATTGCTCACAGTAGAGCCTGAAATAGATCATATTTGGCTCTTCCACTTGTTATTCACTGCCAACTACATAAGGAATCAATGAGAAGAAAGTAAGAAAAGGGAGATATTAAAATGTTTTTAATGATAAGAATGTAAGAAATATGGAAACAAACATATGAATAGAAATAATTAGAAAATAATCCATATGCAAAAAATTAGTATTGTGAAGTATAGAGTCCTCCCACAATTGCCTGATTTCTTCAAGTATTTTAATGTCATATGTCACATTGCAGACCTATTGATTTAAATTTACCTTCTTTTTCCCTGGAGCTGCAGAAGTTTCACCCCAGCAAGAACAACTTTGCCTGTGATACTTGTTCTTCCCGCATCACCACCCAAGCATATAATGCTTTGACCTTTCATTTAGCATGTTAATCAAGGAATTATTTCAATACACCTTGTTTAGCAGACCTTGTTAGTCTTTGGTAATAGTTAAAAAAATTATCTTTTTTTAAAGATGAAAGCAAAGACTATCTAATTACAGACAAATGCACTCTTGTGAAAAATAATGTCTATATATAAGAGACCTGCATTTGTTTTACATAATTCATATACACTTCCCAACAAAAAATAATTCTTTGAAGCTCCAAGATCTTAATAAAGCAAGAAAAATGATTTTGATAAACTTAAGGTTTTATATATTTTTCTCCTGTGGCTTTCGGTAGAAAATATTTGTCAAATCACAATAGCATCTAGAACCAGAAAACACTATGTGCTGAAGTTTCATGGTTGGTAATGGCAAAAGCAGCAGCTATCTGTATATGAAAACATCTTTCCTCTTCAGTGGATGCCACTATATTCTACGGGGGTCAGAGGTGACCAGATAGCTTTCAAAATCAGTGTTCTAACTTAGAATCACTGGATCAGGAGCACTGGCAAGTCCACAATTTAGATTGTTAACAGCATAAAAGTGGTATGTTTCCCCTCTTTAACAGTAACCTGCTTCATAAATTGAGGCAGGAGATGTAATCTGTTGGCTGTCTCTCAGCATTCAACATTAATTAAATGATTTAGTTAACAATTTCTCAGTATATACTGAGGGTTTGAAAAAGGAAAAGAAGTCTTTACATTACTCTCAATGATAATTACAATATATCACTCCTAAAGGGTGACTTCTCCCATTCATTTGTATACACTGTGTATAAAAGACAGGCCACCAACAAGTGTAAGGATATTGCAAGTAGTACATTTGTGGTTTAAGTATAAATAACAAACCCCATCATGATGGTGTAATTATAAACTAAGCAATGATTAAGAAATTCTTGGCTCGAGTATAATGGGAAAAGTCAGAAGTTATCTGGTATAGTGCATACATTTCAAAATCTGATATTAAAAGGAAAGATTAAATTCAAATTTAATACAAATAGGAAAATATAAACATGTAATAAAAAATGAATAACTACGTGAAAATGAAAATTCTCTAGAAGACACAACAGAGAGTAATTCTAAAAATCAAAATGTTGGAGGGGATTAGCTCCATAATACAAACTTCCACAGGTAACAAGTGGATGGATATTGAATGTAAAACTGAATTTTATCTTAGAGAGTTTTGCCCAAATATTGGAAAGGGCTAACTCATGAGTTTCAAACTACTGATTATGTTCATGGATGAGGTTCATGAATGAGGTAAAATAGAGATTATGAACAAATATGTCATTAATGCATTTTTCAAAGTCTTGAGTCTGATTTTCATTGGCTGAGACAACACATAGACTAAAAAGCAAAAAGGAGTATCTCACAGAAAGAAGTTGCGTGAATAACTGAGGGTTGTGCAAATACACATAAAGAAGACATTATTTATAAATGCTATTTTGATGGTGTGACATTATTCCCAAGCAGTTTCTTTTCTTTGTTTCTAATATTTATGCCTTTTTTTTCCTCCCCCCTTTGCTTCATTTTCCTGGCTGCACTCTATCGTTATGCTTAGTAAGAATAGTGAGAATAGACACCTCTGCCCTGGTCTCAGTTAGGAGGAAATATTCAGTCCACAGCAGTTATTAGTATATATTTACTTTATTTATGAAATTATGTGTATCATGTTTTCTCATACACATGTTGTTGAGCGGATACTGGTTAACATGTTGAGATGGTTTTCCTTCTGTTGGTATTGACTGAGCCATTACAATGCATGGGTTAGAATATAACTATAAAGAACTATTTCTACATTTACTAATATGTTTTTTCCTACATTAATCTGTTGCAATGTGAGGTTGTATTGTCAGATATGGTTGATTTTTTTAACTTAATTACACTTTATTCACTTTGTATCCCCCTGTAGCTCCCTCCCTCCTCCCCTCTCAATCCCTCCTTTCCTCCCCCTTCTCCACAGATGTCCCCCTCCCCCAAGTCTACTGATAAGGAAGGTCTTCCTCTCCTTCCTTCTGATCCTAGTCTATCAGGTCTCATCAGGAGAGGCTGCACTGTCTTCTTCTGTGGCTTGGTAAGGCTGCTCTCCCTTCAGGGGGAAGTGATCAAAGAGCAGGCCAATTAGTTCATGTCAGAGACAGTCCCTGTTCCCATTACTATGGAACCCACTTAGACACTGAAATGCTATGGGTTACATCTATGCAGGGGTTCCAGGCCATCTCCATGAGTGGTCCTTGGCTGGAGTATCAGTCTCAGAAAAGACCCCTGTGCCCAGAACCCACTTGGATACTGAACTGCCATGGGCTATCTCTGTGCAGGGGTTCTAGGTTATCTCCATGCATGCTACTTGGTTGGAGTATCAGTCTCAGGAAGACACCTGTGTTCAGATTATTTTGGTTCTGTTGCTCTCCTTGTGGAGCTTCTGTATGGTTGATGTTTTTATGATATATATATATATATATATATATATATATATATATATATATATAAATATATATATATATATGCCACTTTTTTGTTTTTAGGACAAGCCTGCAGTCAACAAGTACTTTTTCTTCCTTTCACCTAAGAATATTTTAATATCTTCTTCATAGTAGAAAGATATTGTCAGTTATTTTCTTTTCAACTAACTTGTACTACCTATCTTAACACACAAAGTCTTTTAATATATAGTAAGGTTGCAGCCTAAGAAATAACAACATATTTAATAACCAAATCATAATGTTATTGCATTTTTTACAGTTAGTTCAAAGCTTTCAAGAGGAATTACAGAATTATTCTTACTCCATGAAATATGATACATACCCAGATGTCCCTCAAGGGAGAAATGGATACAGAATTTGTGGTACATTTACACAATGAAATACTGCTCAGCAATTTAAAACAAGGAAATCATGAAATTTTCAGGCAAATTGTGGGATCTAGGAAAGATCATCCTGAGTGAGATATCCCAGAAGCAGAAAGACACACGTGGTTTATACTCACTTGTAAGTGGATATCAGACATATACTATAGGATAAACACACTAAAATCTTTACACCTAAAGAACCTAAGCAAGAAGGAGGACCCTGGGCAAGATGATAAATCCTCACTCAGAAATACAAATGGGAGAGATATCAGAAGAGGGAGAAAACAGGCAACAGGACAGAAGTCTGCCACAGAGGGCCTCTAAAAGAGTCTACCGATAGGGTATTAAAGCAGATGTTAAGGTACATAGCCACACTTTGGGCAGAGTTCAGGGAATCTTTTGAATGAAGGGGGAGATAGAAAGACCTGTAGTTGACAGGAGCTCCACAAGGAGAAGAACAGAACCAAGAAATCTGGGCAAAGGGTTTTTTTCTGAGACTGATATTCCATCCAAGGAGATAACCTAGAACGCTTTCACAGAGGTAGCCCATAGCAGCTCAGTATCCAAGTAGGTCCCTAGTAAGGGGAACAAGGACTGTCTCTGACATGAATGCAGTGACTGCCTCTTTGATCACCTCCCTCTGAGGAGGGAGCAGACTCACCAAGCCTCAGAGGAAGACAATGCAGCCAGTCCTGATGAGACCTGATAGGCTGGGGTCAGAGGGAAGGGGAGGAGGACCTCCCCTATCAGTAGACTTGGAGAGGGGCATGGGAAGAGATGAGGAAGGGAGGGTGGGATTGGAAAGGATTGATGGAGGGGGCTACAGCTGGGATACAAAGAGAATGAACTGTAATTAATATAAAATAAAAATTAAAAAGGAAATATGACACATAGAAGTAATATCTACTCTTAGAGAGAGGATGGAATACTTGACCGCAGAAAGCCCTCACAAAACCACTCCTCTACTACAAATGACATTAGTGAGAAAGATCTTCAAAGTGTTACTATTTGTGCATGGCACAGTATACTACACTCGGAACTTCACAGGGAAATTTCTCTTCCTTTGACATCGTAAATTTTCATGTTTTTCCCATTCCACTTCCCTTTGGCTTTTGCTTCACTTCTCCTTTCCCACAGCTAAGATATTTCATTAATGGCATATATTCTAGCCTGATTGTCCACTGTACAAAGAAATAGGTGATGAAATTAGCTCAACATGCATTTCCCGCATACAGCATGAGTAACTAAGAAAGAGGTGACACTTGGTGATATACACAGTTATCCTTTTAGTACTACAGAGACAGAGATACTCTCTTCCATATTTTTAAATTTTGTTTCTTGGAATTTCACTATATACTCAGAAAGAAAGTCTAACCTATTATGCTCTTATATTTCTGTGAAATATATGACATAGCTTTTAAAGGATCTTACATTTTAACCACATAATACAACATGAATTTAAAAGAATCACATTTATCCTTTTGTTATCTCATACAAGGATAAGAAAAGTTTCATTTGTCTATTTTTCAGGAGTGGTTTCTTAACTTAGTAAACAAATAATGTTGAGTCTGAAGCATTCGTTGCTATCCTATTAGATCCATAAGGAGTAACTAAATCTTAACAATGGCTCAGGGAAAGCACACATGGATTTAGAGGGATCATTCCATAGAAATTATGTTCTTCATACATCTAAGTCTACAAGACTCAATTTTGCCTTGAAACTGTGTCTGCATACGCATAAATGGTAGGAGAAGGCTTAATCAATTTTTCTACTTAAAATAACCTCATTGGTGCCATGGTCTTCTGCTATGTCCACTTACATTGAAAATATAATAAAGAGACTAAAATTCCCATGTACAGTTCAATAATGGTGCTGCATTCATTATCCTAATGAGTTGAAGTAAATAATCACATGGTTTATTTCTGAATTTAAGTGTATAGTGTGGTATTTTCACATTAACATAAACTGTAAATTGAAACAATTGTGGTACTTCAATTAAAAATATAATGACAGAATGAACTTTACAAATCACCTAATACCTAAACAAATCATTTCAGGGGGTATGGGTAAGGTAAGTCAATAAAATTATGACTGCATATAAGAATAAATAAAATTATAAAGAAAATAATTATAAGCATAATTATTTAAAAATTATCCTCTAGGTCATATTTAAAAATTCTTTAGGGACTTAATTAAAATAGAGTTATCACTTCTCAAACATGATCAAGAGAAGTAAATTCGGCTTTATATGTGCATTTTGACATTTTACAATGCATTTAAATGTGAGAAAAGAAAACAGCACATTGCATTCAAAATCAAGTTTTCAGTTTTACTCCCTTCAGTCTCTTATGGTCTCTTAGGAAAAAACTTTCTCATGGTGAGTAAGAAAACATAATCTTAAAATGTCATCAACATAAAATATTCCCTAGTTTATGAACCAAGTATATTTATACTTTGGACAAACTGAACTATATTCTACAGTTGGTTATTAAAAATAAATGATTATTTATACTTAATTTCTGTTCCATTTAATAACTCAGGATTTCAATAATACTAAAAGTGAATAATATATAGCAATAACTAAAGAGACTATAATATTTATGGCACCACAGAACTATGAAAATATTTTCCAAAACAAGAAAGAAAATATTTTATCCAATCTTTCCTTCTAAACAAATATCTCCCATCTTTCTTCAGGGCCTCATTGAGTGAGTCTCCATGACCATACACACACATAATAGCTACAATATCAAATACAGACAGGACTGACATTTAATTCCTATGCTTTGCCTAGCTACCCCTGCCCTCACCAAAACTAATTTCTAGGCTTCTGAAAGAATCCAATATACCTACCCTCCAATAACCTCAATGCATATAAAATATTAAGGAACAAAGCTAAGCAAGGTAGAGAAGGACATCTACAGATGACCCAGCCTGCCTCCATTAAGATGGTGGCTGGAAAGCCATTTTATAGTAGATTCAAATTAGGTTCATTCCTGTGTATGAATGAATGTCTCTCAAAAATTGAGCTATCCCCTACCTGTAACTGAGAGACCAAAAAAATTAAAACTTGGTGGCTATTATTTTAAAGTTAAGGCCTGAACTAAGGCTAACTGGGTGGAGACTTGTCCAGTAATGCCTGGAAGGGAAGAACCCACCTTACTGCAGTCTTTCCTCACCCATTAGAGATACAGTTGCTAGGAAACTGGCCCATCCCTCTAGGGTGAGACACCAGATCATTAATGGTTTGAGGACCTTCCTATAGCCAATCAATTCAAAATGCAATATTCCTTTTACGTTTCAACCAATAGATGCTTCCCAGACAGGAATTACCCCTGCTTTGGGAAGGACCGGAATCTTTAAATCACCCAACTGACCTGAGTACCAGGCTCTTGGCTCTAGCTGCTCTGGCAGTGGGGGATATGAGCCCAAGCTGCAGCTTGTAATCTTTAGTAAAAAGATCCTCATGTGTTTTGCAAAGGACTCGACTCCTGGTGATAGTCTTTAGGGGTATCACGATTCAGGCACAACATAACCTTAACGAAAATGGTTCTGTAATGCCTGCTCCAGGAAAGGCAATCATGTCTTTCTTTCAAAAGGTTATTATGGCAACTTGTTTTTATCCATCCTTCTTATGACTATCTTATTATGATTACCTTGTTATGACCACTTTGTTACTACATTGTTATGATCACCTGTTATTACTATTTGGTTAAAACTACCTTGTTATGACTACATTGTTACTACTTGTTATCACTACTTTGCAACTGTCTTCCTCTAACAAGAGATTATTATGAAGAACTTTTTATGCTTATATTCTGTTTCTGTAACTTCACGATTTGCATGTCAAATCTTCCATTTGGAAACATCCTACCCCTGGATTATAAAAGACCTTATCTTAGCCAAGTCCAATGCTAATCTCCTGAATCCTGTCATTAGGTAGAAACACCCCATGTACATGAACTTTTAAAAAGCTTGCTTTAATTAATTGCTTCTTTTAGGTAATTTGGCCATAATTTTAGACTAAAAGTCTCCTAACATCTATGATAGTAATGCTACAAAGAAAATTTTGAAGAAAAAAATAAGATACTAAATAAATTACTATTCCACAGTACTAAATATATATATAGTACTGGCGTTAAAAACAAAACAAAAAATATGTAGACCAATGGAACAAAATCAAAGATTCAAACATGAGTACAATATTTAACAAAAATGCTGAGAACCAAAGCTGAAGATAAAAAGCTTATATTTACAGAGAACAATGGATGGCAATATGGAGAAAAATAAAACTATATCTTTATCATGTTGCACAAAAACTGACTCCAAGTAGATTAAAGATTTAAACATGAAATATAAACTGCTAGACAACAACATAGGTAGTGCATTACATGATACAGCTATGAGGAAAAACTTCCTCAATAGGATTATATTTGTCCAAGACATGAAGACAGTTAAGGTCATTGGGACTTAATGATATTGTAAAGGTTCTGAGCAGCAAAAGAAACAAGCAACTAGCTAAGTTAGAAACAAAATGGGAGAGCGACTTCGTCCTCACTATATCTGCCAGAGGATTCCAGAATACATAAAGAACTCAAAAAAAAAAAAAAATGAAGAGAGTGACCCATTTGAAAAATGAGCCTGGGACGTGAACAGAGTTTTTAAAATAACAAACAAACAAAACAATGGCTATGAAATATGTCCCAAAATAATCATCATCCCTAAGCAATTAGATAAATATAAATCAAAACAAATTTGCATTTAATTTAATCTCAGAATGGCAAAGAGCAACAAGATAATCAACAAGAGCTGGAGGGAGAGTTAGGAAAAAGAACCGTCATTGCCTGTTGACAGAACTGCAACAAAATCGAACTACCACTATGGTAATCAATATAGAGGACTCTCAACAAAGCTTAAAAAACTACCTATGATTCAGCTATACCACTGCTTAGCATCGTCCAGAGGACTCCACATCCTACTCCACAGATACTTGCTCAGCCATGTTTACTGCTGCTCTGTTCACAACAGCTAGGAAATAGGGTAGGGGGAGCTAAACATTCCTAAACACATACATTTAAAATGGAAATGTGGTACATATATATTATGAAATACTATTCAACTGTTTTTTAAAAAAAGTGAAGTAAATCGATGGAACTAGCAAACTAGGAAAAATCATATTCAGTATAGCCCAGACCCAGAAAAAAAAAAAAAACATCACATGTTATCACTCATGGGAGGCTCTTAACTCTAGTAACTCTTCAGGCGTAAGTATAAATAGTGGAGTAACTGCAAAAACCAGAAAAGAAAAATGAGAACATGGCAAAGGAATGAGGGCAGAGAAGCAAAAGAGATAGAAACAGCAGAAAAAGTTTGAGGAGGTGGGGTGGGGCTCTAGTTAGGAAAGGGGGAAGAGATAAATATAAAAGAAGAAAGGAGGAAGGTAAAATAACAATAAGGGTATGTAGAAAATTTGTGATGAATCATACTATTAACTGTCTCAAAATTTAATGCACACAAATTTATGTGTAAACATACATTTATAGTTTAAATAAGCTTACTCATCTGCCCTGAGAATGCTCTTCCAAGAGCCAAAGACCATCTAATAAACACCCCAACACCAGAAAATAATAATCTCTTTTGAGTTATTGGTCAGGATTGTCCAAGAGACTTGCAAGAATTTAACAGATTTCTATTGTTCTAGGTTTCCCCTAAGAGGTATCAACTAGGTCCCTATTGCTGAAGATTCCATGCACATCAGATGCATATTCAGAGGCCCCAAGACAGAACTGACCTGAATGCTTCTTCCCAGAGGACTAGCTTTCATGGTTAGAGAAGGTGCCACAAGAGTTCCAAAGGAGAGAAGCTAGTAACATTCCTACCCTGTTATGAAACCTATGAACTACAACAATGACCACCATGGCAAGATAACCAAAAGGGTACAGTAGTGGCAGGCATACCTTAGAAGCAACTAACATCTCTCTCCATAAAAAGAAAATCATGCCTGGTATTGAAAATCAAGCCAAATGAAGTCATGGATCTTGAAAAAGAACCTACACTACTTTATTAAAACATCAATCCTTTGGGGGTAGGAGGGTAAGATGAAGATTTCCTATAGTGTTGCTTCAAGCCCAAATAAGCCCAAGGCACACAGGGTATAAGTACACACTCATTTCTTTAATAATAATGTCTAATACACACAACCAAATCCCCAGGATGGTCCCCCCTTTGTTGTTAATGTCCTAATTTAACTCTAACCTCCTAGAGAAGAATGCAATCTTGTTTGCCAGACCATTTATGCAACTGAAGAATCCCAGTGGCATGGTCTAGAAACAGTAAGAATAGCCTTTTTAGAGACATTTGACATTGTCTTTGAAATGGAGTAACTGCCATTTGAAACTCTATTTGCATGCCTTTGGGATCCATATTTGTGTCTGATAGTTAAAAAAAAAAAAACAACTAAAAAAGCTATCAAGTTATGACAAAGTGTGTAGAGGGAAGATACCTGGAAGGATAAGAGGACACACAATAGATATCAGGTCATTTTTATCAGAGCTTAGAAAACAACTGCCACAGGCTACAGCTTACCATTGAACGATTTACATTTGTGAGATGCACATCAAATTTACATTTTAGAAGGCTTAATCTGGCAACACTATGGAGAATACAGCTGATGAACTGAGAATGTTTGAACCAATTGTGTTCTAATCTTAGTTTATAATTAATTATACCACCTGCTGTGTCTTATTAATTAATATTATTTAATAGATTTGACCTGAAAACCTCTGATTGCTTTTGTTGCTTTTTATTAATATTGTGGAAAAGACACTTTATAAAACTTTAAGGGAAATGTGGAAGGAGATGTCCATTCAAACATTTACTGAATGACTCCAAGGATTATCCTTCTCCTGGCTGTCAAGAAGCCATGGGTGTGATTTATGCAAAGTAACAGCTTTGTGTCTCTTCATGTAAGGCTGCTTCAGAAACCAAATGCCAACAGTACAAACAGTTCACAGCTTCTCTCCATGATACACTCTCCCAATCTTACCATTTCCTACAGAAATGGCACTCACACACCATTAATTACAATTTTCCTGGTCCCTCAAAGTCAGTCAGGAATGCCACCTCATTGCCTTACTGAAACAACTTAAGATTCTTTTAATTTTTTTAATTATTTTTAATTTTTTATTAATTACACTTTATTCACTTTGTATCCCCCCTGTAGCGCCCTCCTTCCTCCCCTCCCACCCCCTCCCTTCTTTTCTCTGCTCCAAGAATGTCCTTCTCAAAGTCCACTGATAGGGGGGATCTTATTTTCCTTCCTTCTGATCCTAATCTATTAGATCTTATCAGGAGTGGCTGCATTGTCTTCCTCTGTGGCCTGGTAACCAGGCTGCACCCCCCTCAGGGGGAGGTAGTTTAAGATTCTTTTGGAGGATAATTCTTTCTCTGTTACTTGTAATGTAGATACTTTGGACTTAACTTTTCCATCTCAAGTGATTGTTTTTGCGCATTTTATTTAGTGAACAAAAAGAAACAATTAGAGAACATCACCTAGAGTTATTCCGCAGACTAATCAACATCTCTAGAGGTTCCATCTTCTCCCTAGGCTGCCATCCAAATGACCAAATCTTTAATCACTCCCAATGCTGTGGGATACATACATCACACTGAAGGCATAGCATTAATTTACTACCTCATGTCATTGTTTTCCTTCCACTCACACAAACGCAATCATTCTGCAACATTTTCAATTCTATCTTCAAAATGTTTTGTGGTTTTTTAAAAAAAACATAATTATTATAATTTTTGTTGTTGATGTTTATTATAATTCATTCATTTTTATGCAGGCTGTAGCGCCCTCCCTCCTGTCCTCCCAGCCCTACCCTCCCTCCTTTTTCCCCCCATACCCCTCCACTAGTCTACTGACAGGGGAGGTCCTCCTCCCCTACTATCTGACCCTAGCCAACACAGTGTCATCAGGACTGTCTGGATACTCTTTCTCAGTAGCCTAGTAAGGCCACCTCCACAGGGGGAGGTTATCAAAGAGCAGGCATGCCAGAGATGTTCTCCAGCTCTCCTTTCATAGAGACTAAGCTGCCCATGGACTACATATGAGCATGGAGTCCAGGTCATATCCAAGCATGGTTGTTGGTTGGTTCATCAGTCTTTCCAGGCATGTCTGGGCCCAGATTTTTTGGCTCTTTTGGTCTCCTTGTGGAACTCCTGTCCCCTCCATGTTTTTCTAACTCCCCCTTCTTCCAAAAGATTCCCTGCAATCTGCTAAAGTTTGGCTATGAGTCTCAGCATGTGCTTCCATGACCTGCTGGGTAGAGTCTTTCAGAGGCTCTTTGTGGTAGGTTCCTGTCCTGTTTCCTGTCTTTTCCCACTTCAAAAGTCAATCCTGTTTTAACATTCTGAATGGGGATTAACATCTTCTCCAGGGTACTACTTGTTTAGCCTCTTTAGGACTATAGATTTTAGTATGTTTATCCTATGTTATCTGGCTAATATCCACTTATAAGTGAGTATATACCATGTGTGTCTTTCTGCTTCTGGGTTACCTCATTCAGGATGATCTTTTCTAGTTCCCACCATTATCCAGAAAATCTCATGATTTCCTTGTTTTTTAATTGCTGAGTAGTATTTGATTGTGTAAATGTACCACCATTTCTTTACCCATTCATCCACTGAGGGACATCTAGGCTGTTTCCAGATTGTGACTATTAGGAATAAAGCTTCTATGAAAATAGCTGAGCAAATGTCCTTGTTGTAAAGTGGAGCATCTTTCAGGAGTGGGATAGCTGGATCTTGAAGTAGCACTATTCCCAATTTGCGAGAAAGTACCAGATTGATTTCCAAAGTGCTTGTACACGTTTACACTCTGAACGACAATGGAGAAGACTTCCCCTTTCTCCACATCCTCTCCAGCATGTGTTGTCACATGAGTTTTTGATCTTAGCTATTCTGATAGGCCTAAGGTAGAACTTCAGGGTCCTTTGATTTGCATTTCCCTGATGACTGAGGAAAATAAGCATTTCTCTAGGTATTTCTCTGCCATTTGATACTCCTCTATTGAGAATACTCTCTTTCGCTCTGTATCCCATTTTTTAATTGGATTACTTGGTTTGTTGGTATTTAACTTCTTGTGTTCTTTATATATCCTGGGTTATATATAAAGGGTTGATGAAGATCTTTTCCCAGTGTGTAGGCTGTAGTATTGCTCTTTACAGAGGTTTTCTGTTTCATGAATTCTCATTTATTGATTGTTGATCTTAGAGCCTGTGCTACCTAGAGAAATGATATAACTAAAGGAAATAAAGGGAATACAATTTGAAAGAAAGAAGTAAAAGTATCACTATTGGCAGATGATATGATAGTATACATCAGTGACCCCAAAAAATCTACCAGGGAACTCTTACAACTGATTAACACCTTCAGCAAAGTGGCTGGATACAAAATTAACAGACTTCATTCATTCAGCTTACAAACACCTTTAGCAAAGTAGCTAGAAACAAAGTTAATTCAAAAAGAAAAATCAGAAGCCTTCCTGTATACGAAAGACAAAAGGGCTGAGAAAGAAATTAGGAAAACAATATCCTTTACAATAGCCACTAATAACATAAGGCATCTTCGTGTGACTCTAACTAATCAAGTGAAAGACTTGTATGAAAAGAAACTTCAGTCTGAAGAAAAAAATTGAAGAAGATATCAGAAGATGGAAAGATCTCCCATGCTCATGGATTGGTAGGATTAACATATTGAAAATGGTCATCCTGCCAAAAGCAATCTACAGATTAAATGCAATTCCCATATTTATCACCCTGCACAAAACTAAGTCCACGTGGATCAAAGACCTCAACATAAAACCAGACACACTAAACCTATTAGAAGAAAAAGTGAGGAGGAGCCTTGACCTCATTGGCACAGGAGACAACTTCCTTAACAGAACACCAACAGCACAGGCTCTAAGATCAACAATCAATAAATGGAAACTCATGAAACTGTTTTGCACTTTTAGTTGAATTCTCATAGCAAGTAATGCTAACACATAAACCTAAGACACCACAATGTAAATGGCAAGTGAATGCCTCCTTAATCTGCTCATCTTTTCTACATCTACCAGCATCCCTCTGCCTCTTACTTTTTACACAGTAAGCTGCAATTTCTTTTTAGGAACTTTACAGCTTTGAAGCATTTAAAATCTGCTGAAACAGTTTTTCATCAAATAGATAAACAGTAAAACAGAAGATTACACAAATTCCTTCCAATGGCCTATGAGGCTTTATGATCTGACAACTGACAAATGCTTTGGCAAAGGGAAATTCTTTCCTTACTTGTTAACATCTCCCTGGCTTCTTACAAATACACACACACACACACACACACACACACACACACACACGACATTCTCTCATGAGAGACCAAACGACTGCTGTTCTCAGTGATTCCTCATTTCCTTATAGCACCTCACTTCTCTGAGTCTGTGAGAACTGGTTATGTTTACCATACTACAACCGGTTACCATGTAAGTCAACAGTAAATACTTAGCTGGCTATTGCTGACTTTTACTGTATTTGTTTTGCTTATTGGTTTGCTTGATACCAAGGTCTTGCTAGGTTACCTGGACCTTTCTCAGTCTCCTGAATCCTCTTGTTGCTGCTAACCAAGTACTGAAACTATGGAAATGAACGTCCATGACCAGATAAGGCTGACTATTTTTTGTTTTGTTTTGTTTTTCATGATATTTTTCATGGGAAATTTGGCTTCATACTTTCTATTTCCCTCACTTGGACACAGGGACCTGACGATGGATGTCTTATCTCTTTTGTTTTCTGCCACAACTTCAGTCTCTAGAAACTTTAGGTACACAATAAATATTCAAAAATGTGTTAATTACTTAGCTTCTTTCAGTGTACAGATTTTAGTATGTTTATCTTCTATTATATGTCTAGTATACACTTATAAGTGAGTATATATCGTGTATGTCTTTCTGCTTCTGGGAAACCTCACTTAGGATGATCTTTTCTAGATCCCAACGTTTGCCTTCAAATTTCATGATTTCCTTTTTTTTAATTGCTGAGTAGTATTCCATTGAGTAAATGTACCACAATTTCTGTATCCATTCATCTGTTGGGGTAAGATGATCAATCCTCACTCAGAAAGACAAACAGAATGGACATTGGAAGAAGGAAAAAACAGGAAACAGGATAGGAGCCTACCACAGAGGGCCTCTGAAAGACTCCAGCCAGCAGTGTAGCAAAGTAGATGGTAAGACTCATAACCAAACTTTGGGCAGAGTTCAGGAGACAGTTTCTTATGAAAGAAGGAGGAGACATTAAGACTTGGAGAGGACAGGAGCTCTACAGAGAGAGCAACAGAACTAAAAAATCTGGGCACAGGGGTCTTTTCTGAGACAGATACTCCAACCAAGGACCATTCATGGATATAACCTAGAACCTCTGCTCAGATATAGTCCATGGCAGCTCAGTGTCCCAGTGGGTACCGTAGTAAGAGGAACAGGGACTGTCTCTGACATGAACTCAATGGCTGGCTCTTTGACTACCACCCCCCTGAGTGGGGAACAGCCTTGCCAGGCTACAGACAAGGACAATGCAACCAGTCCTGATGAGACCTGATAAGCCAGGGTCAGATGGAAGGGGAGGAGGACCTCCCTATCAGTGGACTTGGAGAGGGAAATAGGAGGAGATGAGGGAGGGAGTGTGGGATTAGAAGGGAATGAGGGAGGGGCTACAGTTGGGCTACAAAGTGAATAAACTGTAATTAATGTTAAAAAATAAAAATTTAATTAAAATGTGTTAATTAGTGCATTTGTTATACTAGATGCACTTATTGTAATATACTATTTTCATAGATAGACTTTGTAAGTATTAACGTTTGTTCATAAAATCCCCTGATATTAAGATGCAATTTCAAAAGGCAGACCTCAGATAATTTTTTCTATCCCCCATTTTTTCTTAAACTTCCCACGCCTGCTCATTCCATTTTGTTTTCCTGTAAACTAAGATCTGCTAGCTCCCATTCTACAACACCACTTTGTAGTTTCCTTACTTATAAAGGTATTTCAAGTTAAACACAAAAATCTAAAGATTTAGAACTAGGATTCACATGTGAAAGAAAATATATGGCCTTTATGTTTATGTGTTTGAGTAACCTCACAATATGGCTGAGGTACTATATTCTAATTTGTAGGAAAATAGAGTGCAAGTGTAACCTATGTATTTGTTCATTCAACAAGTCTGTGTGTGAATGAGTTAAGCCCTGCTCAAGTCTGGAAGATAAAGCAGGCAACAAGACAAATATGGTTTTTGACTTGGTGAAGGTTATATGCTTGTTTTATGTATACAAGAAAAGTAAATGATATCAATGCAACTTAACTGTTAATTAAATACATAGTAGGTATGAAAGCAAAAGTGGAGGCAATTATGACACTAATTGATAGAGTAGAAAAAGAAAATAAAGTCCAGAAATGAGAAATACGTCAAAGTAAAAAGAAAAATAAGTGTAGTGGTGAAATGTATTTATGGTTGGAGTTTGTAATACACACAGATTTGAATTCCACAACAAAAATGTCTAATTGTAAGAAAGGCTATAACATGTCCAAGAAAGGAAACAAATTTTTATTATATGCCAGAAACAGTTTTAAAGACGTGACACATTTTAAGGATTTCAAAATAGGGAGGCGTCATCTTAACCACTATTGTAAAGAGAAATGTCAAGTGTACAAGAATTCAATTCACTTTCCCACCTTAACTCATGGATAGGGAGGAACAATTCTTCCAGAGATAGCTATGACAATTCCTCTCATTAAGCCTCAGGTGGCTCCTTACCTTTGTCTTCATGGTATCTTTTCTCCTAACATGCCAACCTACGCAACATTATCCTCTATTTTAGGTTCACACTCACTGGATTTTGATTCCCTGCAGATGGGAGCCATGTCTTCCCTATGCTTCTAGGGAATGGAGTCTAGCACAGAAGGCTAGAAGTGCAGTGAAAATGAATTAGTCCCTGAGGAAGAGCTAACTCAAGGGAAAGCGTACAGAGAAGAAATGTGAAGGCAATGATGCTCCAGGGACCTTGTGGAATTCAACACAAATGCAAGAACTCTGGAAGATTTCAACACTTATTTAGTCATCACCAACCAGGATGAAACTGTTAGGGAAAACAAAAACTCTGACCAGATTACATGCCACATTAGTGATGTTTCTTTATAACTGCTAACATGCTTTCCCTGTGATTCTATCATATTTACAAAACTTAAATAAATAATAGGTCTTTAAAATTCATAAAAATATTTTT
>CM053753.1:83753316-83785266 GCA_028658305.1 Pachyuromys duprasi | reverse complement strand
TGCTAATACAGCCAGTCCTGTTGAGACCTGATAGGCTGGGGTCAGAAAGAAGGGGAGGAGGACCTCCCCTATCAGTGGACTAGGGGAGGGCTATAGGAGGAGAAGAGGAAGGGAGGAAGGAATTGCAAAGAGAAAAGGGAGGTGGCCACAGGTGGGATACAAAGTAAATATACTGTAATAAATAAATTAAAAAAATTTTAAAGAGATGTGAAAAAAAAGTTATTGTCCAACATCCCTGTTAGGAAAACAGATTTTTTTTTTATAATAAAGGTTTTGACAATAAAAACCATGCTTTCCTTTGGAAACAGAGAACAATAGCCCAATAGTCCTCAATCCAACCATTCTTGGAATCTTAGTATTTTCAAGGCTGAAGGAGAATCCACTATGAGTTTGAGGGCATTGGATTTACACAGGAAATTCAAATCTACCCTGTCCTGTGCAGGAAGATCTTAATTCAAAGAAAATGGAGTCCTAAAAAGATATCTGACTTACACAGAAAAGCAAGCACCTAGCTCAAAATTGATTAATAAAATTATTTCAGGACTTGAAAAATTAAGGATATCACTAGGATGCCCCACTTTTTCTACAGTTTAGAATAAATTAGTTGAGAGAAATAAAATCTTTATAAAAATCTTCAGAGAAACTGGATAGCAGAGCTAAAGATATAGCTTGGTGGCAGAATGCTGGCCTGGCATGTACAAAGCCAGGTTCCATGACAGAAAAGAACAAGCAAGCAAACGCTGACTTTAGATCGTTAACATCACGTTTAAAACGTTGAACAATGAAACTAAAGTTACTTTTAAATTGCATTTAATTTTTTCTTGGCACCTTATGTAGAAAATGTGAAAACAATTTTGAGTTTTTTAATGACTCAGGCTCGTTATGAGCAATTATTATACTACACCATAGTCTAATGATGCCCAGAGGGACAATTGCAATGTGCAGAACTGTCTGCTGCAGCAACCTACACAGCAATGCTGTGCTTTCAGTTCTGGCGTCTAACCTGGATAGGTTTTCTCTTTCCCACTACTCCAAGAGGCGACTGCTCAATACTATTAGCTGTGGGTCACAATCGGTCATTTCAGCCGATTCTAAGTTTGAGCCTCCATCTAAAAGAGTGTCTCATGCCTTAAAAGCTAGTATCAGAATGCACTGAGCAAGGACCCATTGCCATTGCTGTGTTCACTTGATGTTGTGAAAGCATGCTGCTACTTGCATGTATTCCTCTAATAACGCTTTCCAGGCTCAAGACTGCTGCTGAGTCTGACAACAGGATGATTCCATGATGACATCCTGATCATAACAATTAAAACCACAACTTAGAACCTAGGATATTTGTGTCAGTGAATCTTCACCACAACCCTATGAGGTACATAAAAGATCTAGTTTTATAACCTGCAATCGTAAAAAAATAAATAAAAAAATAAAAAAGAGAGATTGTGTTTGAACTCCAACTGATGCTAATTTTATACATGTCTTCAAGTCAGTATCTACATTTAAGATTTAAAACACTGTATTTTCAACTTAGATATACAGTAAGAAAAGTATTAACGTGAAAGAATGTTAACTATAGATTTCTTGAATGGTCTTCCACCAGGCTTTATTCAGGTTGCTTAAAGAGGCAGTTCATTAACACATCCATTAAAATCATGCAGTATTAAGAGTCTGCTAAGTATGATGTTCTGCTAGTTTAGGTTTATAATATTCTCCTTGCTGACACAAATGAAATTGAGCTAGAATACTATATTAAAGTCATAAGTTATTATCAGCTTCCCCACATTTCATTCCTTATAATTTAATTGGAAATTTGAGAGAATTGTATAATCTTGTGACACAAAGCACATATTGGAATCCAAAGATAGGCCCTGTGTGCTGGGAATTTTATCTATTTTAAATAAAAATTACTTTGTATTAAATAATGATTTTAAATGTTTAACTTAAAGTTTGACATTAAAAATTGAGTGAGTGCATTTAAAGTATGTTTTTCTAGCTTTCATAAGTGAAATATAAAGCTGTCTGAGTCTACCTTCTCTCATCAAAAACAAAAAACAAAAAACAAAAAACTGACAGGTACTTCCCAGCAACAGAGGACTAAAATAGGCCTGTTTGTTACAGAATGCTTACCCAATTCACCTCTTTCATTTAGCAAATATCTGAAAGCACAACTCTATTTTTCTACAGTATTCAATATTTCTTGTGTTAGACATTTTAAGATACATTATTTTATGTAGTCTGAACTAATGTCCCATGCCACATAAAAATAGTATCCTTATAGACTCTTACATAGAAATCAAGATTCAGATGTACCATGCTTCCTGCAAGCTGTGGGATAAAGATAAGAAAACCATCAGCTGTTTACTTACATTATGTCAGACCTTCACCGAATTAATTATTGTGATATATATTAGTGTAGTGGCTGCTATTACTATTTGAGGTAAAAGTCTCTTTTCTTTTCTTTACAGCTGAATTCAGTTGTAAAGAGTAAATGAACCAAAAAGAGGCTGCTGATACATATGACTTAGTGGGTAAGAACATGAGCTTTTTAAGGAGACGGACCCAAGTTGAGTCTGCAGCACCCACAGCAAAAAAACTGAGCATGGGGGAGCAGAGTGTAGTGGTGCAGAACTTAATTCCAGCACTCTGTAGACAGACCCAGGTGGATCCCTGAGTCCAAAGCCAGCCTGGTCTACGAAGTGACTCCTGGACAGCCAGGCATCTGTTACACTGAGAAACCCTGCCTCGATTGATAAATTAGATAGATGGATGGATGGATGGATAAATGTAAAAATGAAACAAAAACCCAAAACAAACAAACAAAACTGGGCATGGCCCCACAAACACTTAATCCCAGCATGGGGCTGCTGGAGGCAGGTGATCCTGACAGCTCCTTAACCAATTAGGAAAGCTGAAATAACAAGATCCCTGGCTCAGCGCTAGACTTGTCTCAGAACAGTGAGGAGAGACAGAGGAAAGTATATACCATCTGCCTTTGTCTACAGCATGTGCAAGCCTGGGTCCATGCACCCATATACTCACACGTATGAAATGCATACACAGAAAACATATCCTTACGAAACTGTTTTGTAGTATCACCATGAACCATGCGGTAAAATCTACGCAAGTGAAGTAGGAAAACAGAAAAGATGAGAGTATTACGACTAACTTTAGTGAAATATATGCATTAGGGATGAACTCTTAACCTTCATTTTCAACATATAACCAAGCAAATGCCCTACTAAAAGTATGTAAAAAATGCAGATATTTATATGCTAATCATGCCATATAATGTTCAACACAATGATGAAGAATCAGGAAGTAAGCTGGGCACAGTGGCATGTGTTTGTAATCCCAGCACTCCGGGAGACAGAGGCAGGTGGATCTTTGTGTTTTGGGCAATTCAGGTCTACAAAGTGAGTCCAGGACAGCCAGGGCTACCCAGAGAAACCCTGTCTCGAAAAACTAAAAAATGAATAAATAAATAAATAACTATTAAAAAAATCAGGAAGGGACAGGGAACAGTAGGGAACTGAAGGGACTAGCTTATATCAGATGTCAGGGACATATGAAAATAGCTAACACAAAACTAAAAGACACAATCAACAGGATCAGCTAGCCCTAACACAAAGGTAAAAACAAGGCTTTGGCTGTTCTGTTACCTAAAGCACTTGGGATAGAATGCTAGCTACAACAGATCGCAAATTGTACTAGTGCTTTTAGATACAGATTTGTAAAAGTCTTCTTAAGCAAAAACCTAATTTTCTCAGGTACTTGGTTGAAGAAGGATTTTATTATACAAAGAGGTAGTAAAATAAATTTGGAGGCTACTAGCTTCTCTTGCAGTGTTGGAAAATAAGATCATGACCAGGAGTAATGCAAGAGGTGGCCAATGAGGTGCCTCGGGACTGGCTTGGGAAGAGGGTGAGTGTTAGAGGAACTTGGAAGAACCCTGCTGACCTAAGTCTGTTCCCCTGGAGGCACATGGTAAATGGACAGAAATATCTTCCGACTTCCACACATGCCATGGCACATGCACGCGCATATGAACATGTACATGTCCAACAAAGATGATGAATAAAATTAAATGTAAAAACAAGCAAACAAATCAATGGAAAAGAAATCCTAAAGCCCAGAGATGTGCACATAGGGATATTTTAACCTTACAAAATATATCTAGGAAAGTCAGAAGTTAGAAAAAATATATATTTCTGGTCACTAACCTAAATTAATGGAGGGGAAAGTCCTCAAAATGAACAATTTCACATTATTTATGAACCTTTTCAAATTTACGAGAAACCTATATTTTCTGAAAGTAAGCGGCTCAGTACAACACGGCTTATTTATCTGCACCAAACACTAAGGAAATCATTCAGCTAGAAAACCATGAAATATCTCTTTAGAGCTTCAAAAGTCCAATCCAGACTCTAGAAAATAGACATGCTTAAACAAGCTGTTCTGTTACACGCAGATAAAAACAGGAAAAAAAATTGATTTTATTTTTTTTAACTTTTTACCTGCTTGTTTAAAAAAAGGTCAAAAAAGCTAGATATCATTATTATTATAGACTCCACAAAATTGTCTGACTTAAACGGATAATCACTTGAATACAGACCCTAAGACCATTCCACAAGCATGTGCCTTGTCATAAGCTGGAAGGTGCTTTCAGGACAATAAATAGCTTTTTAATTTTAAGACACTGCCCTACTTTAGGCTGAGTTTCAATTTGGGAAGGAGATGTTACAGGTGAGTAAGACCTAAATACTAAGGATGTACCCATGATATCCCTGTGCACCTAAATTTTAGACATGTAGGGAATAAAGGAGACAGATAATACCAGGAACAAAGTTTATAGAGAGGCAGTAAAGCCTCAGCCCTGTGCCGGCTCCGCAGCAATGGAAACCTTGCTGACAGGCTGAATAATCTCATAAAGCCTGGGAGAGAAGTTACATTTCTTCTATTCAAACTCAATTCCAGACAGGTCAGATTGATGCAGAAACTTTCTTAATCTTTTCTACAAAGGAGAATTAGTCTGTCTGAGTTCTGAAGCAAATTCAACTGTCCTTGAAACAGTAGATTTCACTTTTTTCCTTAATCAAGCTCAAATAGGTTCTGACTTCAACAAGGTCTAACTACTAAAAGAAGGGGGAAAAGAATGCTACATGTGATTTTTTTAAAAATGGTTGTAAGCATATGTTTACAGTATAGCAAATAATCTCAAAAGCTATTAATAACAATCCTAAAATAAATTTACTATTTTAATGAAATATAAGTTATTGCTGTGTATTTTTGTCTTAGTCCTTTTTGGGTAGTTAACTCTTTGCTAAAACTACATTCAAAGTTGCCATCTAATGAATCATCATTATTTTAAAGAACAACAAAAGGAACAGACCTTGTCTAAAATTATGCTGTATCACATCAATTAAAAACATTAAACGTTCCCAAGAAAATAAAAATGAATATTTTAGGATTTTATGACAAATTTTAAATATATTGAAAATTTAAACTTTTAAAATGCATGGATCATGATAGGTGATGCATAAGTCTATCAAATAAACAAGGGAACAAATTAATGGATTCATAAAGAAAAGCCTAATTTTAATGTATATATATGATATATATATTAAAATATATATATAAATATATATATAAATTTATATATATATAACTAATATATATATAAATTTATATATATAACTACAAATATATATATTTGTAGTTATTCCTCACTTGATCTCTAAAAGGCTTTGGCGTGCTCTATCAGTTGGCTCCTTAGCATATCCCTCTACACAGCATCAACTGTGTGCCACTTTAAATTTAAATTAACCATGTTGGAGAAAAGTGAATATTTTTATTTCATCTTCTCAGGGGTTAAGAACCAATTCTTTGATGGCCATAACAGTGAAAGAGCCTTTGGAGAAGGGATAAGAGACAGCAAGATTCTAGTTACCTGAAAGGTGAACTTCTCCAGTCACCTCCAGCTCTTTAACAAACCCACTTCTGGACCTAGGCCGAGCTGTATTGGATAAGTACATTATGGCTTAAGGCTCAAGATGTATATCAAAAGTTTATCATGTTCTTGTGCTGTGGTATTTACTCTATTTTTTTATCGTTATTTAGCTTCTTCTATTTATACGTCCCCTATTCCTGCTTAACCTATAAGCTGTCATTTTTCATGTCTTAACAGTAAACTGATTCAGTTGTCTGAACCCACACTTCATACATCGTTATCGCTTTGAGACAACATGACCATGGCAACTTATAAAAGGATGCATTTAACTGAAGATGGCTTATCATTCAGAAGTTTAGTCCATTTCCATCACGGCAGGAAGCGTGGTGGTACTCAGGCAGACATGATGCTGGAGAGAGGTAGCTGAGAGTTCTACATCTGGATTGGCAGACAGCAGGAAAAGAGAGAAAGAAACACTTGGCCTGGTTTGAACATTTGAAAACGCAAAGCTCAACTTCTGGGACACATTTCCTACAACAAGGCCACACCTACTCCCACAAGAACAATACACCTATCGTTGTCACTCCCTATGGGACTATGGGACGATTTCCATTCAAACAACCACACTGACATTCTCAATTAAATTCATTCTACTTTCACATAGAAAAGAAAACTTACATATAATAATATTTTTATGTAAGGGTAAATTAAACATTGTCTGTTAGAGGTATTATCACATTAACATAGGACTTTAATGCTTGTCCTTGGCATATTAAATAGCTTACTAAACAATATACAGAACTAAGTAAGAGGAGAGGGCTTATGGTAATTCTTATTAGCATCAAAAACTCTTTAAAAAATTAAAAGCTACATTCACTATTAGTGAACTTCTCCAAAATTAGCCTTCAGGTTTTTGTTGTTGTTGTGTTTCTGTTTTGTTTCTTTTTTTTTTTAAGATTTATAGTTCCATTTCCCCAGTTAGTCAATATATTCTGCCAGCCAATCACAAAGTGCATCATTTAAATCATTACTCAATAACATGATCATTTTTGACAATTTGAAAAATTTGACAAAAGTCTACCTTTATTTGTATAAATTTTTAATTCAATTGGATTTTCCTTGTAATAAATATAAAATATGACTGTGTTTTTTATTTCTTATTTTTTATTCCTATAACTGTCCTTAAAAACAATTCTTTCAAATTGATTATTCAGTTCTGTTTTGAAGAGAATAATGGAGTGATTTATTCTCTCTCTTTCTTTAAGATTACAATATAATGACATCATTTCTCCCTTCCCTTCCTTCCCTGAAAACCCTCTCATATCTCCCTCCTTGCTCTCAGACTCATGAGGAGCTTCTGATGAACTAGATCTTGCAATATTTCCTAATATACATGCCTCTCTAAGTGTACCGTAAGAGACAAAATTGTTACTGAGCATTGAAATGTACCCTGCCATTCTCACTACGAAGCGGTGGCTCCTACCTAAAAATATAAAATGGAAATATGCTGTTAGATGTGGAAAACATGACACCTGGTTTTAACCTAAAGGCAGCAGTTTAGATAAAAATACTATATATTAACCCCTCTTACAGTTTTATTGGAAATATAAAGTTTGTGTTTAAAATTTTGGTTCCATCCCACATACATCTCATAAAGTATTTACAGATACCTGCTAGGAAACAGCTGGAAGGGGAAAAGGACCTCCCCTATTGGTGAACTTGGGGAGGGGCATGGGAGGAGATGAGGGAGGGAGAGTAAGATTACAAGGGAAAGAGGGAGGGGGCTACAGCTAGGATACAAAGTGAATAAACTGTAATTAATAAAAAAATTAAAAAGAAATATAAAACCTTATGCTCTAAATTTGTAGATGAAGGATATTCATATTTCTCAGAAAAATAATAATTTACTTAAGGATAAAACACAAAATATGAGTTCACAAGTATTTTAAATATAATTTTGAGCATTTTCATCCATGTCCCAGATGCTTAGTTTTCAACATATTTCTAAATATGGTTGTGTCATATGCACATTAAGTAATATATCAATGTATAATATCCATTTAAGACTGATCATTAAGATCTGATTCAGTAATGATTTTACAGTATATATCACAAATATGCTAAAATTGAGTCTAGGATATTTGCATATATGTTTATGTGGCCTTATGTTAGGAATGCAAGATTAGTTTGACATTCAGAAGTAATCGATGTAATTCATCATATTAATAAATAGAAAGAAAAACTATATGTTAAATTATCATTGACCAATGATGAAGACTGAAAACTACTTTGATATAAGGCCCTTATGATTTTCTTCCACTCCAAACTTGTAGAAATGGATTAACTTGGTCAACAAGATTCAAATATTATACAGTATAAACTAAAAGGTATTTTATTATATTCAGTTATGATCATAAATAAAGAAAATTTTTCTTTGCTTCTTCTGAAGGATGCCCAGCAACTCAGGATAAGGTTGGAATATCTTTAGTAGTTGTCACATTATGAACGCATTATGTTAAAATGTAATTATACTGATTTCCCCTCAAAATGATAATTTAAGAGGGAAATGACCATTACCTTGACTGTGACTCTCACTTTAAGAGTCAGAGTCTCATCTCTGGAGCATTGAACAAGAAGGGCAGTCATTCAACAATTTGCTGGTATTTAAGGCATTCAACTTCGCCAAATTTTACCTTGTTTTATCCACTGAATTTGTACAATTCCAGAGGAATGTGCAAACAGAATGCAGAATTGAAGTCTCCATGTCATAACAACTAATTTTCATTTGGGCTACTTTTGGGACGTATGGGTAACTGATTTATCAAGAAGCTCTTTGAATCAACTGAAAAGGGGACAAGCCTTTCCCTGCTATGAACTGTCATTTGTAATTTAGCAAAGTTGGAAGGCAGACCCACAAAGTAGACAGAAAATTAAAATATGGGCAGCTCCTGATTGGAAATTTATTCATGGCAGGTAATAGTACAGGCAGGATCTCTGGCATTACTCAGAGAGAGATTTAATTCTGATAAGTTAGATGATGGCACTTGAATCAGAGATTATAAATGGTGACAGGTTGTGACATATAGATAAGATGAAAATGAGCAACATCACTCCACAGAAGTGATTCAATATAGATGAATTACTTTTTAAAACATTTTTTAAGTTTTTAAAGAACAAGTCTACACTTTAACTGAACCATGCACCCCTTATATATCTATTTGTCAATAGATTATAACATTAATCAACTGATCAAAGGAAAAGAGTAGAAAATAAATTATATTTAAAATATGTAATGGAAATTGTCATTTTTGATTTCATCTGAATAAGGCACAAACTCAAAATTGTAGACAGACTAGTTATCATATGAAGAGAGCAAATGTAAAGTATTGAGTTTTTACACAGCTATATGCATGAGGGATAGGCACTTATAGTCTTTGAAAGTGCAAGTTTTTCATATTTATAAAGAATACCTTCTATTCAGGATTTGTATGCCTTTTTGCATTTCTAATATAGAAATGCATTATTCCATCTCCTTTTTAAAAGATATAATACTCTCTACTACAGAAACATGGTAGAGGTAAACAATTTTCCACATGGGCAGGTATCTTAATTACCTCTTTTGAATTTGTGAAGTAGTCTATTAATTGTAATCAAATCTCATTATATGTGGAGATTATGTAACACAGATTTAATATCAGGTGTTTTTCCACTGAGTGAGGGGACCACTGTCCTCATCCCTTAAATCTCACTGACCATTCACAGCAACAGTGATCCACCATAAACTGTCAGTGCTAAAGTGTGTGAAACACCGTGCTGATCATTCTTTCTCTTAGGGAAAAGTACAAGTATTACAGGGAGGGTTTAACCTTCAGAGGGAAAGATCAAGGCCAATGGCTCACTGTCATGGCTGATGCCAAGCACCAACTACCTGTTATGGGAAAAAAATAAACCTGAAAATAGATGTTCTACATAACATAGGCACATTAAAGTTGATACAACAAGAAAAGTGTGCTCAAATTAGAAGAGTAAACACTTGGCATCTTAAGTCACTAAGATTCCATTTCATCAAACTGCAAAAAAATAAAACAGCAGAGCAGACATTTACTTGTGAATGCTAAATTTATTAAAACAGCTTTAGAGTAATGATAACTTATGCAAGCCACAATTAATAATAGAAGGCAGTAAATGATTTTGTAGCTATTTCCTCTCTGATGTTAAACCCTTCCATCCTGGAGGAAAGCTAAAGATATATAAGAAGCAATGGAAAACACTCCATCTATCAGGGAAGCTCCTTAAATCTGGAAATAAGCAAGTCAAAATAGCTTCAGGTAGCTCCTGAAACTGACAAGATTCAGAAGGTCCCTTACCTCCTAAAGAAGATATAAGCTGAGAATCACTGTCAGATAAGCCAAGCTGCTTAGAACAAAAAGCTTGAAAGAAAAGGGACTAGCCAAACCACCTAAACCAACGGAGCTGCCAGGTAAAGATTCTCTCCAACACTGTGAACAATGCAGCTGATTAAATTTATCTAGCATAATCTGATAAAAGTAGAAACTCATATGTTTTCAATTGATATTCATTACTTACCGTAAGGAGAAAAATAATAAATGCATGATGTCATTCACTTAAAAAGTAGCAAAGATTCTGGTAACTAATACACAGTTTGAATGTTTCCAAGTATCTGATATCCCACAATTTCTAATCCTTTAAATTCTGATGCTACAAGTTGAAAATTCCACACCCAGTCTCATGATATTGGTTAAGGACAAAATGCATGCATGTTAAAATACTCTATAAACTACCAGAATCTTTAATCACCTAAAATAGACTTGTAGATAGATGATGGCTGGATGGATAGACAGACAGGCAGATAATACAGAGACACACAGATGGAAAGCTAGCAGAAACATTTAATTTCTAAAACAGTAAAATTTAGTTTATCTATTCCTGAAAGAGGATATAGACAAAATAATCTCACTTATGTTTAATAAGTTAGCTGCATACAAAACCACTGAACTACTGCTTACATAAAACATAAAATATGAGTTTTAAGTGGTCTACTTAAAGCAATGACTATTTCTTTAACAAAACATTTTCTGATTGATCCAACAAGATAAAGCTAATAATAATATTATTAATAATGACACGTTAAAACTTAAGTGTCAATATCACCAAAATATTTTAAATACATATTTATAAACTTGAAACAAATATTCATAAATACATGTACTATACAATAGCTAAAATTCCTTACATAATGTTTAGGAATCAAAGTAAAAGCATTAATTAAGACTAAGAGAACACAGACAAAACTGATTTACTGAAAACTTGTTATTAATTTTAAAAAATAACAATAAACTTCATGTTATATGCACTTACCTGGAATAGATAAATAATCTACTATCCCAAAGATCATGGGTGCCTCTGGGTCCAGAATGAAAAAAACAAGAATCAGTCCCATCAAACATGTTCAACCCATCCTCTGAGTTTTTTGAAGCATGGCTATGCACCACGTCTAAAAGGACTATGATGCCCATTGAATGCGCTGTGTCAACAAGTTCTTTCAGCTCTTCAGGAGTTCCATAACGACTGTAGGAAAAGAGCGCAGAAAATCAGCACATCACATTGAAAGCAAACAACAATAGTATATCAATATCTATGCACAGCACAGTATTAAATATTTTTAAAACATAAATGCAGAATGACAGTTCTTATATAAACTCAAAGGTGCTACTTGTTATAAAGAAAATTAAAAGTATTAAATAAAAATATTAATTAACCAAAGCTATTAAATGGAACTGACATGCTAAACAAAATTTGCATTTGGGATGAACAGTATAATAAAGCTTTGACCAAGCCAATCGTGTTTACTTATGCTTTCCAGCTGTTCATCACTCTGTCTGCAAATAGCTGAACTGATAATGAAGGGCCTTTGAGTACTTCTTTCATCAAATACGCAAAGATGGCAGTTCTGCATTTGTTTTTAAATCAGAATATCCCCAGAATTGGAGAGTCAAGAGAATGGGCCATGTTTGACCAACAGTTCACACATGCAAAAAAAGATGGGTATCTTATAAGCTGCCTCCTAGGCTATCTGTAGTAGAAAAAAAAAAAAAATCCAGAAAGGCTTTCTATTACCTCATGAAAATCTTCATGTTACTATTTTCCATGCATCAACATTGCCCTCTAGACACATAAGTGCCTTTGAACTCTCATCCCATGAGATGACATGCACCTTCATAGCAGAGGCTACGTATATGTGCTTTTTTATGACAGAGTACAATGCTTAGCAAATAGCAATACTGTTAATGAGCAACTCTACTGAGCAATTAAGAACTGCTACTTCAAACAGTAAAACAAATCATGTCACCTTCTAGAAAAGCATTCTGATTCTAATGTCATTCAAAATGAAAGAAGACTGAACTCATGAGGTCATTTCTCAGAACATTATATTCTTCGGCATCTACCACTTCCTTTCCTTGTAACAGCCACATTGAGTTGGTTCTACTCACTGAATAACATGTTCAATAAATATGCAGCCCTTAGTTTCATTCACCCATTTCTTTCATTCTTTGTTCCTCAAATGTATACTAAGATTTCTACCATAACCTATGAAATTCTCCATATTGTACAGACTGCATATTGAACATTATTAATATCAGTGTTATAGAATTTACATGAGAATGAGGAGTCAGAAACATGAAAAAAGTTATGAAGAATAATGTAGCAAATAATTTTCCCAAGGCAAAATAAAAAAATAATATTTCAAGAACAGTCATCAGTGAATGGTTCTTACAACCAATATTGAACAAGAAAGGAGTGAGGAGAAGACAAAGATATCTATGAGGAAACTATTCAGAGAAGTGAGTACAGACTGAAGTGAGCTAAAAAGTATATGAAAACCATACCAGATATGAAATGAAATTGGAAAGAGAGAGACAGAGAGAAAATCTGCCTGATAAATGCTGTCACATGTCCAACAGAAATCTGTGGTTTTCTGAAAGAGACAGTAAATCACTGAAGGGGAAACTGAGCAAGAGATTCATATGACTTAACATTCATCTTTAAGCTTTACTTAGGCTATAGTGCAGAAAACAGACATGTGAATCGAGACAAATTTAATGAAGAAGAAAGCATTCAAATGACCAATAAAGAATTACTGACACAAGCCAAGTCAGGAATTGGCAACTTGGACCAGAATAGGAAGATTGGGGCAGGTGGGCAGCCAGACTTAGGGTCCAATGTGAAACGGCAGATGGCTGAGCTTCATTATACGTAGAATACAAAAAGGGATAGAAACGAGAAGTATAACGTCAAAATTCTGGCTTTAACAATGAGAAACTGAAAATGTCACTTAATGAATTATATAGAAGATGGGAAAGGAGGGTGTAGAACATGGTGAGAAATTTAGTGTGAAACATACAAAAATAATGTGTTAGACACACAGGGTGCTGAGGAACACAACTTAAAAGAACTAGAAATTTGAACTCGGGAGTTTGCAGAGAAAGTGTATTAAAGCCAAAGAAATGGATAGATACAGAACAGAATATAACTAAAAACTTCCCTCTTTATTAGAAAGATGAAGGTGAAAGAGCAGAAGTAAGAAGCAAAATAATACAAATACTGAGGTAAGAGACGCCACAGCAGGATTTCATGTTCTGGAATTAAAAAGAAAAAGAAAAATCTTCCAAGGAGATGAAAGAAAGTGGCTGTGTCAAATGATTCTGACAGTTCAAGTTAACCAAGAAAAGGCACTGAACTTCAAGTGTAAAGGCCATCAGTGGCTTTAACAAACATGCTTTCTTAGTGCAACAATAGACATCTTATTGGATGAGATCAGAAAATAACAGATATAAAGTGTTTAGAGACTGTATAAATAGGTAGCTTATATGAAAAGAATTACAGGGAGATGTAAAGAAACTGGTCACTGTGTCCTTCTAGCCCACTTCTAACTTTCCTCCATTGGATTCTGATACAGTTTCTGTCCACTTCAAATGGCACCTCAGGTTTAATCCACAGTCAGTTTGGGTGTTATAACAACAACTTGTTCGCTCTTGATAACAGTAAAAAGCATTATTTGTATTGGTACTAAACTGATGTCTATTTCCCAAACTGTAAACTACATGAGGCAGAATAAAGGTTGGGTTTGTACAATCTCTGGTATTAAAAGGCACATGAGACCATTTAATGTAGTCTTTCTACCCACAGATCCATATTCTGGGTAAATTTAGTGTGAATTGAACAGTCTGTCTATGCATTATAGATCCAAACTATAGGCTTCTACCTTATGTCAATCTGTTTCTATAGAAAGCTGTGAGTTCTTTCGTACTGGCTTGCAGAGGACAGACTTGATGGTAAGCCTGGTAACATAGTAAGCATGACAAAGTATGTGCCCTCAAAGGTATAAGTTTTAGAAAATAAGGAGACATACATGAGCTGATGTCATACTATGTAACATGACATTAAATCAAGGCCAAACAAGTCTGTATCAATCTGAGAAAAGTGAACAACCTCAGTAAAAGAAAACATTCAGCTTCTATCAACCATTAACTATAAATGAAGTTACAAGACAAAACTAAAAATTCAATTTTATTTTATTACATTGCTTAAAATACAGGTGAAGATGAAGTATTCGTTTTACCTTGAAGCTGCAAAAAAGCTAGTGATTTGGTACCCAAAGCTGGCATAGTAAGCATGTTCCATGATCGCCATCAACTGAATGCAGTTGTATCCTATATATACAAAACCCAAAGAGAGTCAAAACTACATTTAAAAATAAATAAAAATGGCATGTTATTATTAAAGATATAGCTTTAATAAAGAATCTGGAAGGCCTAATCCAAAGTCCTATTACTTTGACACAATCTACTTGTCTGACTTCATACACAATTGGACATTTGTCTCTTAGAGTCACACTCTGTCTAGTTATTGGAAATGCCTTCATTTTAATAAGTGACAAATGATATGCAAATATAAACATAATTTTGCTTTAGAATATTAAACATGGAAATCTGCATATGCTAAACTTCAGGTTTACTTGTAATATACATAATGAAGATTATGTGGCTAAATAAAAGTAACTGATTGCATGATATATGCTTTTTACTTTGCCTCTTTTCATTATGATTCTGACATTTTACCAAATGGCTTAAGAAATACTTCTAAATTCATTTTTTCTACAAAGTAGGTCTTTTGAAGTAGGGAGTGATGTCTCTATGAGATTACCTAACAGCAACAAGTGTGTTTCATGGGTACATACAAACACTGGCAAAATGCATAGCTTTTCTTTCTCAATCTGAATATGTTATTTTCTTGAGTGGTAAATGAAGTCACTCAAAAAGTAGGGATTGTTCCTTAAATATTCATAACAGGAGTAGAATTAGCCACAAGTAAAATACAAAGAAAAGAGGGAATGTCTTGATCTTATAAAGAAAATAAAGATACAGAAAAACTTTATGAAAATAAGTGTTGTTGTTGTTTTTTCCCCCAAGTACAACTTGATCATGCACCACATACAATCTGGTCTCTTACAAAGCTACATTCCTACACATACTAAACAATCTTAGTACTTTCCTAATGTGCAATTTAAATGACCTTCACAGTGTTTAAGGAACACATAAAAGCAGATTCACTAACAAGTCACTTAAAAATATAACTGAACTTGTGAGAAAACCAAATCCAAATTAATTTCCTTCTCTTCAGTTTCTGTATTGCAGCTTCTCATGACAGCATTTTAGCACATCATGGGTTCTCTAATGTTACAAATATAAATTCAGGACTAGGAAATTACACATTTTCCCTGGTATTTTCATTGACATATTGTTAGAGGGAAAAAAATTATTCTATCAGCCCTGACAGAAACATAGTTCTTGAATCTTGTTCAAATGATGGACATCAATTATCATACATCCTAGAATGAAACTCAGAGTTTTCAGTTAAATCTCCATTATATAACAGATACTGTTCTTCTAGAGCACAGCCTCATATTTCCATTGTTTATTAAAATAGCCCTAATCATGCCTCCCTTCATGTGATCTCAGGCAACTCAAACAAAGTTGTAAAGGAGCATCTTTTGCTGCTAAGCCACATATTAAAAACTGGGTATAAATAATTTATCACTCTATAACAAATGAAAAACTTCTTCAGTGAATAACTGTAACATGATACCTATCCACCAATGCTAACAATAAACTTAATTTTAGCTTCGGGAATTGCAGTTCAAAAATCACAGATAATTAGGATATATACATAACTGAAAACTTTAACCCTGACTTGCATTTAAATCTTTCTAATAGCTAAAAACTCCCTGGCAGAAGTGATATAATTAAATGTACTTTGTCTTCTTGTCTAGCTATTGCAGCAGGTGCCAAATATGCTGCAGAATTTTTTATTAACAGTATTATCTATAAAAAGAAAAATAACAGATATAATGCCTATTGAAGCAAGTAGTCAGCCAAATGTTATTCATTCTCTTGCTTCTTTGAAGACAGTCTATGTCATGGTAGTCTTATACGTGAACCATCTCAGGTCTTTCAAATGTGGTTGAGAAATGTTTGTGAAAAAAGTCATCCAGACAATGACACTATATAAAAACTGATCCAAATGAGTTCCAGATACCTTACAAATACAAGATTTTTCTCCATCAAATACTAAAATGGGCAAACTATAATCAATGACCATGTCAAATGATAAAGGTTATCTTCTGTAGGAAAGTAATTACACTTGCATATTTATCTACAATTTAGAAGCCATCAGTTCACATTACTTTAAATTGAAATTGGAATAATATCATCTTCTTATGTTCTATCTTATTCCATTTCTCTTTTCTATGCTATCACTATTACAGGGCAATTGGAGAAGCCTAAAATAAAATGCATTTCTATTACATATTTAATCTCTTAACACAAAAAAGAGACACTTGTAATTAGCTTTTTTAATAAGAGAATAGTCTCATTAAAGTTTTATCTGAATAAAAATCACAATTATTACTTACCAAGGTCTTTGATTCTTGGTAGTACATTGCTAGTAAAATGTTTATAAGAGGCTATTTTTCCTTCATGAGAAGAAATTCCCACATGGGATTCATAAATTCTTAGACTTCGTGGTTTCTTAGGTCTGGAATGCTTGAACTACAGAATATAAAGTTACATATGGAATTCAACCAAGAATCCAGTTGTGACAGTAGTTAATAAAGCATGGGAAGTGAAAGAATAGATAGACTCAGAGAAACACTTGTGACTACTCCTCCACATCAAAGACAATGGCTGCCTTTGATGGCATGCACTACATTTCTTAATCATATACAGGATTGTATTAACAAACAATTTTTTTAAAAAAAATCATAAATGGCTTATATAACAACACTGGCTGGAGAGATTTTTTTCTTTTTCTTTTTTTAGCGTAAGCCTTATTAAAAAGTATAGAGTCTTGAAGGCACATATAATTTAATTGTTTAATACAAATCATTCATTAGCAAGACTGAGCAATACAAAGGTCTGAAAAATTAGCTCTAATATATATATAAGAGTTATGAAACAAAAAATTCCTTAATACATTATTAGATAGTCTGCCATCTCAATGCCCTTTTTATAACTACACTAATCCATCTATACATCCCTGGTAGTAAGAAATTTTACATTATTTGAATCTTTATAAGTTGGAAATTATAATACATGTATTAATATTCCTTTATGATATGTATATAGAAATGTACTGCTTTTGACTAACTTCAAAACAAACAAAAAGAAAAGAAATACTTCTATGTTTCCTTGGCTAGATACTTTAATATAAGATGTATAATGCAAGAACACTATCATGCAAAACACTCAACAAGCAGTGAAGAAAATTTGAGCACTATTATAAAAGATATGAGAGTAAAAATTAATTTCCCTAGAAATACTGAAATAAGCAATTATTTAAAACCTGCTGTTCTCACTTTATATGAGTCTTCTGGATCCCAGTGTATCCAATCATAATTCACATTGTTGTTTTCACGGACCACATACTTTGCCCACGGAGAGATGCGATACAATATCTCACCACTCTTGCTAGTGATAACTACCTAAAAAGAAAACAAGACAGCACTGATGTAAAGTGGGTGCATAGCTCTAAAGGAGTACATAATAGCTAACGAGCACTGCACTACGCAGTAAAGCAGAACTGAGTTCCCAGGTGTGTGCCTACAAAATCACATTTTAATTTTTTGCTCATCTGCTATTGTGTGATCCTTAAAGTTATTTATAAATTGTATATTATATGATCCTCTTCCAATTTTCACAATTGCAAACCAACTATTAGAGTAGTTAATTAAACATATTGACCATACTAAAGAGACAAGGTTATTTCAAAATTTCTATCAGAAAGTCAATCATCCACAGGAAATATTCCTCTTTTTCAGGATGCAAATTAAACAAAATTAAAAAATAAGAATTATACAGTCATCACTTTCCTTACTCCTTTGTGAAAATAAGTTATAACATTTTCAGATGCTGAATAGTAGAATGCTTTAACACTTGACATATATACATGTACAAACACAATTTTAAAATATCATTAAATAGAAATAAAATACTATAACCAGTAAATAATATTCCTCTAAATGATGGCTCTTAACTTTCCTAATGCTGTGACCCTTTAATACAGTTTCTCATGTTGTAGTGACCGCCAACCATAAAATTATGTCTTCGCTACTTCATAATTATAATTCTTCCACTGTTATGAATCATAATGTACATATCTGATATGTACCCCTTGAGGAAAGATCCTTTGACCCTCAAAGGGGTCATGCCACAAAAGGGTCTGAGAAACAATGTTCTAATAAAATTAGCTTTTGGATATTGAGCTGCCATGGGCTATGTCTAAGCAGAGGTTCTAGGTTGTATCCAAACATGCTCCTTGGTTGGAGAATCAGTCTCAGAAAAGACCCCTGGGCCCAGATACATTTAGTCCTTGTGGAGCTCCTGTCTTCTCCAGTTCTTACTAACTCCCCCTTCTTTTATATGATTCTCTGAGGGAGGAGCAGCCTTGCTCAGCCACAGAGGAAGACATTGCAGCCAGTCATGATGAGACCTGATAAGCTAGGGTCAGATGGAAGGGGAGGAGGACCTCCTCTATCATTGGACTCAGAGAGAGGCAGGGAGGAGATGAAGGAGGGAGGGTGGGATTGGGAGGGAGTGAGGGAGGAGGCTACAGCTGGGATACAAGGTAATAAACTGTAATTCATATAAAAAATAAAAATTAAAAAAACAAACAACAAAACTAGCTTTTGTGAGCAGAAACAACATTATTTTGCTGATCATTACTTTGCTCACTTTCCAGTACACTGAGACATCATCAGAAGCCACTTAGTTATAACTGTCAGAAGAAACAGACTCACAGTCAGCATCCATGTTCCTACACCTTGTGCTCAGGTACAGAAAGAATGCAATGTTCTTGCTGCTCATGCTAACACCATTTCTCTTTTTTTGTAAATACTTTTCATTCACTTTACATCCTTGTTGTAACCCCATCCCTTCTTGCCTCCCAGCCCCACTGTTCCCCCTCTCTCTTCCCCTTCCCTTTTCCTCAGAAAAGGAGAGTTCCTTCCCCATCTACCCCATCTTTCCAAGGTGTATCACGACTGAGCTTGTCCTCTTCCTCTGTGGCCTGGCAACGCAGTCCCTCCAGGAGGAAGTGATCAAAAAGCTGGCAAGTGAGTCCCTGACCCATGCGGTCCCCACTTCCTTTACTAGAGGATCAACATAAAGCCTAGGCTGCACATCTGCTACATCTTTGTAGGGGCCGAGGTCCTTGGTTGATGATTCAGATTTTAACAAGCCCGCCTGGGCCCTGGCTAGTTGGCTCTATTGTTCTTATTGTGGAGCTCCTGTCACCTCCATGTCCATTTCTCATTCCTCCCACTTTTCCACAAGACATCCTAACCATCCCACAATGTTTGGCTGTGAATCTCCACATCTGTTTTTGGACATTGTGGGGTAGAGCCTCTCAGAGAACAATTCTGTTGGGCTCCTTTCTGCAAGCTTAACATAGCAGTATTGTTCATAATATCAGGGGATGGTAGTCTCCAATAGAGTAGGTCTTTGGTTTGACCAGCCATTAGTAGGGCATTTGCTCAATCTCTGCTCTATCTACTCTCTTTATCCCTGCATATCTTGCAAGGGGGGTTAATTTTGAGTCAAACCTTTTGTGGATGGGTTGGTGTCCCCCTCCCTCTGCTAGGAGACTAATCTAATTAGAGTGTGTCCTCTTTAGTTTCTATGGCCTCTGCTACTAGGAGTCTCTGCCTGAATACCCCTCATATCCTCCCAGGAGCCTACCCTGACTTAGGTCTCCAGCTTGTCACAAAGAGATACACACTCTCAGCTTCTCTTCTCTCTACATGCTTCTGTCCTTATACCCTCATTCTCCCCAGGTCTGATCTCTACTCTCTTAACCTTCTGGGGCCCCTCTCCTACCTTATTCCCTCACGTCAGCCATGTCTGTCTATTCTACCTACCCTTCTGAATGAGATATATGCATCCTCACTTAGGTACTCTGTTACTTATCTTCTTTGGGTCTGTACCTCTTAGTAGACTTACCCAGGACTACATATCTAAAATCCGCATAAGTGAGTACATACCATGTGTATCTTTCAGGGTCACGTGTGCCATACCCCATCAGGATGACCTTTTTTGTTCCATCCATTTGCTTGCAAAATTCATGATTTCTTTGTTTTTAATAGCTGAGTAGTGTTCCATTGTGTAAATGCACCACAGTTTATTTATCCATTCTTCAGTTGAGGGATATCTAAGTTGATCCTGATACTGGCTATTATGAATAAAGCTGCAATGAACATAGTTGAGAAAGTGTCCTTGTTGTATGGTGGGCATATATCTAAAAGAGGTATATACCCGGGTCTTCAGGTAAAGCTATTCCCAATTTTCTGAGAAAGAGCCAGACTCATTTCCAAAGTGGTTGTACAACACTCTACCAGCAATGGAGGTGGGTTTCCCTTTCTCCACAACCTCACTAGCCTATGCTGTAGCTTGAATTTTTGATGTTAGCCATTCTGACATGTGTGAGATAGAATCTTTTTGATTTACATTTCCCTGATGAATAAGGAAGTTCAGCATCTCTTCTAAGTGCTTCTTGGTCATTGAAGATTCCTCTGCTGAGAATTCTTTGTTAAGTTCTGTGCCTCATTTTTTAATTGGTTGCTTATTGATGTTTGATTTCTTGAGTTCATTACATATTTTGAATATTAGCCCTTTGTCAGATGTAGGGTAGGTGAGGATCTTTTCTCAATCTGTAGATTGTCTTTTCATTTTATTGGCAGTGTCCTTTGCCTTACAAAAGCATTACAGTTTCAAGAGGTTCCATTTATTGTTAGTTAGAGCCTGAGCTGTTAGTACTCAGTTCAGGAAGTTGTCTTCTGTATCAATGAGTTTGAGACTCTTCCCCACTTTCTCTTCTAATGCATTTAGTGCATCTGGTGTTATACTGAGGTCTTTGATCAACTTGGATTTGAGTTTTGTACAGGGAGATAAATATGGATCTATTCACAATTTTCTATATGTAGACATTCAGTTAGAACAGTAACATTTGTTAAAGATACTGTCTTCTCTCCATTGTATGGTTTTGGGCTCCTCTGTCAAAAATCAAGTGACCATAAGATTATTTCTGGGCCTTTGATTTGATTCCATTGATGAATCCAGTCTATTTCTATGTCAGTACCATGCAGTTTTTATTACTATTGCACTGTAGCATAGCTTAAAGTCGGAGATAGAGATGCCTCCAAAAGTCCTTTTATTGTATAGTATTGTTTTAGCTATTCTGGGTTTTTCATTTTTCCATATGAAGTTTAGAACTGTTCATTAAAGGTCTGTAAAGAATTATGTTGGTATTTTGATGGGGATTTCCTTGAATTGCTTTTGGTAGATTGCTTTTGGTAAGGTGGCTAACCCTACAAATACACAAGCCTGGGACATCTTTCCATCCTCTGATATCTTCTTCGATTTCTTTCTTCAGAGACTTTGAAGTTCTTATCATACAAGTGTTTCACTTGCTTGGTTAGAATTACACCAAGATACTTATATTATTTGTGGCTGTTGTAAAGGGTATAGTTTCCATAATTCCTTGCTCAGCCCATTTGTCATTTGTGTACACAGGGCTACTGATTTTTCTGAATTAATCATGTAACTAGCCACTTTGCTAAAGCTGTTTATCAGCTGTTGGAGTTCTCTGGTAGAATTTTTGGGGTTGCTTATTTACACTATGATATCATCTGCAAACAGTGACTTCTTCCTTTCCAATTTTTATCCACTTGATGCCTTTAACTGTCTTACTGCTCTAGCTAGACCTTAAACTACTATATTTTAGAGGTATCAAGCAACCTTGTCTTGTCCCTGATTTTAGCAAAATTGCTTTGAGTTTCTCTCCACTTGACTTACTGTTGGCAATTGGCTTGCTGTATATAGCCTTTATTATGTTTATGTATAAGCCTTGTATCCCTGAACTCTTCAAGACTCTAATCATGAAGGGTGCTGGATATTGTCCAAGGCTTTTTCTGAATCTAATGTGATTTTTTTTTCTTTTGAGTTTGTTTATGTGGTGAATTATGTTGATGGGCTTTCATATGTTGAAGCATCCCTGCATCCCTGGAATGAAGCCTACTTGATCATGGTGGATGATGTATTTAACGTGTCCTTGGATTCAGGTTCCAAGTATTTTATTGAGTTTTTTTATATTGATGTTCATAAGTGAAACTGGTCTGAAATTCTTTCTTTGTGTGGTTTAGGTATCACGGTGACTGTGGCTTCATAACATGACTTTGCCAATGTTCCTTTAATTTCAATTTTGTGGAATACTTTGAGGAGTATTGATATAAGCTCTTCTTTGAATGTCTAGTAGAATTCTGTGCTAAAAACCACCTGGATTGGGGCTCTTTTTGGTTCAGAGACTTTTGATGACTACTTCTATTTCCTTGGAGGTTATAGGACTATCTAAACTATTTACCTGATCTAGATTTAGCCTTGGTAGAAGAAATCTATTGAGAAAATAGTTCGTTTCCTTTATATTTTCCAATTTTGTGGAATATAGGCTTTTGAAGTAAGACCTAATGATTTTTTGGATTTTCTCACTGTTTGTTGTTATATCCACCTTTTCCTTTCTATTTTTGATAATTTGGATACTCTCCCTCTGCCTTTTAGTAAGATTGGCTGAGGGTTTGTCTATCTTGTTGATTTTTTCAAAGAACCAGCTCTTGGTTTCATTGATTCTTTGTATCATTCTCTTTGTTTCCAATTTATTGATTTCAGCCCCGAGTTTATAACCTGTTGTGTACTCCTGCTTGTTTCCTTTCTGCTGTTCTAGAGCTTTCAGGTGAGCTGCTAAGCTACTAGTCTGGGATCTCTCCAATTTCTACATGTAGGTGCTAGTGCTATGAACTTTCCTCTTAGCACTGCTTTCATTGTGTGCCATAAATCTGGGTATGTTATGCCTTCATTTTCATTGCAAACTAGAAATTCTTTAATTTATTTCTTTATTTCTTCCCTTACACAGTGGTCATTGAGTAGGGAGTTGTTCACTTTCCATGAGTTTATATGTTGTTTCAGATGCTGTTGAGTTCTAACCTTACTCCATGGTGGTTTGATAAGACTCAGGGATTTATTTAAAAAAAAAATCTTCTTATATTTGTTGAGGAGTACTTTGTGACTGAGTATATGATTCATTTTGGAGATGGTTCTATGAAGTGCTGAGGAAAAGGTGTATTCTCTTGTGTTTGGATGAAATGTTCTATAGATATCTGTGAAGTCCATTTGTTTCATGATGTCTGTTAGTTTCTTTCCTTCCCCATTTAGTTTCTGTCCTGATGAATAGTATATTGGAAATGGTGGGGTGCTGAAGTCTCCCAATATTAATGTGTTGAGTTTGATGTGTGATTTAAGCTTTAATAATATTTCTTTTACAAATGTGGCTGCCCTTGCTTTGGGGGTGTAGATGTTAAGAATTGAGATGTTGTCTTGATACATTTTTTCTTTGATGAGTATAAAGTGGCCTTCCCTATCTCTTTTGATTAATTTTAGTTGAAATATTCTTCTACTAGAAACTAGAATGGCTGTTCCAGCTTGTTTCTAGAGTCTGTTTGCTTAGAAAACCTTTTACCAGATCTTTATTCTGAGGTAATGTCTATCGTTATTCCTGAGGTATGTTTCTTATATTCACTAGAAGGATGGGTCCAGTTTTTACATCCATTGTGTTAACCTGTGTCTTTTACTGGGGAGTTGATGCCATTGACTTTGAGAAATGTTAATGAGCAGTTGTTGTTTCTTCCTATATTTTAATATTGGTAGTGGTAGAGTGTGTGTGTGATTCCCTTTTTGTGATTTTGCTGATGTGGGGTTATTTATTACCTGTATTTTTGGGGGTATAGTTGGCCTAACTGGGCTGGAGTTTTCCTTCTAGAATCTTCTATAGGACTGGATTTGTGGATAGGTACTATTTAAATTTGTTTTTGTCCATGAATATCTTGTTTTGTCCCTCTATGGTGATTAAAGTTTGACTGGGTATAATAGTATCTTAGTATCTGTAAGATGTATTTCTAGGTCCTTCTGGCTTTTAGAGTTTCTGATGAGCAGTCAACTCTAATTCTGATAGGTTTGTTTTTATATGTTACTTGGCCTTTTTCTTTTACATCTTTCAATATTCTTTCCTTGTTCTATACATTTAGTGTTTTGATTATCATGTGGCAGGGTGATTTTCTTTTCTGGTTCAATGTATTTGGTGTTCTGTGAGCTTCCTGTATGTTTATAGGCCTCTCTTTCTTTAGGTTTAGGGGAAGTCTTCATCCATGCTTTTGTTTTTTGTTGAAAATATTTTCTGGGCCTTGTATATGGGAGTCTTCTCCTACTTCTATTCCTATCATTATAAGTTTATTCTTTTTATAATGTCCCAGATTTTTTTGGACGTTCTGTAAAAGGGGTTTCTTAGATTTAACATTTTCTTTGAATAATGTATCAATTTCTTCAATCATATCTTCTACCCCTGACATTCTCTCTTCTATGTCTGGTATTCTGTTGATAATGCTTGTGTCTGTAGTTCCTGTCCACTTCCCTAGGTTTTCCATCTTCAGGACTGCCTTAGATTGTGTTTTCTTTATTGCTTCTAGTTCCATTTTTAGGTCTTGAATAGTTCTATTCATTTCCTTATGTTTGATTGAATTTTTCTATATTTCTTTAATTTATTTAAGAGATTTGCTCAATTCTTTCACCTGTTTGATTGTTTTTGTGCTACTTTGAGAGCTGTATTTTCATTCTTTAAAGCCTCTCTCATTTTCATAACCTCAGATTTAAAATCTTTTTTTTTTTTTTTTGCTTCATGTGTGACAGTATCCTCAGGGCTTGCTATGGTAGGACTGTTGGTTTCCAGTGGTATCATATGGTCCTTAGTTTGTTGCTTGTGTTCCAGCCATCACATGGACTCATGCTAACATCATCTCTTAAGGTCATCTCGAGAGGCAACTTTGTGAAAACTACAAAGCACACATACTTACTGAATGCTATATAGCAATGAATATTTCCAAACTCACCAGCCCACTACAATGATGCAAAACCACTGAGTAAGTGACAGGCAACTGGGCCTACAGTTTCACTTATAAGGGGTCTGGAAATGAGAAACCATTAAAAACATGGTGCTCAACTTCTTTAGGGCTATGAGAGAGAAATAATTTATATGGGAATGTCAAACTTTCTGCCAGCATTTATGAAGTGGTAACAGGAAAACTCACACTTTTGTCATTAAGAAATAATCAAAGCACACATTAGACAAAGATTATTTGCTCATCCACTGAGTGCAGCATCTGTCCCAATATTCTTCTGTTTCTTTCTCTAACATATATACCTAGGGATACATATTAGTGTAAAGAACTTCAACTTTCTGTTTCATACTCTTTCCTTTATTTATTTGTTTATTTATTATTTATTTCAATGTATTCACTTTGTATCTCAGCTGTACCCCCCTCTCTCCTCCCCTCCCAATCCTACCCTCCCTTCCTTATTTCCTCCAATGCTCCTCCCTTGTCTACTGATAGGGGAGGTTCTCCTCCCCTTCCATCTGACCCTAGCCTATCAGGTCTCATCAGGACTGACTGTGATGTCTTCCTCTGTGGCCCAGCAAGGTTGCTCTCCCCTCAGGGGGAGGTGATCAAAGCACCAATCACTGAGTTCATGTTAGAGACAGTCACTGTTACCCATACTAGGGAACCCACTTGGAGACTGAGCTGTCATGGGCTAAATCTGAGCAGGGGTTCTAGGTTATCTCCATGCATGGTCCTTGGCTCCTTTCAAAAAGATTTAAATGATATGTAGGACAAAATTTTCCACTAAACTGAAAATGATTCCAGTTGTTATATAATAACTTTCTAATGACTTCCTTTGTTGTGTTTCCCCTTATAAAACAACTTGTCCAGGTAAAACACTTCACTTTCAGTGCCTCTTCACAATGTCTTTATTCTCAGAAATGAATTGAGAGTACTATGATAAATCCAGCCAAGAGATAACCTAATAAAGTAAGAAAACATGTTTTTATATCTAATTTTGTTTATAAATGTTTTGGTGGATGATTGGGCTTCCTGAATATTTCCTATGCTCCAGTAACTTCTGATTCCATTTGGAAGTTTCAGATGTTAGTATTCCTGCATGCTGTCTTAAGTTGATCTTTTAACATTTACTGACAGATGGGGACAAAATTTTCACTTGATATGGAAGATCTTATTCACAGTTATTGAGAATAAAAATCTCACTGAAGAGTAATTTATCATAGTAGCAGAAGTCAAAAAATAGTAATAATATCAAGGGTTGTGCTATTTTATTTATGTAATTAGTTCCAGGAAAACAGAGTGTGCTGCTAAAAATGATGTCCTTATCTTATAACCATTTAATGTTTTCATTAATAAAAATTAAATACTTGAATAATATATAATATCTTTAACACACACTACTGATCCTTAACCAAGAAACATGTTTTAAGTTATGAAAAGAGAGTATTCTACTTCACTAATGTACATGCACAGAACAGAGGGATGGCAGATTGTGTTGTCCATTTGTAATTCAATTATTACTTCAGCGTTTGTATATCTTCTAAATTTGAAAACATTGCTAAAGATTGCAGATAAGTAATCTGTATAATCTCACAATTCCAAGAGTCCATGCTACTTGAGTTTTAAATCTTTTGCACATGAACCATACAGATCCCCATTTATTAAATAAAACAAGAAGGGAATGTATCAGTACAGTAATAGGTATTATAGCACAACATTTATATGGCAAATAATTTGTGAAATTATAATATTGTTAGAAACATTAATTAATTTGTGCATGTTTTATTTAATAAACCCAATAATGTTACTTATGTAAAGGTTATAATCAAAGGACATTATCACATCAATAAATAAAGGAGTCAATGAAAGAAACATCTAGATGTACAAAAGTCCAATTGATTTAAATGAACTGTGTGAAGTCAAATTTTATACAGAGAATGTTAAATGAAGGTCAAATATATACTACAAACAAGTTTTGTAAATGGCAACTATCTAATAAATAAACATGTCAGTGCTACTTCATGCAACAAATATCTTTTGAAATCTTTTTTTTCAAAGGAATGTCTCTCCATGCACTGGAAAATTGCTGAAATAAGGATTCTGTTCAGGTGGCCAGAAATTCCGTAGAAAATCATAGACGTGCTCAGCCGGTTATAACAAGCCAAGCATTAGCATATTTTGGAAGATGGTACTGAAAGTAACTCGAGGTTTATGACTGAACATACACCAGACAAGCATAGCAATGAAGATATTAAATAATATTGTTTACCCAAAGTCCACTGCCAGTCCCATGCTTCCTCCCTTTTTCCCCCTATCGTGGGATTGGCAGGAGAAGAGCAAGAAGGACATAGCCGGGACACACAGTGAATAAATTGTAATAAATAATAAATTTTAAAAAATTTTAAAAGGAAAAAAAGATGAAGATTTGAAATATTTTCTAATATTTTAATGTATTTGATTATGAACTTGAACTTTGCATTGTGTTAGTGACGGAGGTGTATAAAAATAGCCACAAAGTTACCAAGGTACTTGTGAGGGGTGAATGTTCTCTCCTTGACTAGATCTGGATTCAACTAAGGGATAAGATCTGGACATTATTTAGGGCCATTTCTAGAATGAATTAACTGAACAGGGAAAAGAGCTAGTGGCATCTTCCAGTGGTCATCAAGACCTAAAGATGCCACAGAAAAACACAGAGTGGCCAACCTGCCTGCCTTCACTTTTTGCTGATGAACATGCCTATCTCATTGTTGCTGCAGTTGCTAAAATTACCAACCTTTACTGACAATCTCCAGCTTCTCTTAGTTTCAACAATGAACCTGAAATTAGTGACTTCACCGGGAATCTTCCATGCCTTCAGCACTAGATTGAAACTGTTGGGCCAGTCCTCTTCGTAGACTCACCAGCATACAGACATCCATTATTGTACTATTTAGCGATAATTACATAAGCCATCAAATAAAGGCCCTGATATATTCATTATTCTATTGTTTCTGGAAAATCGTGACTAATGCAATAGTGAATAATCTAGAGCTCTGATATATAAATGACCACTTCTTCTAAACTTTTATAAAATTCCAAAAAAATCCATTGATGACTTTATATAAACTTGAGTTGTATTCAGGCTATAAATGATATTACTGCTACTTGTATACTGACCTTATCTGCATACTAAATATAGTTATTTAAAAATTTTAAAAGACTACTTTTTTAATAGTGTTATACTGAAACCAACCAAGGTTCATATGTTTTAGAGACTTCTATCTTTGTTTCTCATTTTAGTTCTTAAATTGAAGTCAAATAACTTTATGTAAGATATATGCTGATAAAAAAAAAACCTTCATCGTGTCCCTTCTTACAACAATCAGAGATAAGATTGAGAAGTGGACATGAAATCAAATGATTAGACCAAGCCTCTGTATCTTGTGTTACTCAATAGTAAATACTACACAGAAGAAGAAAAGACCATAGCAAGGCTGGTGTCTTATCTACAAAAGCAGTAACTTTTAATAAAGTTATGTATCTTATTATTTTATAATTATATGGCTCTTCTTATACATGCTTTGAATAACATATATATAATAAAAGAAAATAGAGTCTGCTTATTTTGAAACTTATGACAATTTTTGAAGTTTTCTTTCTTCAATAAACAGAAAGAAAGAAAAAACAAAGAAAGAAACAAAGAAGCCTTGCCCAAGTTGAATTTGTAAGAATTTGTGTACAAGTAGTGAAAAAACTTCTCTAACCAAATTAAACTTGTTAACAGAAGAATTTTTCAAAGACTAAGCATATTGGCCACAATGCAAATCTGTGATGTGATTCTAATCACTGTCAGATCAACAAGTTTTACCAAATGTTAGGATAAAGAACACCTTGTAAAGAACATGAATGGGCCATTTTGGGGGCAAAATATTTAGTTTGTTTGCCTTTGGCTTAATACCAGTTATATAATTACAGATATAAACACTCATCTCTGTAATACGGGAGAAAAAACACAGCAGAATACTTTCAAAAGGGAAATATATAATAGCAGTAGTTGTTTCTTCTAAAAAAAAATAAGTTCTTATTTAGAATGATTTAGAAAGATGAATGCTTTTTCCATATAAAGAAAATTACTATGCCCTAAGGCTTACACTCAGTTTCCCAATATTTTAACTGAGATAATAAGTATTAGGACGGTACTTTTTCTCTATCACTGCTTTTCTACTGAGAAAAATATTTAAGAAATAAACGACTAAGCAGAACTGGTAAAGAGCTCACTTCATTTCAAGTATATTACCAGGACAAAAACCTTACAAGGGAGGCTACTACAGAAAGAGAAAATCCAAATGGATTATTTGAGATTTAGGAAGCAGGTATTGAAAATGATATCCACGAGCAAGTAAGGATAACTACAGCCAGGTCAAAAGAAAAGCGATGACGCAGAGCTGTTCTAATAGGGTAAAAGCTGTTCTAATTAGGTGTCAGGTTAGAACGCAAATGAATTATCTATGATATAAAACAAAGGATTTAAACATCCAAGATACTGAAGGATCAATATAGCAATAAAGGAAAAAAGCCATGAAAGAGGAAAAAGAATCAGTGAGTTTTCATTATTGAAAAAGTGAGTTTCAAAGAGGTTCATCCATGTGCAGTGAAGACTGGTATTCTATTAAGTAAACAAAGTTGTAATCTGGTATGATGTCAATATAAAATCTAAGGTACACATTCAGAAGTAATAGGACAGAGGATGCAGTATCATACATGAATTGAAGCTTTTTGCAAAAGTTTTATTAGGTATCATTAGAAAAGTGTATTTGGTGATAAACTGAATCAATTGAAGAATGAATATGATTCTTAATCACTCTAAGTGCGATTTCACTGAAATAAAATTCAAGTGTGGAGGGGAAAAAAGGGAAATGATTCAACCTAGGAAAAAATATAGAGAAATCCGCCCCCCCCCCAAAAAAAAACAATCAACTGAGGAGTAATTCTAAGATTTATAAGCTAAGAAAACATTGAATTACATATTTAATGTACACGGAGATAGATTCTAGAGTAGTTAACGACTATTAAAGAAATTAGCTAATGCTGAGAATTCTGAATTCTCAGCACTCATATAATCTCTTACAAATTAAAGTCTCAATATATTGATTTTGAGACTATCTCCATTTCTCTTATCTTCTACAGAAAAATCTATATTTTTGTCAGTTACAAGTGGTATTTGGGTTAGTAGAAGAGTAAGTAGTTTATATAAACAAGGACAAACATAAAATGAGAAGGGGAAGAAACATTTCATGTAACGGGAAACAGTGACTACATGGTTTAAGATGTACCTTGAGAATACCTGAAAACCTGTTATCAATTGATTTTTTTGTATACATTTTCATGTTGTTGTAAAATATAGTCCAGAATTTAAGTGGCCCTTTAATAAATGGACTCGGACACTGGTGGCTGTGACAATCAGCATGAGAAGGTAGTCACTGCTATCAGCATTATAAAACTGGGATGATCTGTGTTTTACTTTTTTAAAAGAATAAAATGTAATAGAGGAAAGAAAAATAACCCAGGTAAGGAATATATTTCCTAATACCCTGAAAATAAATTCAGTTTTCCAAATAATATGTATTTTTCTGTGAAATTTGAAATGATTAATTGTGTTTTGTTTGTTTCATATATTTTAATAATAATTTGATAGTTTTCTATTTTTATAAGTACACATATTTTATCAATCTGTCTCAAACAATAAAAATGTTATTCTTGGTAAGTCCAAATTAACCTTGTTTAAATGACTATACATCATTTATTTAGCAAAGTAGTTCCCAATATGTTGGCACGTGCTCACAGGCACCCATGGGACCTGTTGAAGTTTAAGTTTCTGGTGCTTCAACAAACTCTAACTTAGCTGGCTTTAGAGAATGTCATCGTCTCTATACCGTATGGCACAGAAGTAAAAACATGTGCCACTTTCAAAATAAATTATGACTATTACTTAAAGGGAGTGGTAGCATTCAATTAATTCATAATATTTATTTCAAAGTTTTAGCAAACAGTACCTCTTAACCAAGCAATCTTCCAGAGCCCCTGAAGGGAAAATATTGTAGTTGTAAGAACACAGAGCTTGAAACCGTATTTTCCCACTTTCTAGAATGTAAGCCTAATAGCAAGACCTAAGAAAAATGCAAAAGGAGAGAATGAGCAAACTAAGTACATCATACAGACCTCAGTTTAACCTAGGGACCTTGAATGGTACTTAATCTCAGGCACAGAATGGGAAACACAGGAAAGAAAACAAAGTAGCTAATAGTATCCACAGTGTCTATACATACTTCTCAACACATGATTACATAAACATTCAGAATCAGCTGTCTTGCTAAAAATAACCTCAAAAAACAAGGAAAACTCCTTCTGAGCACCTGTTTTCAAAGTTCAAGTTTTAAAAATGCATGTATAC
>CM053753.1:83720283-83752816 GCA_028658305.1 Pachyuromys duprasi | reverse complement strand
ATGGCTAAGGACGTTGAGCATTTCTTTAAGTGTTTTTCTGCCATTCTATAATCCTCTACAGTCAGCTCTCTTTTTAGCTCCATACCCCATTTTTTAATTGGATTACTTGGTTTCTTGCTTTTTAACTTCTTGAGTTCTTTATATATACTGGATATTAGCCCTCTGTCAGAAGGATTGGTAATGATCCTTTCCCAATCTGTAGGCTGTCGATTCGTTCGGATGACAGTGTGACGAATTTCTTTTCTGGTCTAGTCTATTTGGTGTTCTGTAGGCCTCTTGTATGTTTATGGACATTCTTTGTTTAAGTTGGAAAAGTTTTCTTCTATGATTTTCTTGAAAATATTTTCTGGATCTTGGACCCTGATGTCTTCTTTTTCATCTACTCCTATTTTTCTTAGATTTTGTCTTTTCATGTTGTCCTTGATTTCTTGGATGTTTTGTGTTTGGAACTTTTCTGATTTTATTTTTTCTTTGAGATACGTATCAATTTCTGCAAGTGTATCTTCGGAACCTAAGATTCTTTCCTCCATCTCTTGTATTTTGTTCGTGATGCTTACCTTTGTAGTTCCTGATCTTTTCTCTATGTCTCCAGCTCCATGTTTTTCTCCGTTTATGTATTCTTTACTGATTCTAATTCTCTTTTCATGTCTTGCACCATTTCCTTCATCTGTTTGAATGTGGAGTCCTGCTTTTCAATGATGGCTTCTATTTTTTTTTTTCATTTCCTCTCTATATGTTGCTAATTGTGCCCCTACTTGTTTGGCTGTATTTGCCTGTATTTGTCTGAGAGCTTTGTTCATTTCCTCTCTCTTTACCTCAATTTGGGTAACAATTTCCCTGAGAGATTTGTTGATTTCCTCTTTGTTTGCCTCAATTTGTGTGGCCATTTCTCTGAGAGATTTGTTCATTTCCTCTTTATGAGCCTCTAATAGCTGGAAAAGCATTAAAATGGTTTTCTTATGTTTCTAGTGAATTGTGAATTGAAGTGTCCATTGATCTGGGGGGTGTTGCTGGTGAAGCCATGATGTCCTGATTTTTTTTGAGTATGTTCTTATGTAGGCCTCTGCCCATCTCTATCTGTAACCCTCACTGTTTATTCCTGGATTCTGTACTTCAGACTAGGACCATCTCTCTCTGTTTTCTGGAATGTTTTTCAGGAAGATGAGAGAGGTTCACTGGTTTGGGAGTGTGCATTGTGGTTTCAGCTTTACCTGAGTGAGGAATGTGAAGGTGGTGCTATTCGCAGGCGTTTTTAGTGGGCACAGTGTGCATGCGCGGATTTCCTCTACTATAGCAGTAGCCTGCAGGCCACTGGTATGCAGCTCTGTCTAGGATTCAAAAATTATTTGCCTGGAATTCACTGGAAGCCCAGTAGAGCAGAGGCTTCATGGTTCAGATCACTGTCCCAAGAATCCCTATGATGCCCACACTAGTGGTGTGGGTAGTAGGGATCTGTTGTCTAGTTGCTTGCGTAGAGGATCTGGATCTGGGGCTCTACAAACACTCCCTTGAAGGCACACTCACTCCCTTGCAGGACCAGTTGGAAAGTACAGGGGTTCCCCTTGATCTCTACTCTCTGATTTGGTCCTGCTAGGGCATATGCTGGTGGAGGCTAACAATAAGCTCACTGGCGTTGTAGCAGCAGATCTTAGTGTCCACCTGTACTTTGTGCTGTGCTGGGTACAGCCCGTGCTGGGCAGTGTGCTCTTTGGCGGACTCTGCAGGCCCTTTCTGTATAGTACACTTCCACCAGGGAATGATTTTGGTAGCTAGACCCAGGGAAGTGCTGGGGTTGGGGTGGGTGGGGGGAGTGGGGACTGAATCTCTTCTGCTCCAGATCCCAAGGCTGGGGCCCAGGCGCTGTGGTCCTTGGTGGAATCTGCAGGCCACCTCTCTGCCCTTTCCCTCCACCAGGAAAGGCTTATGGTGGCTAGTCCCAGTCCCAGGGGAGTACAGGAAAGGGCTGAGTGGAGTGTCCTCAGTCCCAGATCCAAAACCAGGGTTTCTCTGCCAGGAGCCACTGGTGCTAGAGCTTGGTGCTAGACCTTATTGCAGGAAGGGTTGAGTGACCTCAGTCCCCAATCCCGAGCTGGGTTTTGTTTGCTAGGAGCAGCTGGTTGTGCTGGAGCCCAGGTGCTGTGATCTGTGACAGAACCCACAGTGTGCTTCTCTGTTCTTCTGCTGCGCCAGGGCAGGCTTATGGCGGGGTTCTCAGGGGAGTACCTGAAAGGGTTGGGTATTCTCAGACCCAGATCCTGAGCTGGGTTTTCTTTTGTAGGAGCTGCTGCTGGGGCATGGATGGTATGGTCTGTGGAGGATTCTGCTGGCTGCCTTCTGCCTCCTCCAGAGAGCAAATAGGGAGTTTGATACAGGGAAGTGCCTAGGGATCAAGTCCATGGAGGAGTCTACTGGTGACCTGATTCTAGGTGGACTCAGTCTCTTTCTCCCTGGAAGCCTAGATAACTCTATTCTGGGTTCAGCAGCTCCTTCACTCACCAATTTCAGCATTTCAGGTCCTTTGCCCCTCACATAAGGTGCATGCCAGCCGCCGTTGATACCCTTCTATATCCTCTCTCTTACATTCTCTCTTTCTGTCTTTCTGTGTGTGTGTGTATGAATCACAGTCACTCTGAACTCACTCTAGTCACTGTAGTAGTATCAATTTGTAAACAATTTGGTTTCTTTCTGACTCTACCCTCATCTTTGTTTTACAGCTGTTGTAGGATTTTGCTCTATGAGGTCACTGGTGTCGTTAAAATCATCTGTAATCGCAACTACACATTGGGACCACTTTTTTTCTGATTCTACATTTTTAGCAGCTCACTAACTGACAGGTAAACTGGAGGAGACATCAGTGGAGAAATAAAGCACGAATCGACTTTAGCAAAGCCTAACATTTAGCTTTTAAAGTAACTTCTGCTTTTCCTTTAATGTTCTGATTTAAGTAACCATAAAACTAATTAAGCACACACACACTTGTAGAGACTAGTAATACCATCAGATCAAGCCATGCCAATTTATGTGTATAGGCTGTTTGGGGGACTTTATTTTAAACTGATCTTCTACTGAGCATTCTTAAGAAAAGGTACAAGACTGTTTTCCTATGGATCCTCATGTTTGTCTCTGTTGCACTGTATCCACTAGAAAAACCTTTACTATAAAAACACATTCCAAATTTCTAAGAATCATCATTTAAATACACATTTCACACTCTGTGCCTTAATTTCCTCCTTTAAAGATAATAAGACTCCCAGAAAGTGTTGATATTAGCACTAATACAACTGATCTTCAGGAACTGTTTAAATAGTACCTGATGCATAGTAAGTACTCTAAGGTTAAAAAGGAGAAGGAAGAAAGAAGGAAGGTAGGAAGGAAGGTAGGAAGGAAGGTAGGAAGGAAGGAAGGAAGGAAGGAAGGAAGGAAGGAAGGAAGGAAGGAAGGAAGGAAGTAGGGAGAGTCTTGTTTTACAAGGAGTAAACTTTAAACTTTATCATAGCTTAAATTAGGAAATAAATTCTGACTGGTCAACCATTACACATTTATAATTATACAGCAATTGTTTTCTTAAACAATGTTTACAAAAAGAAAACCAAGAAAGGAAAGGATCAGTGGGCTGTCTCCCTGTGATTGCCTACAAAGGTGACCCTTTGGGGGAAAACACATGTTATTTGTTCCCTGAACTGCACATGATTAGTTTCTTCATCACACACAGACAAATTGCTGTGGTGTACAGAAATCTTCCATTAAACAAAGTCAAAATTAATGATAAAATTGAGTTCCCTGTGTGTTTGATTTTCATCTATCTGCACTCAATTACAAACTAGCTATCAAAGAAAGCTGCCCATTAGCTGTTAATTCAAAATGACTTTAGCTTCCATTGGTGACTCACTGCAAAGGACTCTGCAGATCTTCAGCTGAAAGTCTAAAGGGAAAACAGAACTACAGAAGTTATTCCTCCTCTGAGCCTGCCATGGAAGCTCCAGTGCAGGGGAATAAGTTTTAACTTAACAAGATGTAATAATATTGGATCTAGACATTGAAAAAAGACAAGATAACTATTTTCATCTTTTGCTGTGGTTTACTGTCCCTTAAGTAGACATAGATGTACTAAGTACAGTCTAAAATTCCATTTTTTTCTCTGCCAAAATGAGTATTCTTCAAGGTTTGAGAAAGTATTCAATTAAATGTCTCAAAGAGTTTATGTGAGCTCTGCCTAGAGATAGCATTCAATTATTAATTTGAGGTAGTGTTATCTCATGACTGGAACTTCTCTTACATTACAAGCATCAGCCACAAAGCATCCTGATTTCTAACATATTCAGAGAAAATATATAATTTGAAGTTTCTTATCTTAACAGGTTTGAACCACAAAACCAAAGTGCTGGGCCTTGTCCACTTATAAACAGGTGACTTACAGTATTATTAAAGCCGCCTTCAGTCTTGACTTGAAATAATAAAAAAAATTAAAAACAATTATTCCCAAATTTGTATATATTTAATTTAATATAATATATTTTCTTAAAAACAACAACAATAAAAAAACCCAAAAGGATTAATATAAAATTTGAAAACAAAATGAGAAAGGGGGTTTAGGGAGACGAAATAGTGAAGGTTAAGTACTACAATTCCACAGAGTATTGATTATTTAGCTTTCCTATAAAGTATAAAAAAAGGGGGGGGGGAGAAGATGGAACTACTAAATAAAAGTATTTTGAATCTTTGAGAGTAAAGGTTTCAGTCACTTAACTGTTGTGATAAACAAAATGACCATGGAACCTTTGCAGAGAGAAAGTTTATTTGGATTTACAGTTCTGGAGACTCCATCAGGGAGGGAAGGTGTGGCAGGAGCCAACAGGCAAGGTGGGTGAACAGCAGGAGTAGGAAGCTAAGAGCTCATCTTGTAAAACAGGAAGCAGAAAGCAGAAAGTGTGAACCAGAAGTGGATCAAGGCTTTAAACACTCAAGTGATGAATGATTTACTTCCTGCAAAAGTTTTACCTCCTAAGGCTTCTCAAACAGTGGAGATTGGGGAGCGGAGAACTTTTCTCAATCAAGGCATCATGGGAAGGTAAAGCCTTTTCCAGGACAGACTGTGGAGTTGAAGGTGTAACTCTGTGGCTAAACTCTAAACCTATATGCATGGCAACCTGACTTTAATCTCAGGCAACACACACACATTCTACAACAAAATACTCAGTATCCAAATAGGATCAATGAAGATTTTTAAATAACAAGAAACATAGATAATGGAAAAACATTCATTAAAACAAACTTAAACTAGTATTTATTTGCTAACTGCTCTTAACAGGACTCTTTTACTACAAAGAAATTCTATTTGAGATTAAATACTGTTTAAGATACTATACTAGCAAATGTATTGTTGCTGGAAAATTAACATGGCGTAAGAGTTTTATACATTTCTTTTACTTTTAACTTGATATGAAAATACAAAAAAAGTTTCCATTGTGAAGTTCATTTATTTATGGTGGCTATCAATCTATTGATGAAGACAGTAAGCATGGGGGAGTTCCTACAAATCAGACATTACCAAGCTTCCAAAACTTCACTGTGTTAAAAGTAAAGTTTCCTGATCAATTACAGACAGGATTATAGATTGCTCTACAACTGAAGCAGATATTGGTCACAGCATGAGAAGGAACAGACTCAAGGTCAGAGGGGAAAAGAATAATCAGTGAAGAGAATGTGGATTTTGAAAATATGGAAAATGTCACTGCATAAATACTGGTTGTTTCTGAGACTATTAAGCAAGAAAAAAAAACATTCTGAGTAAAAAAGATATTGTCTGGATTCAGAATCTCATACAGAAGCAAAAATGTCAAAGAATTTCATTACAAAGAGTCGAAAACAAGAGAACATGAAGAGACTACAAAGAATAACATGAAGAAATGTCTTAGAATGATGACAAGTCTGACTATTATATAAATATTGGGAAAACAATTAAAAAGTTTTATATAGATAAAGCCACTTTTAGAAAAGAGTATGAAACTGAAACTGTGTGTTTAGGCACATAGTAATAAATGTTCCATTATTGTTGTTCTGGTTTTGGTTTGGAGGGTTGTTGTTTTTTTTTTTTTTATTTTGTTGGTGTTGCTGTCTGCTTATATTGCACCACAAATTCAAGAAAAGCATTTCCATTGTTCTTTCATTCCTAATGTCCAGAACTGACAGTATAATGCTTCAACTAAAAAAATAAAATAAAATAAAATAAAATAAAATAAATCAAATACTTGTTTATTGTTATATTAAGAAAGAAAAAAAACTAGTTTCATTTTTAAATTAGAGGTATAAGCATAAAAAAAGAAATATTTCTTTCCCATTCATCTTTGCAGTCACAGGATTTCTTATACAATTACATTCCTTTAGATATATAAATGTATTTATATATCTCTCTCTATATATAGATATAGATATAGATATATAAATGTATTTTGTGTGTCCTATCAATATGCTAAGAAATTTACACACACAGACACAGAGAGAAAGAAAGAAAGAAAGAAAGAAAGAAAGAAAGAAAGAAAGAAAGAAAGAAAGAAAGAAAGAAAGGAAGGAAGGAAGGAAGGAAGGAAAAGATTCAACTTAACAAGGCTTTATTTTCATCTAGAGGGATGAAGCCATTTCCTGATATGTTATTTGGGCTCATTAACATTCATAATGTATTTGCAAACAGAAAGAATCATCATCTCTGTGGTAAAGAAAAGTATCTAATTCTACCTGTGCACTCTCACAAATTAGAATTTTCAGGGTCTTAAAGGTTGATTAAGTTGAACTGGATAACAACTGAAGTGGAGTAAGGATTTTCTGTGGGTCACAGAAGAAAAAAATTATCACATATAATAATAAGTAAGGACACTGCAAGCAACAAATAGTAAGAATGACTGCAATCTTATGATCACTGTACACTAAAGGAATGCAATGATACAATAGACGCCTTGAATCATTAAATATTCTACTGAGCAGATGTGTTTTAGGCTTCTTACATCTGAAAAAGGTAATTTTTAAGTTTGAATTAAAAAGGAAAAATTTACCAGGGTTTCTTTTCTCACCTGAACAAATAAGTAATGGCAAAAATACACTAACAGAAAAGGACAAACAAACAATAACAAAAAAGAAACCATAAATTGCAATGAAATTTTCTTTAAAAAAATAAATAAAGCAATTAAAAGTCCAAGAAACAAAATAGAAAGGCAAAAGTAGGCTAGAGACATGGTTTAGTGGTTTAGAGAACTTGATGATCCTACAAAGGACATGGGTTTGATTTCCAGAATCCACATGATAGTTCACAAACAAAGAATCCTTTGCCATCTTCTGACCTACATGGGTACAAGGCATGCAAGTGGTACCTACATGAAGTTAAACATTCATAAGCATAAATTTTTAAAAAATAATTTAAAAAAGAAAAACACATCTACAATCTGACTTTAAAGAAGAAGAACCCTAAATGCTACTTTTCTAACCACACTAGCAGAGGCCCTCTAAAAGACTCAGAAGGCAGAAACCCTTAGGACAATAAAGAAGACCAAGCCTGAGTTTAAAAGATGACATGGCTGCTGGGTGCTACTGTCCTGTCAACCAAGCAGGTCCATATATACCCCTCACCAATACTATGTCCCTCCTCTCAAACAGGAAATCCCCAGTTTACTCTCTGAAAATGACCTGGGGAAAGTAAGCTCAGAAGATGATGGAGAATAACCTGACTTAAATAAGTGGACCGTTCATCCATAGTTCCTGCTCGTTTCTTACTGACAACAGACTAGTGTACAGACCTCTATTCCATGCCTGTGGTACCCACTCACTATAATGCACTACAAATTTCAGCTCAAGTAGAGAGAAACATTTACAGGGGAGAGAAAAAAATGCACTCACAGCCATTATTTTATAGCCAGGCCCATTTATTGACTATCTAAGAGTCAAACTCACCAGATACCTAGCAGCATCCTTGTATATAGACATTAAAGGTCTTTCTCACCTAAATTTAAAGTATAACTCTATAATCATGGATCATTGTACCATTGAGTACAACCTGACATTCAGAGAAAAAAACAAACATAGGAAAATAATACCAGAAAGAGAGGCTAGGATAGGTAGGCAAACTTGATTTTTAAAAATCTATAACTCTCTCATGAAATATATTTTAAAAAAATCTTTCACACTTCCTAATATAACCTAATTTAAAAGCAGAAACCAAATTCTTAGAGACTTTGAAAATGTAGTCACTAAATAAAAGCAGTTGAAAGACAAGATCATCTTTCAAAGTATAACAGAAAGTCAAAATGATAGACAGGTTAAAAGACAGTCTAGGAGATTCAATATATGAACACTAGGTATCCTTAAAAGAGTGAAAAAATAGAAAGAGGAGGAAATTGATCATGACATAGTACGTGTAATGTTCTAGAAATAAGGAATCACAACTTATCAGATCAATCTTCTCATCAGATCAATCTTTTTTAGGCAATGGCTGTGACACTAAATTTTTCCATGCCATAGCCCTAGCATAAACCTCTTCCTTATCCTTATGCCAATCAAGCTCATTCCAGTTCTCAGTGCTGAGTTTTAATCTATCTCATTTTATCACCCAGACTCTTTGTACAAACTCCTTCTCTTTTTTGTTCTCAGGAAAGAGTTAATATTCTGTCTTCCAGATGCTAAAACATGGAGGTCATAGTTTCAAAGAGCTACAGAACATGGTAACAACATGAAATTTTACATCTGAGACATGTTTACAATTCTGCATTATTTTATGAGTCCCCCCACTCTCCTTTTCTTTCTGAACCCTTGTCCTGACCTGCAATGTAGGACATTTCAGAGTATGGTCCATGTAGTTAAATAGACTCCAATGAAGGCAGAACTTGTAGTAACTCACTAATTTTGTGATCTTGTAAACTTACCTTAAAAAAAATATACCCTCTGTCCTAATAATATAGTAAAGAATGGAAACAAATGAATATAACTTCTGATGTTTTCAAATGTCTTATCTAACAAATTGCAAATGTAGCTATTAGGTTTCATGCTTCTTTACTAGCAATCAATTCTGTAACATCTAAATATGTTTTACAGTTGAAAAGGAGAATCATCCTGCTAAGTAATCAATTACTTCTGTCCAAATTTACAAGCTTAAGCCCTAACTGTTAAAATGATGTTACTCAGAGATTAGGCCACTGGGAATTAATCAGGTCTATGTGGAGAAGCAAAGTTAGACAGTCTGTTATGGGCTTAGTGTCCATGTAAAACTCGCCAGAGTTTACACACATGTACTCTCTAATACCCTACCTTCCTTTCTCTCGTCTTCTGAGATCAGGAAGAGAGAGCTTAGAAAATAACCATCATAGCCTCTAAGACTTCCAACATCTCAAACTAGGAGAAAACACAAGTGCTATTTAAACCATCCAATCTAGGGCATTTTATTATAACAATCTTCACTAATAAAACAGATAAGCCTTTGCAAATATTGAAGGGCTGATGCCAAGAAGCCTCTAGCGTATTTTCTTTTATTGATTGGTAAGCAACAGTTAAAGCGCATAAACATATTAGACAATGAAAAATAAGTTAATTCTAAATGCCATTGCTAAATTTTAATTGGAATAACAAAAGAAGAGGAGGGAAGGAGGTAGAGGAGAAGAATGTAGGGGAAGGGAAGACAAAGGGATGGGGGGGTGGGGAGAAGGGGAAGGGAGAGAAGGGAGGGGAGGAAAGGAGAGAATAGGAGAAAGTTAGTATATGGGGTGGTGGGGTGGGATCTTCAGTGTGTCCATAGTGAGCTTATCAAGTTTACCTTCCTGATCTCTTCACCCAAGTCTCTGATGTAGAGGGCGGGCCTATATGAATCGAATGTCCTGGGATTCTGATACTTAAGAGCTTTGGCCAGGGTCAGGCCCCAACAAGGTACCAGAGATAAAAGGAGAATAAGGGAATAGATCTCTGTATCCTTGACTCCTCTGACTCCTTCATTGGAAGGCTGTTATAAACTCCCGTTAGTTCTCAACCATGTCCAGTCTCCTATGAGGATGAAGCCGTCCTCCCACTTGGTTTCCAGTTACTAATCTTTGGTTTTTCTAAAAGCAGACAGTAGGTGGAATCATTTTTAAGACTTGCAACTCAACAGTCTTGTGAACTCTCCAGTTATTTTTCCTGCATGCTTAACTATGAAAATAACTTTTTTAAAAATAATACCTATTTAAACTCAAGTAATACCTATTTGATTATGCCATTTGCCTCACCCTTGGGACTGGATCAAAACAAACCTTTATTCATTCAGCACTTTCAGTTTAGAATGTCTTTCTTCCTTCTCTCTCTAAACAACTTCTAAATGTGTTTCTAAGTATGCATGAATGTCACTTCCCTTTGTTACGTTTGTGTTACAAATGTTATACATTTATATTCACACAATGACTATGCTTGCTCATTTTTTTTTGTCCAACAGCACTTTCTATTTAAAATATATACACATTCTAGGTGTATGTGTGTTTGTGTGTGTATGTGTGTGTAGGTCATTTGTAGTTCAAGAATTAACAAATAAGAAAAGCATATGACCATAAAAGAATACTTAATAGCTATGAAAAACTGCTAATTTCTTTTATTTAGATATGATAATGATACAAGTTTTAAAATATTGAACAAAATGATCTAAATAAAGTACATTTAAGTATAAAGGACATGAATAATATAAACGTAATTATCCTTCAGGTAAATGGTCTTCCTTGTATCTTTAAAGCCATGAATATTTATATTATATCATTTTATCTTTAAATAGTCATTCAGTTTTAAAGAATTTATTTATAACATTATAAAAAGAAATTAAATATCTTTTTAACAGTTCAGTTGAAATTTTTAAGTGTTTTTCATAGAGAACAAAGTTATAATTTGTTATAAAGTTATAATAAGATAACGCTTATTTTGTTAATGGGTACAAGATAATCAATAAGCAATAGTCACAACAACAATAACAAAAAAAATATCAATCCCTTTGTGGACCCACATGAAATTTCAGTTTCTGCTTAAAAGACAGCTTTTAGTTGCCAAAAAAGTTCATTGACTTTTACAGAGAATTTTACTTTTTTAACTCCCCAAAAGTACATCAGTTTCCATACATGAATAACTAAGTGTATTCCTGTTTAGTACCCTTAGCAGTTGAAATGTCTAATCACTAATAACATCTTTTTTTGCCTTTTTAAAATTAATTATACTTTATTCACTTTGTATCCTCCCATAAATCCCTCCCTCCTCCCCTTCCAATCCCATCTTCCCTCCTCATTCTCCACACATGCCCCTCCCCAAGACTACTGATAGGGGAGGTCTTCCTCTCCTTCTTTCTGATCCTAGTTAATCAGCTCTAATCAGGAGAGGCTGAATTGTCTTCCTTTGTGGCCTGGTAAGGCTACTCCCCCATCCAGGTGAGATGATCAAAGAGCAGGCCAATCAGTTCATGTCAGAAGCAGTCCCTGTCCCCATTACTATGGAACCCACTTGGATGCTGAACTGCCATGGGCTAGTGCAGGGGTTCTAGGTTTTCTCCTTGCAGGTTACTTGGTTGGAGTATTAGTCTCAGGAAAGATTCCTGTGCTCAGATTTTTTGGTTCTGTTGCTCTCCTTATGGAGCTCCTGTCCTCTCCCTATCTTATTATTTCCCACATCTTTCATGAGATTCCATGTACTCTGCACTAATAACATCTTATATCAGAGTTTCTACTTAATTACCTTCACAATGAATTTTGGAGATTCATACTGAAGAAAGAGTGTTTTACCTAATACTTACTTAATATCTCCTTGCTGTAAACCAGTATTTTTTTCATTTTTTTCCTCAATTTCTTTTTTTTTATTGATTTTGCATCCTTGTTATAGCCTCAATAATTTTCAAAAGCCAGAAGAGAATGAAAAACGTATTTTTTTAACCATAAGATGATAATATTTGTTAAAATAACTTCAATTGTTATTTCATATGGCCAAGGTAGAGCAAGTTTTGAAAAAGCGTATTAATGTAGCAGGCAGCACAAGCAGAAGTTTATAAAAGCCTTCAACCAGAGCAAAGCAGCAGACACCCAGTGTGGCTCTCACATAGTGGTGATCATCCGTCCCTGGCACAGGCTGAGCAATCCTTATCAAAATACTTAACATTTTTAATACTTGCATATAAATGAGCCATCTTAGAGAGGAATCTAAATACAAAATTCATGTATATTTTATCTTTGCCTTATACACAGAGCGTGAAGGTAAGTGTTTATGATTCTTAACAATTTATATAAGAAGCAAAGTTTCATGGAATGGAATTTTCCACTGTGTCATCATGTCAACACTCAAAAGGCCTTTGGTTCTCAGGAATTTTAGATTTGAAATTTTGGATTTGGAAAGCTCACTACAGATTTAATTATTTTACCACTTGCATAGGAACCACGCTTTGAAATTCATTTATTTAACATTTAATTTTAATAGCAAGGAAAGTATCAGAGCTCATAAAATTTTCTAAATAAAATGAAGGAAAAAATAATGTAACATTTTGAAATATAAGAAATCTACTACCTGAAATAATAACAGTTTTTAAGAAAGGCAAACTTGAGGAACTAAGAAAGAGCCATCAATGAATACATTCCTCCAAAATTGGGCTTAAATGAGCCCAGTGGTATTGTGGTACAGACTCAAGACCATGAGTTTGGGCACAGCTGGGGCTACCTGTCAATACTTTATAAAGAAAAACAAAGAAATAAACAAAAAAAAAAAAAAGGAGGGACATACCTTCAACTTGGACCCATGAGATATTGTGGGAGATTTATCCTGCTTGGGTGGGATACACAGCTCCCATTTTCCATACTCCAGCTTTTTATATGGGTGAGAAAATGGATTCCAGCCATCTAAAAACATAAAGACAATGTAACCAGTAACTTGATAGGACTAGGATTATAAAATAATACATAATATACTGTTTACCTGTAAAACACAAATTTCTTTAAAAATCTGTTTTCTCCCTCAATCCTTCCCCTAACTCTTCCACAAAACGGTACTGTACATATAGGGAAGTAGGTGGAAGGGGGGGACTGTGAGGAGAGGAGGGACGTAAAATAGGCTAGCAAGACAAGACACTAGGGAGTTAATGTGCTTACCACTAAGTTCAATGGCATCAATTCAATCCCTCGGGTAAACCAATTCTTACAAGTTGTCCCATGACTTCAACACATATGCTTTAGCATGTGCAAAAAGATACACATCTAAACACACACATACACATGCACATATGCACACATCCACACATGTGTGCAAGCACCTAAATATAATTTTTAAATGTAAATAAAAATAATGAAAAAGTGTTTCTTAAAATTGTCCTTTGGTTTCCTAAAATTAAAAACAGATTTTAACATGTTAAAATATACTTTTAACTTTTTATATATTTATTACTAAAAATAATGTTAGAAAAATACAAGCCATATTAAAGAAACATCAACAAAGAAAAGTTACAAGAAAAGGAGAAACATTCTAGTCTATTAGATAAGATACATGCTACGCTGATATAAATTTATTGAAATAATTATGTGTACCCAAATTCACAAGAATATGAATGAGCTCAAAAAAATATATAAAGAGATGCCTCAATTAAGAAAGGTAGGAGGTTAACCTGGCATATGGAGCAATTAGCTACTATGCAGCAAATGAGGGAGAAAGTCTCCTATGAGCAACAGTCAACCCTTGCACACATAGAAGCAACATAGGTAGAACTGTACCTATACATACAGAGCTATGAGAACAACTGGTTATGCTTACTGCAAGTAAGAGAAATGGATCAAGACCTACTAACACGCCCCTAAATCATTCTACCATGCATTAATTTCAAATCTGACAAACAAAACTGTATTGTGCCAAGAAGAAAAGGGAGAAAGTTGTTTACAACCTTGGAATAGTTAGAAATTTTTTTTCAAATAACACATACACAAAAAAATAAGTAATTATTTAATTAAATAAAATGTTAAAAGACTGCTGAATTTGATCAATAAAACATAAGCCTATCTCCATAACGAATAGAATAACAATGCAATCTATGTATGAATTCATTTAAGGAACAGCATAAAAATATTTGAAAAACACACCTCAAGGAACAAATAATACAAACCAATAAAAAAAACAAGCAAAGAAAACATTCAGAGGAAGAACTCTGAATAGTCAGCAGACACAGGCAAAAAGACTCGAATTGACTTGGATTATGGAATCACAAATTAAAGCAATTGCTACTCACTGGCTTGGCAAACGTTACAAGTTTCAAAATATCAAACATCCAAGAAGGATATAAAACAAATACTACAGAGGGTACAAATGACTGAAAATAATTTGGCATTCAAGTTATATTAACTCAATAACCCACCACGTCTATTCCCAGGCACTATGCTTGACAAATTATCCTAAGTGAATATAACAGAATTTTTAGAACTCTTCTCTACAGAATTAATTGCAAAAGCAAAAAAAAATAAATAATAAACAAGCAAAACTTGAAGAAGCTGAAGAATGAGTAAAATGTATGTAGGTTGGAGAATTAAACAATGGGGCATCATACACAAAGTAAGAAGGATTGTCAGCGTGAGGAAACATGAAACTGCAAAGAAAACTATCACTTATTCCAACCTCAAGAAATATGTAAAAAGCAATGGACAGAGATGTGTATGTTGTAAAACAATTAAAAATAAAATGAGAGTGTGAAATAACATCTTCTACGATGATTTTTCTCTAAGATAAAAAAATAAATAAAATTAAACAGGGCATGGAAATAAATGAAACAGACAAGTAAAATATTTATATGAAAGCCAACTATACAAATATAGGGCTTCTCTATCCTTCCAGGCTTAGAAAAGTGCCATCATGAAAGGGCATAATGTCAGGTCTCTGTGCAAAACTGCCTGTCCAAATAATTACTGCTTATGAAGTGATACCATCAGGCAGTAGACATCAGATCATAATGTATTTATGATCCCAAATACAGATTAGCAAACTACATTCTGGTTTAGTAGTTTCAAGTCATATTCCTACCAGCTGCCTAGGAGAATGTTCAACTGCCCATATCCTCAGCAACACCAAGGATTATCGTTTTGATGACAAGGCATGCCTATCTTGCTCAGCCAGGGTTCACTAAAAGAACTGAGCACTAGTACCCTGATGATCCCCAACATGCAATTAATAAACTCCTCTTCAATGTATCAAGAATACAACTTGTTATATACCATGCTTGGATAATTGAGAAAGCAGACACAATTTTTCTGTGTTCCACGGATCAGATATACAACTAGCAAGAGAAGTTTTCTCTCATTATTTTTCCGGCTGTAAACATAATGTTTGTTACACACTGTTTTCATTTCTTTTCAAAACACGCTGTAATTGGAACACTGATTATTCTCTTTAACCTTATTGTTATTTTGGATAAATTGAGTTGTATTATATTTCCCTTTAAATTTCTTTCATTAATTTCTACTTTTATTGAAATGAAGATGACTTACTCTGAGATTTAATACAGTGGCAATCAAAGCCTTTGTTTTCCAACCAATCTACTTTTAGCAGCTGAAGCCTATCATTTTTTTTGTACAATACGAGGATTCCAATATGGAAAATATATTAAATAAATCAAAGCAGAGGTGCTCTGCTCGACATACCCCTACATGTCTGTGCCCCTCTATCCTTCTGGCCTCCCATTTGAGCCCAACAGCCAGACTCAGCTCCTTTTTGTATGTGATAAAAGGGTGTGCTGTGTGCTTGTGTGAGTTTATTTGTACAAATGTGAGTGTGGGTGCACATGTGTATACATACATGTATAAGCCAGACCAGGACATCAAGTATCTTCCTCTCTTGCCTTTATTCCTGTAAGCCATGGTAGCTCACTGAACAAAAAGTCCAGCTTTTCTGCTAGTCTGGCTTCCCAGGAAGCTTCTGAACTCTTCCAGTGTCCACCCCCAGCAATGGGTGGTAACATGTTTGGTCATGCCTGAATGGTTGCAGAGGATTTTAACTCAAGTTCATGCTTGCACAGGAAACCCTCTTACACACTGAGCTATCTCCACGGACCAGAATTCAGTTCTTAAAAGCTGGGAGCTGCTTATGTAACAATAAGGTCTTCCCCCTATCCATGTTGGTAAGGCTTTATGGGTGTAGCTTCTGAGAATCTTAGAAAACAGTTTCACAGCATAGTTTTCTAACTCTGTGAGAACTATGCACAACTAAGAAATTCTGAGACCTGGAGAAACATTTTCCCCCAGTGAACAGCACTCCAAACAGTTATCTCATACCAAACAGTCAGTTCAGAAAACATACCTGCAACAAACTAAATAGGTTGTATGTCTGCATTTAACAGAATGTTGTTTGTAACAACAATTGAAGGAAAACAAAAGACATGATGAATTTGACAGAGAGCAAGGAGGAATATATGGGAAGTGCTGAAGGGAGGGAAGGGGAAAATGATGAAATTATAATACAATATCAAGAGTAAAAGAAAATTGTTTGCCTTTTAATTGAGAGTCCAATGGTGATTATTTAATACCTGGCAGGTGGAGTAGAACCAGGAATGAGATAAGAAAAAGCCTAATCCACAGATATAGTAGTGACAAGATAACTATAGCTAAGTGACTATAGCATCAATAATATACCAATACTTCAGAAATATAGAAAATTTTCAGAAATCTAGAAGAAATGATTTTAATTTTTTTCACTTAAAAATGAACAGTATTTGAGAAAGCAGATATGTGTAATAAGATTTCCACACTGTACATTGCATACATATACCAAAACATTTCATGTCACCACATTAAAATGTATAATTTTTAGGTTTTTATATGTTAAAGGGCCTGTTTAAATACATATTTTAGATTACTGAGAAGAACTCTGATGCATCCATACTGAGACTAGGAAGCTGTAAACGGCATAAGCATTTAATACTGCACTGGACTTTGCAGTATTCCAGTATGTGCTCATTAATCATATTCCACAGATCCTTAAAGATAAGTAATTCCATTTTATTTGTATTAACCTTTTATTTTTATTGACTTTTTCTTCTGGCACAGAAAAAAATACTTTAATGTCTATGATGGAAATTTAGTCTAAAAATTCTACCCAATTCAAAATTATTCTTGCCAGGTAGATGTGAAGAGATAAAATAACATATTGTTATTAAAGATATAAGATAAACATTATTAAAGATAACATTTTTCTTTGCTATTACTGATTTTTTGGTATTAAACTCTGTGCCTTTTTAGATGCTGTTATGAAAAGAATGTCTATATCTCTCCAAAGTTCTGTGTTGAAATTCCATCCCCCAAGATAAGTGAGGCCTTTGGAAGAAGCTTGGGTCTTGAGGGTAAACCTAGGTAAGCAGTATTATTATTTAAATAGAAATGATTTCAGGGAGCATACTAACTTACTTCCTTTCTGCTACAGAGCATATATGGAAAAATCAACTATCTTAAACCCTAAAATAGTTCTTTATCATGCCCTAAGCATCCTAACTTCAGACTTAAGCCTTCAAATCTGTGAGGACTATACTTCTCTTGCTATAAGCTACTCTGGCTCTGGTACTTTGTCATAGTATGCCACACTAAAACACAAAAGTTTGGTTTTGGCCTAAATTTGGTCAGCCATTCACTTTCTCAGGGATAGTAGATAATAAGTCCAAAACTAACAGTTAAATTGGAAGAGACATACTATTTGTTTGGGATGAACATGTTAAAAGACAAAGAGGAATAGAGAGGGACATTTATGAAATGTGTCCAGTAATCAGAGGCAGCCATCAGTATCCTTGAAATGGCCCTATAGTTTGCTTTCACTGACAGTTACAACAAACTCTATCTCTCCATGTCAATCAACATGTGGAACCCATTGGCTGGTTCTCCATAAACAAGGCAAATTGTAGTATTGTCAGAAGCTCTATCGGGACTGATTGCAAATTTCCCACTTTATTATTTTAACAGTAAAACATTTAAATAAAAATAAGGCATGCCTGTCATCCAGTGCTCTGGGAGGCAGAGGCACACGGATCTCTGTGAGTTCAAGGCCAGCCTGCTCTAAAAAGTGAGTCCAAGATAGACAATGCTACACAGAAAAAGTCTGAAAAAAAAAAAAAAACAAGGAAAGAAAGAAAAATATTATTCAGCTTTTAAAAGCAAAAACATCATAAAATTTACAGGCAAATGGAAGGATTTGGAAAAGATCATCCTGAGTGAGGTAAGCCAGACCCAGAAAGACAAGCATGATAAATATTCACGCATAAGTAGATATTAGCCATACAATACAGGATAACCATACTACAATCCATAGACCTAAATAAGCTAAGTAACAAAGACGATGCTTAATTATCATTCAGAAGTGCAAATAAAGCAGGCACCAGAAGCAGTTGGGAGATGTCCACAGATGTCCTCTGAAAAATTCTACACAGTAGGAGACCAAAGCAGATGTTGAGACTCACAACCAAGCTTTGGCCAGAGTGCAGAGAGTCTTATGAAAGACAGAAAGAACTGGAGAGGACAGGAGTTTCACAAGGAGATCAACAAAGCCCAAAAAGCTGGGCCCAGGGGGGAGCTGCAGAGAGTAATACATAAATCAAGGATCATGCATGGAGAGGACCTAAAAACCCCTGCTAAAATGTAGCCCAGAGGCAGCTCAGTCTCCATGAGGGTTTCCTAGTAAGGGGAACAGGCGGTGTCTCAAAGATGAACTCTGTTGCCTGCTCTTTGATAACTTCCAGCTGGTGGAGTGGACTTGTCAGACCATAGAAGAAGAGGATACAGCCAGTCCTGATGAGACTTTATAAGCTGGGGTCAGCTGGAAGGGGAGGAGGGCTTCCCCTTTCTGAGGATTAGAAGAGGGAGATGAGGGCAAAGGAGAAGGAAAGAATGTAGGACTGGGATGAGTTGAGGGAGAGGGCTATAATCAAGTTGTAAGGTGAATAAATTTCAAAAATTAAATTAAAAAAAAAACTGAAGTAAATATCTGTGACCACAGTTCTTCAATAAGGCATAATATATACATGGAATAAAAGAAGAAACTGATAAATCAAATGTTTTACAATGAAAAAAATGGGTAAATTAAAGACACCAACAAGAAATAAAACAGTGACTATAAAGGGGAAGAACATAACTAACTAATTCATGTAAATGAAAATGTTACTTGATCTAAATTATCAAAATAATGTTTAAAATTTAACTATTAAAATATATTTTCAGAACAAGCAGAGGATCTTAAAACCTATGTCTGCAATAGCAATGGGCTCTAAGCACACAAATGTTCAATGCTGTTAGTCATGGCAATATAAAAGTCACAATGAGATGCTGGGTTCAAAGACAGGAAGGCTACAGTAAAAACAATCAATGCAAAGTAAAAGGAAAGATGTGGAAAAATTTTAAACTTCAAACATAGCTATTTGAAATGCAAAGCAATGTAACTACTTTGGAAAACAGCCTGGAAACTCACTGCACCCAGAAATTCAATTCAAACTTATATGTCCAAGATAAATGAAAGCAGGTTGTGCTGATTATTATTATTATTTTTGTCAATGTGATAAAAGCTGATATTGGAAGAGGGAACCTCGGATTAGGAATTACCTCTATCAGACCGAATTGTGGGAATGACTGTGGGTTTTTTGTTTTGTTTTATTTACTTTTTTTTTTTTTTGAATGAATGACATAGACTGACACAACCTAACATAGGCACTGTCAGCCCTGGGCAGGTGGTACTAGGTGACATAAGAAAAGAAACTGAGTAAGCCAATAAACAATGTCCCTTTACAGTCTCTGCTCCTGTTCCCCCTTCTTGAGTTGCTACCTAGGCTTCCCACAATGATGGGCTGTGATCAGGACATAGAAACCTAATGAATCCTTTCTTCCCCCAGTTGCTTTTGCTCATGATGTTTATCACATCAACAGAAAGAAAGCTAGGACACAGATGTCCACACAAAGCCTTATATGTATACTGTTTATTGCAAGATAATTCATAGTAATCAAAAGGTGAAAGCAATCAAAACATCTAAGAAATCATCAAGGAAAATGCTTTGTGTTTATATAGTAACATATTTGGTCATACAGAGAAATTGCATACTAATACAGAACACAATGAGGAAACCTGTGAATACAAATTATATTACTGGAAAAAGCCAACCACAAAAGATGGACATTACAAACTATATTTATACAAAATATTGAGGATAGGCAAATTTACATGCCAAATGCATATTGTTTTTATGTGGGTCTATGACAATAAAAAAATGACACCTACAATGCTTACCGGTTTGTTTTGAAATAAAGAAAATGTTTTAAAACTAAGAGTGGTGAATATTACACAAGCTGGTTTCTAATTACAGTACAAGTAGGGTAATTGGATACTTTAAATAGGTAAAATGCATGCTGTAAGAATTATCTCAATAAAACTGTGAAAAATAATTCAAAAGCATAGCTCAGGTAGCCTTTATTTGTTTGTTTTCATTGATCTTTGAGATAGATCAAATCAAGTCTGTCAGAGATATGATAAAGGAAAAGGCCACATAGGGAGACATACAAAATTTTTAACACTAAGAATATAGCCTGGTCAATAGGTAGAATACAAAGTCAACTTTGATGGATAAAGATGTCTTTGAAGAGAAAATGACTAAAAGTTAAAGGCTTGCCAAGGTAGAGCAATTTGAGAATTTAGGGCTGGAGGGAACAGACAGAACAGTTTGAACCAAAAATAAACACATGAAACCATCTTTCCATCTAAAGCCCAAACTAGCCATATCTCTACAGACAGTCACCACCAGAAGAACACAAAGATAATGACAATAACCTAATAATTTATCTTGAGCTGCTGTGGGGTTCAAAACTGAAGACCCACACTTAGGAGGGTGAGATGGGATTGCTGAGAATTTGAGGACGGTTTGGGCTGCAGATGGAGTTTAAGCCTACCTACACTATCAAGCAAAAAAGGTCTTATCTAAAAAATAAAGGTCAGAGGGGAAACAACAATAAAACCAACAACAAAAATCTTAACTACTGAAAAGAAACTCTAATGGTCTTCAAAAAAACACGTTAGAGCCCTAAATATCAGAAAATATCAAATATCAAAAAACATAAAGAACTGAAGATCCAGAACGGTCGAGTAAAAGACAGTACATGTTGATGTCTCCCCATGCAAATAAACAGCACTGACCTGGTCAGGGGAGTGGAACTGGCAAATATAAAAAATGATTAGAGTAGAGGCTCAGAGTCTGTCTTATACATAACAATAGGGGAATAAAGTTTTCTACTGATAAAAGAAATAATGAAGTGATTACAATAGCAGTAAGTAGGATGCCCTGGTGAACATGACTGCAGCAGCAGCAGTTATGGATTCTCCTTAGTGCTTGACATTCAATATCTGATCCAATTATCTCAGAAGTCCTATACAGCATTAGAATTTTCATTTGATAGATAATGAAGCAGGCTCAAGGAGTGAGAGTAGCAGAGCACAAAACTAAGAGCTACTGACAAAGCCAGGACCTGACTCATCACCGACCAGCCCCTGTTTCAGTCTAGCTCTCCTTACTCCCTGACACAGTCTTAGCTAAAATGGAAATGAAGGAGTGTCTTATTAGTAGAACTGTCAATAGGACACGCCCTGCTCTGGCGTGGCAGACACTCCCACACATGTACACATACACACAGAGGTACGCATAAATAAGTAATAAAATACATCTTGGGGGGGAAGAAATATGACAGAATTGAAGGAAGGACAGCTTCTTCTTCTGGAATATGCTTAAGTAAGGAGAGATGTGGCAATTCTCTTTACAGAAGTGGGAAGCAGCACTGAGGGGCCTCACAGAAGGAGGAAATAAACACAGATTTACACTGTCAAGGAGGTACATTAAAAAGAAGTTAATGCATTGATCTGTAATATCATTTATATTATCTTTTATATGTACATTTAAATACAGACAACACTGAGAAGGGATATCTAGAGGATGAAATGTTGCCTTTCGGCTGGCTTGACTTCTCTGAGAAGTCAGACTAAGTGCTATGATGAAAGAGAACAATGTAGCCCATGGTAGCTCAGTATTCAAGTGGGTACCCTAGTAAGGGAAATAAGGACTAGTCCTGACATGAACTTAATGGTGGACTCTTTGACCTCCCCATCAAGCAAGGGAAGAGCAGCCTTCCTGGGCCACAGAGTACTTTGCAGCCAGTCCCGAAGAGACCTGATGAACCAGGGCCAGATGAAAGGGGAGGAGGTCCTCCCCTATCAGTGGATTGGAAAGGGGCAGGAAGTAGACAAGGGAGAGAGGGTGGAATTGGGAGGGAATGAGGGTGTGGGATTCACCTGGGATATCAAAATAATAAAATGTAATTAATAATAAAAATTTAAAAAATAAAAAAAATTTAAAAAGAAAGAGAACAATGAAATGATGAAATAAGAGGAAAAATCAAGAGAGAGTGAGAAAACTACAATAGACATATAGAGAATAAAGAAAGTGGGGTCAGAAGTGTGCAATCAATTTCTGGACAGCTGACAGCCACGAATCTGTGCTGTGCAAGCAGCACCTCATGAGGCCATATAATTTTCCCCACAGTCCCAGAAGAGAAGAGAGATTCTGATGCTTGCAATGCTACAGAGCTGTAGAGTAGCATGATCGAAAGTCAACGTTGAACAGATATGAGATGACCAAGAGCAAAGTAAGGAATCTGTGTAAGATCAAAGAAAAGTGGTGAGTAGTCATGACACATAGGAGGGCGGAGCTAGAGAGCTCAGCAGATGGCTCTAAATGGAATCAGGGACTTAAAAATGCCCAACTAATGACAGTTGTACTTTTTCAAAATAAATTTTGATAGAGATTCCTACTGAGTAACAGTAACTGGGATTACAAGACCTGCATATGGTCTAACCAGACCTGCATATGGTCTAACCAGACTGAACAGCAGCATAGATGGGAGAATAGGTCAAGCTTCTCCCTGTACTAACGGCTACTGGCACTTGATAGCTGCTAAGGAGGAGGAAAATCACTCTCTCTGTGATGATATCCCCAGTCACCCATGCACCTGTGGATGGTCCCAACAAGTAGGAAGCACTAACAGATCTTGGTAGACTAAAAAAGAATGAAGGAAAAGGGAAAGAAAGAAGAGGGAAAAAAACAGACATGAACTTGAGAGGGAAATTTCTTGGACATTACAACGGAATGTCCAGAAGTGAAATGGGGGTTAGATGTGATCATATTTCATTGTGCATATAACGTAATTCTTGAGAAGAAAATCACAATTTTTAAATTTATTTAATTTTTAATTACAGTTTATTCACTTTGTAACTAAAGTGTAGCCCCCTCCCTTGTCCCCTCCCAATACCACCCAGCCTCTCTCATCCTCCCCTTCCCTCTGACCCTAGCCTATCAGGTCTCATCAGGGCTGGCTGCATTGTCTTCCTCTGTGGCCTGGTAAGGCTGCTCCCCCTTCAGGGGAAGGTAAACAAAGAACAGGCCACTGAATTCACCTCATAGACAGTCCCTGTTGCTATTACTAGGGAAACTATTTCAACAGTGAGCTGCCATGGGCTTCACCTGTTTGGGGGTTCTAAATTATCTCCATGAATGGTCCTTGGTTGGAGTATCAGTCTCAGCAAAGATCCCTGTGCCCAGAATTTTTTTTTCTCTCCTTTTGGAGTTCCTGGTCTTTCTATCTCCCCCTTCTTTCTTAAGATTCCGTGCACTCTGCCCAAAGTTTGACTATGAGTCTCAGCCTCTGCTTTGATAACATGCAGGGTAGAGTCTTTCAGAGTCCCTAGTGCTAGACTCCTGTCCTGTTCCCTGTTTTGTCCCTCTTCCAATGTCCATCCCATTTGCCTTTCTGAATGAGGATTGAGCATCTTACCCAGGGTCCTCTTACAGCTTAGTTTCTTTAGGTGTACAGACTTTAGTATGATTATCCTATATTATATGTCTAATATCCACTTACAAGTGAGTATATATCATGTGTGACTTTCTGCTTCTGGGATACCACACTCTGATCTTTTCTAATTCCCACCATTTACCTGCAACTTTCATGATTTCCTTGTCTTTAACTGTTCAGTGGTATTCCATGTGTAAATGTACACAATTTCTATATCCATTCCTCAACAGAGGGGTGTCTGGGTTGTTTCCAGATTCTGGCTATTACAAATAAAGCTGCTATGAACATGGCTGAGCACATGTCCTTGTTGTGTACTTGAGCATCTTTTGGATATATGCTTAGGAGTGGTATAGCTGGATCTTGAGGTAGCACTATTTCTAATTGTCTGAGATAGCGCCAGATTGATTTCTAAAGTGGATGAACAATTTACATTCCCACCAGCAATGGAGGAGGGTTCCCTTTTCTCCACATCCTCTCCAGCATGTGTTGTCACTTAAGTTTTTTATCTTAGCCATTCTTTTAAAAGAAGAAAAAAAGGACTTCCTACAGTTTTCTTTGATTGTTCACTAGCAGCCTCACTCTCATCAAAAATATCTCAATTGTTGCTCTATTTCCTTTTATTAGACCTCTAAAATAAAGTTACTCTCACAGCTCCATACATTCATGAGTGACAAGTGAAAACATACCACTATTATAACCTGAATTTTGGAATACTGTATCATACAACCCAATGTGGTAAAACTATAGCTACAGCTATCTTGTGCATCAAGTTAGGAGTGACTGCCACCTAACTGAACTCCCCACAAACAGCATAAAAGCTACAGGATGTTGTTTTATTCTTTTTTTATTAAAAATAATTAATTTATTCATTTTACATCCCCATCTTAGCCCCCTTCCTCCTCTCTTTCCAGTCCCACCCTCCCTTTTTCTTTCCCCATTCTCCTCACCTATTCCTCAGAAAAAGAAGTGTCCCTCCCTGCCAACCCACCGCAGCTCATCAAGTCTCATCAGGACTAAGTGCATCATCTTTAGTTCTTCTTAATCTAAGTTATCTAAATTCAGGGATCTTAGTGTGAGATCCACTAAGCCCAAAACAGAAAGTCACACATAATTAAGTTGTCACCAAGTATTAAATAAAATAATAAACTTAAACTTTGTATGCCAAATCAAGACATTAACCTAATTAGGTAGTTAGAAATTTAATAAAAACCAAGACTAACAAAAACGTCAACTTTGTTTTTAGGCTATCATAAATAGTTTTCTCCTTATATATTAATAATACATAAATTATGTATATGTTTACTAAATGATATAAATTTTTTAAAAGCATAAAATGTAGTTGGTTATTTTTGTTAACCTTTCCAATTAACCTGGATCCCTATCAAATCTGTATAACCAAAAGTAGCAAGACCTCACTAACTTAAAAACTATACAACATAAATGTATCTATTTTTTAAGAAAGATTCATAATATTCTGTTATAAATTCCAAAATAATATGTATAATACATAGAATTTATATATTAGAATTTATACAGATAGAATTTACATATAATATATATATAATCTTTATAAATTATATATTTATATCAATTATAGCCATTCAATATATTATTTCTACTCAACAAAGCAATCTTTTAAAATACTAAACAACCTGCAGAGACATTTATAAAATACTTCAATGTCTATTTACAAACAGTAATAGCATCTAAACTAGCCCACTACATGTGATTTGTATATTTAGAACATATATAGCATATAGTTCATTAGACTATCTTCCTTCTTTTCTAAACTCCAGAATCCAAGAGAAATGAATCCCTTTTAAATGAACCAATGTGTTTATTAGATCCGTGGGGTGTAAAAAAAACTTCAATTGCTGCTCTGTGTCATGCTGATAGAGGCATAAACTCTCAGGTTAAACTTCTCTCTTTGTAGTACAAGTTTCAATTTGGATTTTAAAAAGCTTGAGGCCATCATTTTTCACATCTTTTTCCACTCCCATTTCAGAAATCAGAGACTCAATTTCAGGAAAATACTGTCAAGTTATGTTGAGACTTAACATGTTCAGGAATAAAACCAACTGCCATTAAAGGTAACTCCAGCAAAGAAACATTTTAACTATTTACTATTATGATTTTCAGTTTTTAATTAAAGAAATAGATATTTAACATAAAACGATATACATAGTCTTGTTTGCTGAACTACTGACCAAATTCATAAAACTCTTAAATTTGAAACAAAATCATGAACATGTTATTCTAATTACCACCACCTACTAATACTAATACTACTGCCTGGCTCTGCCCCCTCATCACCATAGTATTAGTTTTCCAAGATTGGGGACTCAGTCTTACTGCACTACTCTTTGTCAGACTATCTGACTAAGCTTCCTTTAGCTTTCCAGCTTTCTTGAACAGTGAAGGCTGGGACTAATATCACACCACCATGTGCTACTCCCAATGCCGGGTACAGAGCTACAAGATTTCATGACTGCCCTGCTGGCTTTTGGTCTTCCTTTACATTGATCCTTGCTTGATATCCTAGTCCTCCCATTTACAGTAGAGGTGTCTGTTACCTATCATTTTGTTTTGAGAACTACATACTTCTTCATTCTACAGAGACTTACAGCTTTAAGTCTCAGAAAAATCATTAGTCTTGAACTCTTGAAAAATGCTGAGGTTGGAGAGATGGCTCAGAGGTTAAGAACACTGGCTGTTCTTCCAAAGGTCCTGAGTTCAGTTCCCAGCAACCGCATGGTGAGTCATAACCATCTATAATGAGATCTGGTGTCCTCTTCTGGTGTGAAGGTGTACATGCAGACAGAGCATTGTATATATAATAAATAAATAAAACTTAAAAAAAAAAAGAAAGAAAGAAAAATGCTGGAATTTCTGAGGCTCAGAGGATACTCAAGATGGACAGAATGCATCTTGCTTCATGAACAAAATATGAGATTTTGTAGGGGACCAGTGATGAAAACTGGATGTTTGGGATTCACACTAATAGAGGTAGACTTGTGATACTTAGTTACTATTGATTATCAACTTGCTAAATTTATATATGCCTTGAAAAATAAAGTGTACGCTGGGTATTTGCAGTGGTTTGAGTAAGAATGGGCCCCAAAAGCTCTTAGATTTGTATCCTTGGAATTATGACTATAGCTGTAAGGAAACTAATTAAAACAACCATGTTTTAATAGGAAAAAAAAAAAACAACTAGTGAAACTGATGTAATTTCAACTGGAAACCTAACTTTTCCATCCAAAAAATTCAGATATTAATACCATAAGGGAACATTCTTCACATTATAGACTGTACTATTCATAGTACTCATTTAAACTTTGAGAAATTGGAGACAACAATGTAAAATTAATGCATGAAAAACACATTTACCCTGAAGGTACTACATTGAATGCACCAACCTAAAAGCACTCCCATGCACACTTTCATTTGATCTTACTAGCAATCTAACACTGTATACAGCAAGTTCTTCCTGCAAGGCTGATGATGGAAGTGTGAAACAAAATGTAGTACAGATGAGGATAATCCATCTGCTTACAACAATGATTTCCAATTTTCTGTACGCCTAACTTGAACATGCTTTCTTACTAAGCCCCTGAGAGTGAATGAATCTCAATCTTCATTGAGAAAAGATTAACAGCTCTATAATGTTGCAATTACCTTCAGGGTAATGATGGTATATTTACAGGAGATTTCAGCTTGTGATTCCTCATCCTGTGGAGATGAGGAAAAAGGAGAACAAATACAGACTATTTTCTATAGAAGTCACTCCTTTCAAAATGAAATGAAAATTGTGGTGAATAGGCTTAGCTTTTGACAGAGTTTGTTTTGATTTAATATGCACAATTAATCTGAGACACTTTTGTGCTACTCAGCATGGCCTGACCATTAAAAAGAAAAAAACAAAGTTTTAGTTCCCAAGTTTTATAAAGTACCTAAAGCAAAAGTATATAAAACAGGAAAGGAGTAAAAGATAAGATGACAACTTCTAAGTTTGGAATCCTCAAACTGTGGGGTTAAAAATCAGGTACAAGTTGATAGGCAAGAATCATGGGCCTGATCAAACTGCAGCAAAGACCATCAATCTTACCATATCCCTATTCCTCCTGCTTTTATCATACAAGCAAACTGGTATGCCTCAGCATCTAGTCAAAGCAAGAAAGGCAGTTTTGCATCCTGAAATTAGAAGATGTAGACCCAGGAGGAAGAAGGTATAAGGATAAATAGTGCTTTGCTATATACACTTCTATATGCACCATAGCATCTTCCAAGTGTAGACTGAACCATAGAGTGTGCCTTAGGTATTCTAATTTCCTCTAGGTAGCTTTAAACTAACTTGGTACATGGCAGTTTGCAATTTGGCCAATGTATATGAATAATATATAGTCTCACATGTATATTTTTATACACTAATAACTTTACCCTTCATGCACTGTAACTTAAGAAGACTAATAGCCATTGGAGAGTGTTAAAACAAACAAGAACCAGAAGATAGTCTATTGGTTTTGTTTTGTTTTATTTTGTTTTATTTTATTTTATTTTATTTTATTTTATTTTATTTTATTTTATTTTATTTTATTTTGGGACAAGGTCTCTCTGTTTAGGCCTGGCTATCTTGGAACGCACTCTGTGAACCAAGCTGGCCTCATACCCAGAAATCCTCTCACCTCTGCCTCCTGAGTGCTAGGATTAAAGACCTATGCAACTACACCCCTGATCATTAGAATAGGTGTGGCCTCCACAGATTCATGAAGTTGAATGTTTAGCCATAGGACGTGGAACTATTAGGAGGTGTGGCCTTGTTGGAGGAAGTATGGCCTTGATGGAGGAAGTACATCACTATGTGGGCGGGCTTTGAGATCTCTTATGCTAAGGCTCCACACAATGTGGATTCAGGGCCTCCTCCCAGCTACCTGAAGAAGACAGCCCTTTTCTGCTGCCTTCAGATCAAGACATAGAACTCTGTGTTGCCCCAGCATTAAGTCTGCCTACATGCTGCCATGCTTCACACAATGATGATAATGGACTAAATCTCTGAAACTGTAAGCCAGCCTCAGTTAAATGTTTGCCTTTATAAGAGTTATCTTGGTAATGGCGTCTCTTCACAGCAATATCAAAGTAACACACCATCCAATAACTAAGTAATAAAATTCTCTCAGAAACTTTTTTCATGTGTTCACTATAATATTTCAATTAAAATAAACTTTTTGGTGACTAAACTTTATAAAGAATTCATATTAAACACAAGTCTTGAATACCAGTTAAATACAAACTAATGATAAATTTAATTTAAGATTTTAAACCTATTTCTAACTTAAAGAAAAGTTAATGCAATTTACCTTTAATTAAATACATCTATAGCAACTTAATTTTAAATCTTAAGGTTTTTGAAACTCAATTTTTTTGTGATAAGAATATTACTAAAGCTCATCTGCACTGAATGATACTTTTCTATTCCTTAGGCTCTCTGAATCCATTATCTCTCTCATGGGAATGAATGCTTTGCTGTGACTAATGATGAATAAGATATATAGGACAAATGATGCACCCTTTCATTTTAAAAAAGACTAAAAAGGAAATTCACTTCAGTCTCCTTTCTGACTAGTTTCATTAAATTCTAAATACAGCTATTCTAAGATTTTTTTTTCCTAGCTCAGTTCAGTTTGGGAAAAAGTCTCATGTATCATTTAAATCAATTATAGATTCTCTAGAAATATAGCACAAAGGCTTATTTTCAAAACTATTGCTTAAAAATAAGTGTGTAACTTATTAAAGAAAGCAACTTATAAAAGAAAGCATTTAATTGGGGTTTGCTTATGGTCCCAGATGATGAGTCCACGAACATTATGACATCATTGTTGAGATCATGACAACAAGCAGACATAGCACTGAAACAATAACTGAGAGCATATACATTGACACAATAACCTAGAAAAAAAAGGGGGGGGGTGAAAGAGGGCAGGAGGAGAAAGAGAGAGGAAAGGAAGGGGAAAAAGAGACAGAGAAGATGAGAATGAAAGGAAGAAAGAAGTAGGAAGAGGAAGTAGGGGAGAACCAGAAAGAGAGCCGGAGAGATGACAGAAAGCTGAGAACAGTGTGGACTTTGGAATGCACAAAGCCCAACCCCAGTGGCAGGGCTCCCCCAATAAGGCCACATCTCCTAATCCTTCTTAAACAGTACTATCAACTACAGAGCAAGCACACAAATATATGAGCCTAAGGGAGCCATTCTCATTTAAACCTCCACATTTCCCAAATTATTTCCTAAAACATCTTAATAAAGGTTGTTTTAACAAATGTGTTTTTAACTAAAACATCACATACCAATGCCAACAATTACTTAGAATATGAAGAAATTTTCAAAATAATGTTATATTATATGAGGTTACCACTCATTCATACCTTTACTAGATAAGAACATTTTTATTCTCATTTACACTGTAGAATTTCCAATAAATAGTATCTGGCCTATAAGCAATAAATTCTGATATTTATGATGAAGAATAGTGCAATATGATGGAGAAGTTATTGAATTTCCATATGTTGCTATATTTTTAGTTAGAGGATAGTTAAAACATTTAACTGTTACAATAACTTTAAGAAACATAGGCATCTTTCCAGATTTTTTTAACCTAAGGAAAAAATAAAACAAAATAAATTAATAGAATTTATGTTGGGTTTAGTTGCATAAAGAATCTTAGATGAATTGCTTGACAATATTTTGGACACCTCTAATAAATTAATAAAAAGCTAGAAGTTTGTTTTTGTGGAACCCTGAAAATCATTTACTTTTAAATATCAGATACTAGATTAGCTGAAGTAAAACAAAAGTAATGTAGAAGAGTGAAGAAAAAATGTGAAAGGGGACATATCAGTAAATGTGAGGTCACAGTCTACATCTCAAGAACCAGGGTTTGACAACATGTCTTCAATAGACCAATTAAATGGGACAAATTAATATTGAAAGTTAGAAATGGTAGACTTACACAATCTGGTCACATTAGCAAAAGAGACAAAGATGCAGTGATTCCACTCTCCAGTTCTACCTGTGATCTTAACAGGAAGGAGGCTTTCCATGGAGACCAAGAGACATGAATAACTAAGCAGTCTGCCCAACATGTATCTCTCTTTCCAACAATGCTTCAGCTCCCAGCTCTCTCCACCAGGGTCAGCCTGTCCTGGAAGGTCATCAAATAAACTGCATAATCTTTCTACAGGGAGCAAGTTCCTCCTCTGGTAAAGAAGTACTTCCTGTGGAAGCCTTTCCTTCTCCCAGTTGGGCACTCCGGAGTAAACTCTAAGATCAGGTCGTCCATTTTCAATAGTGGTGATAGATAAAGAGAAGCATCTCTTTAGACTATAGGCATTCCTACCCAACTGTCTGATTACAGAAGAACCAATGAAAGGAACAGGCTAGCTTTACAGGTTGCTTTATAAATTCTGTACCCCATGTTAAAGTAAATTTTCCTAGCACTTTTGCACAAAGCAGAAAGAAGAGCCAGTGAATAGAAACAAGACCTCACCCCCTTGCAAAGGAATGCAAAAGGTCTCCTCCCCCTTGTGGAGGACTATCCAGATCCGCAGTAGAGATAACTCTGCCTAGCAACCGGTCCACCCGGCACAGCTCTCCCACCCACATTGGGGCGGGATCAGATGGACTTGGCATCTAAAATGAACCAATCATTTTAAAAGTCAACTACTCAGTACAGTGTTGCCAAGCCTGCAACCCCTGAGATTCCCTTGCTTCTTCCTTTAAAAGCTTTATCCTTCAGTCTTTCCTTGCTATTCCTCGCCGCTTTTGTAGAGGGCAGCCCCATTGCGATGGCTCAAATAAATCTTTCTCTTGCTATTGCATTGATGATTGGTCTCCTGAGTTCTCTACACCCCCTCAGGAAGTTAGAGTCCCCCCAATTGGGCCTAACACCAATCCACGAACACAGAAACAAAACATTTCTTCCTCTGAATATAAAATGTAATACTATTTAGCTGTGAGGTCACTTCCAAAAACTTAGAAGAAAAAAAAAATGGCTTTGATGGTCTGTGCCTTTAAACCACATTCAGGGAAACCTGGGAGCAGTGCTAGCTAATCTCAAACTCCTATGCAATGAACAATCCAGAAGGCCCTCTACGTTTCTTAGACCAGCTCAAAACCCTGAAGCCTATATGATCCTGTTCCATAAAGATGTTATCCTGGCATCCACTTCCAGACCCCCACTCCCCCAAAAAATATGTATTTGAAGCATTTATTGAGGCATATTCTGTCTAATTGAAACCCCTACCCTTATGGGGGTTTGAGACAAAATCTACTGGCTTATAAAAGAAAATCAATATTTATTACCTACTGCTCCTAAGTAGGTTACTTTGTAAGAAATCCAAAGTAAGCCAACACATCTCAAATGTTCCATTCTGCCACTAGTGTCCCCACTAAACCAATTCCACAAAGAACAAAGGGTGGTAAAAAATAAAAATAAATAAATAAAACAGCAAAGCAGAGAAGGGTGGGGAAATGGCAATAACCAAGGTAATACAAGAAAATTTCAAATATATGCTCACATACAGACACAATGCCTGATTTTCATGTAGAATTATTCACAATAGACAAAAGTAGAAATCATGTTGATTTGTTGATTCACTGAAGTAAGTACATAAACATATTAACTGGTCGC